>AP025060.1:4659590-4962361 GCA_036186865.1 Eustoma russellianum
ACTCACCTTCTATAGTAGGTTTGATCGATTCATCTCCGATGCTGGCGACAAGTGCTCATTCTCCGGGTGGGTTCGATCGACTCACTTATCCTTGCCGATAACTCAAAATAGATGGCGCTACTCATGTGCCAAAATCTATTCAAAATACGAGCATTACTCACTCATATTCGGATCTCTCTTGTTTGGATTTACATTCTCCCGAAACAAGTGTTCATATTTGATACCAAGCAATGATCATTGACAAATTTACCATACGGCTTTCAAATTAGAATTGAATTTGCCCGATTTACAGGCAATTAAGGAAGCTGCATAAGTGAAATTATAACCTACAGAAAAGTGACTAATCCTACTAATCTTGCTTGCCCAATAGAAAGGGCTATTGGCTTATCTATTCAACGAATCAAATTGGCTAAAAGTGTATCCTCATGAGCCATGTTAAAGTTTCAATCAATTCCTGCCGAATAGTTGGACTGGATAACATACCCATTGATGCGTAGAAGTGTTTGGGAGAGGCGCGAGTTCAATGGCTAACTACTCTGTTCAACCTTATTTTCAAAACAGGAAAAATGCTAGATGTGTGGAGAAGGAGTGTAGCGGTCCCTCTACATAAGAAAAAAAGGAGATGCACAGTATTGTGGGAATTACAAGGGGATTAAATTGTTAAGCCATACTATAAAGTTATGGGAGAGAGTAATCTACACTAGAATTAGGGGAGAAACTCAAGTTACGGTAGACCAATTTGGTTTTATGTCAAGACGGTCAACTACGGAGGCAATACACATTTTAAGGAGATTTATGGAGAAGTATAGGAAGAAGAAGCACGATCTACATATGGTTTTCATCTATCTTGAAAAAGCATATGATAGTGTGCCACGTAGACTGATATGAGATAGTCTGGATGTAAGAGGGGTTCCTATGAAATATATAAGCATAATTAGAGATATATATGCTAGGACGAAAACAACCGTTCATAAGCCTATAGGGGATATAGACTTCTTTCCCATGGAGGTAGGCTTCCATCAAGGGTCCGGTTTGAGTCTATTTCTTTTTGTAGTGGTCCTAGACGAGTTGTCAAAGCCGATCCAAGAGACAGTCCACGGTGTATGCTTTTTTATTAACGATGATGTATGTTACAACCGGTAAGTTTAAAATAATAATAATAATAATAATAATAATAATAATAAATAAAAATAAAGATGATAAATGCTAGTCTACCTAGGATTTGGGAATTAGGATAGAATTACATGGAACACCTATATCAATAGGAAACTAAAATATATCTTGAATGGAATATCCTAATTATCCTAGAAAAATACCTAAATTATCTTTTTTTCTACAAATCATCTATATAATATACCTAGTCTAAGCAAATTGGACACACACAAAACCTGCAAATCAGCCGTCCCTACAGCTAAGGGGGGAAAAAAACGTTGCCATCACTAAGGCAACAAAAAGAAAAAAAAGATCTTTTGCATTTTTCAAAACATTTATCTTTTTGCAATAGAAAGAAAAGAAAAAGAAAAAAAAGGTGCAGCCTTTATTTTGCTCTTTCAACCGAGGTTAGGAAGAAAAGAATCGCGTAGGAGATTTGCCAAAAAGGTAGGTGCCTCTTCCCCCTCAAACGGGTACGATCCATGCATGCTTTGATGATATATTTTATGTGATTTACTTGTTTTAATTGTTTATATTATAGATGTGTATTTGTTTATAATTGCAAAGCATGAGGTAACTGTTTACTTGCTGCTATGTACGTGTATGCATATGAATTTGATGGTATGATTGGATTAGGGTGAGAATACTATTGAAACAACTCAAAAGATTAGGGATTTACATACTTAGGGAGGTTTAAAAAATTTCGTTTTGGCCTTAGAATAACTTCATCTAGCCTAGAATAGGTAGGAATCTTGCTTCTTTTTAGTGGTGTTGGTCTGGCTCTGATACCAAATGTTGGACCGTGCACCTGCAATAAACACCACTAGGGGGTGAATAGTGGTTAGCGGAAATTACACTACTACCCTTTGTTAAAATCCCCTTTGAAAACAGAATCTGAAACCACCTCAGATTCAGAACCCGTTTTTCAAAAATTCACAAATAATTGTACACAACTCTAAAAATTATGAAAATCTCCAGAATTTAACATCAATGCGTTAACAAGACTCTGTCCAAAAATCAGATAAAAATAAGATCGTTTGACCTTTCAAACAAATAAAAAGATTCAGATGGTCAATCTGGACAGAATTGGACAGAATGTTGCTGATTTTGCAAAACGTATTTCTCTTTGAATACTCAACCAAAAAGGTTGATATTTATATAAAAACACTCCTTAGGATATGTAGATAAAGTTTCCAAAAGGCCCTGACCTTAAACAATTCTTGAAAAATACAGAATTTAAGTTTTCTCAAAACTGGTCAGATTGCAGCCAGATTGGAGCAGTTATCTTGCAAAGACTGAAAGACTAACTTTCCCTTGCTCAAATCAAGTGATTCTTGTTGCAAATGAAAGCTAACAGTCTGAAGTATAACTCCACCAAAAATCACGAATTTTGAAAATGTTTAGCTATTTTTTCAAATTGTGAGAATTTGTGTGAAAACTGCAGTCAAAAACGGGCAGAAAACAGAAATAAAGAAACAAGAGAAGAACACCGAGAATTTATCCTGGTTCGGTCAATGTGACCTACTCCAGTCCCAAGGAACACCTTTCCTTGGATTTCACTATGGTATGAACCAAATTACAGCAAGAACCAAGCTTGATCCTTGGGTTAAACACCAACCCTATTCAAGACTTGGATGAACACCTTTATGCAACTCTTGGTTGCAACACCTCTATCACCTATTGATGTAGCCTTATAGATTTGGCTAATCAATCTTACAAATAAGACACAAGAAGGTGTGTATAGTGTAGCTGGACAACAACTAGAAAATGAAACACCTTAGCTACACAAAGTATGAACGAAAATATGAGAAGAGAATAGCCAGACAACAATCTTCAATTTTTGCTTTCAAGTGTGTGTCTTCTCTTCTTCACCTTGCCTTCTATTTATAGTGTGAATGGATGGCATATTCTCTCCAACTTTTACACCATGTGATGGCTGAGAATTTTGAAATAAAGCACCTCCATAATCATCTCCAACAACCTTGTCTCCATTACATTCAAATTTGAAATTTTAAGTTGGCAACTTTTGCCAACTAGCTTGCTTTTGGTTTGTCTTCTTGTCTCCAACTCATAAAATGAGTACACCACCTTCTCCACCTGTTTATGGACGTTTTGGATGTTGTATGTATGTATACCAACTCAAATTTTGTGAATAAAAAATAATGAATAAGTGTTGACAAGATTATGTCAACATATAACACCAAAATTCATACTTTCTTCTCCTTTACATATTGTGATGAATCTTCCACCAAGGACACCTTGTAATCTCCAAAAGATGATGATTAATATCCTCTTATAACATATATAAGAGGGTCTTCAAGAAAAAATAGAATGTGACATCTCAAATCGTCACATATCCAGCTATAGTCAATAATATCATCGGTTGAGAGAATAAGATATAAGGTCACCATATAATCTTCAAAATAATAATAACACAGCTCCAGAATGAAGATAATAATATGCTCAAGAGATTCCTCGAGTGAAAATACCGAAACTGTCTTCGGGGGTAAAATGACCAAAATGCCCCTAGTGAGATAAAACTCCAGAAATGACCTCGATGCTCAGAATCAAATATAATAACACCTTCTTGATAATAAATAAGATGCTAATATCTTTTTGAATCACATTCACCATGTCGAGTGCCTACAAAACTCAAAATACCATTTTTGCCCTTTTTGGTAAGTTGTAGAAACTTCGAGGGCATATTAGTAACAAGATATTATCATCATAAAAATCACATAATCACAACATGATAAACATATATAAATCATGTAAAAATAAAAACAACTATTTTATCACATTTTAGAAAAATATTTCTAACAGCCCTAGACATCGTGTCATTTTTCTTCACTTATTCAACTCTTTCATTTATAACACCATATGTGACATTTTTAAGTATTCATCACTTAAAATCATGACTTTGAAAATTATCCAAACATATTTCTCAACAGCCCACGCGTGGCCCCTGACGGCGCGTCCGAACACGTGATGACGTGTCCACCTTCAAAAGTTGCGTCGCGTTATAACGAGTCCAACGCAACTGGTTTGAGGTCAATCGGAGTTAAAACGAAGATTTTATGGAGGTTAGAAGAAAATAGAAACAAATAAAAAAAGAAAATACTGTTGGACCGGCCAGGCTACCGGACCGGACCGGATGGCCAGCGGACCGGACCAGGTAGCAGGCCGGCCCAAGCCAAAAAATTAAAAAAATCTGGAAATTAATTTCTGAAATGAATAAATAATAAATAATTAATTAAAATTAGTTTAAAATTCCAGAAAAATATATTTAATTATCAGAAAATTCTAAATAAATTCTAGAAAATATAAAAGGTTAAAATTAAATTATTCCCACTTAATTTCTGAATTTTGAGAAATATAAGTAATTAAAAATAATTAGTAATAAATAGAATTAAATAAGGAAAATTTGTAAAAAATTCTAGAAAATTAATACAAGCTAAGGAAAAATAAAAAGAATGCTAAATAACTACTTTCCAATATTTTTAAATTTTATGAAGCCAAATATTGAGTGCCGGAGATGGTGAGGATGGGCGTACGGGCCCCAGACGATTAGTGTTGAGTGCCGGAGTTGGTGAGGATGGGCGTACGGGCCCCAGGCGATTTTGTTGTTGCATTCATGGCACGTGCATTGCATTGGGAGTGGGCTGAGATGTACGGGTCTCAGACGCTCGAGTGGAGTGGACCATGGTGTACGGGCCATGAGTATGTGATTATGATGGATCATCGGGCCATGGATACTTGGTTATGGTGGATCGTGGTGTACGGCCCATGGGCATCGGTTAGGGTGGATCGTGGTGTACGGGCCACGGGCATCCGCAAGGGTGGATTGTAGTGTACGGGCTACAGGCATCCAGCCAATCCCGGGATCATGCATTGCATATAGGTCTAGAGCATATTGCATGACATGATTCTTGTTGCGTGTGACATGTTAATTGAGCATGCATCACGTACTTGCGCATTTTTATGTGGAGTGCTTTACTTACCGTATTTACTTTATCTTACGCATGTTATCTTATATTTATGTGATATGTGTTATATCATGTTTATGTGCTATGTGGCTATATCATTTCGGTATGTACGTTTTGTATTTGTTTGAGGCGGGCATCTACTGGGTGATTTCTGTTACTCACCCCTACTTCCCAGGTGAGCCGGATGAGGACTATGAGCACATCTTCATTGAGGACGGGACGGACATATCAGAGTGGGCTGGTTGAGAGCTGCAGCTAGGATATGAGGGGACTCTGCAGCTGTTTTGTTCTTATTTATACTTTGAGGATTTTCCACATACTACCTTACTATTTTTATTCCCAGAATTTTTATTTAGCAATGTAATGACGGTTATTGGAGTTTAATATATATTATGGTTTACGTTTCCGTAAAAAAATTTCTACGTCATTTTGACCAGTAAGAGATTGGTTGACGCTTTGTATTCTCCTTAGTGAGATACGGCGGGTGCACTGTTCCCAATGTTAGGGCTCGGGAGCGGGGCGCTACAATGTATTAGTCACAGAAAGTATACATAACATGAGTATGAGACTAGAGGAGTGACGAGGTGCTTTAGAGATAAAAAGTCTAAGGATTATTCGTTCTAAGACTGAGTATCTGCACTGCGACTTCAGCGGCGTAGTCGAAAATGAGGATAGCCAACTCACCATCGAGGGTCAAGTGGTCCCAAAAGTAAGTAAGTTCAAGTACCTAGGATCATTTGTACAGAAAGATGGAGACATAGAGAGTGAAATAGCATACCGAGTTCAAGCAGGTTGGTGTAGGTGGAGGGCGACCTCAGGGGTGCTGTGTGACAACAATTTTTCAACTAAATTAAAGGAAAAATTTATATGATGGCAGTGCGGCGGGCAATGTTATATAAAACTGACTGCTGACCATCAAGAGGACGCAGCAACATAATATGGAAGTGTCAGAGATGAGGATGTTGAGGTAGATGGAAGTGTCAGAGATGAGGATGTTGAGGTAGATCTATGGACATACAAAGCTAGAAGGATAAAAAATGAGGTATACAAAGAAAGGTTAGGGGTGGCTAGTATGGCAGATAAGATAAGAGAGGAAAGATTGAGATGGTTTGGGCATGTCAAGAGGAGACAAACAACAACGTCATTCAGAGAAATTGAAAGCCTCACTGTAGAAAAAAGAGGAGTAAAGGCAGACCCAAACTGACATGGGATGAGCAGATTAGGCATGACTTGCTAGAGTTGCACCTCTCTGATCACATGGTCTAAGATAGGAGCTCATGGAGGCAGAAGATTAAGATTAAGGAGGGATAGGCATGATATAGGGGCACCTTAGAGCATACTTAGAGGATTAGATAGTATTCACACTGTAGGTTGACTTTGTAGTTTTTTGTTTCGGTATTTGTCTTTCAACTATTTGTGCATATCCACTGTTATAACTATTTTAATATCGGAAGATTTCTATTTATCTTTAATAAAATTCCTTCACTAGCACATATTCCTATTATTGTGCAATCTATGCAAGTACGTATAAAGCACAAAGTCTCATTGGAAGCAAACTCTCTATCTCTTGAGATAGAGGTATTGTTTGCCTGCTTCTCACCCTCCCTAGACCCTAGCGATAACTTTGGCTGTCGTTGAGATATAATGAGTATGACTGTTGTTGTTGTTATTTATACACATGCCGATAAACTATTCATGTCAAAAGGGTTATATCCATGGATAAGTTGGAAAGAGTTTGCATGAATAATCCTTTAACCATCCCATTACATGGGTGAAAGATTCATTCAACTAAGAACATTACCCGCACATAATATGATGTGCTTCCAATGATAATAAAAAGGAACCCATCCAATAGCACAAAAAATTTCAAAAATAAAATGCCTGATGCCGCACGTACAGCCTCTTCTTAGGCATCGTACGTAAACTATAAGTGAAACCTTTTTTATACGGCATTAATTTGGACTCGTGTGTATTTAAAACACTTTTTACTAAATGGAGTTGTATGTAAACCTAAAGCAATGTCATGATGTACGAGTAACTATTGTTAAGAATAATAAATTATTTTTTTCATTAATGACATTTAACCAACCAAGCAACCAGATGCTTTTACCCACATTGAATGTGGTCCACTTGATGAAGATAAAAGTACGTCGAACCCATATGAAGTTTTACCATGACCTGATTATATCTATTGAGCAAATATAGGTTCTATCGAGATTTGTTTCTCCGAAGTACCAAAGGCAAGCATGAGACTATTATAAACATAAACTCCTTAAGTATGTAATCCCATAAAGAGACTCGCCCAAAAAGAGGTATGATAGCTTTATAGTCTAACATTTTTTTCAATACATTCGAAAGGCGTCATTTCCAATTAATCCAATATGGCGTCGTTTTGCAGACCACGAGGTGAAAGAACCCAATTAATAAGGTAGCTCTTCCATACAAGATAAATTTCAAAGTATTGTAATAAAATGATTAGAGCAGTACACAAGTTATACACATTTGTTCGAATGACTTATGGCAAATAACATTCCCCCCCCCCCCCCCCCAATATATAGTGGGACCAGCAGCTTAAACAGAGAAATAAAAGTGTATTTTATTCTTATTGGGTATACACATAAATTACAAAGAAAAAAAAGGATCACTTGGTCCCCAAAAAAATGTCCTCCTACTTCCATTTCGGCCCAATAATATTGTGCTATTTCTGGAGGTGTACATGGTCCGGTCAGGTCGGTTTTTGGACATATTACAAACCGAACCATTTGTAATTAGTTTCGAAATGGTGAAACCGAAATCGATCAACAAACTGTATGACCAGTCCAGTTTGGTTTGGTTCCAGTTTTTTCTGGTTTATTTGATTAACAATAATTTTTAGCAATAAAAATCTAAAATTACAAACTAAGTAGCCAATTAATTAATTACAAGCAACACCAAAAACAATAATCATACCCAGTATAGCCCAATGACAACAAAAGTTATCGCTAGAGTCTAGGGAGGGTGAGAGGCAGGCAAATAATACCTCCATCCCAAAGGATAGAGAGTTTGCTTCCAGTGAGACCACGACTCTATATGTACCTTTCTTGTTCACTAAGTTTTAGAAATTTTAGATCCTATAAATAGACCCTTTGCACACTGTTTTGATCATCTCTCACATCAATAAAATTTGAGAAAAATCGATATTTGCTCACAAAATTTGTCTTTGTGTGTTTTTGAAGTTTTTTTTGATCAAGTTTCGCCTTTTGACTTCACTCAATTTTTTTAGCAAGAACTATGATTTGATTTCATCCTCAAGGTTGGTCAAGAAGTTTTCCAAGGATCTACCAAGGCTCTTGTCAAGAAAGTTGTTGATCAGGTTCAGGACGGATAAACAGGGGGCCTAACAAGGTTCGTTGCGAACCTGCATTTATACAAAGAATGTAACAAGGTTATTTGTTCTTTTTTTATTTATTCTCGTGTTCTTCATTTATCCTTCGTGTTCCTTGAGTATTCTTCATATCTTTTTGTGAATCTTCAATTTCTTGCTATCAAGAGATCTTTTGGAAGCGTGTAATTCCACTAAACACGTATCATATCTCTACAATCTCACACGGCAGGAGGTATAAACAGATGGACAGATCGAACAAAATATTCTCGTAGGCTAGCACTTCTAGCCAACTAAATAAATAAATTGCAAGCCAACTAAATAAATTACAAAATACATAAATATATATATTTACACATTTTATATATTTTATAATATATATATTATAGAAACAAGCCGGTCCAATAATATATCCTATATGTTTTATAAAATAATATATTTTACATATCTATAAAATATATATTTATAAAATATATATTATATAGAAACAGTCCGATCCAGTTTTTATAATTTAAAAGTTCTAAAACCGAAAATCGGACTGTATGAAACTTTTTAGTTTTCAAAAATTTTTAAACCGACTGCTAAACTACATTCGGTTTTTGTTGTTTTGGTTCGGTGATTTGGACCGGTTTATAAAAAATTTGTTCACCCTTAGGTATTTCCTACTTCCTTTTACCTAAAAATATTTTCATTTTTATCAAAAAAAGACTATATTAATAGTCAAAATTTTAACAGTATGTTGCAATCAAATTTTAATTAAAGCCATGGAGAGGAGTATCATGGGGAGAGGTGGCCATATGTGTTTCGGGAAGCAGTAAACTCTCTCTGGAGTACACGGAATGAAGAATTGTTCGGGGAGGACAACATATGCCCTCAACTGCATAGTATAGTCACAGATATGTTTAATAGAGCAAGAAATATTAGAATTGCTTGGCAGTGTAGAATGAGTGAATGATGTACATATAGATAGGTGGTGATAGGCGTAGTTTGCATGTATAGCTCTTTTCTGCGATTTAATCAATAAAAAGATCCCATTCTTTTAAAAAAAAATTTTAATTAAAGCAGAGAAGAAAATAGTAAATCCAGCTACCCAGATAAGGTTTCTTAATGGGTTTTCTAACTGAGAAACGACTTTATATATTTTTCAAATACCATGTTTAAGCATTTAAATATTGACGTTCAAATATGTAGCTTTGTTTAAAAAAACACAAGTACTAAAATGTACACACGCGCGCGCACATACACACATAAATATTGACGTTCAAATATGTAGCTTTGTTTAAAAAAACACAAGTACTAAAATGTACACACACATATATATATTATTTTGATAAATAATATACACATTCAAACTACTCACTTTTTTGTTCCTAAAAAAAACAAATATAACAACAAACGATACCCATTATATTCCAACAACATCTATCGCTAGGGTCTGGATATGGTGAGAGGCAGACAAACAATAACTCTATCCCAAAGAATGGAAAACTTGCTTTTAGTGAGACCCTCAACTCTATATGTATGTGCATAGATGACATAATATGTAACTAAAAAAATAAAACAATACCTCCATTCCAAAGAACGGAAAACTTGCTTTTAATGAGACCCTCAACTCTATATGTATGTGCATAGATGACATAATATGTAACTAAAAAACAAAATATACGTTTTATTCTTTGCAGACAAACAATACATCCATCACAAATAATGAAGAACTTGCTTTTAACGAGACCCTCAACTCTATATGTGGGTGCATACATCACATAATATGTAACTAAAAAACAAAACATACGTTTTACTCTTTGCACACGTTTTCAACTGATAAATTTTTTATTTTGTTGAAAACAAGTGATAGTTTGAAGTGTTAAGGGTTTATATCCATTCTATTTCGAACTCGTGCCTGCGGAAACTAGTGTACGAGACAACCTACTTTTTTCTTTTTCTTTTTCTTTGAAAGGAACCTCCTTTATTACCTACGTTTGATTCAGGATTTATATTTTATTTTCTTCATCAAGAGATTGAAGTTCCGTTACTGTTTGTAGAGCGAAGATCGCACTACAGGACTCGGGATTCTTCCCGATTTTCATCGCATTTGATTTGGAAATCATTTCCTAGGGTTTCAACTCCTTTTTGAATGGCTGGGAAAGCTGTCGTTTCGGACGATGAAGGTTTGTGTTTGTGTTTTTTTTGGTTATGTTTTCTTATCTAGTAGTTTTTTGATCTGATTTTCTCCGTGTAGATGAGGTTGGAGTCGAGGAAGTTGAAGGAGACGAAGAACCGGAAGAAGGGGACAGGGTCGACGGCGAGGAGGAGGAAGAGGATGAGGAGGAAGATGGTAAGGCGTCTCTGTAAATATAATTTTTTCCGAAATTGTGCTTTTGTCTGGAGCGTTTCTAAATTATTCTTCTTGAAAGTTTTCGTTTTTGTTCTTACCTTTTTTTGGGAGGGGGGTGGAGTGGGGGTGGGGGAGAGAGCATGTCTGTGACTGTTGCATTTTGTCTAGGTAATTCTTGGATACTGAAGTTTGGATATGTAGTGGTCTTGGTTTATTCATTTTCCTTCCATTGTTTGTGGTGGGTGGTTTTTTTTTTTTTTTTTGGGGGGGGGGGGGGGGTGGACCGATAGGTTTTAGCTTTTGACAAGGTTAGTACTTTTTCGTGTTTCATGGAGGTAAGGCAATTGTATCGGGTTTCCATTATGTTGCTGGTTTTTCTGATGACTTTGAGCAGAGGAGGGGCAGGATGAGTATGAGGACGATGGGTTTATAGTTGACGACGTAGATGGAGAGGATGATGAGAGAGGTGCTGATGCTGAAACTGATGAGAGACCGAAGAAGCGGAAGAAGAAAAAAAGGTGAGCAAATTGTCTTTTCACATGAATTATTATTAAGTGATGATTTATTTGAAGAGTAACTTGAGACTGTCGTAACTTGTCCTCTCACTCCCCTCCTTTCCTTATCTTGGTTGTATAGAGATTCGGAGAAGTTCTATGAACTGGATGAGGATGACTACGAACTTCTTCAGGAGCAAAACATTTCAGTCCCTAGGCAAAAATATGTGAGTGTCCTGGTTACTGCAGTATGATGTTGGCAATTTTCTGTGCTTTCACCTGCATATGTCTTAGTTGTTTTCTGTGATAAATTAGGAAAGCAAGAAGTTCAAAAGACTCAAGAAAGCTCAAAGGGATTCAACGGAAGAGCACTCTGGATTCTCTGATGAAGAAGAACTAGATGAGCCTGGTAGGAGAGGACGAACGGCTGAGGAGAAAGTCAAGCGCAGCTTGTTTGATGGTGAAGAAGGTGAATAGTACTCAAACCTGAATCCTTAAATGTGTGACTTGGTTTCTATAGATATCCTCTGAGCATTTTCTTTAGACATCCTAGGACAATCCTTGGAGGACATTGAGGAGGAACCGCAAGAAGATGACGAGGATCATGATGTAAATGAGGAAAATGAAATGGAGGATTTTATTGTGGATGAAGATGATATGGATGATGACGGAGCTCTAAGGTCGTGTTTCATCATAACTGTGCTTATAAATTGAGTATTCGTCTATAGATATGGTACTTACTCAGTTATCCTGGCAAATAATATTGCAGGAGGAAGAAAATGCACAAGAAGAAATCTAGGCAGGCACCAGGAGTTTCATCTTCTGCCTTGCAGGAGGCTCATGACATATTTGGTGATGTTGATGAGCTCCTAAGGCTTCGCAAGTTAGACTTGTCCAAAGGCGGAAAGTTTGAAGGATCTGGGGACTGGAGAGAAAAGAAGCTTGAGGACGAATTTGAACCTTCCATTCTCTCGGAGAGATATATGACTCAGAAAGATGACCAGATCCGGGATATAGATATCCCTGAACGAATGCAGGTTTGCAAGCAGATTTTAGCTATTTTTCTTTCCTTAGATGTCTCAATCTTTAAGTTATGTGCTATTGCAGATATCAGAGTTAAGTACTGGCCCTCCTCCAACTGATGAGATGAGCATTGAAGAGGAGAGCTCCTGGATATACAATCAGCTTGTTAATAGCATGCCACCTTTGTTTGGTAAAAGAGGCTCAATAACAGAAGTAGATGCGAGTCTGCCGCCGGCTGACAAAAATGGCTTGCTCAATGACATATCAAGGTTTTTGGAGTTGATGCATGTGCAAAAGCTTGATGTGAGTAAATATCTGGATTAGTGTTGACGTTGTCAAAGATTAAGTGAATTTACTCTTAGGCAATTTGAATGTCTGTTTTTTAGGTTCCCTTTATTGCTATGTACCGGAAGGAGGAATGTTTAAGCCTGTTTAAGGACTCAGACCAGCCTGACTTTGACAAGGATGGCCAAATTAATTCTGGGAAAACTCCTGCGCTCAGGTGGCACAAGGTATATGTTTTGTGTTTGAGTTCTGTGGTCCCATGTCTTTTGAGGTTCAAATAGAGGTCCCAAGGTACTAATTCGAAGGTCGCTGCAGGTGCTCTGGGCCATTCAGGATTTAGATAAGAAGTGGTTACTTCTTCAAAAGCGGAAGACGGCTCTGACATCTTACTACAACAAACGTTATGCGGAAGAGTCTCAAAGAATATATGACGAGACAAGGCTTAATTTGAATCATCAGCTTTTTGAATCTATTACAAAATCTCTGAAGGATTGTGAGTCAGAAAGAGAAATTGACGATGTTGACTCAAAGTTTAATCTGCATTTTCCTCCGGGGGAAGTTGGTGTTGATGACGGACAATATAAGAGGCCCAAAAGGAAATCACTATATAGCATTTGTAGCAAGGCTGGTTTGTGGGAGGTAGCAAGCAAGTTTGGATATAGCTCTGAGCAATTTGGATTACAAATATCTTTGGAAAAAATTGTAAGTTTTTAATTGAAGCTGTCGTGGCTTGTTAGGAGCAATGGCATTTCAGGCTATGAAACCACCTTTTATATGCAGGATATGGATGAGCTCGAAGATGCAAAAGAAACACCCGAGGAAGTAGCCTCGAACTTCACGTGTGCGATGTTTGATACACCTCAAGCTGTGCTTAAAGGAGCTAGGCACATGGTACGGAGATGTCTATCTTTTTGCGTCTACATTAACAACAAATTAAGCAATACTTCTAAGAACTTGGTAACATGCCGATTTGCAGTCCTTCACCATCATTTTTCAGGACTCCTCTGGCGTGTCTGGCATGTATAATTTATCAGTATAGTTACTTTTAAGCTCTTTTTACTCGATACGTCAACATATTTTTGAACTCTTTTGGTGTGTCACTATTTTGGTCGAGTCGGGTACACTTTTTAAGGCAACAACATTGGAGCCTTATTCACACCTGGTAGGTTGACTATATAAATCTTCCATCACCACTGTGCTATATCTAGATCATATCCTGCCTAAATACCATATAATTCTCTTCCAAAACTGCATAAACAGTATATATATGTGTGTGTATTATTATTATTATTATTATTATTATTATTATTATTATTATTATTATTATTATTATTATTATTATTATTATTATTATTATTATTATTATTATTATTTCAGGCAGCTGTTGAGATTAGCTGTGAACCAAGCGTTCGGAAGTATGTTCGCACTACCTTCATGGATAATGCAGTTGTGTCGACATCTCCTACTCCGGAAGGAGATGCAGCAATCGATGACTTTCATCAGTTTGCAGGAGTGAAGTGGTTAAGGGATAAACCGCTCAATCAATTTCAAGATGCGCAGTGGCTTCTCATTCAAAAGGCTGAAGAGGAGAAACTACTAAAAGTTAGTATAAAGCTGCAGGAAGGTGTCCTTGAAAAGTTGATGAGCGACTCCATGGATTACTATCTTAGTGATAGTGTTAGTAAGTCTGCACAGTTGTGGAATGAACAAAGGAAACTTATTATACAAGATGCATTTTTCAGTTTTCTTTTGCCTTTAATGGAGAAGGAAGCAAGAACATTGTTGAATAGCAGGGCGAAAAGCTGGTTATCCATGGAATATGGAAGGCTTTTATGGAACAAAGTTTCTGTAGCACCATACCAGCGAAAAGAAAATGATAATTCAGATGAAGAAACTACACCTAGGGTTATGGCCTGTTGTTGGGGTCCTGGACAACCAGCAACGACTTTTGTGATGTTGGACTCGTCTGGGGAAGTTTTAGATGTGTTGTATGCCGGGTCCCTTAGTCTACGTGGTCAAACTGGTGACGATCAGAAGAAGAAGAAAGATGATCAGGAGCGGGTTCTTAAGTTTCTGATGGAGCACCAACCTCATGTTGTCGTATTAGGAGCTGTGAATTTGGCCTGTTTAAAACTGAAGGAGGATATATATGAGGTCTGCGTCCTTTTTCTCATGCATCCATTCTACTTTTAGTGCTGACATATGATGTTTTTTAATCAAGTGGCATGTTCTTATTGTACTATGGCTGGATACGTTACTCCCTTCTGTTTTATATGTATTGTTGGAAATATATTTTACCCTGGGGTGGAAAAATTTTGTTGGATTTGATGTGAAATACAGCCTCTTGTAGAGAGGGAGAAAAAAGAGAATTTTTCCTTTTTTCTCTTTTTTGCAGGGTTGGAGGGAGAGATGCCTTTCTGCATCTTTTTCGAGAGTATTCTTTTGCTGTTGTAGATTGAACTGTTTGAACTTGAGATTTGCTCGAGTGATAAAGATAACCATCCCTTGTGGCCGTGGAACTCTCTGTGCATGAAAAGTTCCATGCTATGCCTACTAATTGCATTCTTGTTGGACTTTTTTTATATACTTTTGTACCTTATCCTAAAAATCTCCCGCAAAATTGCACTCTCAGATCATTTTCAAAATGGTGGAGGATAATCCAAGGGAAGTTGGCCTCGAGATGGACAACTTAAATATTGTCTACGGTGATGAATCTCTGCCTCATATATATGAAAATTCCCGTATATCAATGGACCAGCTCCCTGCACAAACTAAGAGAGGTAAAGCAATTGTGATACTTTTGATACACTTGACTGATTTTATTAATTTATTTCGCTAGTGAATAACTTGGGCCCCGTTTGTAGGCATAGAGAGAAGGGCTGTGGCACTAGGTCGGTACCTTCAAAATCCATTGGCAATGGTTGCTACCCTATGTGGACCTGGAAAGGAGATTTTGTCTTGGAAACTTGGTTCCCTGGATAGTTATCTAACTCCTGATGAGAAATATTCGATGGTTGAGCAGGTCATGGTGGATGTGACAAATCAGATTGGCCTGGATGTGAACTTAGCCGCTAGTCATGAATGGCTGTTTGCCCCCCTCCAATTCATATCCGGCCTTGGACCAAGAAAGGCTGCATCTCTTCAAAGATCTTTGGTTAGAGCTGGGCAAATTTATACCCGGAAGGACCTATTGAATTCTCATGGTCTTGGTAAAAAATTGTTTGTTAATGCTGCTGGTTTTCTGCGAGTAAGGCGCAGTGGATTAGCCGCTAGTAGTAGTCAGTTCATTGACTTATTTGATGATACCAGAATACATCCAGAATCTTATACTCTTGCCAAAGAGTTTGCAAAAGCAGTTTACCTCCAAACCAGTGGTGGAGACAAGTTTAATGATGATGATGATGATGATATGCTTGAGATGGCCGTGGAGAATGTGAGAGAGAACCCCAGTCTAAAATGGTTTAATGTTGATACATTTGCGATAGAGTGGAACCGCCAGAAGAAAAAAGAGACCCTCAATCTTATAAAGCTGGAGTTGATGCAAGGGTTTGTTGATTGGCGAATGCCATATGCAGAACCAAATCAAGATGAAGAATTCAGTATGATCTCGGGAGAGACTGAAGAAACTCTATGTGCAGGAAAAATTGTCCTCGCTACAGTACGTAAAGTTCAGCCTCAACGAGCAACTTGTGTTCTTGATTCAGGACTGACAGGAATACTAACAAAGGAAGATTACACCGACGATTGGAGGTTTATTGAAGATTTGACCGAGAAGCTGCATGAAGGGGATATTCTCACCTGCAGAGTTAAATCTATTCAAAAAAATAGGTGCCAGGTGTTTCTAAATTGTAGAGAAAGTGAGTTGAGAAGTAATCGCCGTCAGATCTTGCGAGATATGGATCCCTACTACCATGAAGACCGTAGCATCTTGCCTGCTAAGCAGGAAAATGCTCATAAGGGAAAGGATCTTGCCAAGAAGCGTATCAAGCCTAGGATGATAGTTCATCCTCGTTTTCAAAACATAACTGCGGATGATGCTACAGAGGTATTAAGCCCAATATTTATTAGATGGTCTATCTTATATGTAGTATATATGAGTTGCATTTAGCGATGAGCATCCTGTGCCTCTTGTAAGTGTCGTGGTCAAAGATAATTCGGGTCCAACTAGTTTCTGTCTATTTTTTTTTTAAGTTTTTTGGCAAATTTTTGGTTAATAGTCTGACAAAAATATGCCAATGTCAAAAATCTAATAGCGCTTAGAGTGCATGATGTAATTCGGGCATGTACTCGTCATATCACATGCAAGATACATTGAGTTTATTGATTAGTAATTACCAAAAAAGAAAAAAAAGAGTTTATTGATTAGTGCTTTTATGTGGCATGTTTCATCATGTGATCTATGCCTAGTATACAAATCCTTGTAGTTTGTAGTTTTGGAAAAACATTTTTGTCACAAGCGAGCAGCATTTTGAAAATCGACTAGTGGTTACAGTACAACCTGCAATTCATCGAAGTGATTTCTCACTAAATGCATCGGCAATTATTTCTGAAACTTGCTGTATGCAAATGGGTTATGCTTTTCATTTGAGATGTGAAATTGGGTTGCTGGGATTAAATATGTAGATTGTGATGGAATTGAAAACATGGGATTTTCCTTTTCAGAATACGTCAGACTTTTCTTTGATATGAGCTTGTTATTGCATTTGTCATGCAGTTCTTGGCTGACAAGGAGCCTGGAGAAAGTATTGTTCGTCCTAGTTCTCGTGGTCCATCATGTTTGACTCTGACTCTCAAAATATATGATGGGGTTTATGCCCACAAGGATATAGTTGAAGGTGGGAAAGAACACAAGGACATCACAAGCATGCTACGTATTGGCAAGACACTGAAAATTGGGGAGGACACGTTTGAAGATTTAGATGAGGTAATATATGATCGAGATTTGTTCCTAGATCCTGAAAATGTTTCTCTATGTTAACATGCCATTTAGTCTGAGATTTATATGGTGTAATTTCTATTTCCCAACCTGTCCTGGAGCGTATGTCAAGTGTCTATTACTATGGAATGTTGATATTGCTTTACAATTTCGATGTGATTTTGAAAGCTTTGACTTAAATGTTTCTTTTGTAGTCACCTTAATTCATTTCGATCTTGGCTATACGACTTGGCCTCTCTTGTTCCGCTTTTGATGATTGCTTGTCAATCCTGTGTTAATAAATATTTGCCTGGTTATGGATGAAGATGTCATTATTGAAAGTGCATGCATAATGGTTTAGTAGTAGTGTCATTTTGTTTCCTACCATAAATGTAACATATCACCCATTTGAGTGGGTAGACTTCTGTAGTGACCTGCCATGTGAGTGTGCTTGTCATCTCTGTTATTGATGAATCAGTGACTTTAAAGATATCGTTATGTTGGCTATTTTTTTTATTTTTATTTTTGTGTTTCTTTGAAAATGACAAGTTCATTGGTCTGGTTACATGTTGTCAACTCAAGATATTGTGTTTACTTCAGGTGATGGATCGCTATGTTGATCCATTAGTAGCTCATTTGAAGGCTATGCTGAGTTATCGCAAGTTCAAAAAAGGCACTAAAGCAGAAGTTGATGAGCTCTTAAAGATAGAGAAATCTGAGTATCCGATGAGGATTGTTTATTGCTTTGGGATATCTCATGAACATCCAGGGACGTTTATTTTGACTTACATTAGAAGTACAAATCCACATCATGAATATATAGGCTTGTACCCAAAAGGATTTAAATTCCGTAAAAGAATGTTTGAGGATTTGGATCGCCTCGTGGCCTACTTTCAGAGGCATATTAATGATCCTCTTGATGCCACACCTTCTATACGATCAGTTGCTGCTATGGTGCCAATGCGGAGCCCTGCGACTGGTGGCTCATCAGCCTTTGGTGGGGGCTGGGGAAGTTCATCTGGTGATGGTTGGAGAGATGGCCAGCCAGTGGACCGTGGTAGAAATTCTACTCCGGGTTCTAGGGCAGGTAATTGTAAAAGGTCATTTCATTGTTTATGATGCTCAAAATGTGTATGTGCATTTTATCTCTCCTCTTTTTTTGTTTTTCGTTTTTTTCATTTTCCCCTGGCCATTTCCTCTATATGCTATATCCAGTCTTGTTTTCCAGCTGATTGTGATTTCAGAATTTAGTACTGCAACATGGTCTAGAGTGATGGCCTATTATGCGAAATCTACTTGCCTTTGACCAACTCTTGCGCCTTTAATCTGCCTTCTTTTTTGCTCTCTTTATTTCTATTTCATTCTCTCCCTCTCCTTTCCTGTTCTATCTCTTTTCCCGCTTTTGGGTATTATTACTGTGTCCTTGTAGTTTTCTGGATCTTCCATTCATCAGCCTCATATTCGTGTAAATCTTGAACCTATTTCTGAGAGCAGATGTAATGTCGATAGGTTGTATGGGTATTGAACTTGAATTGACATTTCAAGTGCATAAGACAGGTGTGCTAGCTTCGTGTAGAAATCCAAAATATAATACTCCCTCCGTTGAAAAGTCAACTAGGATTATTTATGTGATGGAGGGAGTATGTGAGAACGTTAGATTCAATAAGAGAGTATTTATGCACTTCAATATGCTTTCCACACCTTTCTAACATATAGTACATTGTTCTGGATATTTATATGGGCATATTGGGGATGGGCAGACCCTCTAAAATAATATAACTGCATACTAGCTAATGGTATATTACTCAAATGTGGAATGTCAAGAAATTCAAAATTCGCAACGTAGGATAGTTTTGGAAAGAAGAGATGCCCTTTGACATAAAATCTCAGCAAAGCAAACCATTTTGTCAGGTATCAAGCCAACATCCTAGAGTTTGAATATGTCTGATACTTACAACCAATCTTCTTCTCCACCATTTGGCTTTTTTTTGTGTAACTGGACCCTAGATGCCTTGCTGTTTCTCTTTTCCGAAATTTGATCTTCTCCTCCCCCCCTCTGCGACAAAGAAAAAAAGAAAAGACGTGCTTCCTTTCTTTCTCTTTCCTCCTCCATTCAACTTGTGTATATTTATAATACCTTGGATCTTTGTAACCCATGTACCATATTACATCACCTGTCTTAGCATATTAGATCAAGCCTAATGCACAAAGTATGTTTAGAAGATCTTTATGGATATTTGTGGTGACTGGACAGTACACACTGTTTAAAAAAAAAGAATTCTCCCCACTGTAGTTTGGATACGTTTTACTTCATTAGGTGTGAGTTTGTTGCTATATTTCATGTGGGTTACTATAATCATCAGTCAGATAATCATGTAGTTTTGGATATGGTTTATACTTGGTGTCATTTGCTCAGGTAATCTTTGCTTTCTCTATTGTCTTTGAGGACGTTGCCAAGGCTTTTTATCCTTTTGCTTTGTTATGGGACATGATTTGGTTGAAAAAAATGCTTGCTGAAAAAGTTCTTAAATGAACTTGTGTCGATTGGCATGGTCATTTGCAGCAACCCTTTTCCCTTCAATGCACCCCCCCCCCCCCCCGGTCCCTTTTGGTTTGTATTTCCCACCTTTTATCGTTGAAGATTCTATGTAATCCTTTTGTTATTAAAATCAGAAACTATATTATAGCATATCACCGGAAGTATAACCCAAAGGTATCTACAAAAAGGAGAAAGTGCCTCAAAAGTTATTCAAACATCCAATTATAACCAGCATCCTTTTGTTTACGCTTTCTTTCTTTGTTTCATTGTTTTTTCTTTATTTGTTTGATGGCGAGGAAGATAATGGTTTGCTAATTCGATACTTTTGGATATTTTTCTAGGAAAAAGTGATTACAGAAGCGGTGATGGGCATCCTAGTGGTATACCTAGATCTTTTGGTGGCCGCGGCCGTGGTCGAGGGCAAGACAAAAGCTCAGGCTTATATCATGGTGGAAGGGGAAATCGAAGTAGCAGTCACCAGCAAGATTCTAATTATGGTACCCACAAGAAGGGGGGTGAGCAGGGTTTGGGTAGCTTTCCAGGAGCCAAAGTCCAGAATTCGCCCGGCCGGGAATCTTTCCCTGGAGGTTGGGGTGGCAGTGGTAGTGGAAGTGGAGCAGCCGGTAGTGGTGGTGGCAGCAGTTGGGGCAGTGGCTGGGATCCTTGAACTGCGTCCCACCGGATTTTTGCCTTTCTGGCTTTTGATGACTAGAAAAAACCTGTAATGAGCCTCGTGTGTTGATTTCGGTGGTAGACATATTGCCTAATCCGTTTCTGAGCAGATTCGCAATCTGCATAGTTAATTCGTCGGTGATCGTTTTTGTGTGGGCTCCATGCCGGCGCTCCTGTCAACGGTGAAGGCCTGTTTTCTGTAAGGGGTGTAAAGCGGGTTCATTTTAGAAGGGTTCTTATCTTCGAAATGTATGAACGTTGAAGATAGATTAATGCAATACCAATGGCATGTCCACTAGACACTTGGGAAAGGAATGGAGATTTTGTTCTAATTACATATTTTGTTCGATACATATATTGTCTAGTCATTAGAGCTTCCTTTAAATTTTAGTTTTATGATTTTATCCACTATTTGCTTGAGGTATTGTGATTTATGTATTATTATTGAAATGTTGTCTTTATTAGTTGTCTCTAAGAAAAAACTTGGAGCAATACTTATGTTAATAGGTTTAGTATATAAAATAGACAATATTTTCATACTTCTAAAAATGAAATCTGGACTTTGGGGATAAAGAAGTTATTTATTTGAGAACAACTTGACTATGAGATGGTACTAAGTCAAAATTTTTAAGTCAAAATTTTTATCCCGTGAAAGGAAAGAAGTGCTTATTCACTACAGCTATGTATCCCAACATATGTTGCACAATGTTTTCTTTGTAGATGAAAAAAAAAACATACCCCGACTTCTACGGTTTTTACTGTTTAATCATCAAGAAGTTTTGTAAGATATAAATCAGGTCACTCGTAGTTTTTTAATTAAGAGGTTTAAGACTTATTATACGCAAAATGTCTGAGTTTAAACATGTTTTGATATTTAGAAAACTACTGGCAGGGTATAAAAATTTATACTACCACTCTCAAAATTTGAAACCACCCTCCGGTATAATGTTTTCTTCCCCCTATGCAGATAGTTGTAGATATTCCAAAGATGACGCATGAACTTTTTTACATGGAGGAATTGCTAAAAGATACATTGGAGGGATTTGCACACTTATCGTCTCCATCTCTCTCCCCCCCCCCCCCCCTACATATAGAGGTGTGAAGCGAACCAAACGGTTCGCGAACTGTTCGGGTTTGATTTGTATTTAATTAGAGTTCGCTCGTTAATTTTACTCAAACGAACCAAATTCAAGCACATGTTTGGGTTTGTTTACTAAAATGACCCGAACTGTTTGCGAACTGTTTGTCTCGTTTAAACAGTTATAGCGTTATCGAATCGAACTCAAACCAATTTTAAAGCTCGTTAATGTAAACAAACCGAGCCAAACAGTTCGTTTATCTAAACGAATCCAAATTTAAAAACCTAGTATTCAGTTCGGCTCTGTTCGTTAGCACCCCTACCCACACACAAAAAGAGGAGGGGCTTCTGAAATTGTTAAATGTTTAATCTTGTTCTATTGGCAGAAGTACGGAAAGGGCTCTAATCTCCCATTCACTCCAACGTCACAAGATTTGACGTTGCTAAAGTTATACGAGAAAATCTCACTTATTAGCCTAAGGTTTGGCCCATTACTCAGTTAGCAGCCTAACGTTCATGAAACTCACTTAATAACCACTCTTTTGCCGAAATGTCTCACTTGTAGCCAGGTGACCGTTGACCAACCGTTGACTAACCGTTGACCAGCCGTTGACTTTCTCAGACCAACCAGAATCTGACACGTGGCAACCCTTTTTAATTAAAAAAAATAAAATTGTATTTTTGAATAAATTGATTTAAAATGAATTTAAAAATTCTAAAAAATTGTAAAAATTAATTAAAAAACATTTTAAATATCAAAAAATTAGGAAAAAAATATAAAAATAAAAAAAATTACCCACAACACTCCAGCACTCCACCCACCTACCCCCCCTCCCACGCCACACCACCCACCCACCCCCCCGGCAAAAATTTTTTTAATTTTTTTTTAAACTCACTCATAACGCTCCGACCACCTCCGCGTCCCCTCCCCCACCCCTCCTCTCGCGAAATTGTTTTTTAAAAATTTTTTCTAACTCATCCATAACATCCTAACCACCCCTGCGTCCCCTCTCCCACCCCCGCGCACACCTCAAAAAAATTTAAAATTTTTTCAACTCACCCACAAAGCTCCGACCATCCCCCAGAACCCGAAACAATCCAACCCTCAGTCCAAAAAGAAAATGACAATGTTAGTCTTGCAACTTGGAAAAAGAAAATAATATAATTCGAAAAAAAAGGCAGGGGACCTCTGCAATTCGAGCCACGCTACCACATTTATATACATTGTTATTCAACTACTTTGTGGGTGAGTTGAAAAACTTTTAAAATTTTTTTGGTGTGTGCGCGGGGTTGGGAGAGGGGACGCAGGGGTGGTTAGGATGTTATGGATGAGTTAGAAAAAATTTTAAAAAAATAATTTCGCGAGAGGAGGGTGTGGGGGAGGGGACGCGGGTGTGGTCGGAGCGTTATGAGTGAGTTTAAAAAAAAATTAAAAAAATTTTTGCCCGGGGGGTGCGGGGGGGGGGGGGTGGGTGGGTGGGTGGTGTGGCGTGGGGGGTAGGTGGGTGGAGTGCTGGAGTGTTGTGGGTAATTTTTTTTATTTTTATATTTTTTCCTAATTTTTTGATATTTAAAATGTTTTTTAATTAATTTTTACAATTTTTTAGAATTTTTAAATTCATTTTAAATAAATTTATTCAAAAATACAATTTTATTTTTTTTAATTAAAAAGGGTTGCCACGTGTCAGATTCTGGTTGGTCTGAGAAAGTCAACGGCTGGTCAACGGTTAGTCAACGGTTGGTCAACGTTCACCTGGCTACAAGTGAGACATTTCGGCAAAAGAGTGGTTATTAAGTGAGTTTCATGAACGTTAGGCTGCTAACTGAGTAATGGGCCAAACCTTAGGCTAATAAGTGAGATTTTCTCAAAGTTATACACACCGATACCTCTACTTGACACACTAACAAAGTTCACAAGTACTTTCTTGTGGATACGCGTGTTAAGTGAACCGAATAGTTCGCGAACAATTCGAGTTTGATTCGTATTTGGTTCGAGTTCGTTCGTTAATTTTACTTAGACGAGCCGAGTTCAAACACTGAATTAGATTTGTTTACCAAAACCAGTCAAGCTGTTTGTAAACTGTTCAGCTTATTTAAAGTGTTTTCGAGCCGAATTCGAACAAAAATTGAAGCTTGTTATAGCAAATGAGTCGAGCCGAACAGTTCGTTTAACTAAACGAATCTGAATTCGAAAACATACTATTTTGATCGGCTCGGTTCGTTAACACCCCTATTTGTGCATGAAGTTGAATGTATCTTTAGTTCGCCTCTATGGCCAAATATCTCCATATAAGCTTATAACCGAAGGATTTATACAGTCAAGACAAAGGCATAGTCTAGCTCTTGATAAACATCAGGGGCGGATTAAGAAAATATTATCAGAGAATGCACAGTAAAAATTAATATTATCCAAGGAGTCAGCCAACATTAATATAGCATGACTTGCCTTAATAAGAGAGGTACATTATAGAGGTCACAAGAAAATTTTATTCAAAACATTATAGACGTAAAGGTAAAATTATAAGAGAGTAGAACTAGAGGAGTCACTCTATGTTGTGCAAAGGATTCAAAGTGAAGATGAGGATCTTTAAGTCATTAGTCTCTTGATAAAACATATTTGTGAGGAAAACCCAAAAATATTGTAGTTGTTTTTTTAAAAAAAACTTACAATCGTTGTACGAATTGAAAAAAATCTCCATATAATAATGACGCGTTTGACAAAAAGTCCAAATAGACATGGGACATCAATGCCAAAGATTTGCACCGGGTACGCGATTGCTACTAACATCTCACTTGGGACACGATTGACAGAATGTAAAGTGGTATTGAAAAAAATGCATGGGTTTCAGACAGTATGGTTGGGATGTGACTAGCAAAGACTTCCTAGTCATCTGGGACGCTAATGGTAAAGTCGTCTGATGTGTCTGGGACGTAATTGGCAAAGACGTCCTTCGACACGCAACATTCTCGTTAATAGTGTCTTGTAATTAGGCTCTATTTAATCACAAAGACATTGTAATGGAGGAACTATCTTCAAAATCTTTTTACAATCTCCATACAGTTAAAATGACTTCAAATGTCAAAATTATTTTGTATTACGGAGATGAAACGATGAATTCACACAATGAAATTGCATATGATCGTGCTCCAAAAACAATGACGATGCAAAGTGATATCGTGTATATAGAGTTAAAAAACAAGTTAAATCATGATTGAAGCTGGATGTAGATGTTGGAACAATTAATCTGGTATGTCGCTACCCCTTCGAGTCTAATGTGGCTGGTTGGTTACGTTTACAATTTAGCTAGTATTTCTGACAGGAAAGACTTAGAATCAGTTCTAGAAATTCTAATTCGTTGTCCAACCCTTTTAGCTGTAGAGATATATGTTACTGTTCGTGATATTCCATCACCCATCGTAAGCTCTAGTTGGTGGTATTGTGGATAAAGATATTGTTGCTGGATCTGTATAGAATGTGGTTGAAAGTTGCTCATAACATACAATACAGAAGTTCAAACTAATACTGAAGATGAAGAAAATAACGATGATGATGATGAAATCGAGGACCATGACGATGATGATGAAGGTGAAGAAAATTATTTGGAGGACCTTGAAAAGGAGGAGGATGAATAAGATGTGTCTCAGCTAGTGGTACCTCATTTTGACGAAAACCTGGTATTTTTGGAAGATTATTGACGATTAGTAGATGTGAGAATCCATGTAAAATCATCCTATGCCATGCTATCCAATTGAACACGAACAACACCAACTGCATATCTGGTAATGTTACATCCCGAGGTCATTAAAAAAAATATAAATATAAATGTTAGGAAAGGAAAATACTAATATATGGTAATAGTTATCTTAATACTATTTGGATTGGAATAGAAGAACTAAAGATAGGAATTGAATATTAGGAGATTACTTTAAAATATAATTTCCTGAACCTACTAGGAAACTTAATCATCCTTAGCTATATACACACACACATACACAAAAAAAAACCCATTCTTCCCTCCCGAAAATCCCAGCAGCCAACCCCCTCCCAGCAGCAAAGAAACAGCAGTTTCTTCAAGAAAGAAAAATCAAATTGCTGCCAAAAGAGAACAAAAGGAAGAAAAAGAATTTTACATCCATAAAACCTAAAGCCTCCACATCTATATATATATACATATATATCACCAATACACACATGTAAAATTTGGCCACCCCACATCATGGAAGATTTCGGGAAGCACATAGGAGAAAAGAAGAGAAGAAATTACGTATAGGAGATTCGCCCGAATAGGTAGGTTACCTTCCTCTCTTTTCGGATTGCCCACACTTCGTGTGTTGAATCATGCTTGCTTTAATTTTTATTTTGTTTTCGTATATGTTTGCTGCTCTATGATGTTTGTATGCTTAAGTATATTTGTGTGTGCGATGGTGTTGTTCGTACGATCGAAAGAGAATTAAAAAGAATAAATTTTTTCACGATAAAATAGAAAATTGCATGAAAAGCCTTAGAAATAGGTCACGTGACACGGAAATTAAGTTGGAATTGGACTGAAAAACAAAAAAAGGGTCTGACGGATGCGTTTCAGGGGCGGCGCATGGGGCCCACGCACGGCCCCTTACGGCGCGTCCGTACACGTGCTGATGTGTCCACCTTCATAAGACGTGTCGCGTTAAATGAAGTCAAATGCAATTGGTTTGAGTCAAATCGGAGTTTAAACGAAGATTTTATTGAGGTTCGAAGAAGAGAGAATTTTAAAAAAAAAGGAAAAAGGAAAAAAATCCAGGTTGACCCGAGTTGCAGCTGACCCGGTTTGGCTGCGGACTGGACCAGACTGCTGGTCTAGTCTGCGCTATTGGACCGGACCAGACAGAGATATATTTTAAAAAATTTAATAAATTAATTTCAGAATTTAATAATTATTAAATAATAAAATTTATAATTAATAAAAAATAGATTTAAAATTCCAGAAAATTTTAATTAATTCCAGAAAATATAAAATAGTGAAAATAAAATATTTTTGTTAAATTTCTGAATTTATAATTGATTTAAGTAAATATGATAAATAATAGAAATAGATTTAAAATTCTAGAAAATTAGAAATTAATTACAAAAAATTAATAACTAATTCCAAAAATTATAAAATACTGAAAATAAAGGATTTTTTTATGGAATTTGATATTTTCTCCAATTACCTGGATTATATCTATTTATACAAATACCTCGACGATTCCCGCTCGTTAATACATAGAGTCCGTTTCTAAATTTATAATTAATCTAATCAATTATAATGAATAGTAGATAATAAGAAAAAATGTGAAAAATAGTATAAAGTCCCGAAAAAATTAATATAAGCTAGGAAAAATATAAGTAATGGAAATTAATATTTCTATGACATTTCCAATAATAAAAGTAAAGGAATTGGATGAGAAATAAATTCAGAAAGTGAAAAATAAATTCGAAAAAATGTGGAAAATATGGGAAAAAGCAGGAATGATGGAACGAAAGACCGGAAAGTGAAATTTGCATTGCATCCATAGCATGCGTGTTGCATTTGGCCTAAGAGATGTGTGATGGTGGGATGTAGTCAAGAGCTACAGTAGCACCCAGAAAAGAGAAAAAAAAAGAGAAAAAGAATAGCGGGCTGTAGTGGAAGAGCTACAACATCACTCATGGTGGGCTGTAGTGGAAGAGCTATAGCAGCACGCAGGAATTCGGGAGTGGATTGTAGTGGAAGAGCTACAGTAGTACTCTGGAACATTGGACTGTAGTGGAAGAGCTACAGTAGCACCCAACAATCCCGGGAGATCATGCATTGCACGGTAGAGATATGGACATATCGCATGACATGACCTTATTGCGTGTGACACGTAGAAGTAGGGGGATGAATCATGAAGCTGTGCATTATTATATAGAGTGACTTGCTTTACACAGTTATTTACTTTATGCTTCCGCGCTGTAACTTGGATTATATGGATACATGAGGTAATTTATTGGTTATTGTGCGCTTACATTGCAATCGGATCAGGTAAAGATATGTGTTATTTGCCTTGTGTGCTTATGTATGTTGTAAGTATGATTCTTTTCTGAGAAAAGACGGATAACCAACGAGTGATTTTCTCAAATCACTCACCCCCTACTACTATTCCCTCCACAGGTGAGCCTGCATTTGAGTATATTTTTGTACAGGACGGGTCAGACCAGACTAGTTGGAGAGAGTGAAGCTATGCGATTTACTTACGAGATATTTGATGGGTTTTAATCCACCAAGTGCATGAGGAGTACCATGAGTAGCAAAACAAACACGCATTTGTAAAACTCCTATCGAAAGAATGACAAGACGCAATGCGGAGAATCTCTTTCATATCCAATACTAAAGAGTGTATATTGGTCCTATAACCTCATATTTCTGACTAAGAATAGTGGCATTATATAGGTTATGATATAAACAACGTAAGCATAGTGCTGTCCTAAGAATATCCAGACGCAACCTCAAAGTCTTTCAGAACAACTAAATATACCAACTGATACAATCAAATAATAATGTTGTGATCTGAAAGATTATCAATGCTTGTGCTCTCTGCTCAACTTGCAAGACATATGAGTCTTCTGGTTGGGGGGGATGTTGCTTTTAGAGAAAATCTCACTTATTAGCCTAAGGTTTGACCCATTACTCAGTTAGCAGCCTAACGTTCATGAAACTCACTTAATAACAACTCTTTTGCCGAAATGTCTCACTTGTAGCCAGTTGACCGTTGACCAACCGTTGACCAACCGTTGACTTTCTCAGACCAACCAGAATCTGACACGTGGCAACCCTTTTTAATTAAAAAAATAAAATTGTATTTTTGAATAAATTGATTTAAAATGAATTTAAAAATTCTAAAAAATTGTAAAAATTAATTAAAAAACATTTTAAATATCAAAAAATTAGGAAAAAAATATAAAAATAATAAAAAATTACCCACAACACTCCAGCACTCCACCCACCTACCCCCCCACGCCACACCACCCACCCACCCACCCCCCACCCCCCCGCACCCCCGGCCAAAAATTTTTTTAATTTTTTTTAAACTCACTCATAACGCTCCGACCACCCCCGCGTTCCCTCCCCCACACCCTCCTCTCGCGAATTTTTTTTTAAAATTTTTTCTAACTCTCCCAACCCCGCGCACATTTCTATTCAATGCCTTCGTCAAAATAGTTGGAGAATAATAATACTTATAAAATAATGACAATGTATATAAATGTGGTAGCGTGGCTCGAATTGCAGAGGTCCCCTGCCTTTTTTTCGAATTATATTATTTTCTTTTTCCAAGTTGCAAGACTAACATTGTCATTTTCTTTTTGGACTGAGGGTTGGATTGTTTCGGGTTCTGGGGGATGGTCGGAGCTTTGTGGGTGAGTTGAAAAAATTTTAAATTTTTTTGAGGTGTGCGCGGGGGTGGGAGAGGGGACGCAGGGGTGGTTAGGATGTTATGGATGAGTTAGAAAAAATTTTTAAAAAAAATTTCGCGAGAGGAGGGGGTGGGGGAGGGGACGCGGGGTTGGTCGGAGCGTTATGAGTGAGTTTGAAAAAAAATTAAAAAATTTTTTGGCCGGGGGTGCGGGGGGGTGGGTGGGTGGGTGGTGTGGCGTGGGGGGTAGGTGGGTGGAGTGCTGGAGTGTTGTGGGTAATTTTTTATTATTTTTATATTTTTTTCCTAATTTTTTGATATTTAAAATGTTTTTTAATTAATTTTTACAATTTTTTAGAATTTTTAAATTCATTTTAAATCAATTTATTCAAAAATACAATTTTATTTTTTTTAATTAAAAAGGGTTGCCACGTGTCAGATTCTGGTTGGTCTGAGAAAGTCAACGGCTGGTCAACGGTTAGTCAACGGTTGGTCAACGGTCAACTGGCTACAAGTGAGACATTTCGGCAAAAGAGTTGTTATTAAGTGAGTTTCATGAACGTTAGGCTGCTAACTGAGTAATGGGCCAAACCTTAGGCTAATAAGTGAGATTTTCTCTTGCTTTTATCCAATCGATTAGTCTCTTATGGTATATAATGTTTTTTTTCCTGGAATTCTGAGGAATCCAATCCAACTACAACGTTACCGCTCTGGTAGAGTGTACCTGGGCTTCCTCCTCTTAAGATGCTCACCGCCAATATGTAACCAAAAGAATCGTACGTCCTCTAGCATAACAGTCATTGATAGATGATGTGTTTGTCTCCTGTATCCACCTTTCTGTAAAAGCCGTGATCAATTTATGAACAATATTGATCCTACTACAACCCATCACGTCGTATAAGCCAATTGCCTTAATATATTGTATGCAGCTAGGTGGAATGTCCAAATCCTCCTTATACATGTCTATTATACGTAAATGACCCGACATCTTATGAGTAGCAAGTGTCCTGTGTGTTAAGATATAATTTTTTTTTGATGATGTAAAGATGTTTTAAATAAGTTAAATTTATACTTGAGACTTGGTGCAAAACGAGAAAATTACACTATGTCAAAAATGACTGAGATTGGAACTTACTGTCCAACATCGATCTCTCAGACTGAGGACATCGATCGATCGATGTCACTTCAGTCTCTCACGTCGATCGATCGATGTCAGGAAGAAAACTTTCTGTCCAACATCGATCTCTCAACGTGAGGACATCGATCGATCGATGTCACTTCAGTCTCTTCCCAGAGAGACTTCGATCGATCGATGTCAGGCAGAAACCTTTCTGTCCAACATCGATCTCTCAGTCCAGGGGACATCGATCGATCGAAGTGACATCAGTCTCTCCATGGGGACTTCGATCGATCGATGTCTAGCAGTTTCAAAAACTGCAAAGTTTCTAGGGGACATCGATCTCTCCCCCAGGCACTTCGATCGATCGATGTCCCCCAGAATTCAAATTTTCATGAACGTTGGAACAAAATCTAAGGGAGATTCATGGTATTTTCTCTATCCAATCTTGCTCAAATTTCTTGTAGACCTTACTATATCATAATACATGATTCCTTGATTATTGTACCCATGTCTAAGTAATCCTAGGTTGGCTATTGAGGATCAAATCACTCTATAGGGTGGATAAAGACTATTTGGACATTTTCTTGACATTTGGTGTAGTTGAAGACATGGTGGAGGCTTCAAAAACATGGTGAACATCATCTTTAAATGGAAGAAGCTTGGATGAGGCAAATACACTTTTTCATCATCATCAAGCTTCGTCATTCATTATAGTATACTTCTCTCATATTTGTAAAAGTGCTTAAAGCTTGTTAAGCCTTTTTTTGTTCTTCATTATTGTATATTGAGAGATAGAGAGTCTAACACAAGGGGAACCATAAATATTTGATCTCTTGCTTGTGTTTAGACTAGTGAGAAAGTGTGAACCTTACTATTTTCTTCAACCCACTATGAGAAAGTTCTTGAGAGAAATTTGTTGAAGTTGTAAGGTAGCAATAAGTTGTTCTTGCTAGAGCTGTAGTTGTTGTAGTTGCGCAAGTGTATTTTGTGCAAGAAGTTGCTGTTGTGGTGCTTATACTAAGGTGTTAGTGTAAGTTTTGCTGTGGTTGTTTTTATTAGATTTAATAAGAAGAGTAGTTGTTGAAAATCCACTTTGGCAACAAAGTGGTAGTAGAGTAGAATCATTTACGATTCGAACAATTCTATATCCGGTGTATACATTCATTGCTTCTCATCTCCCATTCTTGCTTTGATTTTGAATTCCATTTGAGTTGAGCCAAACAAGAACAACCAATTAAATCACCATCATGAACTTCTTTTACAAGCAATTTACGAATAGAACAAGCAGGTAAGCATAAACGATGCTCATGAAACAAGTTACCTTTAGTCTGTATAACTTACCAACAGATGACTCTTCACATGCCAAATAGATAGAATTAAAATTATGATCATTTTTATACATCTTAATAGACTCAAAACCAATCAATTTAGAAGACAAAGTAGTAATAAGTGTACTTTATAGACAAAACATCAGCAACTGCATTATCTTTTCTACGCTTATATTAATCACATAAGGGAATGTTTCAACAAATTCAATCCATTTAGCATGTTACCTGTAGCGCCCCGACCCGGACAGCGGAATCCGAACCGGTGCACCCGTCGTAGCTTACTGAGCAGACTACAAGACGTCTCATCTCTCAAATACACATCATCAATGACGTCAGAGAAATAAGTGCGGAAACACGTATCTCATAAATCTGAACCATCAAATTTGAATCTCAAAGTATAAGGGAATTACAAAAGAGTATCATGGTAACCAACTAAATCTTCGAACGAATGAAAGAAACTAGAATAACCAGCAACAGCCTCAACTATCTCCCAATAAGTCTCTAAGCATCTCATTCAGCCCACTCGCCATCGTCCTCTATGAAAATCATATCATAGCTAGGCTCATCTGCAATGATAAAGGCAGTACCCTTAGCGAAAACGCTAGCAAGTAATCCGCTTATAAGACATACGGGATCAACACATGGCAAGACATGAGTAGTATATAATTCAAGGGATAATGGGGCACATGTCTTGTATACTTTCCAGAGCATAGATTTAACAGTACAAGAACATAAGAACAGCAATTCACAACCTTCAAGAGTTAACTAACATCCAAGTCACTTAGCAGTCGTACCATACTGACCCACGTGATGCATGACAAAATATGCACTACACCACACAGTCACAAATGCGTGGACAATTTCTTTTCAAAACAGTGCAATGCATGTCACAATGTCCGGTCACATAACTTTATATCCTGCAATGCTTCACGGCTTATATTTCCATTCCGTGTCACATTACAGTCAACTTTATACCCTGTAACGCACCACGGCTTACATTTCCATCCCGTGTAACGTTACAGCCAACTTTATACCCTGTAATGCACCACGGCTTACATTTTCATCCCGTGTAACATTACAGCCAACTTTATACCCTGTAATGCACCACGGCTTACATTTCCATCCCGTGTAACATTACAGCCAATTTCCCAAACTTTATGCCCTGTGCCGAAGCACAGATCTTTTCAAAACATTATGCAGATGCAAGTGCCATGATGCAAGACTCCTCATTTCAATTACATTCTTCGTTCACGTAATCCAAGTCACATTCAATATCAATCAATCACACGAGACTCACCTCACTTACACATTCGGGCTTATGCTTCACGCTGGTCATCAACACTTAAACGTCGATTCTAGAACTCAAAGACGAATGTGAGAACCCTCACATCCCTCCATTGAACTCTGTAAGACCTCATTCGTTCATTCCTAACCCCTTAAGTCATTCACGTTGAAATCAGATTCGAATACCCTTTGAATTCTCCAAATTTGATTCACCATCTTAAATCATGTTTCCAAGTCTTATACTATCCTCAATCAGGTCCTAAGAAGTCCCTAAGGTCACCCAAAGGGTCCCCTAGCTTCCCTCTTTCTTCCCTTATTTTCCACCAAAACTGATGGACATCATACCCTCACATCGATCGATCGATGTGACTTCATACCCTCACATCGATCGATCGATGTCCATCAGAGAACATCGATCTCTCAACCCTTCCTACATCGATCGATCGAAGTGACTTTGAACCCTTACATCGATCGATCGAAGTTCATCTGAGACACATCGAACCCTCACCCCTTATACGTCGATCGATCGAAGTATGTCCGAGAGACATCGATCTCTCACCGATCAGACATTGATCGATCTATGTCTACGTCCTCCAGAATTCTTACTACGTTTTTCTGCAGAACTGCAATTTCAATCCCAATCGTTTTTCCAACTTCCTTCCAATCATTCCAAGCCTAATCTTCCCTATCAATCCATTCTTAATCCACCCAAACAAGATCCTTCACACGCACATCAAATATTCAAGCCTAAGGCTCAATCGTTCATCCAACCACCCTAAAGATTTCATCTTTTTCACTCTCCCCTTCCCTTCAACCGCAAACACCAACAAAGTAGGGTTCAAGGGATTGGAATTCACATGATCTCACATAAACAATAAAACAACGAACAATATTTCAACATATAATGGCCAAATCTCAAACCAAAACACATAAATCACACATATAGATTCACATAAAGAAATTACTGCATGGTGATCCAATTTAATATCAAAAGTAGGCCTTTTTCTTTCACAAAACGTAGGAACTTATAAGATGATTACTTGCCTTTGATTACTCGAAGAAGATCTGAAGAACGGAGGAAGAACGGATTGAAAATCTTGAAGTTTTCTTCTCTAGGGTTGCAAAGGTGAGAGGAGTCGCCTAGGGAGAGGAATGGACGTCGGTTTTCTTTTCTGTGAAGGAGAGAAACTGACGTTCAGTCAGTTTTTATATGGAAAGGGTGGAATTTGGAGTTTCTAAATTATATCATATTTTCTTATTTATCTTAAAGGATAAATTTCTAATATTTAATTCTAAAATTAAATACTAATTAATTCTAATGTTTAAACTCTCAATTAATTCTAATTAATTCTATTACTTAATTCTTTATTCATTACTATTAATGATCATCAATCCCATTTAATTTCTTTTATCCTCAAATTACTCTACGGAGGGTGCGGAGCATAACATTCCACCCACCTTACAAAAAGTTTCGTCCTTGAAGCTTGCGTACCTTATTGGAAAAGTTGAGGATATAGCTCCTTCATTTGCTCCTCAAGCTCCCACGTGGCTTCACGCTCCGTATGATTACTCCATTGAACCTTGACATACGGAATTATGCGTCTGCGTAGGACTTCATCTTTCCTATCCACAATCTTCATTGGATGTTCTTCATATGAGACATCTTCTTTAACATCCAATGGTTGAACTTCAAGGATATGGCTCGGGTCCGATACGTATTTCCTTAGTTGAGACACATGAAATACATTGTGGACTTGCGACAAACTTGGTGGCAAGGCTAGCGATATGCTCTTTCTCCAACCTTGCCAAGCACTTCATATGGACCAATATATCTAGGGCTTAACTTGCCTTTCATTCCGAACCTCGCAACTCCCTTGGTGGGCGAAACTCGTAGATAAACCTTCTCGCCATCCTCAAATTCCAAGGGTCGTCTGTTGGCATCGGCCCAACACTTACTACGATCTTGAGCCACCCTTAGCCTCTCTCTTATCACTTTCACCTGCTCAATTGTTTGCTCAACCAGTTCTAATGCAGTGATTGTCCTTTCCCCAACTTCGTCCCAACAAACCGGGGACCTGCATTACGTCCATATAACGCTTCAAATGGAGCCATGCCGATTGCGCTGTGATAGCTATTATTGTAGGAAAACTCCATCAACTTCAGCATGCTATCCCAGTTTCCTTTGAAATCCAAGGCGCATGCTCTCAACATGTCCTCCAAGGCTTGTATGGTTCTCTCGGATTGTCCATCCGTTTGAGGGTGGTACACGGTACTCATTCTTAGCTCGGTACCCATAGCTTTCTGGAATGCCCTCCAAAACTTAGAAGTAAACTTGGGATCACGATCCGACACAATACTGACGGGGACTCCATGTAAGCTCACAATGTTATCCACATATATGTTGGATAATTTCTCATATGAGGTGCCATGTGGCATGGCTATGAAATGGGTTGTCTTCGTCAAACGGTCTACAATCACCCAAATCATCTCATTCCCATTTCTGGTCTTGGGTAATCCCATCACGAAGTCCATAGTCACGTGCTCCCACTTTCATTCTGGAATCTCTAGTGGCATCATTAAACCACCAGGTCGTTGGTGTTCTGCTTTAACTTGTTGGCATACCAAACATCTTTCAACATACTCCGCTATTGATCTTTTTATCCCTAACCACCAATAATTCCTTTTGAGATCCTTGTACATTTTAGTGCTCCCGGGGTGGATAGATATCCTAAAGTTATGCGCTTCTTGGAGCAATTCCCTTCGAATTTCGTCTTTACCTGGCACGCATAACCGATTCTGAAACCATAGACTTCCATCTCCTCGCAACTGGAAATCTTTTACTGGTCTCGTAGACAACTTGTCGCAGATTTCTCTCAGTGCTGGGTCATCATACTGCGCTTCTTTAATCCTGTCTACCAAGTCTGGGCTGATAGACAAAGGCGTAAGAACATTCGCAACTAAATCCACCACTTCGAGGCCAAACTCCTCGATCTCTCTTTCCAACGGAAACTGTCTAGCGTGACTAGACTTTCTGCTTAACGCGTCGGCCACTCTATTTGCTTTACCCGGATGATAGTTGATGGTTAAGTCATAATCCTTAAGTAACTCCAACCATCTTCTCTGTCGCATATTTAACTCTTTCTACGATAATAGGTACTTCAAACTCTTATGATCAGTGAATACCGCACATTTCTCTCCATATAAGTAGTGCCTCCAGATCTTAAGAGCGAATACCACAGCCGCGAGCTCCAAGTCATGCGTCGGGTAGTTCTGCTCATATGGTTTCAATTGTCTCGATGCGTACGAAATGACACGTTCATTTTGCATCAAGACGCAACCTATAAACATAAAGTTAGTTCAAGACTAGCATACGTATATACAATGCATTAATTGTAATGATGTACATACCTAGTCCCTTCTTGGACGCATCACTATAAATCACAAAACCGTCGGTGCCGGAGGGTTGTGCCAACACCGGGGCTGTGGTTAATCTCTTCTTGAGCTCAGTAAAGCTCTGTTCGCATTCAGCAGTCCACTCGAACTTAGTTTTCTTCTGCGTAAGTCGATTCAATGGAACTGCTATGGTAGAGAACCCCTCGACAAACTTCCTATAATAGCTTGCCAAGCCTAGGAAGCTTCTGACTTCGGTCACATTTGTGGGTCTTGACCATTCAGTGATGGCTTCTATCTTTTTAGGATCCACTGAAATCCCCTCTTCCGAAATCACGTGACCGAGAAAGGCTACACTTCTTAGCCAGAATTCATACTTGCTGAATTTGACATAAAGCTTTTGTTGCCTCAAAATTTGGAACACCACCCTTAAGTGTTCAGCATGGGCTTGCTCGTCGGGGGAGTAGACTAGAATGTCATTGATGAACACCACCACGAATTGGTCCAACTGCTTTCGAAATACGGTGTTCATCAAGTCCATGAAGGCCGCTGGGGCATTAGTTAATCCAAAAGGCATCACCAAAAATTCATAATGCCCGTATCGAGTCCGGAAAGCGGTCTTAGATACATCTCCCGCTTTCACAAGCAGCTGATGATACCCCTGACGAAGATCAATCTTCGAAAACTATCGGGCTCCCTTTAGTTGATCAAATAAATCCTCTATCCTTGGCAGATGATATTTGTTCTTGATGGTGATCTTATTCAATTCTCGGTAATCAATACACAGCCTCATACTGCCATCTTTCTTCTTTACAAATAATACTGGAGCTCCCCAGGGCGATACACTGGGGCGAATTAACTTCTTGTCTAACAACTCTTGAAGTTGTCCTTTAAGCTCCTTAAGTTCAGCTGGAGCCATTCTGTAAGGTGCCTTAGATATAGGTTCGGCTCCGGGAATCAAGTTAATCTCAAACTCCACTTCTCTTGATGGCGGAACTCCCGGTAAATCGTCCAAAAATACGTCCTTGAATTCATTGATTACCGGAATCTGATCTATGGAGGGAACTTCTTGCTTGGCATCTACTGTATACACCATGAATCCCTCTGCTCCCTTTTGCAAAGCTTTAAAAGCCTTAATCGCCGTCAAGTATATGTTCTTTGGGGCTTTTGTTAACTTGACGTTTCCTTGAACCGTTATTTCATTCATCTCAGGGTCCTTAACGGTTACTTGCTTAAGTTTACAATCGATATTGGCATGATTCTTGGTCAGCCAATCCATGCCCAGTATTACATCAAAATCCTTCATCGAAATTGGAACTAAGGTCACCGAAAACATCTTTCCATCCAATTCCAACTCACAATCTTTGTACTGGTGGTGGGAAACCATCACTTGTTCGCCTGCTGCCTGCACCCTGAAGGGGGTTTCAAGCCATTCGGGTAGACAGTCGAGTCCTTTGGCAAATCGCTTAGAAATAAAGGAGTGGCTTGCTCCGCTATCAAACAATACGTTCGCAAGTACTTTGTTAACTAGAATCACCCCTAAACACAGAGAGTGTAGCACATAAAGGTTTTCACATAAACACAGTTAATCCCCAACTTAAACAACTAAAATTCAACTTAAGCAGCTAATATTTAACTTAGGTCGTACCTGTCACAACGTCAGTGTCCTCCTGGACTTCAGCGTCTGTCATCGTGTGGACTCTCGCATTGGGCCTGCCTCTCCGCTGCTGAGCCGGCCCTGCTTCTACTTGAGGCTTTGGGTTCCACTCGGGGCAATCTTTTATCCTATGACCCGTTTTCCCACACTTGAAGCATGCTCCTGATTTCTTCCAACATTCACCCACATGTCTCTTCTGGCAGTGTGGGCATACTGCTGGTGCTTGACGATCGGGCTGATTCTGTTGCGGTGCCCTCTGAGCTGGCCCCGCTTGCCCTTTCCTAGGGATCTTGACCCAACGTCTGGGTCTACCGCCACTTCTCTCTTCCCTGGGTCTCTTGCCAGACTCGTCACGAGCCTCTCTAGGCTGTGACCTGCGCATGTCACTCTCCACGCTGTAACATGCATCCAACATTTCCTCAAAAGTTTTCAAACTAGACCCTGCTATAGCCATCTGTATGCGGGGGTTCAGACCTTCCTCAAATTTTAGCATTTTCATTCGGTTGTTTTCCAACACCATAGGCGTGAATTTGCCCAAGGCATGGAATCTATCGGCATAGTCAGAGACGGACGCCCTCCCTTGTTCAAACTTATCAAACTGCCTCATCTTCTCCAAAATGGCAGTCTCAGGCACATAGTAATCCTTGTAGGCCTGTACGAATTGTCTCCATAGAATAGGGGGAGTCATCTTTGGCAGAATACCATTCCACCATGCGTTGGCTCTGCCAATCAGTAAGGGTGTGGCCACGTCAACCTTAAGCTCCTCAGGCACTTGCACAAGCCTGAAGCACTTTTCCACCTCGTCTAACCAGAATCCGGCCACTTCTGGGTCAGTGGTCCCTTCAAAGTTGGGGGCATGCACCTTCCGCATCTCCCCTATATAGTACCTGATACCTTGCTGAGGAGGTGGTGGAGGAGGAGGTTGTTGTTGTTGCTGAGCAACTCCTTGTGCTATCACTGTGATAGCGTCTATCAATGCCTGGGGTACTAACACTGGTGGTGGTGGAGGGTTCTCGTTCACATTGCCACCGTTTCCTTGATGATCTCTTCTGGGAGGCAATGTCTGCAAGATCACGCTTATTAGCATTCAGTCATTCTGAAGATAATACTGAAAGCCCTTATGCGTTGTACAGGACGGAACTCGTAAAATAAATAACATAACATGTATTGCTTAAATTTTGTCGCGCTCGCACACACCCATCCCAATGAGAATTACATCTAAGGTCATGTACTTAGACCTAAAGATCAACTTAGGGTCAAAATCATAGCTTAAGACTCTATATGACATAACCTAGGTCTCCAAGGTAGATCTGAAGCCTAGGCTCTGATACCACCTGTAGCGCCCCGACGCGGACAGCGGAATCTGAACCGGTGCACCCGTCGTAGCTTACTGAGAAGACTACAAGACGTCTCATCTCTCGAATACACATCATCAATGACGTCAGAGAAATAAGTGCCGAAACACGTATTTCATAAATCTGAACCATCAAATTTGAATCTCAAAGTATAAGGGAATTACAAAAGAGTATCATGGTAACCAACTAAATCCTCGAACAAATGAAAGAAACTGGAATAACTAGCAACAACCTCAACTATCTCCCAATAAGTCTCTAAGCATCCCATTCAGCCCACTCGCCATCGTCCTCTATGAAAATCATATCATAGCTAGACTCATCTGCAATGACAAAGGCAGTACCCTTAGCGAAAACACTAGCAAGTAACCCGCTTATAAGACATACGGGATCAACACATGGCAAGACATGAGTAGTATATAATTCAAGGGATAATGGGGCACATGTCTTGTATACTTTCCAGAGCATAGATTTAACAGTACAAGAACATAAGAACAGCAATTCACAACCTTCAACAGTTAACTAACATCCAAGTCACTTAGCAGTCGTACCATACTGACCCACGTGATGCATGACAAAATATGCACTACACTACACAGTCACAAATGCATGGACAATTTCTTTTCAAAACAGTGCAATGCATGTCACAATGTCCGGTCACATAACTTTATACCCTGCAATGCTTCACGGCTTATATTTCCATCCCGTGTCACATTACAGTCAATTTTATACCCTGTAACGCACCACGGCTTACATTTCCATCCCGTGTAACGTTACAACCAACTTTATACCCTGTAATGCACCACGGCTTACATTTCCATCCCGTGTAACATTAAAGCCAACTTTATACCCTGTAATGTACCACGACTTACATTTCCATCCCGTGTAACATCACAGCCAATTTCGCAAACTTTATGCCCTGTGCCGAAGCACAGATCTTTTCAAAACATTATGCAGATGCAAGTGCCATGATGCAAGACTCCTCATTTCAATCACATTCTTTGTTCACGTAATCCAAGTCACATTCAATATCAATCAATCACACGAGACTCACCTCACTTACACATTCGGGCTTATGCTTCACGCTGGTCATCAACACTTAAATGTCGATTCTAGAACTCAAAGACGAATGTGAGAACCCTCACATCCCTCTATTGAACTCTGTAAGACCTCATTCGTTCATTCCTAACCCCTTAAGTCATTCACATTGAAATCAGATTCGAATACCCTTTGAATTCTCCAAATTTGATTCACCATCTTAAATCATGTTCCCAAGTCTTATACTATCCTCAATCAGGTCCTAAGAAGTCCCTAAGGTCACCCAAAGGGTCCCCTAGCTTCCCTCTTTCTTCCCTTATTTTCCACCAAAACTGATGGACATCATACCTCACATCGATCGATCGATGTGACTTCATACCCTCATATCGATCGATCGATGTCCATCAGAGAACATCGATCTCTCAACCCTTCCTACATCGATCGATCGAAGTTCATCTGAGACACATCGAACCCTCACCCCTTATACGTCGATCGATCGAAGTCTGTCTGAGAGACATCAATCTCTCACCCATAAGACATCGATCGATCGATGTCTACGTCCTCCAGAATTCTTACTGCGTTTTTCTGCAGAACTGCAATTTCAATCCCAATCGTTTTTCCAACTTCCTTCCAATCATTCCAAGCCTAATCTTTCCTATCAATCCATTCTTAATCCAACCAAACAAGATCTTTCACACGCACATCAAATATTCAAGCCTAAGGCTCAATCATTCATCCAACAACCCCAAAGATTTCATCTTTTTCACTCTCCCCTTCCCTTCAACCGCAAACACCAACAAAGTAGGGTTCAAGGGATTTGGATTCACACGATCTCACATAAACAACAAAACAACAAACAATATTTCAACATATAATGGCCAAATCTCAAACCAAAACACATAAATCACACATATAGATTCACATAAAGAAATTGCTGCATGGTGATCCAATTTAATATCAAAAGTAGGCCTTTTTCTTTCACAAAACGTAGGAACTTATAAGATGATTACTTGCCTTTGATTACTCGAAGAAGATCTGAAGAACGGAGGAAGAACGGATTGAAAATCTTGAAGTTTTCTTCTCTAGGGTTGCAAAGGTGACAGGAGTCGCCTAGGGAGAGGAATGGACGCCGGTTTTCTTTTCTGTGAAGGAGAGAAACTGACGTTCAGTCAGTTTTTATATGGAAAGGGTGGAATTTGGAGTTTCTAAATTATATCCTATTTCCTTATTTATCTTAAAGGATAAATTTCTAATATTTAATTCTAAAATTAAATACTAATCAATTCTAATGTTTAAACTCTCAATTAATTCCAATTAATTCTATTACTTAATTCTTTATTCATTACTATTAATGATCATCAATCCCATTTAATTTCTTTTATCCTCAAATTACTCTACAGAGAGTGCGGGGCATAACATTACCTGTTCAACTTACCTTGACCTTTCAAATATTTGAATGACTCATAATCAGTATGAATGACAAACTCCTTAGGCTGCAAATGTTGTTGTCACGTATGCACAGCTCAAACTAATGCATACAATTTTTTTATCATATGTAGAATAGTTCAATAAGACACCTTTGAGTTTCTCATTGAAGTAAGCTATAGGACGCTTCCTTGAATCAAAATAGCTCACACATATCCTCGATGCATCACACTCGATTTCAAAAGTCTTTTGAAAATTAGGCAGTTTAAAAATAGGTACAGTAGTTAATTTTTAAAATATCAAGAAGCCGGTCCTAATTAATTCCCAAAAGCCCAATTACAATTTTAAAATATCAAGAAGCATGCGGACAAATTTTAGTTCAGTCCACCTTTCTATGCTCTTGTAGACTTTTTCAGATGGCGTGGCAAGATGACATCACGATTTATCATTTTTAAATGAGATTTTTCCTCTAGTCTAGTTGTATGTTATTCAGTCATCTTTCTATACATGTATTTTTATATAACTATACTGGGTATGATTGATGATGATGATATGTCTTTGGTTGATAATGTTGAATTCTAGGTTTTCTGGGTTGTAAAACGGAATATGATCTGATTTTATTTCGGTTTCAAGAATGATATTGTCATTGGCGACGTGCCAAGGTCAAAGCATGCAGGTTATCTTTCTGAATGCATGATATACCAATGATGTTAGTGGTGGCTAGCAAAACAACATCTGTGTGTTTCTAACACATGTGTATGGTTGCGTACATCCGACCTTCCGTATCTCGTCATAGGCGGGATCCTCTAAAGCAATGGAGTAATATTGTTGTTGTTGTTGAAGTTAGTGATGGCTAGCAAAATTACTGCAGCTGAATATTAGTCATCTTGTATGGCACATGATGTTTCTATTAATGATTTGTGAAAAAGATAAAAGGAAAGGAGAATTAGAAAAAAAAGAAGACGTAGAAGAGAGAATTAGGAAAAAGGATGAATGGTATTCTTTTTTCTAAAAGTGAGTGGATTGGATATGACTTTTTCCAGAAATTTATCTAATCAGGATTCAATGCCGTTTACTTGCTGTTTTGTTCAATCCCTCCCTCTCTGTCCTTTCTCTGTATGAGGTAGTCCTTGGTTATAAAATTTGAGACATGATGGTTCTATGTGCCTCATACAGGAAAAGGAGACGGAAGTGGTAGGTCAAAACAGAGTAGAAGTGAAAAGAAAAGCGGATGGGATCCTGCAAGGCAAACAATGAGGTCAAAAATGAGGCCGCAAATCCGGTGACGCCACGTGTTCCATTTGACTTATTTTAAAAAAAGCCTCTTTTATAGATGAAGAATGAGACACGTAGCGCCACCAGATTCGCGGCCTCATTTTTGACGTCATTGTTTACCTTGCAGGATCCGATCCAAAGGAAAAGAGTAGAACATCTACGCTAAAGCTCGGAATGAAGCCCATCCCAGGTGTCAGCCGGGTCACTGTCAAGAAAAGCTAGAATGTTGGTTTGGTTTATTAATTTGCCTTCTCATGGCTTTGTTTTATTGATAGAATTTATTCTCTGTACTTTATTTTGAAACATTATCTCTCAATCAACCAATCATTCTTAATACATCCCAACCGCAGTAAAAGTTATCGTTAGGATCTGAGAAGGTCGAATGACAGACAAACAATACCTCTACCCCAATAGAAAGAGTTTGCTTCCATTGAGACCCCGACTCTATATGTACCTACACAAATGACATAAAAATAGGAATATAATGTGCTAGTGTGTTAGTGAGAGAATTCAGTAAACACAAATAGAAAGCTTCCAATATTATAATACCCATAAACGTGTATATGCACACATAATGCAAGACAAAGACAAACAAAAACAAGAGTGTAGAGTCAACCTAAAGCATAGATAATATCTAAGCCCCTAAATATACTTAAGGTGTCCTATATCCTGTCTAAACCTTGTTAACCTTAATCTTCTGCCTCCATGGACTACTATCCTGGACCATGTCCTCAGAGAGGCGCATATCTAGTAGGTCATGCCTAATCCGCTCATCCCAAGTCAGTTTGGGTCTGTCTTTATTCCTCTTTCCTTTTACAATAAGGCTTTCAACTGTTCTGACAGACGCCGTTGTCTGTCTTCTCTTGACATGCCCAAACCTTGTCCCTCAATGATAGTTTATATATATGTTTCAGATTCTGTTTGTCATTTCAAAACCTGATGTCCTTAAAAGTTCCACTTCGTACACATATGTTGTCTTTGGGGAGGCAAAGACTGAGGATTTAAGCACACAGTTGCAATCCCAAGCTGCTGAGCAATTCAAGGCTCCAAATCACAGCAATGTGGTATCCAAGCCCGAGCCATCAATTGTTACCCAGGATGATGAAGATGTAGATGAGACTGGTGTAGATCCAAAGGACGAAGAGTTGGTCAAGCCGGGGTATCAAGAGGGAAGGCTGTGAAAGCTCTCAAGGCTGCTGATGGAGATATTCTGCCATCAAGGAACTAACAAATTAGCCAGCCCCATATGCGTTACATGGTCTTTTGAGACTGATTAACGAAGGGTTTGTCTTTTCAAAGTTTAAAATGTGTCACTTGTTGGAAAAGTACGTTAAAGTACTTTAAAAATGTGCTCCAAACTTATATAAAACTTGTATGATGTTGTTTGAGAGTTTGAAAGGATGTTATGAACACTTTGAACTTGAAAAAGTCAATTGGATCGATCCATGTGCAGACTGGATCGAACCAAGTGAAAGCTGGAATAAAGTTGGTGTTCTGTTGGACATAGATCGATCACATCGATCGATCAATGTGGTGTGGATGCAATGCTGGAAACATTCTCTCCAACATAGATTGATCACATGGATCGGCCAATGTGACATCGATTGATACATAGATCGATCGATGTAGGCAGGATTCAAAGCAGAAAATTTCTATCCGACATCGATCGATGACATCAATCAATCGAAGTGACATCGATTGATGACATCGATCGATCGATGTGCCAACATACAGAACTTTTCATTTTGAATTGCATATTTTGATCCAAAGTTCATCTTCCTTCACCTATGAACAACATGCAACTGTCTAGGAGGAGTTCTAAACTGCTGGAACAAGTTTTATTAGTTGGTTTTAACACAACACAAGGCCTATAAATAGTAGGCCTTGGTATCTTGAACTATATACTACAACTTTGCGAAATCTGAGTATTTTTCAGCACTTAGTCTCCTTCAACTCTTCTTCTATTATTCTCTTCTACTAAGTAAGTTCAATCTTTCTCTCCTAGAGCAAAAGAAAGGAAGATAGCTGCTATATCCTGGGAAGCATTTGATTGAAGACTACCTTGCTCTTTGGTAGGAGCAAAATTGCTTTAAGGACAGTGACAATCCGTCACGTCTCGGCTTTATTGTTTTTTTGGTTGTCATATTCCTACAATCTTAAAGCAATTTAGAGTTGAATATTGCAATCGGACAAGCACCAGTTCCTGACATGTCCAAAATAGAGCCATTCGATGGCAAGTTCTTCAAACATTGGCGGCCAAGGTGCTTTTCTTTTTGGAGATGATTTCTGTTTCTTACGTGTTAACACGAGACAAACCAACGGATGAAACATAAAGTATCAAATATGATGCTGACAATACAATGTGCAGAGGACACATTTTCCACTTCCTCTCTAATTCTCTATTTGACATTTATGTCAAATGCACGTCAGCAAAGGACATTTGGACATCACTTCAGAACAAATATGGTTCTGAAGATATTGGCAAAAGAAAGTATGTGGTTAGTGAATTTCTAAAATTTCAAATGGTAGACCACATACCAATCAATGATCAGATTCACCAATATCAACAATTGGTAGACAATATGGAGCAAGAAGGCATCAAAGTTGACAAAACCTTTCAAGCAGCCTCCTTGCTAAAGAAGCTTCCATCTTCTTGGAACAAATACAAGAAGAGAGGGAAGCATGATGATGCCAAGCTAACCATGGATGGAGTCATCAAGCATATCCAGATTGAAGAAAACAACAGACTTGATGGCAAAGGACATGACGAAGGACAATCTCAAGCCAACGTGGTGGAGCACAAACCCAAAAGGCAAAAGATTCAGCACAACAGCAAAGGTAAGACATTTGTGCAGGGACAAGGACAGAAGAAACTGAAAGGAGCATACTGGGTGTGTGAAAAGTTTTGTCATCGAGCACCAAGTGAAACCGGCGGAAAGGCCAAACTAGCAATCAAGCACATCTAGTGGAATCTTCAAAGGCAGACGAAGAAGTCGTTGCTGCGGTCGTCTTATCCAAGGTAAACCTTTTCAGCGGTGCTACGGAATGGGTGGTAGACACAGGGGCTACCAAGCACATTGCAACCAGTAAGGATCTATTTTTTGATTATCAAGAAATAGGTGATGGCGAACAAGTCTTCTTGGGAGATGCACATGGTATCCAAGTTCTTGGAAAAGGAAAGGTGCTTTTCAAGTTGACTTCAGGCAAAAGACTGGAATTAAGAAATGTGCTACATGTTCCTGCCATGCACATGAACTTGATTTCTGGAGTACTACTGAACAAGGCTAATATCAAACTTCTTCTTGAATCTAATAAGCTTGTAATTTCCAAGAATGGGGAATTTGTGGGGAAGGAATTTTGCTCGGGAGGTTTACTTATACTTGATGCTGTTTGTGTTGTTAATAATAAAAATGCATCTAGTTCTGCTTATATTGTTGATTCTCTTTATATTTGGCATGCAAGAATAGGACATGTTAATAAGGATGTATTAAAGAGGTTAAAGTTTACATACTTGATATCTTATACAAGTAATAATGATCTTGATAAGTGTGAATTTTGTGTGGAAGCTAAGCACCATAAAAATTCGTTTAAGTCAGTTGAAAGAGTTACAGATAAATTGGAACTCATTCATAGTGACTTAGGAGACTTTAAAGGTTATACAAGTAAAGGTGGCAAGAAGTACTATATTACTTTCATTAATGACTTTTCTAGATACACTAGAGTTTATTTGTTGGCTCACAAAGACGAAGCTGAAAGGATGTTCATCAGGTATAAGAGTGAAGTTGAAAATCAACTAGATAGAAAAATAAAAAGGCTAAGGACAGATAGAGGATGTGAGTATAATGTATTATCTTTACAAAAGTTTTTTGAGGATAATGGTTTTATACATGAGTTCACACCGCCTTACACCCCTCAATCTAATGGAGTTGCTGAAAGGAAAAATAGAACTCTTAAGAATATGATGAATGCCATGCTAATTAGTTCCGGTTTGCCTAATAATATGTGGGGAGAATCAATTCTATCGGCATGCCATATCTTAAATAGAATTCTACATAAGAAGACCAATAAAACTCCTTATGAACTTTGGAAAGACTATGCACCTAACTTGAATTACTTCAAGCTGTGGGGGGTGTTTAGCCAAGGTGGGAATTCCGGATTTCAAAAGGAGTAAAATAGGTCCTAAAACTAATGATTGTGTTTTCATAGGTTATGCTCAAAATAATGATGTATATAGATTCTTGTCAATAGATAATGGTTCCATTATTGAATCTAAGAATGCCGAGTTTTTTTGAGCATATTTTTCCTATGAAGAAAGAAGAATTGGCAAGTTCGGGCTATGAAAAAGGTGAGTCTAGTAAAGTTACAAATGATGATAACTCACCTAGAAGAAGTAAAAGGATAAGGATAGAAAAATCATTTGGAGATGATTTCGTTACTTCCTTCATTATAGAGAATGATCCGACGACGTATCAAGAAGCTATAAAGTCTATAGACTCTAAGTTTTGGAAAGAAGCGATCAATAGTGAACTTGAGTCTATACTTAGCAATAACACTTGGGAACTCGTAGACTTGCCTAGAGGTTGTAAACCTATCAGTTGTAAATGGGTCTTTAGAATGAAACTAAAGACAGACGAAACAATTGATAAGTCTAAAGCTACGCTTGTTGCTAAGGGTTTCACCCAACAAGAAGGAACAAATTTCTTTGACACTTATTCACCGGTAGCTAGAATAACATCTATTGGGGTGTTAGTAGCATTAACCTCTATATATAAATTAGTTATACATCAAATGGATGTTAAAAATGCATTTTTAAATGGAGATTTAGTAGAAACAATTTATATGAAACAACCGAAAGGAATGATTGCTAAGGGTCAAGAACATAAGATTTGTAGATTGAAGAAATCATTGTATGGTTTGAAACAAGCACCTAAGCATTGTCATGAAAAGTTTGACAATGCCATGTTAGGAAATGGATATGTTGTAAATGAAAGTGATAGATGCATTTATAGAAAATCTGAAAATCTTGTTGGTGTGATTGTTTGCTTATATGTGGATGATTTATTAATATTTGGTACAAACATTGAAGTTGTAAATGGTACTAAATCGTTTTTATCCTCTGTTTTTGAAATGAAAGATATAGGAAAAGCAGATTTAGTTCTTGGTCTCAGTTTAGTAGAGAAATGTGGGGGTATATGCTTTCTCAATCTCATTACGTTGAAAAGATTTTGAGAAAATTTGACCACTTTGATGTTAAACCTGTTAGCACTCCTTATGATGCATCTATGAGACTAGAAAAGAATAAAAATGATGGTGTATCTCAATGTGAATATGCTAGAATCATTGGTAGTGTCATGTATTTAATGAATTGCACTAGACCAGATATTACATATTCGGTAAACAGGTTGGCTAGATTATACTCATAATCCGAGTAAATAACATTGGGATGCTTTAAAGCGGTTATTGAGATATCTAAGAGGTACTATGAACTTGAGACTTTTGTTTAATGGTAGTCCAGCAGTGTTAGAAGGTTATTGTGACGCTAATTGGGTAACAGATAATGATGAAATAAACTCCACTAGTGGGTATGTATTTACTTTGGATGGTGGTGCTATTTCATGGAAATCTTCTAAACAAACTTGTAAAGCTAAATCAACAATGGAATCAGAATTTGTTGCTTTAGAATTTGCATGTTCAGAAGCGGAATGGTTAAAGAATCTACTTGCTGATATTCCTTTGTAGACTAAGCCTATGTCTTCCGTGTTTATTCATTGTGATTCACAGACAGCGATCGCTCGAGCAAGGAATAAGATATACAATGGGAAGAGCAAGCACATCCGTTTAAGGCACAACATTGTGCGTGGCTTGATTAGTTCTGGGGTGGTTAACTTAGAGTACGTGAGAACCAATTTGAACCTTGCAGATCCTATAACTAAAGGATTGAGCCATAAGATGGTTCTTAAAACATCGAGAGTAATGAGACTACTTCCATCTGATGTGAACTCTCTATGACAGGAACCCAACTCGCTATTAGTAGAGATCCTACAAACGGAGTTCAATGTGGTAAATGTAGGACCTGTAAGAACCACTAGTGGGGGGAGGGGAGGGTTTGAATAGTGGGTGCGGAAAATTTGGTTTTTAAAATATTTTAACTTAAAAACCCAACTTCTGAAAACAGTTTCTGTTTTCAGATCCTGTTATAAATGTTTGAAAAACTAAGTTAAATGCCTTCAAAAATTCTGAAATTTGGAGAGATTCTAATCTCAGATGTTTTGAATATCTCCTAAAAATTTCAGATCAAAACTCAACCTCTAACCCCTTGAAAAATTGGTTGTGGTCAGATTGCGCAAATCTGTCAGAAACAGTAGTCTGATTTAAAAAATTTATTTTGATTAATCCGCAACTCCAAATGGTCTGAAAATTTAATGACAAACCCCTTACTATATGTATTTAAATGGGTAGAAACAGTTTTGAAAAATTCCTTTGGTAAGTATGTCAAATACGTTCAAGTTCTCAACCTTTACAAGTCTAAAAATCAGATTGCACTAGTCTCAGAACTATTAACGTTTGAATGGCTTATACTTGTCCAAATGAGTTGAAACTTGCACCAAATGAAACTTAAGAAGTGCGGCTATGTCTCTGAAAAAGTTTACAAATTTTGAAATTTGTTTGCTATTTTTAAGATTGGGACGAAGTGGATGCAGAATGCTGGAAACTGAAAATACTGTGCAGTAAAGTAAAGAATATAAGGAATTTTATACTGGTTTGGTTAAATCAACCTACTACAGTCTTCGAGGACACCTTCCTCGGTTTTTACTAAACAAAATTAACACCTTACTACAAGGGTTGCTGGAGTTACACACCAACTCCAACCCTTTACAAACGATGCAAGCAATCACTACTATCACGAACACCACCACCGAGTGGATGAATGTTTGATCATACCTTGATCAACCTTTTACAACAATGATGCGTGTATGGTGGTATGAATAAAGGGGCTGGCCATCTATATATGGCAAGTACGTGACACGTTAGCGAATTTTCGGTAGTCATCCGATACGACAATTTTTGGTTTACAACCTTGTAACATGTCGTAATAATTTTGTCATCACCATGACTTATATCATATGATATAAGACCTGAATATACTCATAAATATAAGGTAAGTACAATGGTGTGACGTTGACGTACGTTCGTAATATAGGTAACGTGTCGGTAATACGTTGGAATATATGTGTGTTGTGCTTTTAAAAAAAATCTGAATATATATATATATATTATATATATATATATAAACGTGTGATTGGAGTGGGAGGATACTTTCCATTTCCATGTTTGTTGCCATCATGCCTTCTCCGAATATATCTCCATTTAATGAACTACTTAGTTTATTTACTAAGTACTTTACTTAATGAACTAGTTTAGTTCATTAATGATAGCACCTGAAAATAGTTCAAACACAACAAATGTTTGCCATTTGATGTAAGCTTTAAAGCTTCACGGCTTGTTAGTACGGCAACATTATATATAAAGTATATAAGACAAGTTTGTCATAAAAACGTGTCAAATCATAACTTGTGCCATGCATTTCTTTAGCACGCGTTATTTAAATCATGCATTTTTGTGAATCACTCAAACTCTTTTTCTCAACGGTAAAAACACGTCGTATAAGAGTTCTGTTAAGTGTTATCATATATGTCCCTTCCTGTGTTGATATCTGAGGATAGTACTTACTGCATGTTTGAGGGTGAGATTCAATTCTCTTAATGGATAATTCATAGCCATTATAAATGATGGTGTGTTGCAATACACACTTGATGAATATCACCTATATAAGTGTAGAAGTGGGGCCGCTTCTTATGAGAACCTAGAAAAATCTCTAGATCACTTATGAATCCTAAGATTGGGTGCAGGGCCATTAATGCACCACACCGCGAACTTGTAAGAAGTTATATAATGGCATGTCATTTGTGTGTTCATATAAACAGTAGTGAAATATGTGGTTCAAGACGGTTGTCACCCTATTTCCGTTTATATAACTACAAATTGTACTACCGGGCAGTTCAAGACGTTTGTTACTGCTCCGTTATGTGTCATTATCTTTGTTTGATAATGGAGATGTCAGTTTATTACCGTTCTCGAATGTTTCTATATAAGTTTGGATCTTGTGGGAGATTTTTGGAAAAGTACGTTAAAGTACTTTAAAAATATGCTCTAAACTTATATAAAACTTGTATGATGTTGTTTGGGAGTTTGAAAAGATGTTATGCAAACTTTGAACTTGAAAAAGGTCACTTGGATAGATCCATGTGCAGACTGGATCGAACCAAGTGAAAGCTAGAATAAAGTTGGTGTTTTGTTGCACATCGATCGATCGATCACATCGATCGATCGATGTGACATCTATCGATCGATGTGGTGTGGATGCAATGCTGGAAACATTCTGTCCAACATAGATTGATCACATCGATCGATCAATGTGACATCGATTGATACATAGAGCGATCAATGTAGGCAGGATTCAAAAGCTAAAAGTTTCTGTCCGACATCGATCAATGACATCGATCGATCAAAGTGACATCGATCGATTGATATGCCAACAGACAGAACTTTTCATTTTGAATTGCATCTTTTGATCCAAGGTTCATCTCCTTTCACCTATAAACTGCATGTAACTGTCTAAGAGGAGTTCTAAACTGCTGAAACAAGTTTTATTAGTTGTTTTTAACACAACCCAAGGCCTATATATAGTAGGTCTTTGGTAGGAGTAAAATTGCTTTAAGGACAATGACAATCCGTCACGTCTTGGCTTTATTGTTTTCTTGGTTGTTCATATTCCTACGCTATTTTCCTACATTACTTTCTTCTTTATCAGTATGTGTAACCTCTATTTTTTAACCCTCGACCTGATCTTTTTTTGATTTCATGTGTTCATTGGGCTTGCTTTCCATGTGCAATACGTTGACGAGGATGAGTGACAAAGCTTGTGCAGTTCACCAGTCAGTTATTGAAGTGTTTCTTTCGGTGTTTTCTGATCGAGTCGATCCGAATCCAATAATCAGATGTGTGTCTTGAATAAGTTTTAAGGACCCCCCAATAAACCTATGCACTGTGTATCACTTAGGTTTTTAGCCTCTGCAGAGGTGACCTGTTCTGTGTTTGTTGGGGTGATCATGTTGGGAAAATCGGGCAATTTTTCTACTAAGACAACACAACTAGTGAAATACACCAGTTCAGAACAAATAAACCGGAAATAACACTAACAAAACTACCCGACAAATAATACTAAATACTATACTATAATAGAAAAGAAAACAATATAACAACAATAAGTAGAACAAAATAATAAAAGAGATAAACACTTCCAAAAACTTTGGTAATGGAGTTTAGCCAAGATATCTTAATCTCCGAGCACTGCTAAATTGCTTTCTTCTATTAATATGTGGGAGAAAAATAGAAGTTTTGGGATGATTTACATAAGAGGAGGAGGAGTTCATTTATAACTCTCAACCTCCCCCTTAATCTCACAATCCCACGGTGTGGGATAAAATTAAACCAAAAAAGTCAACAAATCTCCACCTTGGCTTAATTTCAAATCCTACCGAATACAAAACTTATCAAACAAACAAAAAAATAGTCTTTGCGGTGCTTCCAAATATTGCACTGTTGAGGTGCCAACTCAAATGTGCAAAATATTAACCAAGTTTAAACAATGTCCTAATTTGGCCTTTTTAACAACCTTGGTCAACATATCTGCAGGATACTCCGTAGTATGAATCTTCTGGAGAAGTATCTCCTCTTCTTCGAGAATTTTCCAAACAAAATGATAGCGAACATCAATGTGATTCGTTCGTTTATGAAAGACTTGATTCTTTGCTAAATGAATAGAACTCTGACTGTCAGAATATACATCAAGTTATTTCTGACCAACTCCCAAGTCTTTAAGCAACCCATAAAGCCAAATTGCTTCCTTCACAGCCTTTTCAATTGCCATATACTCTGCCTCTGTTGTAGACAAAGTCACCATTGACTGCAATGTAGACTTCCAACTAGCTGACGCTTTTGCCCAAGTGAACAAATAGCCATTTGCATATCGTCGCTTATCTAAATCTCCTGCATAATCATAATTACAATATCCAATTACGTATTATGATGAGGTCCATAACCCTCATACATGCCAAGATAATGAGAATGCATATAATATTACAAAAATGCAAGATCAAGGACCCTTAACAAGAAGTGAAACTAAGAAACTAATGCATGAAGTGGGGGCCTTCCTATTTAAACATGTGCAAGATGAACCAAGGGAGCTTATACATTGGGTTCACCTTATTGAACCTACAACATGATTTGTAAAAAATTTTAGAACTATTGTAAAATATCATTAGTATAGAATGTGTTCTTTATTTTTTTTAAATGTTTATGTTGTATTAGTTTAGGCCCATCTCGGATTGTGAGTTTCTGCAGGACCCGTTTTGGTAGAATTGACGTATCTCTCTAACCACAAGGCCAAATTAGGAGTTGCAAGATGCTTCGGAAAGCTAAGACAAAGATCTACAACTTTCAGGTTTCGTACTTTTCCAAAATTGGTCGTCTTATCATCCAAAAAGATCATGCAAATGGAAGTATTGTTTCTACCGAATTCTGTGACATACCTTCAGTAATTTGGATGTATCTCCTCAATGGTTGGGCCAAATGCAAAGAACTTTATATTCTTATTTTCTACACTCAATTGGATACAATTCTCTAAGAAAGAGAAAGGCCTAATTCGGATTGGAAGATGTCAAAAAATCAGTCACAATCCAGAAAAGATTTCAAGTTGAAGACAAATCCTTAAAATCCTCCATGAATAGTACTTGAGGGACCTACTTTGAAAATCATCATTCAAGATTTGCAAGACTAGTTTTTATGGAGCCTACATGAATAGTTTTTAGAAGTGAGTAGTCTTTTCAATCATTATTTCAATTTGTAAGATAGTTTGTTGTCTTGTGATATTTTTGCCTATAAAAGGCACATAAGAGAAGCTTTGTAATCTCACACCTTAAATGAAAATTTCTTCTTCTTCAAGAGTAATTCTTGTGTGTTTTCTTGGTTCATATTCAAAATCAAGGCTAGAATCTTGCTTGAACATCCTTGTGAGAGTTGTCCAATTCCGGGGAGGGAAACATCCAAGAGGGAGGTATCTTGCTTGGGTTATGTGAAACTCATTGGAAGACTTATATTCAAAAGGTTTTCTTCAACTTATTTGGAAGCAAGGTGAAGCTATCTTCATTGTGCCTAAACCATATTTGGAGGAGGAGCTTTAGAGTTAAATAAAGGTCCATTCTTGCACGTATCATATTGACCAAGTGATTCATCCCGTTTGAATGTCAATATAACATCTACGGTATTTTAAAGGTACCGTAGAATCCATTTCACATCTTGCCAATGACCCTTGCCTAGATCATGCATGTACCTACTAACAACACTAAGAGACTGAAATATCTGGTCTCGTACACACTATTGCATACATAAAACTTTCAACTGCATTGGCATACGAGACTTTCGTCATGCATTCTCGTTCTTCATCAGTCGCTGGAGATAAATGGCTACTCAATTTCAAATGAGGAGCAAGTGGGGTACTTACAAGTTTTGTATCTTCGTGTATACTAAACCGTTGTAGTACCTTCTGCAAATACTGCTTCTGTGACAGCCAAAGTTTACCCCTCTCTCTGTCTCTGCTTATCTCCATACCGAGAATCTTCTTTGCCTCTCCCAAATCTTTCATCTCAAACTTTTTAGTCAACTGAGCCTTCAACTTGTCAATATCTGTTTGGCTCTTTGTTGCAATCAGCATATCATCAACATATAAAAGTAAGTAGATGTAGGAACCATCTTGAAGCCTGCGCAAATACACACAATGATCGTATTTGCTCCTCTTGTACGACTGACTCTTCATGAACTTATCAAATCGTTTGTACCACTGTCTCGGAGATTGTTTCAGTCCGTACAATGATTTGGTAAGTTTACAAACCCAATCTTCTTTACCAGCAACCTTATATCCTTCTGGCTGAGTCATGTAGATTTCCTTCTTCAAATCACCGTGTAGAAACGCGGTTTTCACATCGAGTTGAGCTAGCTCCAAATTCAACTATGTTACTTAGGCCATCAAAATCCTAATGGAGGAATGTTTAACAACTGGAGAAAACACCTCATTATGATCAATTCCATCCCTCTGAGCAAAGTCTTTAGCCACCAACCTTGTCTTGTAGCGAACGTCTTCTTTATGAGGAAATCATTCTATCTTTGCAAATACCCTTTTGCACCAAATTGCCTTCTTATCTTCTTGTAGTTGTGCCAGCTTCAACGTCTTGTTCTTCTTGAGAGATTGCATTTATTCTTCCATTGCACCTGCGCAACTTTCCCTCTCTAAACTTAGAATAGGTTCTGAGTAGGTGGATGGAATGTCATCTACAACTGGAAGTGCATAAGCTACCATGTCAGCGAAACGAGCAGGCTTTTGAATTTCTCATCTCTGTCTTCTAACTGCAATTGGTGTCGATTGCTGTTGAGATTCTTGGGTAGAAACCTCTTCCTCATCCGAATCTTCTTCTGCCGTAGGAGAGTCATAGGTGGTGCTTTGTGTTGGGATCACCACTCTTTGCTCAAACTTCACTTGCTTCGGAGTACACTCCACCTGCTGCAGAGTACTATTAGGTCCTTCTTGATTATCTTGTTCAACATGGCAGATTCTTCAAAGGTAACATCTCTACTGATAATCGTCTTCTTTGCCTCCAGACACCATAAATGGTATCCCTTCGCTCAAGGATTGAAGCCCATGAAAAGAGACTTCTTTGCCCGTGGATACAACTTTGATTCAATCACATGATAATATGCAATAGAACCAAAAACATGCAAAGAATCATAATCAGTTGCAGGTTTTCCTGACCATACTTCTAACGGAGTTTTGCCATCTATAGCAGATGATGGCAAACGATTGACGACATGTTGAGTGTACGTCACAGACTCAGCTCAAAATTTTCTGTCTAACCCAGCATTAGACAACATACAATGAACTTTATCCACAAGTGTCTTGTTCATACGCTATGACATGACATTCTGCTACGATGTCTTCCTAACAGTGAAGTGTAGAATTATGCCACAGTCTTGACATTCCTTCAGGAATGGATCACTCTTGTATTCTCCTCCATTATCTGTTCGGAGAACCTTACTCTTCCTTCCTGTCTGGTTTTCAACTTGAGCTTTCCACTTAAGGAAAATGTCAAGCACATCATTATTGTTCTCCATAGTATACACCCAAACTCTCTTTGAAAAATCATCAACAAAAGTGACAAAATAATGCCTACATCCAATGGATGGAGTCTTGGCAGGTCCCTACACATCTGAATGCACATAATCCAGAATACCCTTGGTATTATGAATCGCAGTACCAAATTTCACTCTTCGTTTTTTTCCCAGAACACAATGCTCACAAAATTCAAGTTTGCAAGCCTTCGTACCTTTCAAACATATCCTTGCTTGGCAAGAATTTGCAAGGACTTTTCTCCAGCATGTCCCAACTTCATATGCCACAGCTTCGTTGCCTCAATATCCTTCTTTGTGCTAGAAGTTGCTGCCGCTACTGCCCCACCACTGTATTACCTTGGTAGTAGTATATATTGTTTTTCCTCGCCCCTTTTAACATCACCAGTGCTCCTGAAGTTGCTTTAAGAACTCTATCTTGCATTGTCACAACTAGGCCTTTAGATTCAAAGGCCCCCAGTGAGATGAGATTCTTCTTCAACTTCTTCACGTATCGCACATCCCCCAAAATTCTGGTGATCCATCATGATTTTGCAGCTTTATTGAACCTATCCGGTTGTTTTACATGGATTATCATTACTCATGTAAACAATCCCACCAACAAGTTCCTGGAATTCAAAGAAAAATCCCTGAATGAGACACATATGATAGGTACAACCTGAATCCAATATCCACTCATCTGGATATGATGACGCTGAAGGCGAGACAATTAAAGAGATATCGGATTCCGCATCACTTTTGTATTCTGCAACATTTGCATCTTGCGGAGTCTTCCCTTTCTTCTTCAGCTTTGGACAGTCTTTCTTCTAGTGCTCTTTCTCATGACAGAACGCACACTCGTCTTTGGCAATGGGTCGGCCTTTGGATTTAGACGTTCCTCTTCTCCCTTTTGTCTGGCTTTGCTGACAGTCTCTTACCACCAATGCTTCTTTTGATGTCGTTGATTTGTTTTTCATCTTATCCTGCTTTCTCAATTCATGACTATACAAAGTAGAACAAATAGCAACTAACGACACATTCTCTTTCCCATGAAGTAACGTAGTTTTCAAATATTCAAATTCATCGGGAAGAGACGATAACAACATCAAAGCCAAATCCTCATCCTCAAATTTCACATCTAAATTCAATAGGTTTGCTACTAATTGATTAAACATAGTGATGTGTTCATTCATAGTAGTACCTGGTTGGTAATCAAATCGAAGCAGTCTTTTCTTCATAAGGAGCTTATTCTGACCACTCTTTTTCAGAAACTTGTCCTCCATTGCCTTCCACAGTTTGTGTGCAGAAGTTTCACTCTTGAAGGCATACTTCTGCTCTCTGAACAGGCAGGATAGAATAGTTCTGCATGCCAACCGATTGATGATACTCCAGTCTTTATCCTCTATCTCTTCTGGTTTCTTTTCTTCAATAGCAATATCAAGACCCTGTTGGAAAAGAGAGTCTAAGACCTCTCCTTGCCACATGCCGAAATGGCCAGTACCATCAAATATTTCCACTGCTGATTTCAAACTAGACACCAGAAACCTCGACCATGATGACGAGGAGCCCAATACCCCAGATGGAATATTTGAGATGACATCCTTTGCTTCTTGACTTTAGTTGCCATTATAGACTCAACATATAGTATTCAAGATTACAACAAATTTCAAACAGCCTAGGGACGAACCTTCGGCTCGGATACCACTTGTTGGAAAAATCGGATAATTTGTCCATTAAAACAACACAACTAGTGAAATGCACCAGTTTAGAACAAATGAACCGGACAGAACACTAACAAAACTACCCGACAAATAATATTGAATACTATACTGCATTAGAAAAGAAAAGAGTATAACAACAATAAGTAGAACAGAATAATAAAAGAGAGAAACACATCCAAGAAACTTTGGTAATGGAGTTTACCAAGATATCTTAATCTCCGAGCACTGCTAAATTGCTTGCTTCTATTAGTATGTAGGAAAAGAGTAGAAGTTTTGGGATGATTTACATAAGAGGAGGAGAAGTTCATTTATAACTCTCAACCTCCCCCTCAATCTCACAATCCCACGGTGTAGGATAAAATTAAGCCACAAAAGTCAACATATCAGTCTTCGCCTAATGTTGGTTGTTTAACAATGTAAACGATTAGAGTGTGTATCCTTACTTGATAAAAGGGGTTGTTCCTCGATCCATGTATTGAAAAGGTGGTGCCTATGAGATTGGGAAGATTGATTTTTGGTAGCCCCTGTACCCAGTCTATGAGACGAAATTTTACTGCAGTTTAATATACATTCTGTCTCAAAATATAAGTTTATTTTAACTATTCAATGAGTAATCTTAGATTAATTAAAAACCTTTTGTTGTCGTAGGAGATAAATCGAAAGACAAAATTCATATATGAAACATGTGTTCTAAATAGTCTCTATGACGAAGTTTGTGTATGGCCGACCAAAGACCAAGTCCAACCAAGCACTCCAATGAGTAAAATTTAAAGAAACTTTACAAGAAAGCTAAAGATTTCGAACCGCTAACCTCACAGGAGGCACTGGCCATGTCCTCCAAGTGTAACAGCTTATGGGGGTACACCTCTGTGATTCTCTTGTACTATCTACTAGGGGTCCAGCCTCCATGACATAGCCTAACTGGTTCCGAGTATGAGTTTTCAAAAGGGAGGTCAGGGGTTCAATTCTTACCAAATGCAAGAGAGCCCCTTTCCAGCAAGTGCATTGTGTAAGAGCTTCTTGGCTTGTAGGCTTGCCTGCAGTGCTTGGGGTCCTAATGCAGACTACTGTGCACATGATCAAACTCCTGTTAGCGGACCGTTAGGACCTGATTTACATCCCTACACTACCTTTAGGACTGCGTGTGGCAGAGACCCTTACTGGTTGTGGTTCAACCTACCAGAGTTCCATTTGAATATAAGATATAACAGAATCCGGTTGTTTTTGTTTCTTTGTTTTTTCTTCCATGGACAAGTGCAAAAAGAAATGCCAAATAAAAAAAAACGTGATCTCATCCCATCTTCGATTATAGATTTAATTACAGATTCATGTATGTATCCAATTTTAGAAGCAACATTCAATATGTTTATGTGCATGCACACGTACTAAAAACCATGCTAACTTTGGTGATTATCAATCCAAAGTTTTATATATGTAGACACGAAATTAAACCGAACTAGTCAGTCGAGCCATCAATGGATTATTGATTCTGGGGTGTTAACGAACAGAAAAGTTCGCGAACTATTCAAGTTCGATTCGTATTCAATTCGAGTTTGTTCATTAATGTTACCTAAACGAGCCGAATTTGAACACATATTCGAGTTCGTTTGGTTAAACGAGCCGGACTGTTCACGAACAGTCCGACTCGTTTAAACAGTTATAGGGTTAACGAACCGAACTCGAGCCAATATTAAAGTTAGTTTAGCTAAACGAACCGAGCGGACTAGTTCGTTTAGCTTAACAAATACGAATTCGGAAACCTAATATTCGACACTGCTCGGTTCGTTGACACCCTGCTGATTCACTGAGCTGGCCATCGAGGTTATGAGATTAATTAGAGATGCAGTTGAAAAAAAAATTTCTTTAACATCTTTATAGCGAGTCTATCTGGAACCATTTCAACGTCCAAGCATGTTGCCGTGGGCAGTGAAACCTCTTTATGTCTAAGGGCCTTCCCGGTTTACTAGACTGTTGTGTTTGTGCAGAGTCTGAAGAAGGACGGGATCGTTTCGCGAGCTGATGTACGCAGCTTTACCGTACACTTTGGGCAAAAAGCTGTATCTGCGGCTTCTGTAACCTCAAGATTACAAAGCAGTTGCTCGAAGAACAGCCCTCTTCTTATTTCTAAGGGAATCTCCTAAATGTTCTTCTATAGCAACTGGAAAAAAAAGTGCTTAAACCAGAAACAATTCAGTTCAGAAAGGTTCGCACTAAACAAGAAAATCTGCTCTGTTCTGCCGAAGGTAGAACATAATCTTCACTTGAAAATATCAAAAGAAAGCATCTTATTCAGAATGCCAATAAGAATAGTCTGTGTAGTGGTTCTCCTCTTGGTTGGTCACATAGCTAGTTTCAGCTCCTCGACTATGGTGATGGCGAGAACCAGACGAACCAAAAGGCCACAAGAAAGACCACTTACTACGTCTGCCTGAATTCTCATTTCTGTTGTCCCTGCCACTAAACCTCGTACTACTGCTAAAGTTTTGTCCCCAAGAGTTCTCACTATTCAGGTGTGGCGTCATGTCCCGTCGACAAACGGGGCAGGAGCCACATTGTTCTAGCCAAGGAACAATACATTCTGAGTGATACAAATGTTTGCAAGGCAACTTCCTAGCCTGAGAACTCAACTCAAATTTCTCCTTGCAAACAGGACAATGGGCGTCCGAACGGACATCCTTCTTTGAGATTTTGACACAGGGAATAGCATCAATCGAAGATCTTGATGCAGGAGGAGGTACATGTTGATCATTGGTTGTAAGTTGTTCAAAGAATTCCTCCACACCAGGGCCAACATAATAATCACCACCGTTTTCTCTTCTGAAACCCAACGCCTCGTTAAGAAACTCTAGGACCCCGCCATTGCCAGGCATACTAACAGGTACATCGCCACTGAATATCAGCAGTGGATTCCACGCGTTACCATGATCATTAACGTGATCTGATCTACCCCGATTGTTACTTCCTGCATATGATTGTTGTCTCAAAAAATTTGAGAAAGCGTTTATGAGTCTTGGCCTGTGATTGTGATCTTCAATTGTCATACTCAATATCTCATCAAGCTCTTGAACAAATCCTCCAAGACATTGTGAGCAACTTGAATTTTGTCTTTGAAGCGTTACGGGTTGCCTACAACTAAAACACCAGTGAGTACTTCTACTGCTTGACATCTCAGCTCTCCTTTTACCTGTTTTCAATCTCACCAGCAGTCAATAATTGCAGATCCTGAGGTCACACTCTAACTGCTTATCCCAGTATTGACCTAGACAATTGCATACAAACATTACCCAATGCCTTTTCTAAAGACAACGAACAAACAACAACAACAACAACATTACCCCATTGCCATAAGCTCCCGCCTATGGCGAAATATTGGGGGTAGTATGTACGCAACTATACCCATGTGTTAGAAACACATACTCTTTATATCTTCAAAATATTGTCACCGTTGTGATTGACATATTAGCAGCAACAATGCAAGTAAGATCCAATTTTTCTGGTGAAGAGAGAGAGGGAGAGAGAAGCATGGTCAACTACTTCAATGAAAAGTAATAACAAAAGATAATAAAGCTGGAAGAATGGAGAACAAGCTCATTGAATTATTGGAATTTTCAAGAAAATCAGTACCCACTTGACTGACATTGAATTTCTGCATTTCCTATTATCGCGTGACTTCCATTAACAGATCTTGCGTAAAAATAAAAGAGGCCCAAGAAACAAGAAATATCCATAGCCAAGTATGGTAATCCATAAGCAAAATGCAGTTGGCAGATCCCACAATTGCATATGAGAAATTAAAAGGAATTAGAAAGAGCGAAATTTTACAAATTAGCAGAAACCTGAAGAACAAGAGCCACATAAAATGAAGCCAAATTCCACTGCTTCATCATTAGCCTACTTTTCTCATCCAGATCAAAATGACAAATAGAAAATCAAATCAGTAGAACTGCACCCTTCTCAAATCAACCACCCATTAGTCCATGTAAACAAGCAATATTAAAATCCAAAAAAAAAATCAAAAAGGGTACCAAGAAACGGAGTAAAAAATAACAATAGAAAGCAATATATTAACCCTAGCGAATAATTAGCACTCTAGTGATGATCCAAAGGCTAAAAGCAAGAAGAAGAGAAAAGACCCACATTGAGAAATGCACATGTTGTTGATGGTTACACTGCCAGTGGCTGCTTTGGAAGGACAGCTTGACTGTGTGTGGGAGTGTGAGAGAGAGAAAGAGGAGTGTGAGTCTTAGTGCAAAGCAGGAAGAGAGTGATAATGTGATTATCTTTTGGTTAAAGAAAAAAGAGATTATTAAAATAAAAAGAGGTGCTTGCTGCCTTTGTCCGTTATTCTGTCACCTTATGGCGTAGGCATGATAGCATTCCCTCACCGCAAGAGGGTGCGATGACGCGTGATTGCAAGACATGTGGCCCTCCATTACTGTCACGTGTCGCACGGTCACAAAGGAGACGAGGAAAATGAGGTGAGGAGATCCTAACCAACAGGTTGGACTGCACGTGCCGGATATGATGGCCTTCTTTTTCTATCTTTGATGTGTCCTTTTCGGGTTAAATAGTTATGATTAACTGTGTAAATCTATGGCGGATAACTGTAGTAACTGTTTTGTGATTTTGAAGTCACATATTCAAACTACAGAAATTATTTCTTGTAAAAAAAATGTAGGATAAGACTTTAGCATATTTAAGCTTTTACTCAGTATATCACAAAAAGTTAAAAAAAAAAATTAAGTACACACGGAAACATGAGAAATTCGAGTTTGTGACATATGGGGAGGGACATAAGTAAGCAACTAAATAATCATCAGATGTAATAGCAAAGTAAGCAACTAAATGCCTCTGGGCATAGTCTAGTTGGTATTCGAGTTGAGTATTGTCAACAAGAGGTCATGAGTTCGAATCCAGGGACACGCACAGTGTGGATGTTCTCCTCTGCTACCAGGCCAAAGGCCTAGTTTGTGGGAGTCATCTTGTGTGGGCAACTGTGTAAGATCTCACCCAATCTAAGAGGCCGTTAGACTCCTGATTTACATCCTCCATACAGCTTCTTGAGACTGAGACAGTAAGGACCGATTTACATCCTCCATACAGCTTCTTGAGACTGAGACAGTAAGGACCCTTTGGGTTGGAGTTCAACCTTTTACCAACAAAAGTAAGGAACTAAATAATCAATCTCAAGACTGTGATCTAACTTGTAGTGCCTCCAAGTCCAAGATTATGTAAAGCCTACGATCCTATTTTCAACCAACCCTATGTAAAGCCTACGATCCTATTTTCAACCAACCCAAATGCTCTTTCTGTTTTAAGAATATCATTATAGTTGACTTTTAAGGTAATGTAATTATATTATGTCAAAAGGTCAAATACGACATCAACATTATCTTATTACCTTACAGGCTTTCGCATATGACGGAATATGAGAGACCGGATGTACGCATCCGTACTTATGTGTTAGAAACACACATTGGTTTTTTCCGATGACATATAGAGAAAATTGCGTCAAGCTGTGTCGATCAACTGCTACTTCACAATATAAGAAACTCATCCAATTAGTGAATTATTTTTCTTTATTTCATCATATTCCAAAGCTTATAAAGAATGTGTCCTTGAATACATTAAAAATAAAAAAAAAAGTCAATTATGATAATACTTTTAAAACCGAAAAAGTAAACGAAAAGGTTAGCTACTTCTAAATGAAGTATGTGTAGAGAACTATCAAAAAAGCACCTAAATATGAAGGTAGCACACAATCTCAAGTTTTGTTTCAAAAAGTCGGATAATTCACATGGTACTTGGGTTGAGATTTGCTCCAAGAAGTCAAGAATTCGAATCCATAAGAATTCGAATCCATAGACACGCATAGTATAGATGTTAACTGCTGTTAGGCCGAAAGATTGGTTTACAAGAAGGCACATTGTGTGGGTCACTGCGTAAATCAATCACCCAACCTAGGAGATCGTTGAGCTCCTGATTTGCATTATCTACAATGCTTCTTGGTGCAAAAACAATAGTACCCTCAGGACCAGAGAATGACATTTGCTCTTAGATTTGTTTCAAAAAGCATTCCAGACACCAATCTGGAAGACTAATTAACTACAAGCTCGAATCCTAGGAAATCACCGATCTTATCTCAAACCTCAGGGGACATTTCATAAAATTTCACCAATTAACTCCAGTGATAATTATGTTTAAAAGAAGAATCTAGTTTCAATTTTTCTAATGTCAAATTAAGTCTTTTTCTTCTTACATCATTATGATTTTGGGTCTTCTACATCGTCCTACTTTTGACTCATTGACATGGTGCTGTTGTGTCGACATTTTGTGGATTTGTTCTCTTCAAACCAAACTGGCGTCACCATTTCGTTACCGTGGTTTCAGTCTCACGTTAGCACCAAACCTTTCCCGCGTGCTTAATTTTTTTGATTTGCGATTCTCGAATGGAGAATACACCATCTTACGAGAGCATATTAGAGAAGTAAATGCATATATTCTATTTACCATAAATTTTGTGACTCTGGTATAGTTTTATGTATTAGGTAATTGCTTACTCTAAAAGATAAGATATAATAATCTAGAAGATATGATAGAATCTTATAATACAAGACATTCTCTCTTATGTAAGTGAATATATATTGTATTCATATATTATACTTATATTGTGATGAATGAGCTATTGAGTCATTTACTACGAATCTTCTACATTTACAACAATATTAGGGGCTAATATTTCTGCACTTCCTTGGATTCGAAGGTACCCACATCTGCATACTATCATCAGACCAAGAATAAAAAGAACAGATACTTCTATCCATTGATGCTAATATGAAAGAAAGCATCAAGTATAGTGATGAACAAAAATAAACCTCCTATTAGTCAACGGCAATCAACGTCAGACTCTGGGCATAAAAGTGTTAAGGTCCCGCAGCACAAAAGCACTGCTGCTCGGCCAAATTGCACTTTGGTCGTATATTTTAAAACTGCAGTTCAGCAAGAGTGCACTGCAGTACAGCTCAGTTAAAGGCCCATTGAGATGGCTAAAGCAAAATCGCAAACTTCTGATTCAGCTTGACCACATAGCCGAGACAAGCATTCATCTCAGCTTGGCAAGGCCCTATATCTACAGTCAGCCTCGGCAGAATGTTTAGCTCGGCCTCGATCACATACCGGCTCGGCCGAATAACGCCAAGAAATACCAGATAAGATCAAGAGAAGATATCATTCATTATGCTCTGGGACCCACTTAACGGCTCTGCAGAATACTTTCCAGATGTCAAGAAGTAATTGGCTCAGTACGAAGCCATCATTACATGCCGACCTACACAACAGCTACGATCTCAGGCTTTTGTCCCATCACATTGCAATTCTGTAACGGATTAGACCGCCATCTCAGACACATCGTTATCCTATCACTTGGCAGGGGGGCAGACCTCCTCTTTTTCCAGTATAAATACCCCTCAACTCACAACAAGATGGGGGGTCGGGATTTGGGGAGAACAACTGGAACATTGCATTCAGAGCTCCATCTCGGCCACAACAAAAAACTCACAAACTCAGTGAGATATTTCTCAGGTTTCTTAAGCCTTTATATTCCAGCATGAATAAACACCCATAACTGACTTGAGCGTCAAATGGTCCTCCCGGGGCAATGCCCCGGGACCTCTAACGTTTTTCTTCTTTCTCAGGTTCCGATGAAGGGTTCAGACGGAAGATTAACGGCATATACTCCGGGTCATCTCTGACCCTCATGATGACCAATCCCGGCCTCATCATTTGGCGCTAGAAGGAGGGCCTCCTTTCTGAGTCTCTCAAACCGAAATACTTGCATAACTATGAATCTCTCATAGAGCAAGTCGAAGACAAATACTTGCATAACTATGAATCTCTCATAGAGCAAGTCGAAGACAAATACTTGCATAACTATGAATCTCTCATAGAGCAAGTGGAAGACAAATACTTGCATAACTATGAATCTCTCATAGAGCAAGTGGAAGACAAATACTTACATAGCTATGAATCTCTCATAGAGCAAGTCGAAGACAAATACTTGCATAACTATGAATCTCTCATAAAGCAAGTCGAAGACAAATACTTGCATAACTATGAATCTCTCATAGAGCAAGTCGAAGACAAATACTTGCATAACTATGAATCTCTTATAGAGCAAGTCGAAGACAAATACTTGCATAACTATGAATCTCTCATAGAGCAAGTGGAAAGACAAATACTTGCATAACTATGAATCTCTCATAGAGCAAGTGGAAGACAAATACTTGCATAACTATGAATCTTTCATAGAGTAAGTCGAAGACAAATACTTGCATAACTATGAATCTCTCGTAGAGCAAGTCGAAGATAAATACTTGCATAACTATGAATCTCTCGTAGAGCAAGTCGAAGACAAATACTTGCATAACTATGAATCTCTCATAGAGCAAGTCGAAGAAATACTTGCATAACTATTGAAATAGAGCAAACGAAACTTCGCAGTACCTGCTGAAGAGAGATGTTTGCAAACTATTGACATAGAGCAAGTCGAAGATCAAATGTTTGCAAACTATAAAAATAGAGCAAATAAAATCTCAACATCTCTGGGAGCAGAATTCCCCTACATTTCACCTCGGCCAACATACTTCAGATATACTTGGCTAAAAAACTTGGATTATTGCTAAGTATCATTCAGATCAGAGCTCAGCCAAGACAGTACAAGATTCGTTCCTATTCAACTCTTGGTTCAGCTCGGCAAAATAACAGCTCGTCCCAAGCAGTTGCCCTGAACTTCTGACGGTCCAGGGGCAGAACTGCCACTTTGTTCAACTTTTGGGCTATGGAGGGGTCCAGAGCTGAATCACCCTCAGAAAATCCAATGAGGATTGGGTCTTGAAATTCATTCGGCTGAGGCATGTTTTCCTCAGCCGTCTCAACAACAACCATCTCTGAAGGTCGAGATGGTCCTGGATCTCGGTTGCTGGAGCCTTCACCCCTTTGTCTCTTCCTGGGGCGGAGATTTGAACCTTCGTCAGCCTCTACTGAAATCTCTGGTTCAGCAAAAGCTTGAGGCCGGTTCTCAGCCTCAGGCTCATCATCCAAAATCTCAATTGGCAGAGCTGCAAAGAAGCAAAACGGGTCAAAATAAATCAATCTCAACACTTAGGAAATTTTTACAGTCGAGGAAAGTTTTTACCTAACTCAGGCTCTGAGGGCTCAGGCTCAGCAGAGGCAACAGTATGGACTAGGGGCAGAGCTGAGGTAGAAGCTCCCCCAGAACCAAGGGTGGCCATCCTTCTTTCTTCGCGGGCCCTCTTCCTGGCCGCTGCCTTAGCCATTTGGTCGGAACGGGAAGATGATCCAGCCAGTGCACCTGCATTAAGGATCAGACAGTTAAACACAGAAAGAGGAGAAGGTTGTTGAAAAGGAATGCAACAATATCAACCTCGCACAATGAGTAACTAATCTGCTGAGAGTGGCAAATAGTTGTCACCAACAGCCGAGTGGTCCAAGTCGGCCGCTTTCCAGATCTCCGAATCTACCTTCTGCCAGTCAATGATTATGGAGAAGGTTCGAATTCTATCTGCTTCATCGCAGTAGTCTTGGCTCGGCTTCATGTTATCAGCTCTGCCAGATTTCCAGATGTTTCTGCTCGGCAGCTCAGATTTCTTGACATAGAAAAATTTCCCCTTCCATCTCTTATTGGAAGTGGGAATATTGATGGAAAAAAGGAAAACTTGTGCTAGACGCTCGCTTGCTGAAATAGTACCAGCTGTGCGAGGCCCAACACGCAAAAAGGGCTCGGAAAATAGTAGCATTAAAAGGGAGTTCAGCAATTCTAAAGAAAAGAAGATAACAGAGGAAAAGGATGAAGTGGACTGAGAAGGTCGGAGAAGACAACCGGAAAAGATAAGTAAGACGCCGGAGAGGGAAAAGCTAAAGCAGTACGCAGGAACAGGAGACAGGAGTGAATAAAAGTTTCAAATGACTGAGGAAGACCCTATTTATAGGAGTTCATCTCGGCTTCCCAAAGGTCGTCTTGTTATGATCACCCTCGATTCCTGTAACGGCCTAATCTGGAAGGTTACGTGACTGATGCTTCGTACTCTGCGCAAACAGTAAGTGCGCAGAACAAACCAGTCAGAGAGGGACGCGTGCTAAAAAGACGGCCTAATTATGACTCTGATCAGTTCGGGCTGATCAGCTCAGCCAAACACGCCACCAACGGTTCGTACTTTGTGCAGCCAGAAAATATGCAGAGCAGCCTAATCAGAGGTTGACACGCCATCATCGAAAGGACGACTCATTAAAGTTTCTGAATCGATTAGTCTGCCCTCTCAGGTCAGCTCGACCAAACTAATCTGGGGGCAAATGATGAACCAAAATAAACCTCCTATTAGTCAACGGTAGTCAACGTCAGACTCTAGGCATAAAAGTGTTAAGGTCCCGCAGGTCGGCACAAAAGCACTGCTGCTCGGCCAAATTGCACTTTGGTCGTATATTTTAAAACTGCAGTTCAGCAAGAGTGCACTGCAGTACAGCTCAGTTAAATGCCCATTGAGATGGCTAAAGCAAACTCGTAAACTTCTGATTCAGCTCGACCACATAGCCAAGACAAGCATTCATCTCAGCTCGGCAAGGCCCTACATCTACAGTCAGCCTCGGCAGAATGTTTAGCTCAGCCTCGGTCACATACCGGCTCGGCCGAATAACGCCAAGAAATACCAGATAAGATCAAGAGAAGATATCATTCATTATGCTCTGGGACCCACTTAACGGCTCTGCAGAATACTTTCTAGATGTCAAGAAGTAATTGGCTCAGTACGAAGCCATCATTACATGCCGACCTACACAACAGCTACGATCTCAGGCTTTTGTCCCATCACACTGCAATTCTGTAACGGATTAGACCGCCATCTCAGACACATCATTATCCTATCACTTGGCAGTGGGGAAGACCTCCTCTTTTTCCAGTATAAATATCCCTCAACTCACAACAAGATGGAGGGGTCAGGATTTGGGGAGAACAACTGGAACATTGCATTCAGAGCTCCATCTCGACCACAACAAAAAAACTCACAAACTCACTGAGATATTTCTTAGGTTTCTTAAGCCTTTATATTCCAGCATGAATAAACACCCATAACTTACTTGAGCGTCGGAGGGTTCTCCTGGGGCAATGCTCCGGGACCTCTAACGTTTTTCTTCTTTCTCAGATTCCGATGAAGGATTCAGACGAAAGATTAACGGCATATACTCCGGGTCATCTCTGACCCTCATGATGACCAATCTCGGCCTCATCATATAGAGACAAGTATAAATAGGAAATTACCTAATCACCGAAGATTGGATACAACAGCAGGGACAAGTATAAATAGGAAATTACCCAATCAACGAAGATTGGACACAACGACGTCGCATCAAGCATAGAGACAATTATAAATAGGAAATTACCCAATCACCGAAGATTGGATACAATAACTGATGAAGCCGGATCTTCACCAAGGGTCTAGACGACCTCAAATTAACTCCGTCAGTTAACTTGAAGAGCTGTTAACTGGGATTGAAAGTTTGGAGCTGGAATAGCCTTTAAAATATCCTGCACAAGGAAGCACAGGTCAGAGGTCCCGGAGGGTTGGCCCCGGGAATAACCCTCCGACGATCAAGTCAGTTTGAGCCATATCTCACTGAGATTATAATTTAAAGGTGAGTTAGGAGATTCTCACAATGTATGCCGAGGAGCAAAATGTAGAGAAAAAGGGGTTTGAGTGATTTCAAAATTTATGATTTAAATGTGCTTAAAAACATGTATGATATAAATGTGCATGACATATTGCATATTACTTGCCTTATATAGTTTATATATAATGTTGCCGTACTAACGAGCCATGAAGCTTTAAAGCTTACATCAAATGGCAAACATTTGTTGTGTTTATACTATTTTCAGGTGCCACCATTAATGAACTAAACTAGTTCATTAAGTGAAGTACTTAGTTAATTAAACTAAGTAGTTCATTAAAGGAAGCAACATTTGGACAAGGCACAAAGGCAACAAGACTAAGAAAGAAAAGTCTCCTCCCTTTATCATCATTATTAGTGCATATATATATACAAAAATATATATTTTCAGATTTTTTGAAAAAGGCACATACACATGTATTCCAACGTACTGTCGACACGTTATATATTTTACGTACGTACGTTAACGTCACACCACCATACTTAACTCATATTTATGAGTATATTCAGGTCTTATATCATATGATATAAGTCATGGTGATGACAAATTAAATACGACACGTTAAAAGGTTCTAAACCGAAAATTATCGTATCGGACGAATACTGAAACTTCGCCAACGTGTCACGTACTTGCCATAAATAGATGGCCAGCCCCTACACTTCAAAAATACTCATTATTTTCGTGGCCTACATGTTATTTCCAGCCATAAAATCATTCCATGTTGGCACACACAAATCACCCCACATTAAGGCCAAATTGTGGAGATTCCAATTTCAATTTTGTCACATGTCTAGGCGTCACTTTAATCAGCCTTATAAGCTGAATATTAAAGTTTATATTATGTATATTATGTGTAACATAATATATATAACATGTGCAAAAAGTTAGAATTTAATTAGAGAAAAATCGGGTAATCGATAAACATCGAAAATTCGATTTTCTACGTACACAACACATGGAACATTTTTGGCACATCATACGACATGTATCTAGACACTTTTTACATATGTCATACATCTTAAAGTGTTCTAGAAAATTAAATTAAGGGCTGATTGGAATATACCATGTGTGTATTATTAAATGTGCACTATTTTACAAAGTTTGCAAAAATAAAATTCAACACATGTATATACATATCATACACGCCTATACAGCTGAGTTGGAGCATATGTGGAGCCTTGTTGGCATATTGATTGGTCAAGAATGAAGCATACAAAGTTGGTGACATAAAGGAAGGAGCTACAAAAGGTAACATTTCAAACAGTGTCACATTTGTAACACATGCTGAAAATTTCAGAATGTGTGCTTTACAATGGCCGAATTTTAACTATTGATGAACCATATTTTACCATCTTCAATCATGAGGATTAATTGAGGATGTTATGGTAATGTTTTGAATTAATTATGAAATTAAAATGGTGATATTTTTAATATCACACATGTTGAAAATTTCAGCATGTGCGTAATGTATAGTGGCTGAAATTTAGTCCACGTTTGTGTCTAACTTTTATTCCATACATGATGAGAATATTGTATACTAAATGTTGATTGAATTAGTCTTTGATTTCTTGGATTAAATCAATGCAAAATAGGCAATATTTTGAATCAAAGGTGAATGTTACACATGCTGAAATTTCAGCATGTGCAAAAGAGCATATGGCCGATTTTTATATGGCTTGATTGAAGAAAATTGTCTTGCTTAATTTATGTGATGATCTTGGATGTTATGGTAACTATTTTATGATGATTTTGGCACATGTTTTTAGTAGTATTCTCAGATTTTCCTAGTCATCAAGTGATGACAACATCCAACCAATCAATAAGTGCCAAGTAAGCAAGAGCTTAATGATCATCCAATGAGGAGATGCCAAGTAAGCAAAGACTTGTCACAATGATGCCATATACTCTCCAAGGACTTAGAAGATAGTTTTCAAGAGGGAGGGTAGCAATAGGGGGCGGCCAAAACAATTAAAAAGGACGAAAGAAGAGCAAAACAAGAACAGAACAAGAGTTGCAAAATCAAAGATCAAAACGTGTTCTAGCCTTCTTCTTCTGCACTTTCTTTCTTTCTTCTTTCTAAAAGCCTATTGTACTTACATTCATATTTTTGAATAGGCTTATCTTAGACCACCACTCATTCTTTATCTTTGTAAAAGATTGATCAAGGTGTGATCAATCTTCAATCTTGCAAGGTGGTGGTGTTCGTGCGTATTGTATTCATCATACAAGGTTTGTAAAGAGTTGGAGTTGGTGTGTAACTCCATCAACCCTGTGGTAAGGTGTATTTGTGTTTTGTGATTAGTGTGAACCGAGGAAGGTGTTCCTCGAAGACTAGAGTAGGTTGTTTATAACCGAACCAGTATAAAATTCTGGGTGTCATTTACTTTCAGCACTGATTTTCTGTTTCAGCACTGTTTACTGTTTTTAATCACATTTGTAAAAATAGTAAACGAATTTCAAAAGTCACAAAACTTTCAGGGAACATAGCCACACGTTCTAAGGTTCTTTGGGCATAAGTTTCAACCCTTTTGGACAAGTATAAGTCATCCAAACGTCCAAAGTTCTGAGACTAGTGCAGTCTGATTTTCAGGTTTCCAAAGGTTGAGACTTTGATCGTATTTGACTAACTTCCCAAAAGAATTTTTCAAAACTGTTTCAACCCATTTAAATACAACTTATAAGGGGTTAGTCTTTAAGTTTTCAGATCATTTGGAGTTGTGTACAATAGGAATTAATTTTTCAAATCAGTGTACCGTTTCTGGAAGATTTGTGCAATCTGACCACCAACGAATTTTAAAGGGGTTAGAGGTTGAATTTAAATCTGAAATTTTTAAGAAACACTCATAACATCCGAGGCTAATTTCTCTCCAAATTTCAGAATTTTTGAAGATCTGCAACCTAGATTTCAAAATGTTTTAAAACTGGTCCTGAAAACAGAAACTGTTTTCAGAAGTTGGGTTTTTGGTTTAAAACTATTTTAAAAACCACATTTTCCGCACCCACTATTCAACCCCCCCTCTTCTAGTGGTGCCTTGCAGATCCTACACAAAGTGTATGAACTTGCTTTAGAGTATGGATGTTTTAAAATCCGGATCCTCTTCTTTGTCTTGGTTGGCTTGCCTTTATAGACCTTTTTCCCGCCTTTATCCCCTGATAGTGGAGTGTGGATAGGACGTTTGCTTGGGGCAGAAAGCCTAGGACACTGTAGGTCTGCTGATGTGATCTGTCGTCTGACTGATGTGACTAATAGGCCGGCCTGGTTGATGTGACTAGTAGGCCGGCTGTTATAACTTTGGCGTGTTCAGGAAGAATACCCAGCTGTAGTCTCTATATTTGAATTGCACTTCTATTTGAGGGTCCCACGAAGTAATGTCGTGTTGGATTCCTTTACCGAAGTGCCCAACTGAACTCTGCCGAAGTGCAAGATCAAGCCTTGCCGAAGTGCATGACTTGGCCTTACCCAGCTGAAGTGGTCTGAAGTGTGGCATTTGTGTAGAAGCTGAAGTTGATGCCGAGGTGCAAACCTTGGCATATTCTTCGATATTATAAAGGCGTCATGATTCCCCGCTGAGGTGCAGCCGAGGCTGAACAGCCATGCTTGGGTGCTATACTGCTGAACTGCAGTACTTGGAGTGCTGAATTACCAGAGTTGAACCGTTGACTGTTGACTATCAGATGATTTAATTATGGTTTATCATTTTCCCCCCAGATTTAGTGTGGCTGAGCTGAACTGCGAATGCGGACAAATCTTGTTCTGATGAACCGGTGACGTGGCAGACCTTCATTAATAGTGCGGTTATCCTTTTATTTGCGCAGTAATTCCCGCTTTTAATTTGAGCGCTAATTCCGATACCTTATCATTGCTTTTTCGGCGGTTTCATTCCCCGAGGGAGGAAAATGCGTGAACCTTTGCCTCTTCATATTTCAAACGAAAAGACGCAACCTTTCACTTTCTCTCACTTATAAACAGAAACAATTTCCCCAATTTATTCTTTTCTTCTTCCTTTATCCTGCTCATCTGACTATTTCGTTGTCCTGTCGCGCTGCTCTCCTTCATCGTCGTCGAAGCCTTCCTTCCGACCTTACTCCAGTTTTTTCAATCTTTTGTAAGCTTTTCTGCACCTTACTCATGGCTTATTCTTCTTTTACTTTGAAATCCATGGAACCCTCTTCTTCGGTGCATAACTTAATGTGCACCTTGAAAGCCAATGACCTCTCTGAGTTATGTCAGCATTATAATATTGACAGGAGTACTTTTGCTCCCATTCTTCCCATTCCTCATCAAACTGCTAATGACCCTCCAACCGGCTACGAAGCAGTTTATGAGGAGTATTTTAGAACTGGCTTTAATTTACCTATTCCGGCTCCCTTACTCCAAATACTGTTTTGTTACAAGCTTAGGCTTCCCCAGATAACGCCTAGTGGACTGAGGGTTATTCTTAGTTATCTGCTTTACCTAAGAGCATATGAGAAGAACTTCTCATTTGCAGTTTTTAGGGAGGTATTTGAATGTAATCAGGAGGGTAATTGGTATAGTTTTGATAGGAGATCTCAAAGTAGTGGGGGGTTCTTTTGTCATAAACCTTCCCTCCTCTTTCAAAGATTGGAGGGGGAATTTCTTTTTTGTTAAGAGTGTAGGATTACATGAAGGAATCCCTTGGAACACTGGTAATGTAAATAACAGGAGGCCAAGTGAACAATTTCGAAATGAAACCTCTCAATTGTTACTTTTGCCTCGAGTTGTAGATTGGAAGAGAGTTAATAGGCAGATTGTAGAGGTTGCTGACCTGGAACATTTGTGGCCGGAATATAACTTTCGACCTCTTATTCCTCTTGCTTTGTGGATAGTTCGGGGTATATGGCTACATTTTTGAAAATCTTTGACTGATTTTGATATTACACATGTGTTTTGATCGTTTTGTTCCTTGTATTTTGCAGAAATCATGGTACGTGGGACCCTTGAGAGGCTGAAGAACTTGGTCCCCAGGAAGAGAACGTGGTCAGAATGCCAACCTTCTACTTCAGAGCAAGCCTCTGCCAGCTCTTCATCTGAAGTGCAGACACATCCAGGTAGAAGTTTGCCATACACTAGTTTTGGACATGTTTGATTCCTCTGTAATCATTTGGACACTTTTCCTTTTTAGTCGAAACTTCTGATAATCCTCGCCAAGCTGAAGTCCAAGTTCCTGTTCCAACCTTAGCCCAACCTGGGGACGGGATTGGGAGAATTGATGCTCCCATTTCAATTCCTTCATCTCCTGCTGCTGAAGAGGAGAATGTACCTTGTCCAGGTTGGGTTGCTGATAAGGTCGTGCCTTCCTTCGATCTTTAAGAGAGGCCCCGAGGTAAATGCTTTCGGGGAAGGGCCTTCTGAAGTGAAAACATTGGAGAGAGAGCCCCTCAAAGGGAATAATTTTGAAGGGAAAACTTCCGGGGTGAACACATCTGAAGGAGATTCCTCTGCAAAGAAGACAACGAAGGGGGAGCCCTCTCCCCGATCTCAACGGGGCAAAAGGATGATAGAGTTTAGCTTCAACAATTCTGCCGAAGATTATGAAATAGCTAGGAAATTAACAGAAATGTCAACACTTCATAAGGATTGGCAGACGTATGACAGTCTGGACTGGAGTACTGCCTTCAACTTATTTGCGAGGAATATGGCCCTGGTATGACTTCCCTCTACTTTCCATCTCTCCACTTGATCCTTCATGCTTTTCTTAACCAGTTTTGACTTTTGCAGTATCGGGCCCAAGAATTTAACATTCTTAGACGAGCTGAAGAGCTCTACTCCAGATTTTCCAAGCTCTATGAGACCAATGTCCACCTCAAAAAGGCCTATGATGAGTTAGCTGAGGTGGCAAAGCCTAATAGCACAAAGTTGTCCGGGCTGGAAGCTGAGGTGAGCAATCTGAAGTCACAAGTTGCCGCACTCGCTGAAGACAATTCCAGACTTCAGATGGCAAAGCAGGATTCAGATTCCAAACTGGTCTCACTTATGGAGGAGAACTCCAGAATTCAAGCTGAGAAACAGGATTCTGAAGCCAAGCTGGCTGATGCCAAATCCCCAAGTGATTGAACTGAAGGAAACGTTAGCCAGCGCTGAGTTAGTTTCTTCCAAAGCACAGGCTGAACTGGAGTTCTACCAAAAGGAACTCAGTATTATTGATCAAGTGTTGTCCAACAGCAAGGCTGAGCTGAATCAGCAACTGGAGGCCGAGAAGAAAAGTAAGGCTGATCTTCTGCAGCAATTCGAGCTTCAAGCTGAGGAGATGAAGGATAATGCTGTTGCTGAGTTCAGACAATCTGAGCTTTTTATTGGAAATTTTTTAAATATTCAAGGCTCAGCAATTGCTGTTGGGCAAACTTGGACAATTGATGTTTGTTCGGAGGTCTGCCCCAACCTGGACAAGAACCATCCTCGTATCGCCGAGCTGTACAACCCTGAGGCTGAGAACCTACTTGAAAACCAAATTGCTTAGTTCCAAAGTGGGGTTGATCTTAGAGAGGATGAAGAAGCTGTAAAGTAGAATAGGATTTTTCCTGTAAATGATTGTAGTTGTAATAGATTTTAATGAAAAATCCATTTTCCCCAACTTTTGTTCTTCGGCTTCTCTCAGCTTCTTTAACTGTCTGTCTTCAGCATATGAAGTTTTATTTTCTTCGTCTCAATAGTGAATGCAAATATTTGTCCTCGGCTCTGCATGCCTTACTTGCTCTTTCTTCCGTAGTTGCAAGTGTTTGTCTTCAGCACTACGAAGTTTTATTCGCTTTGTGCAAATACTTGTCTTCAACTCGCTCTATGCTGATAGTTTGTAAGTATTTGTCTTCAGCTTTGCCAAAAAAGTATCTTTTGTATGCTGGCTCTTTGCCGAAGTACTAATCTTCAGCTTTTCTACTTGGCTCTTCAGCTCTGCTGTGCCTTGATAAGTTTTGAGAGGTGTGAAAACCTTTATCCCTTTTTTCTCAGCTTTGCTGAGTTAGAATATAGGTAAACTTGTCTCACTGTTGAGACTTGCTCAACCTTCTCAGTCCTGCTGAGGTGAAAATATAGGGAACCTATCCCGCTGTTGAGACCTGCTCAACCTCTCAGTCCTGCTGAGGTGAAGATATAGGGAACTTATCCCGCTGTTGAGACCTGCTCAACCTTCCAGTCCTGGTAAAGTGAAGATATAGGGAACTTATCCCGTTGTTGAGAACTGCTCAACCTCTCAGACCTGCTGAGGTGAAGATATAGGGAGCTTATCCCGTTGTTGAGACCTGCTCAACCTCTCAGACCTGCTGAGGTGAAGATATAGGGAGCTTATCCCGCTGTTGAGACCTGCTCAACCTCTCAGACCTGATGGGGTAAAAGATATTGTTGAGACCTGCTCAACCTCCCAGACATGCTGGGGTAAAAGATATTGTTGAGACCTGCTCAACCTCCCAGACCTGCTGCGGTAAGAAAATTGGGAAACCTGTCCCATCCTGTTGAGACCTGCTCAACCTCCCAGACCTGCTGGAGTAAGAATATCGGGAAACCTGTCCCATCCTTTTGAGACCTGCTCAACCTCCCAGACCTGCTGGGGTAAGAATATCGGGAAACCTGTCCCATCCTGTTGAGACCTGCTCAACCTCCCAGACCTGCTGGGGTAAGAATATCGGGAAACCTGTCTCATCCTGTTGAGACCTGCTCAACCTCCCAGACCTGCTGGGGTATGCCCCCACTTTCGTTGTGGGTGATAGATAGACATAAATTATCGCTCCATGCACCATATGGTGACTTAACTTTTCTGGCTGGATGCCAAATAAGAATACTCAGCTGGATATAAGAAATTGATCCCTTGATAATATAAGGCTGAGCCAGAAAATACCGGATGAGCATAAGAAGAAATAAACCATGATTCGATTGAATCAAGAACTGTTGCTATTATGTCAGCCTTATATGCTCAGGAACCCGTAACTCCCTTTCATCAGGATCGGAATCCTCATCACTTAGAAAACCTTGATGAGGCTCGGGTTTACAACTTTCATCTGGAGGGGGTCCACCAAAGTCTAGCCTGTTGTGGAGCCTAGACCTCGGATTATAAAAACGTTGCAGGTGACCCAGCTCGATAAGACGCCCAATCTCTTGTCCGAGCTGCCTACAACCTTTTGTATCATGACCAATATCATGATGATAAAGGCAGTACAGTCGATGGTTTCTTTTGTGGACTGGTCCAACCAGGGGCTGGGGTTCTTTTGCTAGAGATTTTTTCCTCATGTAGGAAAGAATGTGGGCTTTTGAAGCCAGCAGTGAGTTCATTTCCTTCCCTCGGCCTCCTAACCGAATCTTGACAGAGCACCTTTCCTACAACGGTGCTTTGCCTTTATTGTCAACTTTTCTGCCACGTTTAAATGGCAAGGAGGCTTTCTGAGCACATTTTAAACTCTAGTGGCTAGACTGTTGTTCTGGCTGTCTCGCCTCGGCCATAAATTCAGCATGATGCTTGGGATAATAGCCAGGCCGAGTGGAAGAATACTCCATGAGTTCCAGTGGGTGAGATTTACTGGAATAGGACCCACTGGACTTTGCTGCAGAGGCCTTCCCTTTCATCTCCCTCACTAAAGCTTGGAAGACCTCTGGGTTTTGAGCCACATAGCGAATGGCTCGCATGTGCTCTTCATATGTGAAGGCAATGGTGGGAGTTGAGGATTCTCCCTGCTCCGTAGAGCATTGATCAGTTTGTTGCTGAGAAGACCTTTGGCTCCTCCTGGATGTCGTAGGTTGCTTGGACCCTTGACCATCTTTTTTACTCATCTTTCTCTCAATAGCTTCCTAAAGTAATTAGAAAAACTCTGAGTAATCGTTAGAAGAGCATTGAGTAACTGTTTTCTGGGTTAAGGGACTAAGGGGCCCTCCTTCTAGCGCCAAATGATGAAGTCGGATCTTCACCAAAGGTCTAGACGACCTCAAATTAACTCCGTCAGTTAACTTGAAGAGCTGTTAACTGGGATTGAAAGTTTGGAGCTGGAATAGCATTTGAAATATCCTGCACAAGGAAGCACAGGTCAGAGGTCCCGGGGGGTTGGTTCCGGGAATAACCCTCCGACGCTCAAGTCAGTTTGGGCCATATCTCACTGAGATTATAATTTAAAGGTGAGTTAGGAGTTTCTCACCGTGTATGCCGAGGAGCAAAGTGTATGAACTTGCTTTAGAGTATGGATGTTTTAAAATCAGGATCCTCTTCTTTGTCTTGGTTGGCTTGCCTTAATAGACCTTTTTCCCGCCTTTATCCCCTGATAGTGGAGTGTGGATAGGACGTTTGCTTGGGACAGAAAGCCTAGGACGCTGTAGGTCTGCTGATGTGATCAGTAGTCTGACTGGTGTGACTAATAGGCCGGCTTGGTTGATGTGACTAGTAGGCCGGCTGTTATAACTTTGGCGTGTTCAGGAAGAAAACCCAGCTGTAGTCTCTATATTTGAATTGCACTTCTGTTTGAGGGTCCCATGAAGTAATGTCGTGTTGGGTTCCTTTACCGAAGTGCCCAACTGAACTCTGCCGAAGTGCAAGATCAAGCCTTGCCGAAGTACATGACTTGGCCTTACCCAGCTGAAGTAGTATGAAGTGTGGCATTTGTGTAGAAGCTGAAGTTGATGTCGAGGTGCAAACCTTGACATATTCTTCGATATTATAAAGGCGTCATGATGCCCCGCTGAGGTGCAGCCGAGGCTGAACAGCCATGCTTGGGTGCTATGCTGCTGAACTGCAGTACTTGGAGTGCTGAACTACCAGAGTTGAACCGTTGACTGTTGACTATCAGATGATTTAATTATGCTTTATCAACAACAACAGAGACAAGTATAAATAGGAAATTACCCAATCACCGAAGACTGGATACAACAACGTTCAATCTCCCGGCGATTTTAAGAATCTACACATTACTTCTCCACGTTTAATCTTTTAGCACCCGTAGCAATATCGTGGTAAAAAAAAAAATTCAAGATTATTTATCACATTTTAATTATAAAAAGAATTGAATTAAATAATGAAACAACATTACCCTATTACCTTCATACCCTGCTATAGGTAGGGTATGAAGGAATCAGATGTATGTAACCATACCCATGCGTTAGAAACTCACAAAGATTGTTTTTTTGATGACTCATAATGAAAATTGCGTCAAGCTGTGTCGATCAATTACTACTTCACGATATAAGGAGCGTAACCAATTTAGTGAGTCATTTGGTTTTATTACATCATATTCAAAAGTTAAAGAAGAATGTATCATTGACTCCATTAGAAATTTCACTAATTAAACTATATTTTAAACCCGAATATTTTATACTAAAAAACGCCCTATAAAAATCAAAATAAACATATAACCCGCCTTAGTAATTGAGTATGTATTAGTAATTTATTACAACAAAATTTATCTGAGTCAAAATTTGGGAAAATAAAATTTATCCCAATTTCCTGCTCCTAGCTGCATTCGTGATGACGTTGTTCGTCGTGTAAAGAAGTTGCTTGTAGCTCATAGTGACTATGTTACAGAAGTCGGCATAGATGTAAATAGTTAGTAGTGTTTTATCCTCAATGGGGTCATGATGGATTGCCTTTATCTTAAGTGGGTAATTAGAAGTTCTTTACACAGTAAATGATAGTTAATAGTATGTAAAACGTGCAAAATTACGTTAAGTGCATTTTTTTTATTTCTATTAATAAGATCCTTCTTTCCTCAAAAAATATTTACTACCTCTCCATCTTGTTAGGGGTAAAAGGCTCTCATTTACTGATGACAAGACTGGTGTAGGGACAAAAAGGCATTTAAAGATCATAGAACAATTTCAAAACCACTTGGGTTTTTACATTACACAGATGTTTGATCCACAAGTTCCTTCTCACTATTTCAAGAAATGTGATGATGGCTTGGAGCAACATATTACAACAACACCATACCTAGTATATCTTAACGACATCAAAAATTATCGCTACGGTCTGAAAAAGGCGAAAAACAGACAAACAATACTAAGGAGGGTGGTTATAGAATTACCAAAATAGGAAGCCCTTGTTATTTATCCCAAGCCCCAAGGGCATAGTCTGATTGACTATATAGGCACAAAGAAAGAGGGGAGTGCCTTATAGGAGGAGAAGCACCAAAGTTTAGGCCACCTGACAGTCAGATTTGAGGCAAGAAAAACTAAACTCCAGCATGACCACCTCCATATCCCCTCACCTCCCAACCCCCCAAGCCTCCTGAAAGAGGTCAGAAAACACACTTGCACATTCTGACGCGAACAGAACCAAAAGCAGTAAATGGTTATGCCTATTTGTCAGAAAGAGTCAACTGCTTTTGTCAGAGCCAAACTGCTTCTGGATGTCGTTAAATGACACTGTAGCCGAACCCCGTCTCTTTGCTTTCTGTTGAGACGGGTGTTCCCTCCAGCCCGTCATGTATATGACCTAAGAAGAAACAATCATGAACACAAGGTGGTCAGCGCGTCGATACCAGTAAGAAAAGGTACAAGAGTTTGGTATAAAGAAATTAAAGAATGAAAAGATAAAGGAAGAATGAATATTTGAATTCCAGAAAGTGAATGCAAATGCGTTTTCTTTTCCTGGGTCATCCAAGTTAACGCATTTGCAATCACGAGTACTGAAAATGCCATGGATACACCCATCCAAGCATGAGCATTCCACCCACATCATTAAAGATTTGAGGTGGAATGCAAGAACTTTCTACTCCAAACACCACGAAATATCAATGTTTAAGTGCAACTTAACCGAGTCTGGGTGGTGTTGCCGGTTATCACGCTAGTCTCACACACTAGAGGTCCCCGGTTCGAACCCAGGCTCAGACATTCTTTCTATTTTCAATGGAGTCAAAGACACATACTTCTTTGACTTTGAAATATGATGGAATAAATGAAAATGACTCACTATATTAGTTGTGTTTCTTATATTATCTTTACGCAATTTTCATTATGGGTCATCGAGAAACCACCTCTGTGTATTTCTAACACATAGGTATAGTTGTGTACATCTGACCCCCCAATACCCCGACATAGACAGGAGCCTCTAAGTTAATGGGGTAATGCTATTGTTGTTATTGTTGTTGTAAGTGCAAATTATAGAAATCGTCACATATGTTATTTCCATCTTATTCCTAGGCAACCCAATTTCTCAGAACTATCACATCAAAATAGGCAATTCAACCACAGAACTTCAGAAGTGTACCAATATAGAATCAACACAATCACTAAAATTTCTGCAAAGCACAAGTTTGCACGTTATTCCTCAATGAGCTTTGATGATTGGACAAATAAAGAATAGATGCACTGCCGCAGAAGGGTATAATTACGTATATTAATGAAAATAAATATAAACAACAACGGGATATATAGAGCATGGCTCGTTAAATTTCATCTGAAATTGCTTTTTTATCCTAGTTGGTAAAATGTATTTCCCAGACCCTAGCGATAGCTTGTGCTTTCGGTGAGATATTACTGGGTATAGTTGTTGTTGTAGTTGGTAGCTAAATGCATAGGATCAATTAATTAACTTGCTTATGAAGATTACGCCGTTCACGTATTACCAACAACTATATTTACAACTGGATTTGATATATTCCCTGCCTCCTTGACAGGCCTCTAAAGGTAGCCATCTCCCTTTTGTGGCACGACCCTAATCGTTCTCACAGAACTTCAAAACCATACATAATTTCCCTTTTCAGTATCATATTCATACATTGGAGACCCCTCTTGCAGATCTCTAAACAACAATCATGCATTAATAACACCTATGCATTCTGAAGAACAAGAGCTAATCACCTGATATGTTGCTGGGATGGTGCCATCTTCAGCTGCAAACATTGATTCATAGACAGCAGCAGTTGCAAGAGCAGTTTCTCTTTTCAACATCTGATAATTCCAATTTTTGATGTGGAGAAGAAAAAAAGACCAGCAGTATAACTACACCGAAAAAAGAAACAAGTGAGTTCAAAATGAGTTGCAGAAAATACAGTACCTTAGTACTCTGGACAAGTGCATTGGTCTCGCCCATTGAACGGAGATGATCTATCAGCTCAAGAGCTTGATCACATTAAAATAAACAAAGTGAAGAAACATCAGTTAAATGTTTGAACAAACATAAGGACAAGAACTTTAAGGTCTTTCAGATGCATAAAAATGTTATATCCATGGAATTGACACAGAAAAGGGGAAAAAGCGCAAACATTGCACTTGATCAACAAGCATTAAACGTTAGTTCCCCACAGTTATCACAGAAAAATTCGCCTACAACAAATCTTCTCCCAGATAAGTGCAACTTTGACAGCAATAATTCAATAAGCTTCTGTCATGCTCAAGTGCAAGGATGTAAACTTCAATAAGCTTAAGCATTACCAAGCTACAATCAAAAACAGATGGAAAATGTAATTACCCTTCCGAGTATACCAAGTCAAAAGAGGAGTTACTTACGGTTTCTGTATCTAACAGTGTATTCATCGACATCTACACTAGGCAGTTGAAAGCCCGCTCTGGTCAGTAGATTACCTGCATCTCTCACCTATAGGAACATGATAAGTATCTTCTCAGATATATGCAGAAAACGAATACCAGAGGAAGAAAGAAAGCACATATACATGATTCTTTTAACTAGAAATGTCAATTGGCTCTCACTTCCTTGATCAAAAGTAGTTTCTTCTCAACAAAAGAATAAGGCATTCTGAAACCATACATAACTTAGAAGGGCACCTGTGCCAATGGTGATAAACGGGGACTTATGCCTCCTTCACGTTCCATCTGTGCTACAGTACATGCAATTCGCAGCTCCCTATCATCAGATTAAAGTTTCAAAAGCAGCACCCATGTGTATTGATTAATAATTGAACTGCTTCATGTTATAACCAGAAACCAGACTTTAATGTTTCTCCACCAAGAATAGCTGCCAGAAAGAGTCCGTCTGGTTTCAACGCCAGTCTACTCTGCAGCAAACAAAATAGGCATATGGATATTTTCTAACATCTCAAAGAAGATAGGGAAAACCCAGTGATATTATATTTTTCTTAAAAAAAAGAAAAAAGAAGCTGATGCCACTCAACGTAAACACAGGGGATGAATGCCAAAAGAAGAAAGCATACCTGTATCATTGCTCCAGGAAGATCATTCGTCCAATGGAGTCCTAAATTACTGATCACCAGATCTACAGAACTTCATGTTCAAAGTTGAAACTCATCAAGTAATTTTATGATTACATGTAAACCATGACGTGCTTAAATGGCCAGCTCCACTAATTCTTATACATTTGTCCACTTCTCTTGTAAGTCAAGAATTTACCTCTCTTTAATGGGCAAAAACTCTTCATCTCCAACTACATAGGTCGTTTCAATATTTTCGTTGGGTAAACTTTTCTCAGCATCTTGACAACTTTTCAACATGTCCTTTGAGGTGTCCATCATAATCAGCTTTTCTATACCACCTAATAGATCAATCATAGTTATGATGCAAAGAAATATTCCCAAACTTACAAGCACACAAGAAGAATAAAAACAAAAGAACCACCAATAGCATTACAAAGTAAGATACCCCAAGGTAGACCTTCTTTAGGGCCAAGGTTTAATAATAAAAACAAAGGCATCAAAAATAGCCCTGCAAAGTAAGATACCATAAGGTACACTTTCTTTATGGCCAAGGTTTAACTTTTTCAAAACTAAATACATTAGATCAGTTATAAGAACTAAAAAATTATTAGTAATCAAAAAAAACTTATCTAAACATTTAACCATTTGTATCCACATTATCTTTCAGAATGGCATGCATTAATTTACTAACAGTAATTTGAGATACAACATGATGCAAGAGCTGTAGATTACTCAAACGACCAACAGTGGCTGAATTTTATGCGCCAAATTTCTAAAAACAGTTATAATAAACATATGAAAAAGATTTCCAAATGTTTGCAGATGCAGATAATTTCATCTTTATGGCGCAACACAACTTGGAACTTTGACCTACTAAGAAATAAGGGTTTCTTACAATAAAATGAAGCAGTCCAAGCATACAAAGTCAAATACTAATATCATAATCACTACCTTGGATATTATTTTCAACTTTGCATATCTGAAGCAGAATGAAAGGACATCAAACAATAAGGTGCCTATACCAAAATCAAAAAATAACCAAGCTTGGAAGGGCTGGAGAAATTATGCCAGAGAGTATCCATCAAAGAAAAATTGTTCATCTAAATTCTACATACATAACTTCATCAAAAACATAAACCACAGTCGAACAAACCCAAAAGGACAAGCCTACCATGATTCTGTATGGGAGATGATTATAATCGTGATAGTAAAAATAATTTGGCTCATTCTGACAGATGGCTTGAAGCATGATTTACATTTATTTGAACTCATTCTCCTATATAATATGAGAACCTATCAGTCTTTAAACTAAATAAACATGTAATGTGGTACTCATATTAATCTTTGTAACACGTTCTTTAGAAATGACTGATTGTTTTGAATTGATGAAATCGTAATTTCTGCACCATTTTTATTTTCATGTTTCATGTTCAAGTAAGACAAGAAGGAAAACCATTGACGGAACTTTCAGGGGAAAAATTTAAACATTTGGGTTGAGGAAGTGACTAATTTGATCAAAACAATTTGAAAGCATATCATAATTCTCAAAAGAACCCTAAATACTCAAACCAGAACAACTCACCACGACCACGTAATAAACGCCTTACAGCTTCCAGTGAACCACCCATGCATAATGCAGTGGAAAAAGTTCTTTTACAATCCTGAGAAGAGAAAAGTCATGAAGTTCATAAGAGAACAGATCAGTACTATGACAGCATGATTCTGAAAGAAAACACTAGTGACATGATAGGAGCGAAAAATGGAGAAATGGTTGTGAATTGTCGAGGCAAAAATTTTCAAGAAAGCTGTTCTTACTGAAAAAAGAGAAAGAAGCCGGAAACAAGTGTAAGTGTCGTATTGTGTCACAGATGCAAAGCTTATTTATTTAATCCACTAAACATATAATGAATATAAACACAACATCACAAAAAACGCATATTTGATTAGAGAAAGGTATACAGTTAATTGACAGCGTGTTGGAATACCAGCATTGAAAATTTAACCTATTGGAGGTTATCATATGGAAATGCAAAATAATAAGAATTTTGCAAACTCCAGAATAAAGGTAACACAAACGATATACTTTTACTAGTTTTTCGAACCAGTGAGGTTGTGTATTAATACGCGGTTCATGGAGAAAAGGATATCAGTAAGAGAAAAAAGTTGCGGCTCATTCATAGTGCCATCTCATAAGTTTAAACAAAAATATGCTCTCGAACACTACGCTATATTCCCTACCAATTCCTAGAAAATCCTCATAGGCCAGAGAATAGTGAAGTAATTATGTGAAAAGCAACACACTTCTAGGTCTCTGCTCAGTTACCAGCAGCTGAACAGCAACTCTATTGTTCTCAATTCAAAGCTTTTATATAGCATAGGAAGAACAATAAGCACTGACATATGGCAACGGGACCTACCTCCAAGCGATCCAGTAGATCCTCAGCTACTGTGTCCACCAGTGAATCCTTTGGCCTCAGCAACCAAGCAGCTCGATCACGCTGCCATTTCAAAGAAGTAAATAACTAAAAATGTGCCATCAAGAAACGCTTACTAATCATAATTTAGTCTCACTCCCTATATCAAAATGTTCAACACTTGGCATCCATTTACAGGACAAAATATGGAAGGGAAAAGGAACCGCCTCCAGCATCAGTAGCATTAAGAAACCCCCGACCTGTTTCCGTTTGAGATTTCGATCAAAAATTCTGACCCTGGAGCTCTGCCCCAATTCATCCGCGACTTCAGTGCTGAAAAATTTTCGGCATAAAGACGATCTTAGGCGATCCTGGGAACCAGCCGTTCGCAATGGGAAAGCTCTCATTTTTCAAAATGAGAAGCGACTCTCTGCAATGACAAATCATTAAAGACCATTTCAGTGTACCATTCGAGAACATGCTCATCAAGGTAACAACATTATCATTTCAGATGAATTTCCAAACACTTTTTTGGGGCACAGAAGATTAATCATTCAACTGAAAATCCAGAAACAAAAAGGCAAAAGGGCAACATTTTTCACAGAAACCAGTTATCCATCAAAGAGCATAGTGTAAAAATTAGGCAACGGAAGTAAGACACCAAACTCAAAAGCTTCAGAAGCAGAAGATAGAAAAATGAAAATCTACAGACAAGAAACTGTTACCACCAATAATTCTTTTTTAAGTTCACGAAACTCTACAAAATTAAGACTTTCGCCCTTATTTTCCCGATATGTTACGCAACAAAGAACAAAAAGCTGCATAACTAAATCCTAAAGAAGAAGTCTTTATCTCATAGTACATTGTATTCATAAATCTTTAATCTTTATCTTGAGAAATTGAACATTACGTCGATAACAATAACCAACGGAAATCAAGCCTCAGTTACGCGGATCAAAAGTAACCGCCGGCCATTTCGCCCACACAAGAATCGAACATTTCATCTATACAAGAATCGAATTAATCAGAAATAATACTCATTTGATCTGTACCTCAACGTCGGGCGCCCTTACCTTCCTAAATTTATTTGTTCTCGTGAATTTCCCACTTTTCTCTTCAGGAAGATAACGCAGATCAATCTTTGAATTTAAAGCGACCACATTTGAATCGTCGACCGTCAATTTCTTTAGCAGGGGAATTTTGTAGTATAAAATTTATGGGATGAGATATCGTCACCATCAATCCCCTCACTCCACTCATGACCGGGATATCATCCCCTCACCGCAAGGGACAACATGCGTGACCGCACGACACGTGGCACAAAGGGAGGATGGTGAGCCTAGATGCAGGTGACCCTCAGCTAGCCTCACCACCCCTCTTGCTGCCGCGTGTTACGCGGTCACAAAGGGGGTGAGGAAAGTTGGGGTGAGGAGATCCCAACCCACTCATGACCACGCGACATGTGGCAACAGGGTGGGGTGGTGAGGCTAGATACATGTGACCCTCATCTAGCCTCACCACATCCCCTTGCTGCTACGTGTCGTGCGGTAATGCGTGGGGTGAGGGAAAATGGACGAGTGGATCCTATCCCAAAATTTATTGCTTGATGTTTTTGAAGCATTTCTTCTTTTTTCTTAAAGAAACATTTCTTCCTCTTCAATGTTGTTATGTCCGTAACACACTCTAGAAAAGAGTGAATAAAATGTTTTACAATTTTGCGAAATTTTTTTATTTGGCTCAACTCAAATAGAATTCAAAATCAAAGCAAGAATGAGAGATGAGAAATAGTGAATGTGTATACCGGATATAGAGTGATTCGAATCGTAAATGATTCTACTCCACTACCATTTAGTTTCCAAAATGGATTTTCAACAACTACTCTTATTATTAAAGCTAATAAAAACAACCACAACAATACTTACACTAACACCTTAGTGTAATCAACCACAACAACTTCTTGCACAAAATACATTTGTGCAACAACAACAACTACAGCTCTAAGCAAGAACAACTTCTTGCTACCTCACAACTTCAACAAAGTTCTCTCAAGAACTTTCTCACAGTGGGTTAAAGGAAATAGTGATGATCACACGTTCTCATTAGTCTAAACACACACAAAAGATCAAATATTTATGGTTCTTCTTGTGTTAGACTCACAATCTCTCAATAAACAACAATAAAGAACAAAGAAAGGCTTAATAAGCTTTAAGCACTTTTACACATATGAGAGAAATATACAACAAAGAAGAATGAAGCTTGATGATGGTGAAAGTGTGTTTTGCCTCATCTGAGCTTCATCCATGTATAGGAGATGTTTACCACGTTTTTGAGATCTCCACCATGTCTTCAGCTCCATCAAATGTCAAGACAATGTCCAATTAGTCTTTAGCCACCCTATGGAGTGATTTGATCCTCAATAGCTACCCTAGAGAATCTTAGACATATATAAAATAATCAAGGAAGCATGTATTATGTTAGAGTAAAGTCCACAAGAAATTTGAGCAAGATTGGATAGAGAAAGTACCATGAATCTCCCTTGGATTTTATTCCAACGTTCATAAAAATTTGAATTCTGGGGGACACCGATTGATCGAAGTGCCTGGGCTGAGAGATCGATGTCCTCCAGAGAGTTTTCAGTTTTGAACCTGCTTGACATCGATCGATCGAAGTCTCCCCTGGAGAGACTGATGTGACATCGATCGGTCGATGTCTCTTGGACTGAGAGATCGATGTCGGACAGAAACTTTCTAGCCTGACATCGATCAATCGAAGTCTCTCTTGGAGAGACTGAAGTCACTTCGATCGATCGATGTCCCATGTTTTGAGAGATCGATGTTGGACAGTAAAGTTCTAACTTTAACCATTTTTGACATAGTGTATATTTCTCATTTTGCATCAAATCTCAAGTGTAAATTTAACTCATTTAAAACATCTTCCCATCATCAAAACATTTTATATCTTAATAATCTCCTCCTTTTTGATGATTTCAAAACCATGAGTCAAAAGATGTTTTTACTTGAAAATTTACATTTGAGTTAGCTAAATATTTCAAACTTGATATTTTACAACTCCCCCTTAGTCAATGCTCCCCAATACATAAACCATGTGAATATATCCAAAACTCTCCTCAACATGTATTCTTCCCAAAACCAATGAATATGATGAATATATCAAAATACTCCCTCTCAACCATACTATGCATCGAATGAAAATGCATTATGCATTCAATTACTCAACATATGTGTCAAAACTTTACTCAATATATTATGCATTGATACTAGCCAGCATACCAAAGTACTCATACCAAGGCCAATCATTTTAATCACTACCAAGCAAGCATACTAATATTAATTTCTTTAACCAATTTCCTTCAAGCAAGCATATACCATCCAGCAAGCATATCAATTCCTCCAATCAATATCTTTTCTTCAAGCAAGCATATACCATCAAGCAAGCATATCAATTTCTCCAACCAATATATTTCCTTCAAGCAAGCATAAGCAAGCACATCAATTTCTCCCCCTTTTCGAAAGCATCAAAATAATAATGAAGGATAAGAGAAAAAAAAGATTAAGAATAAGTGAAAATATCATTAATATGAAGTTTGAGATACATAATGAAACTCAACTTCAAGCTATAGCTAAGAGGGAGATATGGGGAACGATGAACTCTATTCTTTGTCAGAGGAGAAGCATAGTCCGGATAAGGCCGCCTTAAGTTTTGTCTTGAGTTTTTGATATTTGGACTTTTGAACGTTTAACTTCGTTTGTAACGTCGTGACTTGAGTGTTGAGCTTTGCTTCTAGCATCTTGATTCTCTCCTTGAGTTTTTCGTTGTCCTTCTCAAGATCATCAATTCGAACCTGTTGCTTTGTGAGATATTCTCCCCATTGATCTAGATAACGATGGATATCGTTAATTTTGTCCTTCGCATTAAAAGGCAACTCCGAACCACTACCCTCCTCCATCAGAGCCTTTCCCTTATCCACACGAGAGGTAGGGCTTTGTTGTGTTTGGGGTTGCGGTTCAGTGGGAGGCTCGGTGGGATGTGTTGGGGGAACGGGTTCTTCAGTAGGAATGTTCTCAACTTCTTCCTCTCCGGGTTCATTTTGGCCTCTCCATTTTTGTGCTTCCTTTCGGGATTTGTGGATTTGTTGAATGTTGTCTTTGGTATAATAATCTCTATTGACTATTTTTTCATCATAATCATAACTCCACATTAGACTTTCTTAGCAATCTATAAATGAGATTGCAATAAGGAAGCGCTTTGGATTTCTTATTTACCGCCTCCAACATATTTGTAAAAACTATCTCCCCAAAATTTAATTGCTCCCTCATGGCTATACGATAAGCAATGTACAAGTCTAAGTTACTTGGAAGTTTGGCCGAGTTACCATTTACACAAAAAGTGACAATGGCAAGCAAAACTCGATATACCAAAGGCATATCATTAGTGTTTCGGGTGGGATGGAAGCCCAAGAAGGTTTTAACTTCATCTTCGGACACCTTGTATTTATAATTGTCCCACTTCCAAGGATCAAAATCATCTACACCCTCATCAGGAATACCAAGAAGGTCATTTATGGTTTTCGAATCAAATGAGACAAATTGACATTCTATAACCGAATTTAACGAAAAAGGCATTCCATTTAGGTACTCTACCCACATATTAGCATAAAACAGTCGTGTATATCGGGTGGACATATAACTCGTGTCCGACACATCCCAAACAGGTCTCCATTTTTTATCATCAAACCAATTGATGATTGAACTTAATTCCTCATTGCTCAAAATGTCTTGAATTTTGAGCAATTTTTCAAGGGAATGGTGGACCTTTTTTGTTCTTCCCATTCATTGAATAAATTTTGAGCCCTAAGTGATATATGCACAAATTTACCTGGACCCGTTGGCTCGGCTAAGGCACTCTCATATTCTCAGGACTTGAGCGATGGAAAGTTGTTGAGCAGAAGCCAGCTAATCACTTCCCTTAGCATGCTTTCTTGAGAAGTACATGTTTTCTTCCTAATTCCAAGTGTCCTAGACCCTATTGGGACTAGTGGATGAGATGTTGGAGGTGTATTTTCTTCCTCACGAGATGTTCTTGCTCTTTTGGAGGGGTTTTTGCTTTTTAGAGCCATTTGAAGATTAGGGCACAAAATTTGCAGGGAATGGTGATGAAAGTGATGAAAGGAGTGATTGAATTGAAGAAAAAATGAAGATTTGTGTTAGAGTTTGAGTGTCAGATTTTTGAATTTCGCTGGATGGGGGTTAGGGTTCGATGTAAAAGATGAAGAAATGAAGAATTTTCTGATTTTTGCAGCTTTTATACTCTCTGTCCCTGATGACATCGATCAATCGATGTCTGTGACTTCGATCGATCGATGTCTACGACTTCGATCGATCGATGTCCTCAACTTCGATCGATCGATCGATGTTGAGTTTTACATCAATCTCTGAAACAGCTAGATAGATCGATCGATGTAAGCTGTTTACTATCTTTTTGGTAATTTTGACCTTCTAAACATTGTTTATCATCCCTAATCTTGTTCTAATGGATTCGAATGTCTCAGTAGGGAGGGATTGGTAAAGATATCCGCTAGTTGGTCATTGTTTGGAACAAATTCGATGCATACCAATCCTTTTTGAATGCAATCCCTTATAAAGTGATGCCTCACTTCAATATCTTTAGTCCTACTATGATGTACCGAGTTTTGTGCTATACTTATGGCTGATGTGTTGTCACATAAGATGGGGACTTTATCAAACTTAACATTGTAATCATTTAAGGTGTTGATCATCCAAAGTAGTTGTGCACAACATGAAGCGGCCGATACATATTCGAATTCTACCGTTGAAAGTGACACACTATTTTGTTTCTTGGAGAACTAAGAAACTAAGCAATCTCCAAGGAATTGGCATGTCCCGGATGTGCTTTTTCTATCAACTAGGTTTCCAACGTAGTCGGAGTCACTATACCCTCTTAAGTCAAAACACCCATTTTTTAGATAAAATAGCCCAAAGTTCAAAGTACCCTTCAAATACCTAAAAATACGTTTAATGGCAACTAGATGCGATTCCTTAGGCATACTTTGAAATCTAGCACATAAACACACAACATGCAAAATATCCGATCTACTAGCAGTTAAATAGAGTAAACTACCAATCATACCCCTATATTTGGTTACCTCAACCGACTTTCCTTTTTCATCTTTGTCAAGCTTTGTACCTGTGCTCATCGGTGTGCTTACACTCCTTCCGTCCTCAAATTTGTATTTGTTGAGTAAATCCTTTGTGTACTTTGTTTGAGATATGTATACTCCATCTTGAGTTTGCTTTATTTGGAGTCCAAGAAAGTAATTGAGTTCACCCATCATGCTCATCTCATATTCTCCTTCCATTAATTTAGCAAAATGCTCACAAAGAGAATCATTAGTAGCACCAAATATAATGTCATCCACATAAATTTGAACAAGCAATTGATGGTTTCCTTGTTCTTTAATAAAAAGAGTAATGTCGACTTTTCCTCTTAAAAACTCATTTTCAAGTAGGAAGTTACTTAATCTTTCATACCATGCCCTAGGAGCTTGTTTAAGTCCATAAAGGGCCTTTTTGAGTTTAAATACATGATTTGAATAATCATGATTTTCAAACCCTAGTGGTTGAGCTACACACACCTTTTCTTGAATTATTTCATTCAAGAAGACGGATTTCACATCCATTTAATATAGTTTGAAATCCTTATAGCATACATATGCTAATAGCTTTCTAATAGCTTCTAACCTAGCTACGGGGGCAAAAGTCTCATCATAATCTATATCTTCTTCTTGTCTATATCCTTGAGCTACTAACCTAGCTTTATTTCTAGTAATGTTTCCTTTATCATCCATTTTATTTCTAAATACCCATTTCGTGCCAATTATGAGGTGATCACTAGGTTTAACCACTAATTCCCAAACATCACTTTTTCAAATTGATTTAACTCTTCTTGCATGGCTAATACCCAATCTTCATCATTTATAGCCTCTTTTATATTTTTAGTCTCAACTTGTGAAATGAAAGCATTTTTATTAAATTTTTTCCTAGTCATTATGCTTTGACTTGTTTCACTTAATATTAATTCTCTTGGATGGTGTTTCTTATGCTTGTATGAATCTGATAAACTTCTATTTGTTAAAATTTGCAAATTTTACCCAGTCTTTATCCTTTGTACTGTGCATTCAGAAGTTGCTCAGTTTGGAATATTTTTTGCGAAAATTAAGAAGAGAAGATGCCAGTTTGTTTGACGTTATCTTTTGACACCAAGTGTCCAAAGTTCATATCCATAACCACCTTTTTTTAGTTTAATCAGACAAGTTCTGAGAGCATGATTTGAGGCGTAAAAATAGGTGGAAATTTGAGATAGCAACAAAAGTTTTAGACCGGCATAAAATCGATAACAAAGTTTATTTTTTTCCCAGGTTGGCATTCGGAGGAGCTTTATGATTGTTGGGTTCCTAATGGCGGAATAACATATGACCTTAGGAGCAAACCATCAACAATATTCTCAAATGTGGAAAGCATTTTCCTATACCATAATTCAGTTGATACTTTGGTTGGATTTACTTCAAGAGATACACAATTCGATTCTAAGAACACGTGGGTGTTTCACTTCTGCTGAGCCAAAAGCCTAGTTTACAGTAGACACCTTATATGAGCTTCTTGTGTAAGACGTCACTAATCTAGAAGGCAATTGAAATTTTGATTTTCATCCTCTATAATGCTCTTTAGGATTGAGACGATGGAGATCCTATGGCCAAGAATTTGGCCTATTACTCCATATGTGGAAAGCATTCTTGTAATGTTAGAATATTTTTTAGCTGAACCACTGTCCTTTCGGCTGGCCAAAATATTTCCAAATGTGTATTTTCAGTTGGAAGAATTCAATGCACCTTCCGTTGCATTGGTCAAAAGTTTCCTCTTGTGTTAGACTCACTATCCCACTAGCCTAAATACAAGCAAGAGATCAAATATTTATGGTTCCTTTTGTGTTAGACTCACTATCTCTCAATATACAACAATTAAGAACAAAGAAAGGCTTAACAAGCTTTAAGCACTTTTACACATATGAGAGAAATATACAACAATGAAGAATGAAACTTGATGATGGTGAAAGTGTGTATTTGCCTCATCTGAGATTCATCCATTTATATGAGGTGTTCACCAAGTTTTTGGAGCCTCCAGCATCTCTTCAACTCCATCCAATGTCAAGATAATGTCCATTTAGTCTTGAGGCACCCTATGGAGTGATTTGATCCGCAATAGCCACCCTAGAGAATCTTAGACATGGATATAATAGTCACGGAAGCATCTATTATGATAGAGTAAAGTCCACAAGAAATTTGAGCAAGATTGGAAAGAGAAAATACCATAAATCTCCCTTAGATTTTGTTCCAACGGTCATAAAAATTTGAATTCTGGGGGACATCAATCGATCGATGTGTCTGGTTTGAGAGATCGATGTCCTCTAGAAAGTTTGCAGTTTTGAATCTGCAGTACATCGATCGATCGATGTCTCTTACTTGAGAGACTGATGTATACATCGATCGATCGATGTCCATGGTTTATAGATTTATGTCTCACAGTAAGTTTCCAGGTTTGAACTTACATATATTGATCGATCGATATCTCTTCTTCAAGAGACTGATGTATACATCGATTGATCGATGTCCCTGGTTTTAGAGATCGATGTCTCAAAGTAACTTTCAACTTTGCACAAGCCTTACATAGATCGATCGATGTCTCTTCCTGAAAAACTGATGTATACATCGATCGATGCATGTGAGAGATCTATGTTCCTCTATGTGTTTTTCTCATTTTGATTCAAATTCCAAGTATTAATTTCCTGTTTATCTTTTTCAAAACATCTTTTAACTTCATCAGAACACTTCATATCTCAATAATCTCCCTTTTTTTTGATGATTTCAAAACCAAAACTTTTAAAAGATGTTTTTGCATCAAAATTTATATTTGAGCTACCTAATAGTTTCAAAACTTGGAGTTTTCAATATTCCCCTTTTCCTATGCATTTTATGATCTCCGTAACATCATGAACTATGTGATCATGTCTAAAAGCTCCCCTCAGCCAATCATACATCAAAAGTAAGTATGTATGACATATTTTCATTTCCTTAATTACTCAACATATAATTTACTACTTAACATGTGTGCCAAACATGCCAAAATTTATATTTCAAGCAACCAGCCATTTCATATCCATTAAACAATCAAGCATGTTCCAATGTAAGCATTACATACAAATACCAATGTGCTTCATTGCATATCAAGCATGCAAAGTACCAATATACTTCATTTTCATATCAATCAATATCAAGCAAGCAAAATACACCAATTTACTCCAATGTACCTCTAAAGCAATATCAAGCAACGTACTTCTCCCCTTTTTTGAAATTATCGAAACCATTTAACAAGAGAAGCATAATATGTCATAGTCATAAAGCATAATAAAGTTAAACAAATAGAGAAATGATATGTCATCCTAAGCTAGAAACACCACGGGAAACGGGGATGAAGGAAGCTTAGTCCTAATCCTCGTCCGATGAGAAAGCTAGGCATGGGATGCACGCCTTCATTTTGGCTTTGAATCTTGCAAGTTTGTTCTTCAAAGATCCCACTTCATGCTGAAGTTCTACAACTTGTTGTTATAGTTCCGGAATATTTGTGCTAGGCCCTCCCCTTGTTCTTTCTTCAGATTCTGGAATGGGGAGTTGTGTATCGACTAGGGCTGCTTCCTCTTTGGCCGCAGGTGGCGGAGCCACATCTTCCTCTTCATCACCTTCCTCTTCTTATTCCATGTCTCTCCGGGCTTCTTTTCTTGATTTGTTGATTTGTTGAATGTTGATTTTGTCGTAATAGTCCTTAACGGAAATTTTCTCAACACCCGAGTCATCAAGCTCAATACCCAACTTTTTGAGCATATAGTAGATGAGATTGGCATATGGGAGGGCTTTGGACTTTCTGGTGGCAGCTTCTATAACATTTTCCATGAATATCTCACCAAAGTTTAGTTTCTCCCTATTGGCAATTCTATAAGCAATATAGAAATCAAGGTTGCTAGGGAGTTTTGCCGATTTCCGTTAATACAAAGGTGACTATAGCAGTTAGCACCCTATATACTAATGGCATGTCATTGGTTTTTTTTTTGTGGGAGAGAAACCAAGAAAGCTCTTAACTTGCTCCTCACTAACCTTCCATTTGTACTCATCCCAATGTCAAACCTCAAACGAATCAAGACCTTCATTGGGTACTCTAATATGTTCACAAATAGTCTCAACCGACCATTCTACATGTTGCCCATCAATTATGGTATTAAGGGAGAAAGGGAAACCATTCAAATACTCAATACACAGATTAGCATAAAAAGCCTAGTATATCTTTTTGACATCTTCTTCATTTCACTTCCGGTCCAAAAATGTCTTCAATTTTGAGTATCTATCCAATTAATGATTGGACCTAACTCATTATTTGAAACAATGTCCTCTATTTGCAACAATTTTAATGGGACAGTGGCTCTCTCAACATTTTCTCATTCCATAAATAATTCTTGAGCTCTAAGTGAAATATATCCGAACTTACCTGTTCCAAAAGGCTCATCTAGGACACCTTTGATATTTCTTTTGATCCAGGGAAAATTTTGATAAGTGAGACCACTGCGAATTTGGTCCAATGCCTCTGGTTGACTAAAATCAGCTTGTCTTTGCCTAGTTTCTCCTAGCCTAGGCTGAGTGGGCACTTGAGACCTTGAGGAATGCCTTTGTTGGACATGGCTTGATCCTTCTTCCTCAGCTTGAGAGGCTCTAGCCCTCTTAGAGGTGTGCTTGGACCTTGGCATTTTCGGATTTTGGTTTCTGGGTTGGGGAAGATGAAAACAATTGGAGAATATGAAGAAAATATAATGGAATTGTCAAAGATGGAATTTTTGAAGAAGAAATGGAAGAATTTCAGAGGAGAACAAGAGAGGGGGTCGGATTTTAGAAGAAAATCGCCAGAGAAGGGTTGCTTGAGTTGAAAATATGATTTTGATGAAAATAGGGATGAAATTCGTGTCTTTAATCGACTGCAGAGGTTCTGAAAACGTTGACATCGATCGATCAAAATAGAGATCGATGTATACATCGATCTCTCAGCTAGGTACATCGATCGATCGATGTGCCTATTTTTTTGAGATTTTATTTTCTTGCTCCTTAAACATTATTTATCATTCCTAGTCTTATTCTAATTGATTCAAAGGTCTCAGTAGGAAGATATTTTGTAAAGATGTCCGCTAGTTGGTCATTGGTTGGAACAAATTCAATACATACCAATCCTTTTTGAATGCAGTCTCTTATAAAGTGATGTCTCGCTTCAATATGTTTAGTCCCACTATGGTATACTGGGTTTTGTGCTCTACTTATGGCTGAAATATTGTAACATAAGATTGGTACTTTATCAAACTTGACATTGTAGTCATTCAAGGTGTTTATCATCCAAAGTAGTTGAGCACAACATAAAGCGGCTGATACGTATTCAGATACTGCCATTGAAAGTGACACACTATTTTGTTTCTTGGAGAACCAAGAGAGTAAGCAATCTCCAAGAAATTGACATGTCCGGTAGGCGCTTTTTCTATTGACTAGGTTTCCGGCGTAGTCAGAGTCACTATACCCTCTTAGATCAAAACAACCATTTTTGGGATAAAATAACCCAAAGTTCAAAATTCCTTTCAAATACCTAAAGATACGTCTAATGGCAACTAGATGCAATTCCTTAGGCATACTTTGAAATCTAGCATATAAACACACAGCATGCAAAATATTCGGTCTACTAGCAGTTAAATAAAGTAGACTACCAATCATACCCCTATATTTGGTTACCTCAACTGGCTTTCCTTTTTCATCTTTGTCAAGCTTTGTACTTGTGCTCATCGTTGTACTTACACTCCTTCCATCCTCAAACTTGTATTTCTTGAGTAAATCATTTGTGTATTTTGTTTGAGATATGTATACTTCATCTTGAGTTTGTTTGATTTGAAGTCCAAGGAAGTAATTGAGTTCACCCATCATGCACATCTGAAATTGTCCTTCCATCAATTTAGCAAAATGCTCACAAAGAAAATCAGTAGTAGCATAAAATATAGTATCATCCACATAAATTTGAACAATCAATTGATGGTTTCTTTGTTCTTTAACAAAAAGAGTATTGTCGACTTTTTCTCTTGAAAACTCATTTTCAAGTGGGAAGTTACTTAATCTTTCATACCATGCCCTAGGAGTTTGGTTAAGTCACTAAGGGTCTTTTTGAGTTTAACATACATGATTTCGATAATCATGATTTTTAAACCGCGGTGGTTGAGCTACATACACTTCTTCTTGAATTATTCCATTCAAGAGGGCGGATTTCACATCCATTTGATATAGTTTGAAATCCTTATGCCATGCATATGCTAATAGCATCCCAATAGCTTCTAACTTAGCTACAGGGGCAAAATTTTCATCATAGTCTAGACCTTCTTCTTGTCTATATCCTTGAGCTACTAATCTAGCTTTGTTTCTAGTGATGTTTCCTTTATCATCCATTTTACTCCTAAATATCCATTTAGTGCCAATTATGGGGTGATCACTAGGTTTAGCCACTAGTTTCCAAACATCACTTCTTTCAAATTGAATTAGTTTTTCTTGCATAGCTAATATCCAATCTTCATCATTTATAGCCTCTTTTATATTTGTAGGCTCAACTTGTGAAATAAAGGTATTTTCATTAAATTTTCTTCTTGTCAATATTTGTTGACTTGTTTCTCCTAGTATCAACACTCTTGGATGATCTTTCTTATGCTTATATGCATCCGGTAAATTTGAAGTGTCCCCTCTCACTTCTTCATTTTCAGCCTTAGGTTCATTTTCAAGTGGATCAACCCTAAGGTCAATGAGAATATTCCCTTTTGGATTCTCAAATTTTTCTATATGACTTACTTCAATTATTTCTTCATCATCATCATTATTTATGCATGGTTCATCCTCAAGGAGTTCACTAAACTTAACATGAATTGATTCTTCAACTTTCATACTTGTTTTGTTATATATTCTAAATGCCTTGCTATTTTGAGCATATCCCACAAAGATTCCTTCATCCGCTTTGAAATCGAGTTTATCCAAGTTATCTTTGCTGTTAAGTATAAAACACTTACAACCAAATACTTTGAAATAACCAATATTTGGTACTCTACCTTTCCAAAGCTCATAAGGAGCCTTTTTGAAAGATGGTCTCAAGTGAACTCTATTTATTACATGACAAGCGGTATTTACCGCTTCAGCCCAAAAATACTTGGGTAGCTCTAATTCATTTAGCATGGTCTACTCATTTCTTGAAGTGTTCTATTTTTCCTGTCCGCGGCACCATTTTGTTGAGGAGTTCTTGAAGCCGAGAAATTGTGTCTATACCCTTTGGATACACAAAATCATTTTGTTGAGGAGTTCTTGGAGCCGAGAAATTGTGTCCGTACCTTTTGTATACACAAAATTTTTGAAACTCACCGTTGCTTTGGATCTTGCTTCAAACTGTATAGACTTCTATTCAATCTACACTCAAGACCCTCTTGTCCTTTGACTTCAAGACCTTCAGACTGCTCCATATAAATTTCTTCTTCCAAGTTACCGCGAAAAAAGACCGTCTTCACATCAAGCCGCTCAAGGTGAAGATTTTTGGCCGCCGCTACGCTGAGAACTACCTAAATTGACGTAAGCTTCACAACGGGTTAGAATATCTCGGTTTAGTAAGCTCTTTCCTTTTTTAAGAAACCCTTGACCACCAATCTCGCCTCATATCGCTTCCACCCGCCTCATCTTTGATTTGGAAGACCCATTTATTTTTCAATGGTCTTTTTCCTTCCGGTGGTCTAGTCATGGTGTAGGGTGGCATTTTTATCTAGCGACCGTATCTCCTCCTTCAATTCTTGCTCCCACTTGAAAGTGTCACTCGAACTTATGGCCTTGTAATAATCTTCGGCCTCACCCGAGTCGATCAAGAGTAAGTAATTTAGAGAGGATAAGTATCATGTGTTTGGCTTGTGAATGCGAGTAGATCTTTTCATCACCGATTTTTGTGAACTTTCTTCACCTTGTTTGGCCTCATTAGTATCCTCCACCAGAGCCTTCACGGTTTTGGCCTCACCATCCGAAACTTATGTTTCGTTTAAAACAATCTCTCTCACTTCATCCGTCTTTTGATTGGAAGCTTTATCATATTTATCCAATGCTGCATCTTGTGATCGAATTATGTTTCGTTCCTTTTCCTCCCAAAAATCTATAGCCGAAATAAATTGATCCATATCCAACAAAAATGCACTTTTTCACCCTTGCATCCAACTTGTCTTAAATTTTGGTTTGGATTTTAAGTTGAACTAGAGATATTTCTCCATGACGAGTCGTAATTATAGTAAGGATTATTGAACCTTTGATGGTAAATTAGCTTCATTATTGGAATAAAAAATTTTATTTAGCGTCTCTAAAATTATTCTTTGGGCACTGATGAACTATATGATTTGCATCATAATGTTCACAGTTGATTTTTTTACCAATACCTAAGGATTATTGGACTGATTGTTGAAGTATTTGAATTATAGATACGTGGGACTCAATCACCATTGCCCGGGTCATCTCAAGAGGAATACGATTTTTTACCCTGCGAGTGCATTTTTTTGTAGTGTGTTAGGACAAGGTGTTTGGAGAATAATACCATTTTTAAGTATTCTCCTCCATTGTCAGACTGAAGGATTTGAATTGTTTTGTTAAACTGGTTCACACCATATGGAAGAAGTCAACATATTTGGTGCGACTTCGATTTATTTTTTAGAAAGTAAACACAAGTCATCCGAGAACGATTATCCACAAATACAACAAAATACTGAAACCCTTGAGACGTAGAGGACGCTGAAGGCGTCCATACATCAGAATGCACTAGGAAAAAACTATTGTCTATATTTACATATTCACTCGTCCGAAAATATCTTCGCTTTACAAAATGGTTTGTACAAGAATAGTAGAATCGTAACTTTATATTGATGTGGCAAAATGAATTTCTTCATTAGTCATAACCATATTGTCACTAGTTTGAACATGTTTAACATTGTTTGCCCTAGTTACAAAATATTGTCGCTGAAACATATGAATTAGTGGCAAGATGATAGAATATGTCACACAAAATATAGTTTTTTCTATGATGCATATTATTGACAATGATATTGACAATTATTCTCTTTTTCACTACATCTTGGAAAATAAGGGTGACACTAGAGTTTTTCTCGGGGTCTTACTGAAAGCAAACTATCTCCATTTGAAATAGAGGTATTGTTTGCCTGCCGTTCACCCTCCCCAGACCATAACGATGGCTTTTGCTGCTGTTGAAGACAGTAGCAATGGCAGCCATGAAGCAGCAGCTGGAGTAGGCAGCTGAAGTTCATGATCCGTGTCAAGGAGGTTGAATGAGGGTTAGATCATTGCAGCAATCAACAATTGAGATACTTAGAAGTTGTGTTTGTTTGATAGTTGAAGAAGATGCAAAGAAGCACGTGGTGAATTCAAGATTGGCGCACGTAGTGTGAAGGTGCAGCAGGAGGAAGAAGTAGTTTGGCGCCAATATTGTTTAAAAGTGTGAAATAACCATTGTACCCTTTAGTTGTATTGTAAATTCATTCAGTTGGGGGACATTCTTGTCTTTTTCCATTTTCTGTTTCTTCTTCATAAGGACAGCAGACACATTGTACAGGAGGTTAAGTTTTACAATTGGCATCTATGAAATTCTCTAAAATTCCTTGATAGTTTGTTCATTATTTTCCTTCTATCTCTTTGATTTTGCTTGAGCTATCTTCCATTGTTGTTGATTTTGAGTGTTTATCGAGATTTTTCACATGGTATCAGAGCGTTCTTGATGATCTTTTGGCCACATTTATGGCTTTGAATAATAATAATCATTCTCCCTTAACTTCTAATTTTCATGATCCGAATCCTATCATGAATGATCCTTCAGAGGATCCATACTATATACATCCTAGTGATAGTCCAGCGCTAGTATTGGTGCAGCCATTAATTGAAGGTAGCAACTATCATAGTTGGAGTAGAGTGGCAAGACGAGCATTAGAGTCCAAGAACAAGGTTAGTTTTGTGGATAGAAGCATTCCTAAACCAACAGAAGGTACAAGGAGATATAATGCTTGGTTGAAAGCCAACAATATGGTGGCTTCGTGGTTGGTTAATTCATTATCTGCTACCATATCACAGAGTATTACCTGGATAGATGTAGCATCCAACACATGGGGTAACTTGAAGTTTAGATACGAAAGTGCAGATACGTTCAGGCTATCGGATCTGCAAGAGGAATTCTACGGAATAAGACAAGGTAACAACTCTGTGCTGATTATTACACCAAGTTAAAGGCAATATGGGAAGAATTGTCAGTGTTAAGATGTGTACCTAGTTGTGCATGTAGAAGGTGCACATGCAATTTGGCTGTTCATTTTAATAAGTTCTTGGAAAATGATTGTGTAATCAAGTTTTTAAAAGGACATAATGATGAATTTGAGACTGTTAAATCTCAGATCCTATTAACTACTCCTTTGCCTAATCTGAAGTCAACTTTTGCTATGGCTGTAAAACTTGAAAGGAAGCTTGCCTATACTGAAATATCCGGACATTTTATTAACAATCTATCAACTGTGATGAACGTGAATTCGAATTCCAGATTCAATTCTTTTGTGTCAAGATCTAATGCCTCTAGTACAGTGGGGTCCAGGAGGCCTTTTGGTAGGGGATACAGGAGAGATGGCGGTAGGTATGGATCAGGAGGTGCTAAAGTACCATACTGTACTCATTGTAATATGACAGGACACACCATAGAACCTGTTATAAGAAACATGGACATCCTCTTGGTTTCAAAGCCAAGGCACATGTGAATTTGGTAAGTGGAGATGTTTGCAGTAATAGTGGAGGACAACAGTTTTGTGAGACAGGGAGTCAGGAGGATTGTGAGTTGTATGAGGCTTACGAAGGGTATGAGCAAAAGCATTCTGGTCCTGATGCTCAATTGCCACAGGGACTAACGCAAGAGCAATATACCCATCTTGTTAGTTTGCTGCTGGAGAGAGACATGAGATTGGAAACAAGTCAGTTCCAGAGACTGGCACAAGCAGTAACACATCTCATGCCATAATGTCTGCTCATAAGGTCACTGTGGAACGTAATGTGTCAGGTAACCTATATGCTCAAAACTTAAATACATGGATTCTAGATTCTGGAGCTAGTGATCATGTCTGCTCTTTCCTTGAACTGTTTGATATCTTTTATCCAGTTTCTTCTCTCTGTGTTAGATTGCCAGAAAAAACTTTGCACCTGTGACTCATATTGGGACAGTCACAGTGAACAAACAGTTGGTGCTTACTAATGTCTTTCATGTGCCTACTTTGCCTTCAATCTGATCTACCTGAGTCAACTCACCAAACACAATTTCTTTGCTATCACTTTTTGTTCTAATCTGTGCTTCATACAGGGTGTACAGACCAAGCAGATGATTGGTTAAGCTGAAGTGAACCAAGGTCTATATCATCTACAAGGTCCTTGCAAATCTCCTTTATCAATGTTCCCTTGTTCATTCCCTACCTCTACTATATGTGCAACCAAGACATCCTCAGACTCACTGCTTCGGCATTCAAGATTGGGACACATGTCAACACCAATAATAAAAGAAGTCCAGAAGTTGGATCCCTTAGTAGTAGTGCCAAATGATGATTGTAGTTGTTAAGTATGTCCCCTTGCAAAACAAAAACGGATTCATTCCCCATTTCAGCTTTAGTCACATATTGTCCCTTTTCTCTTATACAGATGGATATATGGGGCCCTTATAAATACTCTACAATGTACAGTCAAAAGTATTTCCTTACCATTGTAGATGATTACTCCAAATTCTGTTGGCTTTATTTGCTGGAATCTAAATTAGAAGCAAGGCATGTAATGCAAAGCTTTCATCAATATGTTTCTGTACAATTTGATGCTAAAATCAAAATTATCAGAACTGACAATGAGCAAGAATTTAACATGGCTTCATTTTATAACACCCATGGCATTGTACATCAAACCAGTTGTGTGAATACGCCCCAACAAAATGGACTGGTTGAATGAAAATACCAACATCTTTTTTCTGTTGCTAGGGCCCTCAGGCTTCAATCCCAATCTTCCTTCTTCTTACTGGGGGTTTTGTGTTCAGCATTTAGCCTATCTTATAAATATCACCCAACACCAGTTCTTAATACTTCAACTCCATACCAACTCCTTTACAAGTCAGTTCCTTGTTACAATAATCTCAGAATTTTTGGATGTCTGGCTTTTGGAAGCAACACCCAGTTACATAAAGAGAAGTTTGCTCCTAGGGCCAGGAGAAGCATTTTCTTGGGATTATCCTACACTACTAAGGGCTACGTCCTTCAAGATCTTGAAACTAAGGATATATATGTGTCCAGAGATGTTATCTTTCATGAGTAAGTTTTTCCCTATGCCTCTGATGCAGTAGTGACTTCACCCTCAATTCCTGTTGGTAGTGGTTCTCCTCCTATTTTGACAACTCCCATCCTTTATACTCCAGCACCTTTTTATTCTTCTCCTTCTCATGCATCCAATGGTTCTTTACATTCTGAGGAGCCTGCCACATTGGCTATACCTTCTTCCCCTTCTTCCTCAGAACCTCACTCTTTCTCCTTAGAGCCTCAGTCTTCCTCTTCTTCAAATCCCAGTTTATCTCCTCCAACTTCCATTGCTTCCCCGTCTGTTGATTTTTCTCCTTATGAGTTGGTCATTAACTTGCCCTTGACGGCTGTTACCTCACAACCTAAACATTCTATGATAAACAGGCCCAAACGCACCGAGGTTGTACCAGCATACTTACAAGACTGTTACTGCAACCAAGTTTGTATTTATCCTTATTCTTTACATCATTTTGTGTCCTATGATTCTTTAGTTCTAGAATATAGATCCTATGCTTTAAGTCTTGTTGCACATAGGAAACCTAACAGTTATGCAGAAGCAGTTGGTTCTCCTGAATGGCAGGAGACTATAAGCTGTGAACTTGCTGCTTTGGATGCTAATCAAACATGGAAGCTAGTGACATTGCCCCCAGGTAAGACACCTATTGGTTGTAAATGGGTTTACAAAGTCAAGTTGAAGCCTGATGGGCAAGTTGAGAGATACAAGGACAGACTGGTAGCGAAGGGATACACCCAACAATATGGTATTGATTATCAGGAGACTTTTTCTCCTATAGCAAAAATGACTACAGTTAGGGTGATTTTGGCTCTGGCAGCTCAATAGCATTGGCATATCCACCAACTGGACATCAACAATGCTTTTCTTTACGGAGACCTACATGAGGACATTTACATGACACCACCTCCTGGTATTGTCCTACCTAAACCTGGTCTAGTATGTAAGCTCCAAAAATCTCCGTATGGTCTCAAACAGGCTAGTAGACAGTGAAATGCCACCTTGACTAAATTTCTATTAGCTCATGGCTTCCAGCAGTCCAAGTCTGATTATACACTCTTTCTAAAGCATGTTGGCAATTCTCTTCTCTGTTTATTAGTTTATGTTGATGAGATCATTGTCACTTGTGACAATGAGGGGGTCATTGCAGATGGGAAAAGGGCCTTACACAATGAGTTTAGGATCAAGGACTTGGGTAGGCTCAGGTACTTTCTGGGTATTGAAGCGGCTTAAGCAAAGGAAGGAATACACATTAAATAGAGGAAGTACACCATTGAGCTTCTTGTCCAAACAGGATTTTTAGATGCCAAGCCAGAAAAAAGCACAATGAAAAGTCATGTTAGCCTAACCAAAGATGATTCACTTCTGATTCCAGAAGTATCAGTGTACATGAAGCTAGTTCGGAAGCTTATCTATCTCATAACTAGACTAGATATATCCTTTTCTGTTCAACAATTAAGTCAGTTTTTAGATTGCCAACAGAAATTCACTTGAAGGCAGCTCATAGGGTCTTGAGATATGTGAAAGGGACTGTTGGTCAGGGCCTGTTTTTCCAAGAAGTGGAGCTCTTAATATCAAGACATTTGTTGATGCTGATTGGGTAGGTTGCAGTGATACTAGGAAGTCAATCACAGGGTATGATGTATTTCTTAGAGAAGCATTGGTGTCATGGAAGGCTAAGAAACAGACTACTGTTTCAAGATCTTCGGCTGAGGCTGAGTACAGGGTCATGGCAATGGTGACTTGTGAAGTTTTATGGCTGCTAGCATTGCTGAAGGATCTTAAGGTGAAGGATCAGACTCCAGTTGAGGTAATCTGTGATTGTAAGAGTGCTATATATATAGCTGAAAATGTTGTTTTCCATTAAAAGGTTTAACCTATTAGGACGGAGTTGCAAGTAGCTAATGTATTCACAAAGGCTCTTGATATTAAAAGGTTTAACCAGTTAGAAGCTACACTTGGATTGCATAATCTGTACACCAAGCACAGCTTGTGGGGGTGTTGAAGACAGTAGCAATGGCAGCCATGAAGCAGCAGCTTGAGTAGGCAACTGAAGTTCATGATCCGTGTCAAGCAGGCTGAATGAGCGTTAAATCATTGCAGCAATCAACAATTGAGATACTTGGAAGTTGTGTTTGTTTGATAGTTGGAGAAGATGCAAAGGAGCATGTGGCGAATTCAAGATTGGCGCAAGGAGTAGTGCGAAGATGCAGCAGGAGGAAGAAGCAGTTTGGCGTCAGTATTGTTTAAAAGTGTGAAATGACCATTGTACCCTTTTAGTTGTATTGTAAATTCATTCAGTTGGGGGACATTCTTGTCTTTTTCCATTTTCTGTTTCTTCTTAATAAGGACATCGGACGCATTGTACAGGAGGTTAAGTTTTGCAATTGGCATCTATGGATTTCTCTCAAATTCCTTGATAGTTTGTTTATTATTTTCCTTCTATCTCTTTGATTTCGCTTGAGCTATCTTCCATTGTTGTTGATTTTGAGTGTTTATCGAGATTTTTTGCAGCTGTCGTTGGAATATACTGGGTATAATTGATTGATTGATTTAGTGGCGAACTCAGTGACAATGGATTTTCGTCACTTAAATCTTTTGGTGACGAATTTTAATGTTTAAGTACCGAATTTTTTATGCCACTGGTACCAAATTTTCTTGTAGTGATATGATGCTGAGATATCACAAACTAAATGAAATTATGCTTCAATAACGTATCAGGGTCACTCCCCTTATAGGTTGTGGAACAACCTTGAATTTTTAGTCGTCAACGAATAAAATCATATGCAATTAGACAGAGTAGCAATGCAGTCGAAACCGCATGAACTCAAACAGATCCAAGGCGGAGACCACCGTTAACATATTCTATGATTAGACACAACAGCGCAACAACGACAATATTACCTCATTGTCTTAGAGACTCACGCCTATAGCGGGGGTGAAGAGGTAAACACAACAGCACAATGTAGCAAAACTAAAGAAAAAGAAATAGCAAAACAATGTTATTGATGAACTCAAATGCAAACACCCGTCTTGCTTTTTAGTTGAAAGGATTATGCCAAGTCCATCCCTCAGCCTAAGCAAATAAAACAGGATCTTTCAGAACCTTTAGATCATGTATGTTTTAACAGTCACACAGAATCATTCGGCTCGGCCGAATACAAGAACCACTTCCGTCAGACAGATGTCCCAGCCCTAGTTATGCATTCCTGGGTATCCTCGTCGCAATCGCAGCTAGTCATTGGGCAATCATCATCCTCGAAGCAAGTGTGCTCATCACAGTCTGCTGGAGAAGGAATGCACTGTGATATGCTACCTTGGCACTCACAGCCTGATGGACATGCATAAGGATATTGCTTGCTGCAAGGATAATCTTCACATGCAGCCAATCTTCTTAGTTTAAAACCTTGCAAGGCCCCTCTAGCTCCAGCATATCTTGGGTTTCCATTCACATCTTCGTCCGAGCTACCAATACCTTTAGCTTCAATAAAAAGGATTAAGTTTAGTACGGTGATCAGTTTTACCTAGGAAACAACAATTGTACTTTGTGTGCAAAAACTCTTACTACAATACTTTTTCCCTTCTAAAAATATTTTCAAAAATTCATTCTTTAACAAACGGTAAATTAAACCACGTAGAAAAACCAAATAAATAGCATTTTTGAGACATAGGGAGTACCACTTATGGTTTGCAACAAGGTTCCTTGCTTGCGTGAACCATAAAAAGGTTCAAAAGAAACTTTGAACCACATTCATGGAACAAAGTTCAATTTGAATTTTCGTGGTTAAAAACAGATTCAAAGTATGAACATTTTCGTATAATGCACATCTTTAAATGCACAACACTGACCTGACAGAACGAGCAGGAGATAATAAATGAAGATACAATGCTTCGCCATCTTGTTCATCTTTATAATGGAAAAAATTAGATATCGAATAGATGCATTTAACAGTGTAAATGGGTTCTATTTATATGTGGTCATTTTGTGTTTGCACAGCCGGCCAGTGACGACCTCGGAAGGAGTTTTGGAAAATAGATAACATAGTTAATTTATTCCAAGTTGGCATTGGAAGAAGCTTTATGATTGTTGGGTTTCTAATGCAGAATAATATATGACCTTAGGAGCAAACCAACAACAATATTCTCAAATGTGGAAAGCATTCTTGTAATGTTAGAATCTTTTTTAGCTGAGCCACTGTCCCTCCGGCTGGCAAAATATTTCCAAATGTGTATTTCCCGTTGAAAGCCTAAGTGTTTTTTTTAATAACGGAAGGAAACCTTTCGGTCTTTATTTATTCAATATATATCCCGCGTTAAATGGCCGAGGGTAGCTTTTACTACAAACTAAAAAAAAACGAAATCAAATGAGCATGATCATTCACGGAACATGAGGCATGCTAATCAATATAGTTCAAAAGAACGATGACTTCCCCGTCTAGTAACCATTGTGGACGGTGGAGGTTGTGGAAGGTTCTTCCGAGCTCTGAGCTTTTTCTGAGATAGTCCGCCAAGAAGAGTCCCGCCACCATTCGATGTCATGCGACAGTCTATATCATCCGCCATAATGAGCAAACTCTCCCGTATATCATCATAGTCATTCCCTTTACGCCGATTAGATGAGCGAGATGCTTCATTATCCAAACCTACTGCAAGATCAACATCATCTTCCTCTTCCCGAAAGTGGTCTTGATAAAATTGTTCAATTAAAGGATCATAATCGGGGAAGGAAGGATGGTCACTGGCTGGCAGTATCGCCAGTGGCACTGGCAATTCAATTTGAACGGATTGAATTTGGACTTCTGTAGCCACTTCAGAAGGTGGGTTCGCCTCTTGAACCTGCTCTACACTCGCTTCTGAAATCTCCAAGGGCGGAAGAGATATGTATACTGCTCCCTCTCCAATGTTGGATTCATCGGTGTGAATAGATAGTGTAGCATAGTAGGATGTATCCATCTGCTGCGCATCCTGCTGCTCCTGAACATCCAATGTAGGCGGCTCTAATAGTACAGGACATAAATCTGCAGTCAACCGAGAGAAAATCTGCAATGTAGACGTTTCCGTAGTAGTCGCAAGGTCCTGTGATTCCATGGCAAGAATGGATTGAGCTATTGCCTCTTGTAGTTTTCCCTGTCATCACCGTCCCCTGCCCCATCATAAACCAATTCCTGCTGCAGGGTCTCCTCAGAACCTGCATGTAATTCTCCAGTCTGAACCAGATGCTGAATAGGAATAGAATCTCTAACAGGTTGGTCTTCAGCCTCTTTCTGAATATTTCTATTAGGAATCATTTCCTGCATTCTTCAGCTGATGCGCTTGGGCATGAACCTTCCCTTCTCCACATGAACCCACTGAATGGCCAAACCGACGGCATTTGCTGCAGTACCTAGGGAGATCTTCATACACAACTACTTGAAAGAAAGAATTCTCTCCACAATCTATAAATAGCTTAGATGGTAAATCCATGGTGACATCCACTTCAACACAAAACCACGCCACAGAGGGACGATGAAAACTTAGGGTAGCCGAGTCCATCTTTAATGGGGTACCAATCAACTTTGCAATTTCATATAACGTACGAGAGTCGTGGAGATGAATTGGAAGACCCTCAAGTGCCACCCACACCGGGACAATTGGGGTATCCAGACATGGATCAAAAGATGGAGTCCATTTCGTAACCTTCATATCGTATCCCTGGAAACGCCAGTGACGACGATAAAAGTATCGCGTATAATCATCTTCGTTAACAAAGTTTAGCAGCACATGTCCCTCATCAAGGAGACCAATATTAACTGAACATTTGAACCCAATTCTGTCAATCGAGGCGCACAGGCCTGCCATAGATGGCCGGCCACGCCAAAAGGCCCCAACCAGGGCGTATTTGAATCGATTCGAAACAATGACAATTTCAGCTTGCGTAAATGAAACAGCGGGGTATCCTTTATAGCGTCCCGTCTCACGCGATGGGAATCTGTCTGCTACTGAAGACGATACCATAGCCGCAAAAGATTTGGAGAGTGGCGGCGGTGCCATCTCAGATTAGATATGAATTCAATACCAGTAGTAAATGATAATGCAGCGTTACAATTAAAAGGTTGAAACTTTTGCAATTTGGGGCCGCCGTAATCAACCCGTAGACGGGCGACAATCAATGAAAAGAATCCAAAAAGAATCAAGAAAATTACCAGTGGAATCGACGCCACCGAAATGTAGTATGTAGATTTGATTGCCGAAATGTAGTCTTTAGATTGGATTGTCGAAATGAAATCTGTGAAGTGAAGTCTGTAGATCGAACGGCGGCATCACTACCGCCAGAGGCCCGCCGCCAGAGAGAATTCCCCCATTCGCTGTTAAAAGCCTAAGTGTTCTTCCGTGTTTTGTTACCATTAGATGCCAGCGTTTTGTTGGAAACTGCTTCTTGTCTCTCTTGTTACGGGTTCAGATCAGGGGAGGTCTCAAGTGAGACAACATATGAGGCCTCCAATCACCCGACGTCACGTGTACAAACTGGCCCGTGGTGTATGTTGAGAAAAAGGGGTTTGAGTGATTTCAAAATGCATGATTTAAATAACGTGTTACAAAGAAATGCATGACATATTTTATGACATAACACGTTGTTGCATGAAAGTTGCCTTATATAGTTCATATATAATGTTGTCGTACTAACAAGCCATGAAGCTTTAAATATTACATCAAATGGCAAACATTTGTTGTGTTTGAACTATTTTCAGGTGCCACCATTAATGAACTAAACTAGTTCATTAAGTGAAGTACTTAGTTAATTAAACTAAGTAGTTCATTAAAGGAAGCAATATTTGGAAAAGGCACAAAGGCAACAAAGTGAAGAAAAGAAAGTCTTCCACTCTCCTCCCCACACTCATTTACATGCCTTAACATATATATATATATATATATATATATATATATATATATATATATATATATATGTTCATATTTTTTGAAAAAGGCACATATACATTTTTTCCAACGTACTACCGACACGTTATATATTTTACGTACGTACGTTAACGTCACACCACCATACTTAACTCATATTTATGAGTATATTCAGGTCTTATATCATATGATATAAGTCATGGTGATGACAAATTAAATACGACACGTTAAAAGGTTTTAAACCGAAAATTGTCGTATCGGACGAATACCGAAACTTCGCTAACGTGTCACGTACTTGCCATAAATAGATGGCCAGCCCCTACACTTCAAAAATAGCCATAATTTTCGTGGCTTACATGGTATGTGCAGCCATAAAATCATTCCATGTTGGCACACACAAATCACCCCACATTAAGGCCAAATTGTGGAGATTCCAATTTCAATTTTGTCACATGTCTAGGCGCCGCTTTAATCAGCCTTGTGAGCTGAATTTTAAAGTTTAATTTATGTATATTATGTGTAACATAAATTATGTTTTTGTCACAAAGGCTTTCGTATTTACTTCCTCAGCGCAAATTTTTTTTGGAGGTTTTGCATGGAGCCACATCGCCCTTGCCCATTCATTAAGGGTGAGGTTCATTCTTCTGGCCATCCTATTTTGTTGTGTCCCAACCTGAGAGATTTATGTGGGTCAGTGAGGTTTCAATTTTGACAAATCCTACATAGATCGATCGATGTCCCTTTTTTGAGAGATTGATGTATACATCGATCGATCTATGTGAGAGATCTGTCTCACACTGTATTTTTCTCATTTTGTTTCAATTACAAAGTATGAAATACTTTTTTTAACTCTTTTCCAAACATGATGAAGCTTAAGGAGCCATATCCAAACATATTTCACAAACAAGAAATGTATACTAAAATAGAAAGCATGAACTTAAGTGTTTCTTGTTTAGGCATATGCAAGACAAGCCAAGAAGTGAAGAGTAATGTCATAGTGGGATCATCTATTGTGTTTTAATGTCATAACAAATTATCCATTGTGTTTTAACGTCATAACAATAATGTAAGGGTTGGTGGGAGGACTGGATGGTCATTTCATGCATACGCGTTACTGTCTCGAGCATAGTCATTTGTTTTACCTTTGTTTAGGTCTAGGGTAGCATATAGAATCTTTTAATATGTGTTTGATGTGCTAATAGTCGTTTTTTAATGTCTTTGTAGGTATTAAGACTAGATAAGGAAAATGGCTTTGGAAAACCCTAAATTTTAGGAGGACAGGTCCAAATGGGTTCAAACTACTTGAAAGTGTTAGAAGACTCAATTTGGGACGACTTTCATGCTTTACACTTTTCCTAATTCAGACTGCAAGATGGTCCAAAGTCAGCTTGATTATTGGAGTCCAAGTAAGAATAGTACTAAAGCCCGCTAGATTGGCCCCCGATTTTTAGAAGACAATATCTTTGCGAAGAAGAGTCTAGATGAGGTGCTTCAAGAGCCTAAATTCAAGATAATTGCATGATCTACAACTTTTTTGAAGACTCCAAAACCTAATTCGGCATGTAGAAGCGTGTAGAAGTCTAAAACTGATGGGGTGTATTCCAGTATCAAATTTGAAGGATTTGATTTCGAACTCTTTTATTGATTAGTCTTGATTTATTTTCCTAGTTAGACTTAATTTAGATATATTGGGGATACGCTGATTATCTTGATTTATTTAAAATCTTTTAGAATTAGGAAAAATTGGCCATATAAGGCACCACACATTCAGCTTGTAGAAAACAGTTTTCAGCATTCTCAGATTATTGAAATTTCAGCCACCCTTTTGTGTCCTTTCTTCCCTTTGGGAGTTTGTGTGTTTTCTTTGGTTTCACAAAACCAAATCAAAGCTAGATCCAATTCAAGCTTTGAGAAATCATTGTTGGTGGCCACAATCTACGGAAAAGGAACGACTTGGTCGATTGGACGGCTGAATTTCTCAGCACTATTGAGGAAGAAAGGTGGTGCCTTCCACCATCGTTCAAACCTTAACCAACGCTGAGGGCTTGAGAGAGTTGAAGGAAGGGTCCTACATACATACATACGTGCCTCAAACACATATCAGTTAGGTATTAGAGCTAAAGGTTCTTCCTTTTATCTCATATATCTCTTTTTTGTGTCTTCTTTTATTCCTTGAACCCGCAGGTTAACACCACGGTCCATTTTGCTTTCTACCCTCTTCGTTTTCTTGTCCTCCTCCATATCTTGTCACCTCATCTCTGATTATATAAAAAGATGGTTAGAAGAGAAACATATTCTTTCTTGAGAAACAATTGCAAAACCGATGCCTTCCCATCAAAGGTTGCATATTTGCCTTGCTTCTATTATTTTTACGTCAAAAGCATCAATCTTGCACACTTAACATAGGTTTGTTTGCACTATTTAGGGGTTAAAGTCTCAGCTTTTTCATAATTATGTTCATATCCAAATAGCTTCCTTGTGTCACACGTAAATCTTGTTGCTAACGAAGCTTTTAGTTGATCTTAGACTTATGTGATATTGGTTGCATTGTTTGCTTGGTTTTTGTTACAATTATCTTGTATCCAAGTCTGACCCTACATCACACCATACACGTCTGATCCATCACCTTCAAAGGCATCATCTTCAAGCCACAAGAAGCCTAGTCTTGGAGACAAAAAAACTGTTTGGCCGAATTGCACCAAAACAACCTAAGGTACCGTTTTCTTTGCCTTGACTCATGAGAAAAGGCCACCAAAAACCCTAATCAATTACATACAGCTGAGATACACATATTTGTTTTGTGCAAATGTCAAAAAAATTGCTCGGACAGAGGAGAATCCGAGACCAAAAAAAAAATCATGGTATAATTGTGAGACAAAAGGCAATAAGTTATTGATATATATTGTTGCAAATCAAGTACATCATCATACCACAAAAAAATCGAGACATCTCATACCATATCACCTTACCTAATTCATTGTTTATTCTTAGATACTTGATAGTTGTAATAAAATCGGCAACTTTGTAATGATTTGCATAAGGCTAGGGTTAGCCAAATATTGCCCAGTGCAACCCCTTAGCTTTCTTTGGCTCAGCCCTTGACATAAATTTTGGTCTCTTTTCGTTGAATCTTAGTGGTTAAGTGTGAACGTTGTCTTATTCTGTCTCTTGAAATCGTTACTTTCGACAGTGCTGAATTTGTTTGACTTGGCGATCAAGAAAGGGTGTTTGCATCTTAAAAATGTGTCATCTCTTGGATTAATTGCTTTGGATTATATCTAGCTCAAGATTGGCCAACAGATTCACAATTTTGAGGGTTAAAAGTGAGGCTAAACACCCCCAAAAACTGTTTTGTGTCTTATCACTAACGTAAAGAAATCTCGTTTTTCTTTGTGATAGTTTTCCTTTTTTTTGTTCATCTTTATTTGATCTCAGGTGAAAACATGTCCTCAATCAATGCCGTAGCTGAGGAGGGAAGTGCTGAAGTGTCCCTTGAGAAAGTGTTGGAGAAAAATGTAGTATAAAAATCTTGATGTTGTTACTTTTATCACTTTTACTCTCAGTTTCTGTTTTTTTGCAACGTTCTCAATGCCTCTAAAAGAATAGCAAACGATTTTCAAAAATCATCAAATTTTGCAGAGATATAGATAAAGGTCCTAGGTTTCATTTAAGGCAAATTTCACCGAATTTGGATAAATATAAGTCATCCAAACATTCAATGGTCTGAGACTATGGCAGTCTGATTTTCAGATTGGCAAAGGTTGAGAACATCAATGTGGTTTATATACTTTCCAAAGGAACTTTGAAAAACTGTTTCAACTCATTGAAGTAGACATCTTAAGGGATGTTTCATGAAATTTTCAGATCATTTGGAGTTGTCATTAAATGAGAATTAATTTTTCATTCTAAAAGAAAGTTTTTCAGAGATTAACAGAGTCCAATTAAAAAACGTTTGTTTAGGGTCTTACGCTTTGAGTTTTAATCTGATATTAATGAAAAGAGACACCTATCTTGCAACAATAGAAGGCTTACGTCAAGCTTATTTCAATTATGGAATTACATATGATTTGCATGATATGGGTGATGATTCTAGTTTTGACCTTGAGTATGATTCTTAAGATGATGATGCTGAAATTTCCATTCTTACACATGTCATGAATGAGGATAAAGCTGATGTACATGACGAGCATGACTTGCATGATGAGCGTCTTGATTTGCATAATCCTAAATTGTTTGAATCTTGTTTGGTTGAATCTGATTCAAGTAGTGATGTTGTTTTGCATTCTAAAGTGCATGAACTTGATAAGAAATTGCATGTTGGTTTCCATGATGATTTGCAAGTTGTTACACATAATGACCTTGAGATGCATGAGAAATTTGATTTGGGATCCTTATTTGCTGAAATTGAGGTGACTACACATAGATCACTTGATGCGCATACTAGTTTATTTGATGTGAATAATAATAAGTGCTTGCATGATGATGTTGAAATCAATCTTGATAGTAAGAAGTTCTTAGAACGTAATTCTGACATTCACAAGAAACATCTAGCATAAAAAGAACATAATTCTGAGATCCTTACATAAGTAGAAGAATAAAAGGTACATAGATTAGACCTTCGTAATAAATTGCAATGCCTTAGGAGACTTGTTGATGTTTATTGTGCTTATATGCATTAGAATGACTTGTGTGCTGAAAATGACGAGCCTGAATCTAAAGTTGTTTGTGCTACACATGATGTTAGGTCCGTAACACACTCTAGAGGGGGGTGAATAGAGTGTTGGGCAATTTTGCAGAATTTTCTTGTTTGGCTCAACTCAAATGAAATTCAAAAATCAAAGCAAGAATGGGAGATGAGAGACAATGAATGAGTACATCGGATATAGAGTGGTTCGAATCGTAAATGATTCTACTCCACTACCACTTTGTTGCCAAAGTGGATTTTCAACAACTACTCTTCTTATTAAAGTTAATAAGAACAACCACGGCAATATTTACACTAACAACTTAGTGTAAGCAACCACAACAACAACTTGTTGCACAAAACACCTTTGTGCAACTACAACTTCAGCTCTAAGCAAGAACAACTTCTTGTTACCTCACAACTTCAACAAAGTTCTCTCAAAAACTTTCTCACAGTGGGTTAAATGAAGTAATGGAGATCACACTTCCTCACTAGTCTAAATATAAGCAAGAGATCAAATATTTAATGTTCCTCTTGTGTTAGACTCACTATCTCTCAATATACAACAATTAAGAACAAAGAAAGGCTTAACAAGCTTTAAGCACTTTTACACATATGAGAGAAATATACAACAATGAAGAATGAAACTTGATAATGGTGAAAGTATGTATTTGCCTCATCTGAGATTCATCCATTTATATGAGGTGTTCACCAAGTTTTTGGAGCCTTCTCCATCCCTTCAACTACATCCAATGTCAAGATAATGTCCATTTAGTCTTGAGCCACCCTATGGAGTGATTTGATCCTCAATAGCCACCCTAGAGAATCTTAGACATGGATATAATAGTCACGGAAGCATGTATTATGATAGAGTAAAGTCTACAAGAAATTTGAGCAAGATTGGAAAGAGAAAATACCATAAATCTCCCTTAGATTTTGTTCCAACGGTCATAAAAATTTGAATTCTGGGGGACATCAATCGATCGATGTGTCTGGTTTGAGAGATCGATGTCCTCTAGGAAGTTTGCAGTTTTGAATCTGCAGTACATCGATTGATCGATGTCTCTTACTTGAGAGACTGATGTATACATCGATCGATCGATGTCCATGGTTTATAGATTGATGTCTCACAGTAAGTTTCCAGGTTAGAACTTACATATATTGATCGATCGATATCTCTTCTTCAAGAGACTGATGTATACATCGATTGATCGATGTCCCTGGTTTTAGAGATCGATGTCTCATAGTAACTTTCAACTTTGCACAAGCCTTACATAGATCGATCGATGTCTCTTCCTGAGAAACTGATGTATACATCGATCGATGCATGTGAGAGATCTATGTTCCTCTATGTGTTTTTCTCATTTTGATTCAAATTCCAAGTATTAATTTCCTTTTTATCTTTTTCAAAACATCTTTTAACTTCATCAGAACACTTCATAATTCAACAATCTCCCTTTTTTTGATGATTTCAAAACCAAAACTTTTAAAAGATGTTTTTGCATCAAAACTTATATTTGAGCTACCTAATAGTTTCAAAACTTGGAATTTTCAATATTCCCCTTTTCCTATGCATTTTATGATCTCCCTAACATCATGAACTATGTGATATGTCTAAAAGCTCCCCCTCAGCCAATCATACATCAAAAGTAAGTATGTATGCCATATTTTCATTTCCTTAATTTCTCAACATATAATTTACTACTTAACATGTGTGCCAAACATGCCAAAATTTATATTTCAAGCAAGCAGCCATTTCATATCCATTAAACAATCAAGCATGTTCCAATGTAAGCATTACATACAAATACCAATATGCTTCATTGCATATCAAGCATGCAAAGTACCAATATACTTCATTTTCATATCAATCAAGCAAAATAAACCAATTTACTCCAATGTACCTCTAAATCAATATCAAGCAACGTACTTCTCCCCCTTTTTGAAATTATCGAAACCATTTAACAAGAGAAGCATAATATGTCATAGTCATAAAGCATAATAAAGTTAAACAAATAGAGAAATGATATGTCATCCTAAGCTAGAAACACCATGGGAAACGGGGATGAAGGAAGCTTAGTCCTAATCCTCGTCCGATGAGAAAGCTAGGCATGGGATGCACGCCTTCATTTTGGCTTTGAATCTTGCAAGTTTGTACTTCAAAGATCCCACTTCATGCTGAAGTTCTACAACTTGTTGTTATAGTTCCGGAATATTTGTGCTAGGCCCTCCCTTGTTCTTTCTTCAGATTCAGGAATGGGGAGTTGTGTATCGACTGGGGCTGCTTCCTCTTTGGCCGCAGGTGGCGGAGCCACATCTTCCTCTTCATCACCTTCCTCTTCTTATTCCATGTCTCTCCGGGCTTCTTTTCTTGATTTGTTGATTTGTTGAATGTTGATTTTGTCGTAATAGTCCTTAACAGAAATTTTCTCAACACCCGAGTCATCAAGCTCAATACCCAACTTTCTGAGCATATAGTAGATGAGATTGGCATATGGGAGGGCTTTGGACTTTCTGGTGGCAGCTTCTATAACATTTTCCATGAATATCTCACCGAAGTTTAGTTTCTCCCTATTGGCAATTCTATAAGCAATATAGAAATCAAGGTTGCTAGGGAGTTTTGCCGATTTCCGTTAATACAAAGGTGACTATAGCAGTTAGCACCCTACATACTAATGGCATGTCATTGGTTTTTTTTTGTGGGAGAGAAACCAAGAAAGCTCTTAACTTGCTCCTCACTAACCTTCCATTTGTACTCAGAGAAAATCTCACTTATTAGCCTAAGGTTTGGCCCATTACTCAGTTAGCAGCCTAACGTTCATGAAACTCACTTAATAACAACTCTTTTGCCGAAATGTCTCACTTGTAGCCAGTTGACCGTTGACCAACCGTTGGCTAACCGTTGACCAGCCGTTGACTTTCTCAGACCAACCAGAATCTGACACGTGGCAACCCTTTTTAATTAAAAAAAATAAAATTGTATTTTTGAATAAATTGATTTAAAATGAATTTAAAAATTCTAAAAAATTGTAAAATTAATTAAAAAACATTTTAAATATCAAAAAATTAGGAAAAAAATATAAAAATAATAAAAAATTACCCACAACACTCCAGCATTCCACCCACCTACCCCCCACGCCACACCACCCACCCACCCTCCCCCCCGCACCCCCCGGCCAAAAATTTTTTTAATTTTTTTTTTAAACTCACTCATAACGCTCCGACCACCCCAATCGTCCCCTCCCCCACACCCTCCTCTCGCGAATTTTTTTTTTAAAATTTTTTCTAACTCTCCCAACCCCGCGCACATTTCTATTCAATGCCTTCGTCAAAATAGTTGGAGAATAATAGTACTTATAAAATAATGACAATGTATATAAATGTGGTAGCGTGGCTCGAATTGCAGAGGTCCCCTGCCTTTTTTTCGAATTATATTATTTTCTTTTTCCAAGTTGCAAGACTAACATTGTCATTTTCTTTTTGGACTGAGGGTTGGATTGTTTCGGGTTCTGGGGGATGATCGGAGCTTTGTGGGTGAGTTGAAAAAATTTTAAATTTTTTTGAGGTGTGCGCGGGGGTGGGAGAGGGGACGCAGGGGTGGTTAGGATGTTATGCATGAGTTAGAAAAATTTTTTAAAAAAAATTTCGCGAGAGGAGGGGGTGGGGGAGGGGACGCGGGGGTGGTCGGAGCGTTATAAGTGAGTTTGAAAAAAAAATTAAAAAATTTTTTGGCCGGGGGGTGCGGGGGGGGGGGGGGGGTGGGTGGGTGGTGTGGCGTGGGGGGGTAGGTGGGTGGAGTGCTGGAGTGTTGTGGGTAATTTTTTATTATTTTTATATTTTTTCCCTAATTTTTTGATATTTAAAATGTTTTTTAATTAATTTTTACAATTTTTTAGAATTTTTAAATTCATTTTAAATCAATTTATTCAAAAATACAATTTTATTTTTTTTAATTAAAAAGGGTTGCCACGTGTCAGATTCTGGTTGGTCTGAGAAAGTCAACGGCTGGTCAACGGTTAGTCAACGGTTGGTCAACGGTCAACTGGCTACAAGTGAGACATTTCGGCAAAAGAGTTGTTATTAAGTGAGTTTCATGAACGTTAGGCTGCTAACTGAGTAATGGGCCAAACCTTAGGCTAATAAGTGAGATTTTCTCTTTGTACTCATCCCAATGTCAAACCTCAAACGAATCAAGACCTTCATTGGATACTCTAATATGTTCACAAATAGTGTCAACCGACCATTCTACATGTTGCCCATCAATTATGGTATTAAGGGAGAAAGGGAAACCATTCGAATACTCAATACACAGATTAGCATAAAAAGCCTAGTATATCTTTTTGACATCTTCTTCATGTCACTTTCGGTCCAAAAATGTCTCCAATTTTGAGTATCTATCCAATTAATGATTAGACCTAACTCATTATTTGAAACAATGTCCTATATTTGCAACAATTTTAATGGGACAGTGGCTCTCTCAACATTTTCTCATTCCATAAATAATACTTGAGCTCTAAGTGAAATATATCCGAACTTACCTGTTCCAAAAGGCTCATCTAGGACACCTTTGATATTTCTTTTGATCCAGGGAAAATTTTGATAAGTGAGACCACTGCGAATTTGGTCCAATGCCTCTGCTTGACTAAAATCAGCTTGTCTTTGCCTAGTTTCTCCTAGCCTAGGCTGAGTGGGCACTTGAGACCTTGAGGAATGCCTTTGTTGGACATGGTTTGATCCTTCTTCCTCAGCTTGAGAGGCTCTAGCCCTCTTAGAGGTGTGCTTGGACCTTGGCATTTTCGGATTTTGGTTTCTGGGGTTGGGGAAGATGAAAGACAATTGGAGAATATGAAGAAAATATAATGGAATTGTCAAAGATGGAATTTTGGAAGAAGAAAAGGAAGAATTTCAGAGGAGAACAAGAGAGGGGGTCGGATTTTAGAAGAAAATCGCCAGAGAAGGGTTGCTTGAGTTGAAAATATGATTTTGATGAAAATAGGGATGAAATTCGTGTCTTTAATCGACTGCAGAGGTTCTGAAATCGTTGACATCTTTCGATCAAAATAGAGATCGATGTATACATCGATCTCTCAGCTAGATCGATGTACCTATTTTTTTGAGATTTTATTTTCTTGCTCCTTAAACATTATTTATCATTCCTAGTCTTATTCTAATTGATTCAAAGGTCTCAGTAGGAAGATATTTTGTAAAGATGTCCGCTAGTTGGTCATTGGTTGGAACAAATTCAATACATACCAATCCTTTTTGAATGTAATCTCTTATAAAGTGATGTCTCGCTTCAATATGTTTAGTCCCACTATGGTATACTGGGTTTTGTGCTATACTTATGGCTGAAATATTGTAACATAAGATTGGTACTTTATCAAACTTGACATTGTAGTCATTCAAGGTGTTTATCATCCAAAGTAGTTGAGCACAACATAAAGCGGCTGATACGTATTCAGATACTGCCATTGAAAGTGACACACTATTTTGTTTCTTGGAGAACCAAGAGAGTAAGCAATCTCCAAGAAATTGACATGTCCGGTAGGCGCTTTTTCTATCGACTAGGTTTCCGGAGTAGTCAGAGTCACTATACCCTCTTAGATCAAAACAACCATTTTTGGGATAAAATAACCCAAAGTTCAAAATTCCTTTCAAATACCTAAAGATACGTCTAATGGCAACTAGATGCAATTTCTTAGGCATACTTTGAAATCTAGCACATAAACACACAGCATGCAAAATATCCGGTCTACTAGCAGTTAAATAAAGTAGACTACCAATCATACCCCTATATTCGGTTACCTCAACTGGCTTTCCTTTTTCATCTTTGTCAAGCTTTGTACTTGTGCTCATCGTTGTGCTTACACTCCTTCCATCCTCAAACTTGTATTTCTTGAGTAAATCATTTGTGTATTTTGTTTGAGATATGTATACTCCATCTTGAGTTTGTTTGATTTGAAGTCCAAGGAAGTAATTGAGTTCACCCATCATGCTCATCTGAAATTGTCCTTCCATCAATTTAGCAAAATGCTCACAAAGAAAATCAATAGTAGCATAAAATATAGTATCATCCACATAAATTTGAACAATCAATTGATGGTTTCTTTGTTCTTTAACAAAAAGAGTAGTGTCGACTTTTCCTCTTGAAAACTCATTTTCAAGTGGGAAGTTACTTAATCTTTCATACCATGCCCTAGGAGTTTGGTTAAGTCAATAAAGGGTCTTTTTGAGTTTAACATACATGATTTCGATAATCATGATTTTTAAACCGCGGTGGTTGAGCTACATACACTTTTTCTTGAATTATTCCATTCAAGAAGACGGATTTCACATCCATTTGATATAGTTTGAAATCCTTATGCCATGCATATGCTAATAGCATCCCAATAGCTTCTAACTTAGCTACAGGGGCAAAATTTTCATCATAGTCTACACCTTCTTCTTGTCTATATCCTTGAGCTACTAATCTAGCTTTGTTTCTAGTGATGTTTCCTTTATCATCCATTTTACTCCTAAATATCCATTTAGTGCCAATTATGGGGTGATCACTAGGTTTAGCCACTAGTTTCCAAACATCACTTCTTTCAAATTGAATTAGTTTTTCTTGCATAGCTAATATTCAATCTTCATCATTTATAGCCTCTTTTATATTTGTAGGCTCAACTTGTGAAATAAAGACATTTTCATTAAAATTTCTTCTTGTCAATATTTGTTGACTTGTTTCTCCTAGTATCAACACTCTTGGATGATCTTTCTTATGCTTATATGCATCCGGTAAATTTGAAGTGTCCCCTCTCACTTCTTCATTTTCAGCCTTAGGTTCATTTTCAAGTGGATCAACCCTAAGGTCAATGACAATATTCCCTTTTGGATTCTCAAATTTTTCTATTTGACTTACTTCAATTATTTCTTCATCATCATCATTATTTATGCATGGTTCATCCTCAAGGAGTTCACTAAACATGAATTGATTCTTCAACTTTCATACTTGTTTTGTTATATATTCTAAATGCCTTGCTATTTTGAGCATATCCCACAAAGATTCCTTCATCCGCTTTGAAATCGAGTTTATCCAAGTTATCTTTGCTGTTAAGTATAAAACACTTACAACTAAATACTTTGAAATAACCAATATTTGGTACTCTACCTTTCCAAAGCTCATAAGGAGCCTTTTCGAAAGATGGTCTCAAGTGAACTCTATTTATTACATGACAAGCGGTATTTACCGCTTCAGCCCAAAAATACTTGGGTAGCTCTAATTCATTTAGCATGGTCTACTCATTTCTTGAAGTGTTCTATTTTTCCTGTCCGCGGCACCATTTTGTTGAGGAGTTCTTGGAGCCGAGAAATTGTGTCTATACCCTTTGGATACACAAAATCATTTTGTTGAGGAGTTCTTAGAGCCGAGAAATTGTGTCCGTACCTTTGTATACACAAAATTTTTGAAACTCACCGTTGCTTTGAAGCTTGCTTCAAACTGTATAGACTTCTATTCAATCTACACTCAAGACCCTCTTGTCCTTTGACTTCAAAACCTTCAGACTGCTCCATATAAATTTCTTCTTCCATGTTACCGTGAAAAAAGACCGTCTTCACATCAAGCCGCTCAAGGTGAAGATTTTGGCCGCCGTTACGCTGAGAACTACCTAAATTGATGTAAGCTTCACAACGGGTTAGAATATCTCGGTTTAGTAAGCTCTTTCCTTTTTTAAGAAACCCTTGACCACCAATCTCGCCTCATATCGCTTCCATCCGTCTCATCTTTGATTTGGAAGACCCATTTATTTTCAATGGTCTTTTTCCTTCCGGTGGTCTAGTCATGGTGTAGGGTGGCATTTTTATCTAGCGACCGTATCTCCTCCTTCAATTCTTGCTCCCACTTGAAAGTGTCACTCGAACTTATGGCCTTGTAATAATCTTCGGCCTCACCCGAGTCGATCAAGAGTAAGTAATTTAGAGAGGAAAAGTATCATGTGTTTGGCTTGTGAATGCGGGTAGATCTTCTCATCACCGATTTTTGTGAACTTTCTTCACCTTGTTTGGCCTCATTAGTATCCTCCACTAGAGCCTTCATGGTTTTGGCCTCACCATCCGAAACTTGTGTTTCGTTTAAAACAATCTCTCTCACTTCATCCGTCTTTAGATTGGAAGCTTTATCATATTTATCCAATGCTGCATCTTGTGATCGAATTATGTTTCGTTCCTTTTCCTCCCAAAATTATAGCCGAAATAAATTGATACATATCCAACAAAATGCACTTTTTCACCCTTGCATCCAACTTGTCTTAAATTTTGGTTTGGATTTTAAGTTGAACTAGAGATATTTCTCCATGACGAGTTGTAATTATAGTAAGGATTATTGAACCTTTGATGGTAAATTAGCTTCATTATTGGAATAAAAATTTTTATTTAGCGTCTCTAAAAATTATTCTTTGGGCACTGATGAACTATATGATTTCCATCATAATGTTCACAGTTGATTTTTTACCAATACCTAAGGATTATTGGACCGATTGTTGAAGTATTTGAATTATAGATACGTGGGACTCAATCACCATTGTCCGGGTTATCTCAAGAGGAATACGATTTTCACCCTGCGAGTGCATTTTTTTGTAGTGTGTTAGGACAAGGTGTTTGGAGAATAATACCATTTTTAAGTATTCTCCTCCATTGTCAGACTGAAGGATTTGAATTGTTTTGTTAAACTGGTTCACACCATACGGAAGAAGTCAACATATTTGGTGCGACTTCAGATTTATTTTTTAGAAAGTAAACACAAGTCATCCGAGAACAATCATCCACAAATACAACAAAATACTGAAACCTTGAGACGTAGAGGACGCTGAAGGCGTCCATACATCAGAATGCACTAGGAAAAAAACTATTGTCTATATTTACATCTTCACTCGTCCGAAAATATCTTCGCTTTACAAAATGGTTTGTACAAGAATAGTAGAATCGTAACTTTACATTGATGTGGCAAAATGAATTTCTTCATTAGTCATAACCATATTGTCACTAGTTTTAACATGTTTAACATTGTTTGGCCTAGTTACAAAATATTGTCGCTGAAAACATATGAATTAGTGGCAAGATGATAGAATATGTCACACAAAATGTAGTTTTTTCTACGATGCATATTATTGACAATGATATTGACAATTATTCTCTTTTTCACTACATCTTGGAAAATAAGGGTGACACTAGAGTTTTTCTCGGGGTCTTACTGAAAGCAAACTATCTCCATTTGAAATAGAGGTATTGTTTGCCTGCCGTTCACTCTTCCCAGACCATAACGATGGCTTTTGCTGCTGTTGAAGACAGTAGCAATGGCGCCATGAAGCAGCAGCTGGAGTAGGCAGCTGAAGTTCATGATCCGTGTCAAGGAGGTTGAATGAGGGTTAGATCATGCAGGCAATCCAACAATTGAGATACTTAGAAGTTGTGTTTGTTTGATAGTTGGAGAAGATGCAAAGAAGCACGTGGTGAATTCAAGATTGGCGCAAGGAGTAGTGTGAAGGTGCAGCAGGAGGGAAGAAGTAGTTTGGCCGCCAGTATTGTTTAAAAGTGTGAAATAACCATTGTACCCTTTAGTTGTATTGTAAATTCATTCAGTTGGGGGACATTCTTGTCTTTTTCCATTTTCTGTTTCTTCTTCATAAGGACAGCGGACACATTGTACAGGAGGTTAAGTTTTACAATTGGCATCTATGAAATTCTCTAAAATTCCTTGATAGTTTGTTCATTATTTTCCTTCTATCTCTTTGATTTTGCTTGAGCTATCTTCCATTGTTGTTGATTTTGAGTGTTTATCGAGATTTTTCACATGGTATCAGAGCGTTCTTGATGATCTTTTGGCCACATTTATGGCTTTGAATAATAATAATCATTCTCCCTTAACTTCTAATTTTCATGATCCGAATCCTATCATGAATGATCCTTCAGAGGATCCATACTATATACATCCTAGTGATAGTCCAGCGCTAGTATTGGTGCAGCCATTAATTGAAGGTAGCAACTATCATAGTTGGAGTAGAGTGGCAAGACGAGCATTAGAGTCCAAGAACAAGGTTAGTTTTGTGGATAGAAGCATTCCTAAACCAACAGAAGGTACAAGGAGATATAATGCTTGGTTGAAAGCCAACAATATGGTGGCTTCGTGGTTGGTTAATTCATTATCTGCTACCATATCACAGAGTATTACCTGGATAGATGTAGCATCCAACACATGGGGTAACTTGAAGTTTAGATACGAAAGTGCAGATACGTTCAGGCTATCGGATCTGCAAGAGGAATTCTACGGAATAAGACAAGGTAACAACTCTGTGCTGATTATTACACCAAGTTAAAGGCAATATGGGAAGAATTGTCAGTGTTAAGATGTGTACCTAGTTGTGCATGTAGAAGGTGCACATGCAATTTGGCTGTTCATTTTAATAAGTTCTTGGAAAATGATTGTGTAATCAAGTTTTTAAAAGGACATAATGATGAATTTGAGACTGTTAAATCTCAGATCCTATTAACTACTCCTTTGCCTAATCTGAAGTCAACTTTTGCTATGGCTGTAAAACTTGAAAGGAAGCTTGCCTATACTGAAATATCCGGACATTTTTAACAATCTATCAACTGTGATGAACGTGAATTCGAATTCCAGATTCAATTCTTTTGTCAAGATCTAATGCCTCTAGTACAGTGGGGTCCAGGAGGCCTTTTGGTAGGGGATACAGGAGAGATGGCGGTAGGTAGGATCAGGAGGTGCTAAAGTACCATACTGTACTCATTGTAATATGACAGGACACACCATAGAACCTGTTATAAGAAACATGGACATCCTCTGGTTTCAAAGCCAAGGCACATGTGAATTTGGTAAGTGGAGATGTTTGCAGTAATAGTGGAGGACAACAGTTTTGTGAGACAGGGAGTCAGGAGGATTGTGAGTTGTATGAGGCTTACGAAGGGTATGAGCAAAAGCATTCTGGTCCTGATGCTCAATTGCCACAGGGACTAACGCAAGAGCAATATACCCATCTTGTTAGTTTGCTGCTGGGAGAGACATGAGATTGGAAACAAGTCAGTTCCAGAGACTGGCACAAGCAGTAACACTCATGCCATAATGTCTGCTCATAAGGTCACTGTGGAACGTAATGTGTCAGGTAACCTATATGCTCAAAACTTAAATACATGGATTCTAGATTCTGGAGCTAGTGATCATGTCTGCTCTTTCCTTGAACTGTTTGATATCTTTTATCCATTTCTTCTCTCTGTGTTAGATTGCCAGAAAAAACTTTGCACCTGTGACTCATATTGGGACAGTCACAGTGAACAAACAGTTGGTGCTTACTAATGTCTTTCATGTGCCTACTTTGCCTTCAATCTGATCTACCTGAGTCAACTCACCAAACACAATTTCTTTGCTATCACTTTTTGTTCTAATCTGTGCTTCATACAGGGTGTACAGACCAAGCAGATGATTGGTTAAGCTGAAGTGAACCAAGGTCTATATCATCTACAAGGTCCTTGCAAATCTCCTTTATCAATGTTCCCTTGTTCATTCCCTACCTCTACATATGTGCAACCAAGACATCCTCAGACTCACTGCTTCGGCATTCAAGATTGGGACACATGTCAACACCAATAATAAAAGAAGTCCAGAAGTTGGATCCCTTAGTAGTAGTGCCAAATGATGATTGTAGTTGTTAAGTATGTCCCCTTGCAAAACAAAAACGGATTCATTCCCCATTTCAGCTTTAGTCACATATTGTCCCTTTTCTCTTATACAGATGGATATATGGGGCCTTATAAATACTCTACAATGTACAGTCAAAAGTATTTCCTTACCATTGTAGATGATTACTCCAAATTCTGTTGGCTTTATTTGCTGGAATCTAAATTAGAAGCAAGGCATGTAATGCAAAGCTTTCATCAATATGTTTCTGTACAATTTGATGCTAAAATCAAAATTATCAGAACTGACAATGAGCAAGAATTTAACATGGCTTCATTTTAACACCCATGGCATTGTACATCAAACCAGTTGTGTGAATACGCCCCAACAAAATGGACTGGTTGAATGAAAATACCAACATCTTTTTTCTGTTGCTAGGGCCCTCAGGCTTCAATCCCAATCTTCCTTCTTCTTACTGGGGGTTTTGTGTTCAGCATTTAGCCTATCTTATAAATATACCCACACCCAACACCAGTTCTTAATACTTCAACTCCATACCAACTCCTTTACAAGTCAGTTCCTTGTTACAATAATCTCAGAATTTTTGGATGTCTGGCTTTGGAAGCAACACCCAGTTACATAAAGAGAAGTTTGCTCCTAGGGCCAGGAGAAGCATTTTCTTGGGATTATCCTACACTACTAAGGGCTACGTCCTTCAAGATCTTGAAACTAAGGATATATATGTGTCCAGAGATGTTATCTTTCATGAGTAAGTTTTTCCCTATGCCTCTGATGCAGTAGTGACTTCACCCTCAATTCCTGTTGGTAGTGGTTCTCCTCCTATTTTGACAACTCCCATCCTTTATACTCCAGCACCTTTTTATTCTTCTCCTTCTCATGCATCCAATGGTTCTTTACATTCTGAGGAGCCTGCCACATTGGCTATACCTTCTTCCCCTTCTCCTCAGAACCTCACTCTTTCTCCTTAGAGCCTCAGTCTTCCTCTTCTTCAAATCCCAGTTTATCTCCTCCAACTTCCATTGCTTCCCCGTCTGTTGATTTTTCTCCTTATGAGTTGGTCATTAACTTGCCCTTGACGGCTGTTACCTCACAACAACCTAAACATTCTATGATAAACAGGCCCAAACGCACCGAGGTTGTACCAGCATACTTACAAAGTACGAGACTGTTACTCCGCACCAGTTTGTATTTATGCCTTATTCTTTACAATCATTTTGTGTCCTATGATTCTTTAGTTCTAGAATATAGATCCTATCTTTAAGTCTGTTGCACATAGGAAACCTAACAGTTATGGCAGAAGCAGTTGTTCTCTCTCTCCTGAATGGCAGGAGACTATAAGCTGTGAACTTGCTGCTTTGGATGCTAATCCAAACATGGAAGCTAGTGACATTGCCCCCAGGTAAGACACCTATTGGTTGTAAATGGGTTTACAAAGTCAAGTTGAAGCCTGATGGGCAGTTGAGAGAGTACAAGGACAGACTGGTAGCGAATGGATACACCCAACAATATGGTATTGATTATCAGGAGACTTTTTCTCCTATAGCAAAATGACTACAGTTAGGGTGATTTGGCTCTGGCAGCTCATAGGCATTGGCATATCCACCAACTGGACATCAACAATGCTTTTCTTTACCGGAGACCTACAATGAGGACATTTACATGACACACCACCTCCTGGTAATTGTCCTACCTAAACCTGGTCTAGTATGTAAGCTCCAAAAATCTCCGTATGGTCTCAAACAAGGCTAGTAGACAGTGAAATGCCACCTTGACTAAATTTCTATTAGCTCATGGCTTCCAGCAGTCCAAGTCCTGATTATACACTCTTTCTAAAGCATGTTGGCAATTCTCTTCTCTGTTATTAGTTTATGTTGATGAGATCATTGTCACTTGTGACAATGAGGGGGTCATTGGCAGATGGGAAAAGGGCCTTACACAATGAGTTTAGGGATCAAGGACTTGGGTAGGCTCAGGTACTTTCTGGGTATTGAAGCGGCTTAAGCAAAGGAAGGAATACACATTAAATAGAGGAAGTACACCATTGAGCTTCTTGTCCAAACAGGATTTTAGATGCCAAGGCCAGAAAAAAGCACAATGAAAAGTCATGTTAGCCTAACCAAAGATGATTCACTTCTGATTCCAGAAGTATCAGTGTACATGAAGCTAGTTCGGAAGCTTATCTATCTCATAACTAGACTAGATATATCCTTTTCCTGTTCAACAATTAAGTCAGTTTTAGATTGCCAACAGAAATTCACTTGAAGGCAGCTCATAGGGTCTTGAGATATGTGAAAGGGACTGTTGGTCAGGGCCTGTTTTTCCAAGAAGTGGAGGCTCTTAATATCAGACATTTGTTGATGCTGATTGGGGTAGGTTGCAGTGATACTAGGAAGTCAATCACAGGGTAGTATGTATTTCTTAGAGAAGCATTGGTGTCATGGAAGGCTAAGAAACAGACTACTGTTTCAAGATCTTCGGCTGAGGCTGAGTACAGGGTCATGGCAATGGTGACTTGTGAAGTTTTATGGCTGCTAGGCATTGCTGAAGGATCTTAGGTGAAGGATCAGACTCCAGTTGAGGTAATCTGTGATTGTAAGAGTGCTATATATATAGCTGAAAATGTTGTTTTCCATTAAAAGGTTTAACCTATTAGGACGGAGTTGCAAGTAGCTAATGTAATTCACAAGGCTCTTGATATTAAAAGGTTTAAACCATTAGAAGCTACACTTGGATTGCATAATCTGTACACCAAGCACAGCTTGTGGGGGTGTTGAAGACAGTAGCAATGGCAAGCCATGAAGGCAGCAGCTTGAGTAGGCAACTGAAGTTCATGATCCGTGTCAAGCAGGCTGAATGAGCGTTAAATCATTGCAGCAATCAACAATTGAGATACTTGGAAGTTGTGTTTGTTTGATAGTTGGAGAATATGCAAAGGAGCATGTGGCGAATTCAAGATTGGCGCAAGGAGTAGTGCGAAGATGCAGCAGGAGGAAGAAGCAGTTTGGCGTCAGTATTGTTTAAAAAAAGTGTGAAATGACCATTGTACCCTTTTAGTTGTATTGTAAATTCATTCAGTTGGGGGACATTCTTGTCTTTTTCCATTTTCTGTTTCTTCTTAATAGGACAAATCGGACGCATTGTACAGGAGGGTTAAGTTTTGCAATTGGCATCTATGGATTTCTCTCAAATTCCTTGATAGTTTGTTTATTATTTTCCTTCTATCCCTCTTTGATTTCGCTTGAGCTTAATCTTCCATTGTTGTTGATTTTGAGTGTTTATCGAGATTTTTTGCAGCTGTCGTTGGAATATACTGGGTATAATTGATTGATTGATTTAGTGGCGAACTCAGTGACAATGGATTTTCGTCACTTAAATCTTTTGGTGACGAATTTTAATGTTTAAGTACCGGAATTTTTTATGCCACTGGTACCAAATTTCTTGTAGTGATATGAATGCTGAGATATCACAACTAAATAAATTATGCTTCAATAACGTATCAGGGTCACTCCCCTTATAGGTTGTGGAACAACCTTGAATTTTTAGTCGTCAACGAATAAAATCATATGCAATTAGACAGAGTAGCAATGCAGTCGAAACCCGCATGAACTCAAACAGATCCAAGGCGGAGACCACCGTTAACATATTCTATGATTAGACACAACACAGCGCAACAACGACAATATTACCTCATTGTCTTAGAGACTCACCCTATAGCGGGGGTGAAGAGGTAAAACACAACAGCACAATGTAGCAAAACTAAAGAAAAAGAAATAGCAAAACAATGTTATTGATGAACTCAAATGCAAACACCCGTCTTGCTTTTAGTTGAAAGGATTATGCCAAGTCCATCCCTCAGCCTAAGCAAATAAAAACAGGATCTTCAGAACCTTTAGATCATGTATTTTTAACAGTCACACAGAATCATTCGGCTCGGCCGAATACAAGAACCACTTCCGTCAGACAGATGTCCCAGCCCTAGTTATGCATTCCTGGGTATCCTCGTCGCAATCGCAGCTAGTCATTGGGCAATCATCATCCTCGAAGCAAGTGTGCTCATCACAGTCTGCTGGAGAAGGAATGCACTGTGATATGCTACCCTTGGCACTCACAGCCTGATGGACATGCATAAGGATATTGCTTGCTGCAAGGATAATCTTCACATGCAGCCAATCTTCTTAGTTTAAAACCTTGCAAGGCCCCTCTAGCTCCAGCATATCTTGGGTTCCATTCACATCTTCGTCCGAGCTACCAATACCTTTAGCTTCAATAAAAAAGGATTAAGTTTAGTACGGTGATCAGTTTTACCTAGGAAACAACAATTGTACTTTGTGTGCAAAAACTCTTACTACAATACTTTTTCCCTTCTAAAAATATTTTCAAAAATTCATTCTTTAACAAACGGTAAATTAAACCACGTAGAAAAACCAAATAAATAGCATTTTTGAGACATAGGGAGTACCACTTATGGTTTGCAACAAGGTTCCTTGCTTGCGTGAACCATAAAAAGGTTCAAAAGAAACTTTGAACCACATTCATGGAACAAAGTTCAATTTGAATTTTCGTGGTTAAAAACAGATTCAAAGTATGAACATTTTCGTATAATGCACATCTTTAAATGCACAACACTGACCTGACAGAACGAGCAGGAGATAATAAATGAAGATACAATGCTTCGCCATCTTGTTCATCTTTATAATGAAAAAATTAGATATCGAATAGATGCATTTAACAGTGTAATGGGTTCTATTTATATGTGGTCATTTTGTGTTTGCACAGCCGGCCAGTGACGACCTCGGAAGGAGTTTTGGAAAATAGATAACATAGTTATTATTCCAAGTTGGCATTGGAAGAAGCTTTATGATTGTTGGGTTTCTAATGCAGAATAATATATGACCTTAGGAGCAAACCAACAACAATATTCTCAAATGTGGAAAGCATTCTTGTAATGTTAGAATCTTTTTAGCTGAGCCACTGTCCCCTCCGGCTGGCAAAATATTTCCAAATGTGTATTTCCCGTTGAAAGCCTAAGTGTTTTTTTTAATAACGGAAGGAAACCTTTCGGTCTTTATTTATTCAATATATATCCCGCGTTAAATGGCCGAGGGTAGCTTTTACTACAAACTAAAAAAAAAAACGAAATCAAATGAGCATGATCATTCACGGAACATGAGGCTGCTAATCAATATAGTTCAAAAAGAACGATGACTTCCCCGTCTAGTAACCATTGTGGACGGTGGAGGTTGTGGAAGGTTCTTCCGAGCTCTGAGCTTTTTCTGAGATAGTCCGCCAAGAAGAGTCCCGCCACCATTCGATGTCATGCGACAGTCTATATCATCCGCCATAATGAGCAAACTCTCCCGTATATCATCATAGTCATTCCCTTTACACGCCGATTAGATGAGCGAGATGCTTCATTATCCAAACCTACTTACTGCAAGATCAACATCATCTTCCTCTTCCCGAAAGTGGTCTTGATAAATTGTTCAATTAAAGGATCATAATCGGGGAAGGAAGGATGGTCACTGGCTGGCAGTATCGCCAGTGGCACTGGCAATTCAATTTGAACGGATTGAATTTGGACTTCTGTAGCCACTTCAGAAGGTGGGTTCGCCTCTTGAACCTGCTCTACACTCGCTTCTGAAATCTCCAAGGGCGGAAGAGATATGTATACTGCTCCTCTCCAATGTTGGATTCATCGGTGTGAATAGATAGTGTAGCATAGTAGGATGTATCCATCTGCTGCGCATCCTGCTGCTCCTGAACATCCAATGTAGGCGGCTCTAATAGTACAGGACATAAATCTGCAGTCAACCGAGAGAAAATCTGGCAATGTAGACGTTTCCTCCGTAGTAGTCGCAAGGTCCTGTGATTCCATGGCAAGAATGGATTGAGCTATTGCCTCTTGTAGTTTTCCCTGTCATCACCGTCCCCTGCCCCATCATAAACCAATTCCTGCTGCAGGGTCTCCTCAGAACCTGCATGTAATTCTCCAGTCTGAACCAGATGCTGAATAGGAATAGAATCTCTAACAGGTTGGTCTTCAGCCTCTTTCTGAATATTTCTATTAGGAATCATTTCCTGCATTCTTCAGCTGATGCGCTTGGGCATGAACCTTCCCTTCTCCACATGAACCCACTGAATGGCCAAACCGACGGCAATTTGCTGCAGTACCTAGGGAGATCTTCATACACAACTAATTGAAAGAAAGAATTCTCTCCACAATCTATAAATAGCTTAGATGGTAAATCCATGTGACATCCACTTCAACACAAAACCACGCCACAGAGGGACGATGAAAACTTAGGGTAGCCGAGTCCATCTTTAATGGGGTACCAATCAACTTTGCAATTTCATATAACGTACGAGAGTCGTGGAGATGAATTGGAAGACCCTCAAGTGCCACCCACACCGGGACAATTGGGGTATCCAGACATGGATCAAAAGATGGAGTCCATTTCGTAACCTTCATATCGTATCCCTGGAAACGCCAGTGACGACGATAAAAGTATCGCGTATAATCATCTTCGTTAACAAAGTTTAGCAGCACATGTCCCTCATCAAGGAGACCAATATTAACTGAACATTTGAACCCAATTCTGTCAATCGAGGCGCACAGGCCTGCCATAGATGGCCGGCCACGCCAAAAGGCCCCAACCAGGGCGTATTTGAATCGATTCGAAACAATGACAATTTCAGCTTGCGTAAATGAAACAGCGGGGTATCCTTTATAGCGTCCCGTCTCACGCGATGGGAATCTGTCTGCTACTGAAGACGATACCATAGCCGCAAAAGATTTGGAGAGTGGCGGCGGTGCCATCTCAGATTAGATATGAATTCAATACCAGTAGTAAATGATAATGCAGCGTTACAATTAAAAGGTTGAAACTTTTGCAATTTGGGGCCGCCGTAATCAACCCGTAGACGGGCGACAATCAATGAAAAGAATCCAAAAAGAATCAAGAAAATTACCAGTGGAATCGACGCCACCGAAATGTAGTATGTAGATTTGATTGCCGAAATGTAGTCTTTAGATTGGATTGTCGAAATGAAATCTGTGAAGTGAAGTCTGTAGATCGAACGGCGGCATCACTACCGCCAGAGGCCCGCCGCCAGAGAGAATTCCCCCATTCGCTGTTAAAAGCCTAAGTGTTCTTTCCGTGTTTTGTTACCATTAGATGCCAGCGTTTTGTTGGAAACTGCTTCTTGTCTCTCTTGTTACGGGTTCAGATCAGGGGAGGTCTCAAGTGAGACAACATATGAGGCCCTCCAATCACCCGACGTCACGTGTACAAACTGGCCCGTGGTGTATGTTGAGAAAAAAGGGGTTTGAGTGATTCAAAATGCATGATTTAAATAACGTGTTACAAAGAAATGCATGACATATTTTATGACATAACACGTTGTTGCATGAAAGTTGCCTTATATAGTTCATATATAATGTTGTCGTACTAACAGCCATGAAGCTTTAATATTACATCAAATGGCAAACATTTGTTGTGTTTGAACTATTTTCAGGTGCCACCATTAATGAACTAAACTAGTTCATTAAGTGAAGTACTTAGTTAATTAAACTAAGTAGTTCATTAAAGGAAGCAATATTTGGAAAAGGCACAAAGGCAACAAAGTGAAGAAAAGAAAGTCTTCCACTCTCCTCCCACACTCATTTACATGCCTTAACATATATATATATATATATAGATAGATATATATATATATATATATATATATATGTTCATATTTTTTGAAAAAGGCACATATACATTTTTTCCAACGTACTACCGACACGTTATATATTTTACGTACGTACGTTAACGTCACACCACCATACTTAACTCATATTTATGAGTATATTCAGGTCTTATATCATATGATATAAGTCATGGTGATGACAAATTAAATACGACACGTTAAAAGGTTTTAAACCGAAAATTGTCGTATCGGACGAATACCGAAACTTCGCTAACGTGTCACGTACTTGCCATAAATAGATGGCCAGCCCCTACACTTCAAAAATAGCCATAATTTTCGTGGCTTACATGGTATGTGCAGCCATAAAATCATTCCATGTTGGCACACACAATCACCCCACATTAAGGCCAAATTGTGGAGATTCCAATTTCAATTTTGTCACATGTCTAGGCGCCGCTTTAATCAGCCTTGTGAGCTGAATTTTAAAGTTTAATTTATGTATATTATGTGTAACATAAATTATGTTTTGTCACAAAGGCTTTCGTATTTACTTCCTCAGCGCAAATTTTTTTTGGAGGTTTGCATGGAGCCACATCGCCCTTGCCCATTCATTAAGGGTGAGGTTCATTCTTCTGGCCATCCTATTTTGTTGTGTCCCAACCTGAGAGATTTATGTGGGTCAGTGAGGTTTCAATTTTGACAAATCCTACATAGATCGATCGATGTCCCTTTTTTGAGAGATTGATGTATACATCGATCGATCTATGTGAGAGATCTGTCTCACACTGTATTTTTCTCATTTTGTTTCAATTACAAAGTATGAAATACTTTTTTAACTCTTTTCCAAACATGATGAAGCTTAAGGAGCCATATCCAAACATATTTCACAAACAAGAAATGTATACTAAAATAGAAAGCATGAACTTAAGTGTTTCTTGTTTAGGCATATGCAAGACAAGCCAAGAAGTGAAGAGTAATGTCATAGTGGGATCATCTATTGTGTTTTAATGTCATAACAAATTATCCATTGTGTTTTAACGTCATAACAATAATGTAAGGGTTGGTGGGAGGACTGGATGGTCATTTCATGCATACGCGTTACTGTCTCGAGCATAGTCATTTGTTTTACCTTTGTTTAGGTCTAGGGTAGCATATAGAATCTTTTAATATGTGTTTGATGTGCTAATAGTCGTTTTTTAATGTCTTTGTAGGTATTAAGACTAGATAAGGAAAATGGCTTTGGAAAACCCTAAATTTTAGGAGGACAGGTCCAAATGGGTTCAAACTACTTGAAAGTGTTAGAAGACTCAATTTGGGACGACTTTCATGCTTTACACTTTTCCTAATTCAGACTGCAAGATGGTCCAAAGTCAGCTTGATTATTGGAGTCCAAGTAAGAATAGTACTAAAGCCCGCTAGATTGGCCCCCGATTTTAGAAGACAATATCTTTGCGAAGAAGAGTCTAGATGAGGTGCTTCAAGAGCCTAAATTCAAGATAATTGCATGATCTACAACTTTTTTGAAGACTCCAAAACCTAATTCGGCATGTAGAAGCGTGTAGAAGTCTAAAACTGATGGGGTGTATTCCAGTATCAAATTTGAAGGATTTGATTTCGAACTCTTTTATTGATTAGTCTTGATTTATTTTCCTAGTTAGACTTAATTTAGATATATTGGGGATACGCTGATTATCTTGATTTATTTAAAATCTTTTAGAATTAGGAAAAATTGGCCATATAAGGCACCACACATTCAGCTTGTAGAAAACAGTTTTCAGCATTCTCAGATTATTGAAATTTCAGCCACCCTTTTGTGTCCTTTCTTCCCTTTGGGAGTTTGTGTGTTTTCTTTGGTTTCACAAAACCAAATCAAAGCTAGATCCAATTCAAGCTTTGAGAAATCATTGTTGGTGGCCACAATCTACGGAAAAGGAACGACTTGGTCGATTGGACGGCTGAATTTCTCAGCACTATTGAGGAAGAAAGGTGGTGCCTTCCACCATCGTTCAAACCTTAACCAACGCTGAGGGCTTGAGAGAGTTGAAGGAAGGGTCCTACATACATACATACGTGCCTCAAACACATATCAGTTAGGTATTAGAGCTAAAGGTTCTTCCTTTTATCTCATATATCTCTTTTTTGTGTCTTCTTTTATTCCTTGAACCCGCAGGTTAACACCACGGTCCATTTTGCTTTCTACCCTCTTCGTTTTCTTGTCCTCCTCCATATCTTGTCACCTCATCTCTGATTATATAAAAAGATGGTTAGAAGAGAAACATATTCTTTCTTGAGAAACAATTGCAAAACCGATGCCTTCCCATCAAAGGTTGCATATTTGCCTTGCTTCTATTATTTTTACGTCAAAAGCATCAATCTTGCACACTTAACATAGGTTTGTTTGCACTATTTAGGGGTTAAAGTCTCAGCTTTTTCATAATTATGTTCATATCCAAATAGCTTCCTTGTGTCACACGTAAATCTTGTTGCTAACGAAGCTTTTAGTTGATCTTAGACTTATGTGATATTGGTTGCATTGTTTGCTTGGTTTTTGTTACAATTATCTTGTATCCAAGTCTGACCCTACATCACACCATACACGTCTGATCCATCACCTTCAAAGGCATCATCTTCAAGCCACAAGAAGCCTAGTCTTGGAGACAAAAAAACTGTTTGGCCGAATTGCACCAAAACAACCTAAGGTACCGTTTTCTTTGCCTTGACTCATGAGAAAAGGCCACCAAAAACCCTAATCAATTACATACAGCTGAGATACACATATTTGTTTTGTGCAAATGTCAAAAAAATTGCTCGGACAGAGGAGAATCCGAGACCAAAAAAAAAATCATGGTATAATTGTGAGACAAAAGGCAATAAGTTATTGATATATATTGTTGCAAATCAAGTACATCATCATACCACAAAAAAATCGAGACATCTCATACCATATCACCTTACCTAATTCATTGTTTATTCTTAGATACTTGATAGTTGTAATAAAATCGGCAACTTTGTAATGATTTGCATAAGGCTAGGGTTAGCCAAATATTGCCCAGTGCAACCCCTTAGCTTTCTTTGGCTCAGCCCTTGACATAAATTTTGGTCTCTTTTCGTTGAATCTTAGTGGTTAAGTGTGAACGTTGTCTTATTCTGTCTCTTGAAATCGTTACTTTCGACAGTGCTGAATTTGTTTGACTTGGCGATCAAGAAAGGGTGTTTGCATCTTAAAAATGTGTCATCTCTTGGATTAATTGCTTTGGATTATATCTAGCTCAAGATTGGCCAACAGATTCACAATTTTGAGGGTTAAAAGTGAGGCTAAACACCCCCAAAAACTGTTTTGTGTCTTATCACTAACGTAAAGAAATCTCGTTTTTCTTTGTGATAGTTTTCCTTTTTTTTGTTCATCTTTATTTGATCTCAGGTGAAAACATGTCCTCAATCAATGCCGTAGCTGAGGAGGGAAGTGCTGAAGTGTCCCTTGAGAAAGTGTTGGAGAAAAATGTAGTATAAAAATCTTGATGTTGTTACTTTTATCACTTTTACTCTCAGTTTCTGTTTTTTTGCAACGTTCTCAATGCCTCTAAAAGAATAGCAAACGATTTTCAAAAATCATCAAATTTTGCAGAGATATAGATAAAGGTCCTAGGTTTCATTTAAGGCAAATTTCACCGAATTTGGATAAATATAAGTCATCCAAACATTCAATGGTCTGAGACTATGGCAGTCTGATTTTCAGATTGGCAAAGGTTGAGAACATCAATGTGGTTTATATACTTTCCAAAGGAACTTGAAAAACTGTTTCAACTCATTGAAGTAGACATCTCAAGGGATGTTTCATGAAATTTTCAGATCATTTGGAGTTGTCATTAAATGAGAATTAATTTTTCATTCTAAAAGAAAGTTTTTCAGAGATTAACAGAGTCCAATTAAAAAACGTTTGTTTAGGGTCTTACGCTTTGAGTTTTAATCTGATATTAATGAAAAGAGACACCTATCTTGCAACAATAGAAGGCTTACGTCAAGCTTATTTCAATTATGGAATTACATATGATTTGCATGATATGGGTGATGATTCTAGTTTTGACCTTGAGTATGATTCTTAAGATGATGATGCTGAAATTTCCATTCTTACACATGTCATGAATGAGGATAAAGCTGATGTACATGACGAGCATGACTTGCATGATGAGCGTCTTGATTTGCATAATCCTAAATTGTTTGAATCTTGTTTGGTTGAATCTGATTCAAGTAGTGATGTTGTTTTGCATTCTAAAGTGCATGAACTTGATAAGAAATTGCATGTTGGTTTCCATGATGATTTGCAAGTTGTTACACATAATGACCTTGAGATGCATGAGAAATTTGATTTGGGATCCTTATTTGCTGAAATTGAGGTGACTACACATAGATCACTTGATGCGCATACTAGTTTATTTGATGTGAATAATAATAAGTGCTTGCATGATGATGTTGAAATCAATCTTGATAGTAAGAAGTTCTTAGAACGTAATTCTGACATTCACAAGAAACATCTAGCATAAAAAGAACATAATTCTGAGATCCTTACATAAGTAGAAGAATAAAAGGTACATAGATTAGACCTTCGTAATAAATTGCAATGCCTTAGGAGACTTGTTGATGTTTATTGTGCTTATATGCATTAGAATGACTTGTGTGCTGAAAATGACGAGCCTGAATCTAAAGTTGTTTGTGCTACACATGATGTTAGGTCCGTAACACACTCTAGAGGGGGGTGAATAGAGTGTTGGGCAATTTTGCAGAATTTTCTTGTTTGGCTCAACTCAAATGAAATTCAAAAATCAAAGCAAGAATGGGAGATGAGAGACAATGAATGAGTACATCGGATATAGAGTGGTTCGAATCGTAAATGATTCTACTCCACTACCACTTTGTTGCCAAAGTGGATTTTCAACAACTACTCTTCTTATTAAAGTTAATAAGAACAACCACGGCAATATTTACACTAACAACTTAGTGTAAGCAACCACAACAACAACTTGTTGCACAAAACACCTTTGTGCAACTACAACTTCAGCTCTAAGCAAGAACAACTTCTTGTTACCCCTCACAACTTCAACAAAGTTCTCTCAAAAACTTTCTCACAGTGGGTTAAATGAAGTAATGGAGATCACACTTCCTCACTAGTCTAAATATAAGCAAGAGATCAAATATTTAATGTTCCTCTTGTGTTAGACTCACTATCTCTCAATATACAACAATTAAGAACAAAGAAAGGCTTAACAAGCTTTAAGCACTTTTACACATATGAGAGAAATATACAACAATGAAGAATGAAACTTGATAATGGTGAAAGTATGTATTTGCCTCATCTGAGATTCATCCATTTATATGAGGTGTTCACCAAGTTTTTGGAGCCTTCTCCATCCCTTCAACTACATCCAATGTCAAGATAATGTCCATTTAGTCTTGAGCCACCCTATGGAGTGATTTGATCCTCAATAGCCACCCTAGAGAATCTTAGACATGGATATAATAGTCACGGAAGCATGTATTATGATAGAGTAAAGTCTACAAGAAATTTGAGCAAGATTGGAAAGAGAAAATACCATAAATCTCCCTTAGATTTTGTTCCAACGGTCATAAAAATTTGAATTCTGGGGGACATCAATCGATCGATGTGTCTGGTTTGAGAGATCGATGTCCTCTAGGAAGTTTGCAGTTTTGAATCTGCAGTACATCGATTGATCGATGTCTCTTACTTGAGAGACTGATGTATACATCGATCGATCGATGTCCATGGTTTATAGATTGATGTCTCACAGTAAGTTTCCAGGTTAGAACTTACATATATTGATCGATCGATATCTCTTCTTCAAGAGACTGATGTATACATCGATTGATCGATGTCCCTGGTTTTAGAGATCGATGTCTCATAGTAACTTTCAACTTTGCACAAGCCTTACATAGATCGATCGATGTCTCTTCCTGAGAAACTGATGTATACATCGATCGATGCATGTGAGAGATCTATGTTCCTCTATGTGTTTTTCTCATTTTGATTCAAATTCCAAGTATTAATTTCCTTTTTATCTTTTTCAAAACATCTTTTAACTTCATCAGAACACTTCATAATTCAACAATCTCCCTTTTTTTGATGATTTCAAAACCAAAACTTTTAAAAGATGTTTTTGCATCAAAACTTATATTTGAGCTACCTAATAGTTTCAAAACTTGGAATTTTCAATATTCCCCTTTTCCTATGCATTTTATGATCTCCCTAACATCATGAACTATGTGATATGTCTAAAAGCTCCCCCTCAGCCAATCATACATCAAAAGTAAGTATGTATGCCATATTTTCATTTCCTTAATTTCTCAACATATAATTTACTACTTAACATGTGTGCCAAACATGCCAAAATTTATATTTCAAGCAAGCAGCCATTTCATATCCATTAAACAATCAAGCATGTTCCAATGTAAGCATTACATACAAATACCAATATGCTTCATTGCATATCAAGCATGCAAAGTACCAATATACTTCATTTTCATATCAATCAAGCAAAATAAACCAATTTTACTCCAATGTACCTCTAAATCAATATCAAGCAACGTACTTCTCCCCCTTTTTGAAATTATCGAAACCATTTAACAAGAGAAGCATAATATGTCATAGTCATAAAGCATAATAAAGTTAAACAAATAGAGAAATGATATGTCATCCTAAGCTAGAAACACCATGGGAAACGGGGATGAAGGAAGCTTAGTCCTAATCCTCGTCCGATGAGAAAGCTAGGCATGGGATGCACGCCTTCATTTTGGCTTTGAATCTTGCAAGTTTGTACTTCAAAGATCCCACTTCATGCTGAAGTTCTACAACTTGTTGTTATAGTTCCGGAATATTTGTGCTAGGCCCTCCCTTGTTCTTTCTTCAGATTCAGGAATGGGGAGTTGTGTATCGACTGGGGCTGCTTCCTCTTTGGCCGCAGGTGGCGGAGCCACATCTTCCTCTTCATCACCTTCCTCTTCTTATTCCATGTCTCTCCGGGCTTCTTTTCTTGATTTGTTGATTTGTTGAATGTTGATTTTGTCGTAATAGTCCTTAACAGAAATTTTCTCAACACCCGAGTCATCAAGCTCAATACCCAACTTTCTGAGCATATAGTAGATGAGATTGGCATATGGGAGGGCTTTGGACTTTCTGGTGGCAGCTTCTATAACATTTTCCATGAATATCTCACCGAAGTTTAGTTTCTCCCTATTGGCAATTCTATAAGCAATATAGAAATCAAGGTTGCTAGGGAGTTTTGCCGATTTCCGTTAATACAAAGGTGACTATAGCAGTTAGCACCCTACATACTAATGGCATGTCATTGGTTTTTTTTTGTGGGAGAGAAACCAAGAAAGCTCTTAACTTGCTCCTCACTAACCTTCCATTTGTACTCAGAGAAAATCTCACTTATTAGCCTAAGGTTTGGCCCATTACTCAGTTAGCAGCCTAACGTTCATGAAACTCACTTAATAACAACTCTTTTGCCGAAATGTCTCACTTGTAGCCAGTTGACCGTTGACCAACCGTTGGCTAACCGTTGACCAGCCGTTGACTTTCTCAGACCAACCAGAATCTGACACGTGGCAACCCTTTTTAATTAAAAAAAATAAAATTGTATTTTTGAATAAATTGATTTAAAATGAATTTAAAAATTCTAAAAAATTGTAAAAATTAATTAAAAAACATTTTAAATATCAAAAAATTAGGAAAAAAATATAAAAATAATAAAAAATTACCCACAACACTCCAGCATTCCACCCACCTACCCCCCACGCCACACCACCCACCCACCCTCCCCCCCGCACCCCCCCGGCCAAAAATTTTTTTAATTTTTTTTTTAAACTCACTCATAACGCTCCGACCACCCCAATCGTCCCCTCCCCCACACCCTCCTCTCGCGAATTTTTTTTTTAAAATTTTTTCTAACTCTCCCAACCCCGCGCACATTTCTATTCAATGCCTTCGTCAAAATAGTTGGAGAATAATAGTACTTATAAAATAATGACAATGTATATAAATGTGGTAGCGTGGCTCGAATTGCAGAGGTCCCCTGCCTTTTTTTCGAATTATATTATTTTCTTTTTCCAAGTTGCAAGACTAACATTGTCATTTTCTTTTTGGACTGAGGGTTGGATTGTTTCGGGTTCTGGGGGATGATCGGAGCTTTGTGGGTGAGTTGAAAAAATTTTAAAATTTTTTTGAGGTGTGCGCGGGGGTGGGAGAGGGGACGCAGGGGTGGTTAGGATGTTATGCATGAGTTAGAAAAATTTTTTAAAAAAAAATTTCGCGAGAGGAGGGGGTGGGGGAGGGGACGCGGGGGTGGTCGGAGCGTTATAAGTGAGTTTGAAAAAAAAATTAAAAAATTTTTTGGCCGGGGGGTGCGGGGGGGGGGGGGGGTGGGTGGGTGGTGTGGCGTGGGGGGGTAGGTGGGTGGAGTGCTGGAGTGTTGTGGGTAATTTTTTATTATTTTTATATTTTTTCCCTAATTTTTTGATATTTAAAATGTTTTTTAATTAATTTTTACAATTTTTTAGAATTTTTAAATTCATTTTAAATCAATTTATTCAAAAATACAATTTTATTTTTTTTAATTAAAAAGGGTTGCCACGTGTCAGATTCTGGTTGGTCTGAGAAAGTCAACGGCTGGTCAACGGTTAGTCAACGGTTGGTCAACGGTCAACTGGCTACAAGTGAGACATTTCGGCAAAAGAGTTGTTATTAAGTGAGTTTCATGAACGTTAGGCTGCTAACTGAGTAATGGGCCAAACCTTAGGCTAATAAGTGAGATTTTCTCTTTGTACTCATCCCAATGTCAAACCTCAAACGAATCAAGACCTTCATTGGATACTCTAATATGTTCACAAATAGTGTCAACCGACCATTCTACATGTTGCCCATCAATTATGGTATTAAGGGAGAAAGGGAAACCATTCGAATACTCAATACACAGATTAGCATAAAAAGCCTAGTATATCTTTTTGACATCTTCTTCATGTCACTTTCGGTCCAAAAATGTCTCCAATTTTGAGTATCTATCCAATTAATGATTAGACCTAACTCATTATTTGAAACAATGTCCTATATTTGCAACAATTTTAATGGGACAGTGGCTCTCTCAACATTTTCTCATTCCATAAATAATACTTGAGCTCTAAGTGAAATATATCCGAACTTACCTGTTCCAAAAGGCTCATCTAGGACACCTTTGATATTTCTTTTGATCCAGGGAAAATTTTGATAAGTGAGACCACTGCGAATTTGGTCCAATGCCTCTGCTTGACTAAAATCAGCTTGTCTTTGCCTAGTTTCTCCTAGCCTAGGCTGAGTGGGCACTTGAGACCTTGAGGAATGCCTTTGTTGGACATGGTTTGATCCTTCTTCCTCAGCTTGAGAGGCTCTAGCCCTCTTAGAGGTGTGCTTGGACCTTGGCATTTTCGGATTTTGGTTTCTGGGGTTGGGGAAGATGAAAGACAATTGGAGAATATGAAGAAAATATAATGGAATTGTCAAAGATGGAATTTTGGAAGAAGAAAAGGAAGAATTTCAGAGGAGAACAAGAGAGGGGGTCGGATTTTAGAAGAAAATCGCCAGAGAAGGGTTGCTTGAGTTGAAAATATGATTTTGATGAAAATAGGGATGAAATTCGTGTCTTTAATCGACTGCAGAGGTTCTGAAATCGTTGACATCTTTCGATCAAAATAGAGATCGATGTATACATCGATCTCTCAGCTAGATCGATGTACCTATTTTTTTGAGATTTTATTTTCTTGCTCCTTAAACATTATTTATCATTCCTAGTCTTATTCTAATTGATTCAAAGGTCTCAGTAGGAAGATATTTTGTAAAGATGTCCGCTAGTTGGTCATTGGTTGGAACAAATTCAATACATACCAATCCTTTTTGAATGTAATCTCTTATAAAGTGATGTCTCGCTTCAATATGTTTAGTCCCACTATGGTATACTGGGTTTTGTGCTATACTTATGGCTGAAATATTGTAACATAAGATTGGTACTTTATCAAACTTGACATTGTAGTCATTCAAGGTGTTTATCATCCAAAGTAGTTGAGCACAACATAAAGCGGCTGATACGTATTCAGATACTGCCATTGAAAGTGACACACTATTTTGTTTCTTGGAGAACCAAGAGAGTAAGCAATCTCCAAGAAATTGACATGTCCGGTAGGCGCTTTTTCTATCGACTAGGTTTCCGGAGTAGTCAGAGTCACTATACCCTCTTAGATCAAAACAACCATTTTTGGGATAAAATAACCCAAAGTTCAAAATTCCTTTCAAATACCTAAAGATACGTCTAATGGCAACTAGATGCAATTTCTTAGGCATACTTTGAAATCTAGCACATAAACACACAGCATGCAAAATATCCGGTCTACTAGCAGTTAAATAAAGTAGACTACCAATCATACCCCTATATTCGGTTACCTCAACTGGCTTTCCTTTTTCATCTTTGTCAAGCTTTGTACTTGTGCTCATCGTTGTGCTTACACTCCTTCCATCCTCAAACTTGTATTTCTTGAGTAAATCATTTGTGTATTTTGTTTGAGATATGTATACTCCATCTTGAGTTTGTTTGATTTGAAGTCCAAGGAAGTAATTGAGTTCACCCATCATGCTCATCTGAAATTGTCCTTCCATCAATTTAGCAAAATGCTCACAAAGAAAATCAATAGTAGCATAAAATATAGTATCATCCACATAAATTTGAACAATCAATTGATGGTTTCTTTGTTCTTTAACAAAAAGAGTAGTGTCGACTTTTCCTCTTGAAAACTCATTTTCAAGTGGGAAGTTACTTAATCTTTCATACCATGCCCTAGGAGTTTGGTTAAGTCAATAAAGGGTCTTTTTGAGTTTAACATACATGATTTCGATAATCATGATTTTTAAACCGCGGTGGTTGAGCTACATACACTTTTTCTTGAATTATTCCATTCAAGAAGACGGATTTCACATCCATTTGATATAGTTTGAAATCCTTATGCCATGCATATGCTAATAGCATCCCAATAGCTTCTAACTTAGCTACAGGGGCAAAATTTTCATCATAGTCTACACCTTCTTCTTGTCTATATCCTTGAGCTACTAATCTAGCTTTGTTTCTAGTGATGTTTCCTTTATCATCCATTTTACTCCTAAATATCCATTTAGTGCCAATTATGGGGTGATCACTAGGTTTAGCCACTAGTTTCCAAACATCACTTCTTTCAAATTGAATTAGTTTTTCTTGCATAGCTAATATTCAATCTTCATCATTTATAGCCTCTTTATATTTGTAGGCTCAACTTGTGAAATAAAGACATTTTCATTAAAATTTCTTCTTGTCAATATTTGTTGACTTGTTTCTCCTAGTATCAACACTCTTGGATGATCTTTCTTATGCTTATATGCATCCGGTAAATTTGAAGTGTCCCCTCTCACTTCTTCATTTTCAGCCTTAGGTTCATTTCAAGTGGATCAACCCTAAGGTCAATGACAATATTCCCTTTTGGATTCTCAAATTTTTCTATTTGACTTACTTCAATTATTTCTTCATCATCATCATTATTTATGCATGGTTCATCCTCAAGGAGTTCACTAAACATGAATTGATTCTTCAACTTTCATACTTGTTTTGTTATATATTCTAAATGCCTTGCTATTTTGAGCATATCCCACAAAGATTCCTTCATCCGCTTTGAAATCGAGTTTATCCAAGTTATCTTTGCTGTTAAGTATAAAACACTTACAACTAAATACTTTGAAATAACCAATATTTGGTACTCTACCTTTCCAAAGCTCATAAGGAGCCTTTTCGAAAGATGGTCTCAAGTGAACTCTATTTATTACATGACAAGCGGTATTTACCGCTTCAGCCCAAAAATACTTGGGTAGCTCTAATTCATTTAGCATGGTCTACTCATTTCTTGAAGTGTTCTATTTTTCCTGTCCGCGGCACCATTTTGTTGAGGAGTTCTTGGAGCCGAGAAATTGTGTCTATACCCTTTGGATACACAAAATCATTTTGTTGAGGAGTTCTTAGAGCCGAGAAATTGTGTCCGTACCTTTTGTATACACAAAATTTTTGAAACTCACCGTTGCTTTGAAGCTTGCTTCAAACTGTATAGACTTCTATTCAATCTACACTCAAGACCCTCTTGTCCTTTGACTTCAAAACCTTCAGACTGCTCCATATAAATTTCTTCTTCCATGTTACCGTGAAAAAAGACCGTCTTCACATCAAGCCGCTCAAGGTGAAGATTTTGGCCGCCGTTACGCTGAGAACTACCTAAATTGATGTAAGCTTCACAACGGGTTAGAATATCTCGGTTTAGTAAGCTCTTTCCTTTTTTAAGAAACCCTTGACCACCAATCTCGCCTCATATCGCTTCCATCCGTCTCATCTTTGATTTGGAAGACCCATTTATTTTTCAATGGTCTTTTTCCTTCCGGTGGTCTAGTCATGGTGTAGGGTGGCATTTTTATCTAGCGACCGTATCTCCTCCTTCAATTCTTGCTCCCACTTGAAAGTGTCACTCGAACTTATGGCCTTGTAATAATCTTCGGCCTCACCCGAGTCGATCAAGAGTAAGTAATTTAGAGAGGAAAAGTATCATGTGTTTGGCTTGTGAATGCGGGTAGATCTTCTCATCACCGATTTTTGTGAACTTTCTTCACCTTGTTTGGCCTCATTAGTATCCTCCACTAGAGCCTTCATGGTTTTGGCCTCACCATCCGAAACTTGTGTTTCGTTTAAAACAATCTCTCTCACTTCATCCGTCTTTAGATTGGAAGCTTTATCATATTTATCCAATGCTGCATCTTGTGATCGAATTATGTTTCGTTCCTTTTCCTCCCAAAATTATAGCCGAAATAAATTGATACATATCCAACAAAAATGCACTTTTTCACCCTTGCATCCAACTTGTCTTAAATTTTGGTTTGGATTTTAAGTTGAACTAGAGATATTTCTCCATGACGAGTTGTAATTATAGTAAGGATTATTGAACCTTTGATGGTAAATTAGCTTCATTATTGGAATAAAAATTTTTATTTAGCGTCTCTAAAAATTATTCTTTGGGCACTGATGAACTATATGATTTCCATCATAATGTTCACAGTTGATTTTTTACCAATACCTAAGGATTATTGGACCGATTGTTGAAGTATTTGAATTATAGATACGTGGGACTCAATCACCATTGTCCGGGTTATCTCAAGAGGAATACGATTTTCACCCTGCGAGTGCATTTTTTTGTAGTGTGTTAGGACAAGGTGTTTGGAGAATAATACCATTTTTAAGTATTCTCCTCCATTGTCAGACTGAAGGATTTGAATTGTTTTGTTAAACTGGTTCACACCATACGGAAGAAGTCAACATATTTGGTGCGACTTCAGATTTATTTTTTAGAAAGTAAACACAAGTCATCCGAGAACAATCATCCACAAATACAACAAAATACTGAAACCCTTGAGACGTAGAGGACGCTGAAGGCGTCCATACATCAGAATGCACTAGGAAAAAACTATTGTCTATATTTACATCTTCACTCGTCCGAAAATATCTTCGCTTTACAAAATGGTTTGTACAAGAATAGTAGAATCGTAACTTTACATTGATGTGGCAAAATGAATTTCTTCATTAGTCATAACCATATTGTCACTAGTTTTAACATGTTTAACATTGTTTGGCCTAGTTACAAAATATTGTCGCTGAAACATATGAATTAGTGGCAAGATGATAGAATATGTCACACAAAATGTAGTTTTTTCTACGATGCATATTATTGACAATGATATTGACAATTATTCTCTTTTTCACTACATCTTGGAAAATAAGGGTGACACTAGAGTTTTTCTCGGGGTCTTACTGAAAGCAAACTATCTCCATTTGAAATAGAGGTATTGTTTGCCTGCCGTTCACTCTTCCCAGACCATAACGATGGCTTTTGCTGCTGTTGAAGACAGTAGCAATGGCAGCCATGAAGCAGCAGCTGGAGTAGGCAGCTGAAGTTCATGATCCGTGTCAAGGAGGTTGAATGAGGGTTAGATCATTGCAGCAATCAACAATTGAGATACTTAGAAGTTGTGTTTGTTTGATAGTTGGAGAAGATGCAAAGAAGCACGTGGTGAATTCAAGATTGGCGCAAGGAGTAGTGTGAAGGTGCAGCAGGAGGAAGAAGTAGTTTGGCGCCAGTATTGTTTAAAAGTGTGAAATAACCATTGTACCCTTTAGTTGTATTGTAAATTCATTCAGTTGGGGGACATTCTTGTCTTTTTCCATTTTCTGTTTCTTCTTCATAAGGACAGCGGACACATTGTACAGGAGGTTAAGTTTTACAATTGGCATCTATGAAATTCTCTAAAATTCCTTGATAGTTTGTTCATTATTTTCCTTCTATCTCTTTGATTTTGCTTGAGCTATCTTCCATTGTTGTTGATTTTGAGTGTTTATCGAGATTTTTCACATGGTATCAGAGCGTTCTTGATGATCTTTTGGCCACATTTATGGCTTTGAATAATAATAATCATTCTCCCTTAACTTCTAATTTTCATGATCCGAATCCTATCATGAATGATCCTTCAGAGGATCCATACTATATACATCCTAGTGATAGTCCAGCGCTAGTATTGGTGCAGCCATTACTTGAAGGTAGCAACTATCATAGTTGGAGTAGAGTGGCAAGACGAGCATTAGAGTCCAAGAACAAGGTTAGTTTTGTGGATAGAAGCATTCCTAAACCAAAAGAAGGTACAAGGAGATATAATGCTTGGTTGAAAGCCAACAATATGGTGGCTTCGTGGTTGGTTAATTCATTATCTGCTACCATATCACAGAGTATTACCTGGATAGATGTAGCATCCAACACATGGGGTAACTTGAAGTTTAGATACGAAAGTGCAGATACGTTCAGGCTATCGGATCTGCAAGAGGAATTCTACGGAATAAGACAAGGTAACAACTCTGTGCTGATTATTACACCAAGTTAAAGGCAATATGGGAAGAATTGTCAGTGTTAAGATGTGTACCTAGTTGTGCGTGTAGAAGGTGCACATGCAATTTGGCTGTTCATTTTAATAAGTTCTTGGAAAATGATTGTGTAATCAAGTTTTTAAAAGGGCATAATGATGAATTTGAGACTGTTAAATCTCAGATCCTATTAACTACTCCTTTGCCTAATCTGAAGTCAGCTTTTGCTATGGCTGTAAAACTTGAAAGGAAGCTTGCCTATACTGAAATATCTGGACATTTTATTAACAATCTATCAACTGTGATGAACGTGAATTTGAATTCCAGATTCAATTCTTTTGTGTCAAGATCTAATGCCTCTAGTACAGTGGGGTCCAGGAGGCCTTTTGGTAGGGGATACAGGAGAGATGGCGGTAGGTATGGAACAGGAGGTGCTAAAGTACCATACTGTACTCATTGTAATATGACAGGACACACCATAGAACCTGTTATAAGAAACATGGACATCCTCTTGGTTTCAAAGCCAAGGCACATGTGAATTTGGTAAGTGGAGATGTTTGCAGTAATAGTGGAGGACAACAGTTTTGTGAGACAGGGAGTCAGGAGGATTGTGAGTTGTATGAGGCTTACGAAGGGTATGAGCAAGAGCATTCTGGTCCTGATGCTCAATTGCCACAGGGACTAACGCAAGAGCAATATACCCATCTTGTTAGTTTGCTGCTGGAGAGAGACATGAGATTGGAAACAAGTCAGTTCCAGAGACTGGCACAAGCAGTAACACATCTCATGCCATAATGTCTGCTCATAAGGTCACTGTGGAACGTAATGTGTCAGGTAACCTATATGCTCAAAACTTAAATACATGGATTCTAGATTCTGGAGCTAGTGATCATGTCTGCTCTTTCCTTGAACTGTTTGATACCTTTTATCCAGTTTCTTCTCTCTGTGTTAGATTACCAGAAAAAACTTTGCACCTATGACTCATACTGGGACAGTCACAGTGAACAAACAGTTGGTGCTTACTAATATCTTTCATGTGCCTACTTTTGCCTTCAATCTGATCTACCTGAGTCAACTCACCAAACACAATTTCTTTGCTATCACTTTTTGTTCTAATCTGTGCTTGATACAGGATGTACAGACCAAGCAGATGATTGGTTAAGCTGAAGTGAACCAAGGTCTATATCATCTACAAGGTCCTTGCAAATCTCCTTTATCAATGTTCCCTTGTTCATTCCCTACCTCTACTATATGTGCAACCAAGACATCCTCAGACTCACTGCTTCGGCATTCAAGATTGGGGCACATGTCAACACCAATAATAAAAGAAGTCCAGAAGTTGGATCCCTTAGTAGTAGTGCCAAATGATGATTGTAGTTGTTAAGTATGTCCCCTTGCAAAACAAAAACGGATTCATTCCCCATTTCAGCTTTAGTCACATATTGTCCCTTTTCTCTTATACACATGGATATATGGGGCCCTTATAAATACTCTACAATGTACAGTCAAAAGTATTTCCTTACCATTGTAGATGATTACTCCAGATTCTGTTGGCTTTATTTGCTGGAATCTAAATTAGAAGCAAGGCATGTAATGCAAAGCTTTCATCAATATGTTTCTGTACAATTTGATGCTAAAATCAAGATTATCAGAACTGACAATGAGCAAGAATTTAACATTCCTTCATTTTATAACACCCATGGCATTGTACATCAAACCAGTTGTGTGAATATGCCCCAACAAAATAGACTGGTTGAATGAAAATACCAACATCTTTTTTCTGTTGCTAGGGCCCTCAGGCTTCAATCCCAATCTTCCTTCTTCTTATTGGGGGTTTTGTGTTCAGCATTTAGCCTATCTTATAAATATCACCCCAACACCAGTTCTTAATACTTCAACTCCATACCAACTCCTTTACAAGTCAGTTCCTTGTTACAGTAATCTCAGAATTTTTGGATGTCTGGCTTTTGGAAGCAACACCCAGTTACATAAAGAGAAGTTTGCTCCTAGGGCCAGGAGAAGTATTTTCTTGGGATTATCCTACACTACTAAGGGCTACGTCCTTCAAGATCTTGAAACTAAGGATGTATATGTGTCCAGAGATGTTATCTTTCATGAGCAAGTTTTTCCCTATGCCTCTGATGCAGTAGTGACTTCACCCTCAATTCCTATTGGTAGTGGTTCTCCTCCTATTTTGACAACTCCCATCCTTTATACTCCAGCACCTTTTTATTCTTCTCCTTCTCAGGCATCCAATGGTTCTTTACATTCTGAGGAGCCTGCCACATTGGCTATACCTTCTTCCCCTTCCTCCTCAGAACCTCACTCTTTCTCCTTAGAGCCTCAGTCTTCCTCTTCTTCAACTCCCAGTTTATCTCCTCCAACTTCCATTGCTTCCCCGTCTGTTGATTTTTCTCCTTATGAGTTGGTCATTAACTTGCCCTTGACGGCTGTTACCTCACAACCTAAACATTCTATGATAAACAGGCCCAAACGCACCGAGGTTGTACTAGCATACTTACAAGACTGTTACTGCAACCAAGTTTGTATTTCTCCTTATACTTTACATCATTTTGTGTCGTATGATTCTTTAGTTCTAGAATATAGATCCTATGCTTTAAGTCTTGTTGCACATAGGAAACCTAACAGTTATGCAGAAGCAGTTGGTTCTCCTGAATGGCAGGAGGCTATGTGCTGTGAACTTGCTGCTTTGGATGCTAATCAAACATGGAAGCTAGTGACATTGCCCCCAGGTAAGACACCTATTGGTTGTAAATGGGTTTACAAAGTCAAGTTGAAGCCTGATGGGCAAGTTGAGAGATACAAGGACAGACTGGTAGCGAAGGGATACACCCAACAATATGGTATTGATTATCAGGAGACTTTTTCTCCTATAGCAAAAATGACTATAGTTAGGGTGATTTTGGCTCTGACAGCTCAATAGCATTGGCATATCCACCAACTGGACATCAACAATGCTTTTCTTTATGGAGACCTATATGAGGACATTTTCATGACACCACCTCCTGGTATTGTCCTACCTAAACCTGGTCTAGTATGTAAGCTCCAAAAATCTCTGTATGGTCTCAAACAGGCTAGTAGACAGTGGAATGCCACCTTGACTAAATTTCTATTAGCTCATGGCTTAAAGCAGTCCAAGTCTGATTATACACTCTTTCTAAAGCATGTTGGCAATTCTCTTCTGTGTTTATTAGTTTATGTTGATGAGATCATTGTCACTTGTGACAATGAGGGGGTCATTGCAGATGGGAAAAGGGCCTTACACAATGAGTTTAGGATCAAGGACTTGGGTAGGCTCAGGTACTTTCTGGGTATTGAAGCGGCTTAAGCAAAGGAAGGAATACACATTAAATAGAGGAAGTACACCATTGAGCTTCTTGTCCAAACAGGATTTTTAGATGCCAAGCCAGAAAAAAGCACAATGAAAAGTCATGTTAGCCTAACCAAAGATGATTCACTTCTGATTCCAGAAGTATCAGTGTACATGAAGCTGGTTCGGAAGCTTATCTATCTCATAACTAGACTAGATATATCCTTTTCTGTTCAACAATTAAGTCAGTTTTTAGATTGCCAACAGAAAATCACTTGAAGGCAGCTCATAGGGTCTTGAGATATGTGAAAGGGACTGTTGGTCAGGGCCTGTTTTTCCAAGAAGTGGAGCTCTTAATATCAAGACATTTGTTGATGCTGATTGGGTAGATTGCAGTGATACTCGAGAAGTCAATCACAGGGTATGATGTATTTCTTAGAGAAGCATTGGTGTCATGGAAGGCTAAGAAACAGACTACGGTTTCAAGATCTTCGGTTGAGGCTAAGTACAGGGTCATGGCAATGGTGACTTGTGAAGTTTTATGGCTGCTAGCATTGCTGAAGGATCTTAAGGTGAAGGATCAGACTCCAGTTGAGGTAATTAGTGATTGTAAGAGTGCTATATATATAGCTGAAAATGTTGTTTTCCATTAAAAGGTTTAACCTATTAGGACGGAGTTGCAAGTAGCTAATGTATTCACAAAGGCTCTTGATATTAAAAGGTTTAACCAGTTAGAAGCTATACTTGGATTGCATAATCTGTACACCAAGCACAGCTTGTGGGGGTGTTGAAGACAGTAGCAATGGCAGCCATGAAGCAGCAGCTTGAGTAGGCAACTGAAGTTCATGATCCGTGTCAAGCAGGCTGAATGAGCGTTAGATCATTGCAGCAATCAACAATTGAGATGCTTGGAAGTTGTGTTTGTTTAATAGTTGGAGAAGATGCAAAGGAGCATGTGGCGAATTCAAGATTGGCGCAAGGAGTAGTGCGAAGATGCAGCAGGAGGAAGAAGCAGTTTGGCGTCAGTATTGTTTAAAAGTGTGAAATGACCATTGTACCCTTTTAGTTGTATTGTAAATTCATTCAGTTGGGGGACATTCTTGTCTTTTTCCATTTTCTGTTTCTTCTTAATAAGGACATCAGACGCATTGTACAGGAGGTTAAGTTTTGCAATTGGCATCTATGGATTTCTCTCAAATTCCTTGATAGTTTGTTTATTATTTTCCTTCTATCTCTTTGATTTCGCTTGAGCTATCTTCCATTGTTGTTGATTTTGAGTGTTTATCGAGATTTTTTGCAGCTGTCGTTGGAATATACTGGGTATAATTGATTGATTGATTTAGTGGCGAACTCAGTGACAATGGATTTTCGTCACTTAAATCTTTTGGTGACGAATTTTAATGTTTAAGTACCGAATTTTTTATGCCACTGGTACCAAATTTTCTTGTAGTGATATGATGCTGAGATATCACAAACTAAATGAAATTATGCTTCAATAACGTATCAGGGTCACTCCCCTTATAGGTTGTGGAACAACCTTGAATTTTTAGTCGTCAACGAATAAAATCATATGCAATTAGACAGAGTAGCAATGCAGTCGAAACCGCATGAACTCAAACAGATCCAAGGCGGAGACCACCGTTAACATATTCTATGATTAGACACAACAGCGCAACAACGACAATATTACCTCATTGTCTTAGAGACTCACGCCTATAGCGGGGGTGAAGAGGTAAACACAACAGCACAATGTAGCAAAACTAAAGAAAAAGAAATAGCAAAACAATGTTATTGATGAACTCAAATGCAAACACCCGTCTTGCTTTTTAGTTGAAAGGATTATGCCAAGTCCATCCCTCAGCCTAAGCAAATAAAACAGGATCTTTCAGAACCTTTAGATCATGTATGTTTTAACAGTCACACAGAATCATTCGGCTCGGCCGAATACAAGAACCACTTCCGTCAGACAGATGTCCCAGCCCTAGTTATGCATTCCTGGGTATCCTCGTCGCAATCGCAGCTAGTCATTGGGCAATCATCATCCTCGAAGCAAGTGTGCTCATCACAGTCTGCTGGAGAAGGAATGCACTGTGATATGCTACCTTGGCACTCACAGCCTGATGGACATGCATAAGGATATTGCTTGCTGCAAGGATAATCTTCACATGCAGCCAATCTTCTTAGTTTAAAACCTTGCAAGGCCCCTCTAGCTCCAGCATATCTTGGGTTTCCATTCACATCTTCGTCCGAGCTACCAATACCTTTAGCTTCAATAAAAAGGATTAAGTTTAGTACGGTGATCAGTTTTACCTAGGAAACAACAATTGTACTTTGTGTGCAAAAAATCTTACTACAATACTTTTTCCCTTCTAAAAATATTTTCAAAAATTCATTCTTTAACAAACGGTAAATTAAACCACGTAGAAAAACCAAATAAATAGCATTTTTGAGACATAGGGAGTACCACTTATGGTTTGCAACAAGGTTCCTTGCTTGCATGAACCATAAAAAGGTTCAAAAGAAACTTTGAACCACATTCATGGAACAAAGTTCAATTTGAATTTTCGTGGTTAAAAACAGATTCAAAGTATGAACATTTTCGTATAATGCACATCTTTAAATGCACAACACTGACCTGACAGAACGAGCAGGAGATAATAAATGAAGATACAATGCTTCGCCATCTTGTTCATCTTTATAATGGAAAAAATTAGATATCGAATAGATGCATTTAACAGTGTAAATGGGTTCTATTTATATGTGGTCATTTTGTGTTTGCACAGCCGGCCAGTGACGACCTCTGAAGGAGTTTTGGAAAATAGATAACATAGTTAATTTATTCCAAGTTGGCATTGGAAGAAGCTTTATGATTGTTGGGTTTCTAATGCAGAATAATATATGACCTTAGGAGCAAACCAACAACAATATTCTCAAATGTGGAAAGCATTCTTGTAATGTTAGAATCTTTTTTAGCTGAGCCACTGTCCCTCCGGCTGGCAAAATATTTCCAAATGTGTATTTCCCGTTGAAAGCCTAAGTGTTTTTTTAATAACGGAAGGAAACCTTTCGGTCTTTATTTATTCAATATATATCACGCGTTAAATGGCCGAGGGTAGCTTTTACTACAAACTAAAAAAAAACGAAATCAAATGAGCATGATCATTCACGGAACATGAGGCATGCTAATCAATATAGTTCAAAAGAACGATGACTTCCCCGTCTAGTAACCATTGTGGACGGTGGAGGTTGTGGAAGGTTCTTCCGAGCTCTGTTCTTTTTCTGAGATAGTCCGCCAAGAAGAGTCCCGCCACCATTCGATGTCATGCGACAGTCTATATCATCCGCCGTAATGAGCAAACTCTCCCGTATATCATCATAGTCATTCCCTTTACGCCGATTAGATGAGCGAGATGCTTCATTATCCAAACCTACTGCAAGATCAACATCATCTTCCTCTTCCCGAAAGTGGTCTTGATAAAATTGTTCAATTAAAGGATCATAATCGGGGAAGGAAGGATGGTCACTGGCTGGCAGTATCGCCAGTGGCACTGGCAATTCAATTTGAACGGATTGAATTGGGACTTCCGTAGCCACTTCAGAAGGTGGGTTCGCCTCTTGAACCTGCTCTACATTCGCTTCTGAAATCTCCAAGGGCGGAAGAGATATGTATACTGCTCCCTCTCCAATGTTAGATTCATCGGTGTGAATAGATAGTGTAGCAGAATAGGATGTATCCATCTGCTGCACATCCTGCTACTCCTGAACATCCAATGTAGGCGGCTCTAATAGTACGGGACATAAATCTGCAGTCAACCGAGAGAAAATCTGCAATGTAGACGTTTCCGTAATAGTCGCAAGGTCCTGTGATTCCATGGGAATGGGTTGAGCTGTTGCCTCTTGTAGTTTTCCCTGTCATCACCGTCCCCTGCCCCATCATCAACCAATTCCTGCTGCAGGGTCTCCTCAGAACCTGCATGTAATTCTCCAGTCTGAACCAGATGCTGAATAGGAATAGAATCTCTAACAGGTTGGTCTTCAGCCTCTTTCTGAATATTTCCTTTAGGAATCCAAACCTCACTCTTTCCTGCATTCTTAAGCTGATGCGCTTGGGCATGAACCTTCCCTTCTCCACATGAACCCACTGAATGGCCAAACCGACAGCATTTGCTGCAGTACCTAGGGAGATCTTCATACACAACTACTTGAAAGAAAGAATGCTCTCCACAATCTATAAATAGCTTAGATGGTAAATCCATGGTGACATCCACTTCAACACAAAACCGCGCCACAGAGGGACGATGAAAACTTAGGGTAGCCGAGTCCATCTTTAATGGGGTACCAATCAACTTTGCAATTTCATATAACGTACGAGAGTCGTGGAGATGAATTGGAAGACCCTCAAGTGCCACCCACACCGGGACAATTGGGGTATCCAGACATGGATCAAAAGATGGAGTCCATTTCGTAACCTTCATATCGTATCCCTGGAAACGCCAGTGACGACGATAAAAGAATCGCGTATAATCATCTTCGTTAACAAAGTTTAGCAGCACATGTCCCTCATCAAGGAGACCAATATTAATTGAACCTTTGAACCCAATTCTGTCAATCGAGGCGCGCAAGCCTGCCTAGATGGCCGGCCACGCCAAAAGGCCCCAACCAGGGCGTATTTGAATCGATTCGAAACAATGACAATTTCAGTTTGCGTAAATGAAACAGCAGGGTATCCTTTATAGCGTCCCGTCTCACGCGATGGGAATCTGTCTGCTACTGCAGACGATACCATAGCCGCAAAAGATTTGGAGAGTGGCGGCGGTGCCATCTCAGACCAGATATGAATTCAATACCAGTAGTAAATGATAATGCACCATTACAATTAAAAGGTTGAAACTTTTGCAATTTGGGGCCGCCGTAATCAACCCGTAGACGGGCGACAATCGATAAAAAGAATCCAAAAAGAATCGAGAAAATTACCAGTGGAATCGACGCCACCGAAATGTAGTATGTAGATTTGATTGCCGAAATGTAGTCTTTAGATTGGATTGTCGAAATGAAATCTGTGAAGTGAAGTCTGTAGATCGAACGGCGACATCACTGCCGCCAGAGAGAATTCCCCCATTCACTGTTGAAAGCCTAAGTGTTCTTCTGTGTTTTGTTACCATTAGATGCCAGGGTTTCGTTGGAGACTGCTTCTTGTCTCTCTTGTTACGGGTTCAGATCAGGGGAGGTCTCAAGTGAGACAAAAGATGAAGCCTCCAATCACCCGACGCCACGTGTACAAACTGGCCCATGGTGTATGTTGAGAAAAAGGGGTTTGAGTGATTTCAAAATGCATGATTTAAATAACGTGTTACAAAGAAATGTATGACATATTTTATGACATAACACGTTGTTGCATGAAAGTTGCCTTATATAGTTCATATATAATGTTGTCATACTAACGAGCCATGAAGCTTTAAAGATTACATCAAATGGCAAACATTTGTTGTGTTTGAACTATTTTCAGGTGCCACCATTAATGAACCAAACTAGTTCATTAAGTGAAGTACTTAGTTAATTAAACTAAGTAGTTCATTAAAGGAAGCAATATTTGGAAAAGGCACAAAGGCAACAAAGTGAAGAAAAGAAAGTCTTCCACTCTCCTCCCCACACTCATTTACACGCCTTAACATATATATATATATATATATATATGTTCAGATTTTTTGAAAAAGGCACATACACATTTATTCCAACGTACTACCGACACGTTATATATTTTACGTACGTACGTTAATGTCACACCACCATACTTAACTCATATTTATGAGTATATTCAGGTCTTATATCATATGATATAAGTCATGGTGATGACAAATTAAATACGACACGTTAAAAGGTTTTAAACCGAAAATTGTCGTATCGGATGAATACCGAAACTTCGCCAACGTGTCACGTACTTGCCATAAATAGATGGCCAACCCCTACACTTCACAAATAGCCATAATGTTCGTGTCTTACATGGTATGTGCAGCCATAAAATCATTCCATGTTTGCACACACAAATCACCCCACATTAAGGCCAAATTGTGGAGATTCCAATTTCAATTTTGTCACATGTCTAGGCGCCACTTTAATCAGCCTTATGAGCTGAATATTAAAGTTTAATTTATGTATATTATGTGTAACATAATATATATAACATGTGCAAAAAGTTAGAATTTAATTAGAGAAAAATCAGGTAATCATAAACGTCGAAAATTCGGTTTTCTACGTACACGACACATGGAACGTTTTTGGCACATCACACAACATGTATCTAGACACTTTTTACATATTCCATACATCTCAAAGTGTTCTGGAAAATTCAATTAAGGGCTGATTGGAATATACCATGTGTGTATTATTAAATGTGCACTATTTTACAAAGTTTGCAAAAATAAAATTCAGCATATGCATAATATATGTTACACGCCTAAGACACATTGTTGGAGCCTATGTGGAGCCTTGTTGGCATATTGATTGGTCAAGAATCAAGCGTACAATGTTGATGACATAAAGGAAGGAGCTACACAAGGTAACAATTCAAACTTATGCGTCATTTGTAACACATGCTGAAAATTTCAGCATGTGCACAATGGCTGGCCGTTTTCTACACCATTATGAGGGATATTTTACTTCTTGATTAAGGTGGATTGATTAGAAGATAATTTGAAAGTATTTTGAATAAGTTATGGAATTAAAGTGGTGATATATTCGAATATCACACATGCTGAAAATTTCAGCATGTGTAGTAATGTATATGGCCGAAATGTTGGCTTCCTTGTTGTCTAATTTTTATTCCATAAAAGATGAAAATATTTTGTACTAAATGGTGATTAAATTCTTCTTTGATTTCTTGGATTAAATCAAAGTAAACTTGGAAAATTTTTGAATAAGAAGCAAGTGTAACATATGCTGAAATTTCACCATGTGCAAGAGCATTATGGCCAAAATTTCAAGTGTAACCTAGTTTTCAAAACGTTTTACTCTGGTCCTGAAAACAGAAACTGTTTTCAGAAGTTGGGTTTTTGGTTTAAAACAATTTTAAAAACCACATTTTCCGCATCCACTATTCAACCTCCCCTTCTAGTGCTGTCTTGCAGATCCTACAGTGTACTTTGTTTTTAAAAAAGACAAGTTTGTACACGTGGCATCGCGTGATTAGAGACCCCATATTTTACCTCATTTGAAGCCTCCTCTGATCTCAACCCCTCTTGTTATATAACTGCAACTTTCAGGCTTTGATGTCAAATTATGATACAGATTTTACCCAATTTATATGCAGTGTTAATGCAATCCTGTCTAGTTTGAAGCAATCACATGATTTTTACTAGAACCATGATTATTAACTGCATATGTTTCGATATGATTTTAGACTCAGTTTTTTTCTTTAATATTTTTACCATATAGGAAAATTAAATTTTCTGAGAGATATTTACGTCATATATCATCAGTATTGATACTTTATAATACCAAACATATTCCTTGAGAATATTCAAACCAAACATGATACTGTCAAAAGTTATAAGTGTAAGAAAACGGTGTAGGAATATAGAAACCAATTAAACAACAAGGATAAACAATAGCCGAGACGTGACTAGATTGTCACTGTGCTTAAAGCAATTTTACCTCTACCAACGAGCAAGGTAGTCTTCAAGCAAATGCTTCCTAGGATATAACGGCTTTCTCTCTTCCTTTTTGCTATGAGGGAGACAGATTGAACTTGCTTGTAGAAGCGAATGATAGAGAAGAAAAATCAGAGGAGACAAAGTGCTGAAATTCTCAGAATTTTGCAAAGCTTTGTTGTGTATGTTCATGATAGAAAGGCCTTATATTTATAACCCTTGGGTTGTGTTAAAGACAACTTTAAAACTCATTTCAGCAGTTTTGGATACCTCCAAGTTGGTTGCTAGCCGTTCATAGATGAAGGGATGTGAACCTTGGATTAAAAGAGGCAATTCAAAATGAAAAGTTCTGACTGTTGCCACATTGATCTATCGATGTGATCGATCGATGTCACTTCGATCGATCGATGTCGGACAGAGGCTACCAACTTTGCATCCTGCCAACATAGATCGATCGATGTATCGATCGATGTCATGTCGATCAATCGATGTGATCGATCTATGCTGGACGGAAAGTTTCCAGCATTGCATCCTCACCACATCGATCGATCGACGTGATCGATCTATGTCCAACAGAACACTCAACTTTATTCCAGCTTTCACTTGGTTCGATCCAGACTACACATGGATCGATCCAAGTGACCTTTTTCAAGTTCAAAGTGTTCAAATCATCTTTTAATCTCCCAAACAACATCATACAAGTTTTTATATAAGTTTGGAGCATATTTTAAAGTACTTTGGCGTACTTTTCCAACAATCCCCCACATGATCTAAACTTATATACAAACATTTCCGAACGGTAATAAACTGACCTCTCCACTATTAAACGAAGATAACGACACATAATGGAGCAGTGACAAACGTCTTGAACTGGCCGGTAGTACAATTTGTAGTTATATAAACGGAAATAGGGTGACAATCATCTTGAACCACATATTTCGCTACTGTTTATATGAACACACAAATGACATGCCAATATCTAACTTCTTACAAGTTTGCAGTGTGGTGCATTAATGTCCCTGCACCCAATCCCAGGATTCATAAGTGATCTAGAGAGTTTTTCGGGCTCTCATAGGAAGCGGCCCCACTTCCACACTTATATAGGTGATATTCATCAAGCGTGTACTGCAACACACCACCATTTATAATGGCTATGAATTATCCATTAAGAGATTAGATCTCACCCTCAAACATGCAGTAAGTACTATCCTCAGGCATCAACACAGGAAGGGAAATGTATGATAGTACTTAACAGAACTCTTCTACGACGTATTTTTACCACATTGAACTCCGTTTGTAGGATCTTTAGTAATAGCGAGTTGGGTTCCTATCATATAGAGTTCACTTCCGATGGAATTAGTCACATTCCTCCCGATGTTTTTAGAACCATCTTACGGTTTAGTCCTTTAGTTAAGGGGTCTGCAAGGTTCAACTCGGTTCTCATGTACTCCAGGTTAACCACCGCAGAACTAATCAAATCACGCACAATGTCGTGCCTCAAACGGATGTGCTGACTCTTTCCATTGTATATCTTATTCTTCGCTCGAGTGGTCGCTGTCTGTGAATCACAATGAATAAACACGGAAGGCATATGCTTAGTCCACAAAGGAATATCCACAAGTAGATTCCTTAACCATTATGCTTCTGTACATGTAAGTTCTAAAGCAACAAATTCTGACTTCATTGTTGATTTAGCTTTACAAGTTTGTTCAGAATATTTCCATGAAATAGCACCACCACTCAAAATAAATATGTACCCACTAGTGGAGTTTATTTCATCATTATCTGTGACCCAATTGGCATCACAATAACCTTCTAACACTGTTGGACAACCACTAAACATAAGTCCTAAATTTTTAGTACCTCTTAGATATCTCAATAATTGCTTTAAAACATCCCAATGTTCTTTACTAGGATTACGAGTATATCTAGCTAACTTGTTTACAGAATATGCAATATCTTGTCTAGTGCAATTCATTAGATACATGACACTACCAATGATTCTATCATATTCACATTGAGATACACCATCATTTTTGTTCTTTTCTAATCTCATAGATGCATCATATGGAGTGATAATAGGTTTTACATCAAAGTGATTGAATTTCCTCAAAATCTTTTCAACATAATGAGATTGGGAAAGCATATAACCCTCACATTTGTCTAGTAGCTTAAGACCAAGTATAAAATCTGCTTTTCTCATATATTTTATTTCAAAAACAGAGGATAAAAACGATTTAGTACCATTTACAACTTTAATCTTTGTTCCAAATATTAACAAATCATCCACATAAGCAAACAATCACACCATCAAGATTTTTGAATTTGCTATAAATGCATCTATAACTTTCATTTACAACATATCTATTAGCTAACATGGCATTGTCAAACTTTTCATGTCATTGCTTAGGTGCTTGTTTTAAACCATACAAACATTTCTTCAATCTACAAATATTATGTTCTTGACCCTTAGCAATCATTCCTTCTGGTTGTTTCATATAAATTTTTTCTTCTAAATCTCTATTTAAAAATACGGTTTTAACATCCATTTGATGTACAACTAATTTATAAATGGAGGTCAATGCTACTAACACCCTAATAGATGTTATTCTAGCAACCGGCGAATATGTGTCAAAGAAATCTATTCCTTCTTGTTGGATGAAACCCTTAGCAACAAGCCTAGCGTTAAACTTATCAATTGTTTTGTCCACCTTTAGTTTCTTTCTAAAGACCCATTTACAATTGATAGATTTACAACCTCTAGGCAAGTCTACGAGTTCCCAAGTATTATTGCTAAGTATTGAATCAAGTTCACTATTAATAGCTGTTGAGAAAAAAGGGTTTGAGTGATTACAAAAATACATGATTTAAATAACGTGTACTAAAGAAATGCATGATATGTTTTATGACTTGACACGTTTTTACAACAAACCTGCCTTATATACTCTATATATAATGTTGTCGTACTAACAAGCCATGAAGCTTTAAAACTTACATCAAATGTCAAACATTTGTTGTGTTTGAACTATTTTCAGGTGCCACCATTAATGAACTAAACTAGTTCATTAAGTGAAGTATTTAGTTAAATGAACTAAGTAGTTCATATATATACATATATAATGATGGAGGCGGCGGCGATTACAGGAGATCGCTGGCAATGATGCCGGCGATCGTTTTTCCGTTTCGTTTCTGCATCTTCATCGAAAACTCGCTCATACATTCTTCCGTTTCGCTTCTTTCTTTCGTTTTGGCGTTTTCACTCACTGTTTCCTATTCGTTTTCGGGGTGGCTTTCGTTGTTACCATGCAGCCGTTAAAGAAACCAACTTTTGCAGAAATTCTGGTTCCAAAAACATTGCCGCCTCCTGCCACAGCGCGTCCGATCCATCGCTACAAGGGTCTACCATCGGTAACTTTTTATGAGGATGAGGTACATCAATTTTCTCTTCCATATAGATTCTCATTGATTGGATCATTTTGGAATGGAAGTCCCACGATGAAACAGCTTCAACATGCTTTTGAACGCATTGGTTTTGTACAAACGCCAAAACTGGGATTATTAGATGATCAGCATATTATAATTACTTTTACGGAGCAAGATGACTATCAGAGGTGTTTTTTACGTCGTTCATGGATGATTAATGGATATCATATGCGTGTAACTAAGTGGACTCCAGAATTCGATCCGGCTGTCGACACGCCAATTGTGCCTATATGGATTTCGATCAGGGGCTTGCCATTATTTCTTCATAACAAAGCCGCATTATGGGATATTGCACACATGATTGGGGAGCCTTTACGGATGGATTCAGCAACGGTACAAGGATTGCGCCCTTCTGTTCTTCGTCTATGTGTGGAGGTCAATATATCAAATCCCTTGCCATCAAAGGTGCATATACAAGCAGGATCACACGAATACTACCCATCCATCGAATATGAGGATGTTCCTCTCTTTTGCACCGAGTGTCGAATACTAGGTCATGAGGCGAAAAATTTCCCTAAGCATCAAGCTGGAGTTGTCCCAATTGAGACTATGCAGGAGAGACATATTGACACAATGCAGGTTAAAAAAAGCTCAAGGGGTCAACGCTGGACGCCTAAAAAATATTCCTCACATATTGATCATCCACAAGATACACTGGATCCAGAGGATCCTCAGTTAGCACCCAATGTCACAGCAGATATTCCGGGTCAAGAGCCATTACCTCCAGCTGATGTCCTAGCATGATACATTCTCTACACTCAAAGTTAAGCACTTGCCAAGAACAACGTCGGATCACTCCCATCGGTGGCCCCATGTGCACCTAAAGCGTTTCGTTTTCTGAATGTTTGGACTGAGCATCAGCACTTTCGCAGTTTCGTTCAGGATAAATGGAGTGGTTATCCTATGACTGGAGGCATGAGGGGACTGTATAATAAACTTCAACAGTTGAAAAAAGACCTGCAGCATTGGAATAAGCATGTCTTCGGGAATGTGTTTGACGCGCTGCATGTGGCGGAACTGAAAGTTAACAGACTAGATTCACAGTATCTTTTTAACCCAACACCGGAATTACGTGCACAATTGCATCTAGCCCAAGCTGAGTACAATAAAGCTTCCTGCGCTGAGTTGCGATATTGGGAGCAAAAGGCGCGAGTCAAGTGGATTTTAAGTGGAGATGCAAACACAAAATATTACCATGCTCTAGTTAAAGACAGATGGCGAAGACAGTCCATTACCTCTATTTATTCTTCTACGGACGAGCTTTTGACTGAGGCCAGTGCAATTGAAGCAGAGGCAGTTTCATACTACTCCCAATTATTTACGGCAGAGGACATTGAGGATGTAGAAATGTTGTTACAGTACGTTTCCCCGGTGGTAACAGCAGACATGAATGCCTGTCTTATTGCCATGCCTACTTTGGAAGAGACTAAGCAGGCAGTGTGGGCATTGGACCCTAATAGTGCAGCCGGCCCAGATGGTTATAATGGCCAATTTTTTAGATGCTGCTGGGATATTATTGCAATAGATGTACATAAGGCGGTTCAAGAGTTTTTTTTAGGTATGCATATACCGCGTGCAATGGGAAGTACTCTTATTACGCTCATACCGAAAAAAGATTCGCCACGCACTTTTGCAGACTTTAGACCTATCAGTCTTTCAAACTTTATGGCGAAGGTCAGTACGCGTATTCTCACTACCAGGCTAGGAATGTTTTTAAATGACATTATTTCAATAGAGCAAGCTGGATTCATGAAAGGCAGAGATATTTCTGAGCATATTCTTCTTGCGCAAGAGTTAACTCAGACTCTGAATAAGCAAGTACGTGGTGGAAATGTCATGATCAAACTCGATATGATGAAGGCTTTTGATCGAGTCAGTTGGGATTTTTTACAGCGATTACTAGGCTCCATGGGTTTTCATCACCATTTCATTCGGCTAGTTATCAATCATTTGCGAAGCACATATATGTCCATCATCATCAATGGCAAGCCATGTGGTTTTTTCAAACCCACTCGGGGTGTAAAGCAAGGGGATCCCTTATCCCCCATTTTATTCATCTTAGCATCAGAGGCTTTCTCAAGAGGACTGAACAATTTAGTGCAGGGTGGCTCAATCTTGCCGTACTCGTTGGGTAGAGCACGGCCTCTGATCACGCATTTAGCGTATGCTGACGACTTGCTTCTATTTCTGAATGGATCTTTACCTTCCTTGCGCTGCTTTTGGAGATTTCTTGACTTATATCAAAAGGCATCTGGCCAGCGAGTAAATTTTAGTAAGAGTCATTTTATAGTATCAGATTCAGCTGCTCCGCGCTACATTGCCAACATATCGCAGGTGTTAGGTATGTCTTCTGCTCATCTGCCCATAACTTACTTAGGTGTTAATCTATTTCGTGGACGTACAAGGATAGTGCATTGTCTCGATCTTTTGGCTCGGGTGGATAATAGACTCAATGCTTGGCAAAATAAACTGCTATCTGCGGCTGGTAGGCTAGTGCTGATTAAACATGTTCTTACTTCCCTGCCAAATCATACGCTCTCGGTATTGTCCTTGCCAAAGAGTATCCACACTGCTATACGCTGCCGCTTGTGCAATTTCTTTTGGGGAATACACGATGCAGGAGCCAAACATCACTGGGTAAAATGGGAAACTTTGTTTCAGCCGTGTGATGAGGGTGGCTTGGGTTTGAGGAATTTTGACTATTTGTCGCGAGCATATTCAGCGAAACTGTGGTGGTCCTACAATTTAGGTACGTCTCTGTGGGCATTATTCATGCATTCTAAATATGGAGGACGGCTGGGTCAACCTGCACGCATGACAGATTCCCCGGGTTGGAAGAGGGTTTGTGGAGTGCATGATATTTGTACACAGCACATTGATGGGAGCTTGGGTAACTATATATGGCGTCCAAGTAATGCAGGCATTTTTACACTAAAATCGGCATATGAGGTTCTGCGGTCAGAGAGGGTCAAATTATTCTCACATAACTTTATTTGGCATCGTTTACAGATACCCACAGTCAAATTATTCTTGTGGAAATTATATCATGGAGCTCTCCCATTACAGGACAATTTGAGAAGACTCAAGATGCAAGGGCCCTCTTGCTGTCCTTTTTGCTTGGCCTCATCGGCGGATGTTGAGCATCTTTTCTTGCAATGTCCGTCCATACGCTTAATATGGTCTCATTATGCTGTTGTGTTGGATGGTCCTATGGCGAATATTATGGAATTGCGTTCGTATCTAATGGCATGGTGGACATCCACGCGAGCGGTGGGATTGAAAGGATGTTTGAGGATTGTGGCGCCAGGTATACTCCTATGGAATGTATGGCGCATGTACACCTCTGTTGTGTATGGGAATGGCAAATGGTCGCCACATGTATTACAAGAATGGATTCGCAAGGACATATTCTGTTGGTCCACTGCGCAGTCTGGGAAAAAGCATGCCGAAGTTGATCCAACTTTAGTGCGGCTCTCTCTATCTCCGCCATTACAGTATCGTAGATGCAGGATTGTTCGATGGCTTCCACCCCCTACAGGTCGTTTAAAATTGAATGTTGATGCAGCTATTGGTCTGTATAAGGCAGCTGGTGGCGCTGTCCTGCGGGATCATCATGGAAACCTAAAAGGGGCAATCTCCTTTTATTTGCCCGTCACAACACCATTTCAGGCAGAGCTCCAAGCGGCAACGTTGGCATTGTTATATTTTCTACAGCACCATAACAATATTGATATTACAGTTGATTCAAGTGTGGTAGTAGATTATGCTTGCCGTCAGCCAACTTCTTGGCTCTCACGATTACTTATGATGGCTGGTGGAAATATTTCATACTGTCCGAGACAAGTTAATGGGGTGGCTCATTTATTAGCGCGACATGGCCAGCTCTCGGTTGGATTACAATTATTTCGGACTATGCGTGACTTACCAAAATCTATCAAGGCAGCAATACTTACGGATTCCACAACACCTTATCTGCGATCATAATTCTCTCATGGCATCCATATCGACAATTGTCTTCTGTAGTTGTCTGTGTCTCTTTATGACACAGACAACGCAGGCATGTTCTGATTCCCATATACTGTTATTAATGTTTTCTCATGCTTATATGTTGTTGCCTGTGTCTTTTGATGCAGGCAACGCTGGTAATTTCTTTGTTATGCATGCCTGTGCCTTATATGCATTGGTTTCACCTTGGATAGTAATCTTGCTCTCTTGGTTTTGCATGAACACTTGCTGTCTATGCTTTGCGAGTCAATCACCTGCCTGCTTCGAAGAATTGATCCACACGCAAACTGGGACGTATGTACTTGTGACACCGGCCGACAACTGGGTTCAGCATCAAGTCATCCTGTCATCCTCTACTCCACTGACGACAATCATTCACTATTTTGTTTTATGTAGCTTCTTCTCCATTCCTTCCAATTGTATAAATATGCACGCTTTTTCCTTCGCCAAGGTTTTATCCACAAGGGTGGTTTTACTTGGCAAGGTTTTAATGCGACATATCATATACGATTGGAGGATGGCCATCATATGCTACTTGTATTATCATTATGTTTTCAATAACTTTGAGTTTTGTAATATGGTATTCCTCCGCCATAAGTGAGGATTTACAATAATAATAACATCTTCTTTTGGAAAAAAAAAAAATAAAAAAAAAAGAACTAAGTAGTTCATTAAATGGAGATATATTTGGAAAAGGCATAACGACAAAAAATTGAAGAATGGAAAGTCCTCTCCCACCTTTATCACACGTTTTGACATATATATATATATATATATATATATATATATATATTCAGATTTTTTTTAAAAGGTACTATACACATATATTCCAACGTACTACCAACACGTTATATATTTTACGAATGTATGTTAACGTCACACCACCATATTTACCTCATATTTATGAGTATATTCAGGTCTTATATCATATGATATAAATCATGGTGATGACAAAATTATTACGACACGTTACAAGATTCTATACCAAAAATTGTCGTATCGGATGACAACCGAAACTTCGCCAATGTGTCACGTACTTGCTATATATAGATGGCCAGGCCCTAAACTTCAAAAATGGCCACAAATTTTGTGGCTTACATGGTATATTCGGTCATAAAATCATTCCATGTTGGCACACACAAATCACCCCCAATTAAGGCCAAATTGTGGAGATTTCAAATTCAACATTTTTAGCACATGGGGAACCACTTACACTCAGCCTTTAGAGCTGAATATTCAAGTTATTCTATGTATATTATGTGTGACATAATATATATAACATGTGCAAAAAGTTTGAATTCAATCACAGAAAAATCGCGAAATCGACAAAAGTCAAAAATTCGGTTTTCTACGAACACAACACATGAAACGTTTTCTTGGCATGACATGTAGCTTTTATCTAGACACTTTTACTTATTCAATACATTCTAGAGTGTTCTAGAAACATCAATTTAGGGATGATTGGAATATACCATATGTGTATAATTATTGTGCACTATTTTACAAAGTTTGCAAAAATAAATTTAGCACATGTTCAAGCTTTGTCACATGCCTAGCTCAGCCTTGATGGAGCTTATGTGGAGTCTAGTTGACATCTTGATTGGTCAAGATGGAGTATGCAAGGTTAGTGACATGAAGAAGGGAGCTACACAAGGTAATGTTTTAAACTATGTCACATATGTGACACATGCTGAAAATTTCAGCATGTGTACATTAAGTTGGCCGAAATTTTCATCTTAATGATAATATATTTGCCTCTTTAATTTAAATGGATTGATTTGATGATAAAATGGCAATATTTTGAATATGTCTTGAATAGTGCACATGCTGAAAATTTCAGCATGTGAGAAATGAGTTGGCCGAATTTTTGAGTTAAATGAAGGATAATTTGTCTTGCAAATTAAGTGGGATTGATTATGTGACTTTTGGCAATATTTTAAACGCTAATTTGGCATATGTTTTAAGTGTAATGTTCAGATTTATACAGTCATCCAATCAATGAGTGCCAAATAATCAAGACCAAGATGATCATCCAATGAAGTGTTGCCAAGTAAGCAAGTTGATGTCACAATTATACAAGGTATTCTTCCAAGGACTTAAAAGATAATTTCCAAGGGGAAGAAAAGGCTAAGAGGGGACGGCCACACTTGTTAAAAAGAGGAGAAGAAGAGCCAATGAAATACAAGACAAGTCTCACAAGTGCTATAGTGCAAAAACGTTTTCTACATCTTCTTCTTCTACCTTTCTTTCTTCTTCTCTCTCAAAGCCTATTGTATCTACATTCAAATACACTGTATAGGCTTCATACAAACCACCATACAGGACATATTCTTGTGAAAGGTTGATCAAGGTGTGATCAAACCTTCATCCACTCGGTGGTGGTGTTCATGATAATTGTGATTGCTTGTTTTGATTGTAAAGGGTTGGAGTTGGTGTATAACTCCATCAACCCTGTGTGGTAAGGTGTTAGTTTGTTTAGTGATAACCGAGGAAGGTGTCCTCGAAGACTGGAGTAGGTTGATTTAACCGAACCAGTATAAAATTCCTTGTGTTCTCTACTTTTCTGCACATTACTTTCACTTTCCAGCACAGTGCATCATTTTCATTGCAATAGGAAAAATATCAAACGAATTTCAAAAATCAAGAAACTTTTCAGAAACATAGCCACACGTTTTAAGTTTCATTTGGCGCAAGTTTCAACCCTTTTGGATAAGTATAAGTTATTCAAACGTCAATAGTTCTGAGACTAGTGCAGTCTGATTTTTAGACTTGTGAAGGTTGAGACTTTGAACATATTTGACTTACTTCTCAAAGGAATTTTTCAAAACTGTTTAAACCTGATTAAATACATATAGAAAGGGGTTTGTCATTATATTTTCAGACCATTTGAAGATACGGTTTATTCGGAATAAATTTTTTAAATCAGACTACCGTTTCTGGCAGATTTGTGCAATCTGACCGCCAAAGATTTTTCAAAGGGTTAAAGGTTGAATTTTGATCTGAAATTTTTATGAGATACTCAGAACATCGGAGACTATAATCTCTCTAAATTTTAGAATTTTTGAAGACCTGTAACCTAGTTTTTAAAACGTTGCAAAACAGGTCCTGAAAACAGAAACTGTTTTCAGAAGTTGGGTTTTTGGATTAAAACATTTTTAAAAACAAAATTTTCCGCACCCACTATTCAACCCTCCCCCTTCTAGTGGTGCCTTGCAGATCCTACAAGTGGTATCAAAGCGCAGACACACTCACAAGCAGAAGATCTAATGATCTAAGTGAGATGGCAACCACTAGCTTCAAAACCGAGCAAGAAGGTATGCCTAGTCAAATGCCTCCTCTTTTTGATGGTGAGTCCTTTATTCAATGGAAATTAATAATGAAACTTTTTCTTATGGCTATTGCTATTGATCTATGGTCTATTATAGAAGACGGTCCATTTGTTCCTTCAAAACTATCCACTGTAGATGATGTCACACTAGAAGTTGTAAAACCGAGACAAGAATATACTAGTGATGACAAAAAGAGACTAAGCATGAATGCTAGAGCCATGCAACTACTCCTAAATGGGCTAAGCAAAAGTGAATCTAGTTATGTGTCTAATTGCTCTAGTGCTCAAGAAATGTGGAGAATTCTTGAGATGAAACATGAGGGGACTAGCCAAGTAAAGGAGTCCAAGATCAATATGCTTATACCTACACTTGAGTCCTTTAAATTATTGCCAAATGAGTCGATTGTTGATATGGATCTACGCTTGACTAACATTTATAATTCTCTTGAGTCTCTTGGCAAAGCTTTCTCTACGCAGGAAAAGGTCCAAAAGGTACTACGAAGTCTTCCATCCGAATGGGACCCTAAAGTGAAAGCTATATAGGAAAGCAAAGAAACCAAATCAATAACAAAGGAGGAACTAATTGGATCACTAAAGGTATATGAAAACAAACTCACTTTAAGAAAATCGGATCAACGTCGAAACAGGGTAAGACTATTGCTTTTAAATCAAATGAATACGTCTCTGCTTTTTCCGATCACGTAGATGATAGTGATTCCGAATCAGAAAACGATGACTTAATACTATTGGCTAAAAGTTTGTGAAAATTCATGAGAAAGTCATTTAAAAACAAATCTAAGGCTACTTCCACTAAAAGAAATAAAAATAAAGCAAATGACAAGGACGTAAAGTGCTAGAATGCGGGAAACTTGGACATTTGTCTTATGACTGTCCTAACAAGGACAAACAAACAAACAAACAAACAAACACCTTGACAAGGATCGGACTAAAAATAGACTCATCTCAAAATCTAAACAAAGGAGAAGCGCTCTCAAGGCCTCCACTTGGAGTGACACATCTGACCCTGAGACTGATACAGAAGAGGTGACGGCACAAGTATGCTTCGCATCCAAAGCATCAAACGAGATATCTTCTGATTCTGACTCTGATTCTAAACCTTCATATGATGATCTTTTCAGTCAATATTTAGAACTGCACAAATTCACTAAGACTCTCGCAAAAGAAAAGAAGCAATTAATTGAAGACAAGAAGTTGTTAGAATCTTCTAACACGAATCTTGTTTCTCAATTAAACAATTCAAAAGAAGAGTCGTCATGCATCATCAATGCATTAAAGTCAGAGATCTCATCATTAATTACAAATAATAATGAAATGAAATCCGAGATTTCAAATTTGAAATCAAGGAATACTGATTTAGAGAAAATGATGAAACAATTTAACATGGGATCTAACATGCTAGATCGCATTATTCTATCACAAAAACATGATAGTGATAAAACCAGATTAGGATACGTTGAGACAAACGAAGCATCAATTAAACCAACCAAATTCGTTTTGTCTAAGAAGGTAGACAGACCTAAGGCAAACATGGCACCTAAGATGACGCAAAGACCCCCTCTCCCTTCATCTCGTCATGCTTCTTCTTCATATCATACAAAATATAATTATCTGCCGTATAGATATGAGAAGAAACCAGTGATTCATACACGACATTCATTCCATACATCTAGATCACGCACTATACACACTAACACTAGAACATATCAAAAACGCACACCATATGATGCGCATAAGGGGAATTCGGCCAAAGGCCTAACATTTTCTCACCCCATGTCTACTACATTGCTCCTTCATCTACATTTTTACCATTTGCTAGACCGAGAAGGATCACCCAAGTGTGGGTACCGAAAGGTACTTTTACTAAGAGGTGAATAACTAACTCGTAAGGACCCAAAATTAAAAGGGTACCTAAATCATTGTTGTACACTGCAGGGAACCCATACATCAAAAGACACATCTATTCAAGTGGTTCCTTGACAGTGGTTGCTCGAGACATATGATGGGTGATCCGAGCTTGTTCACAAAGTTGAAGAAGGTCACAAAAGGCGGATCCGTGACCTTTGGAGACAACAATGAAGGAAGAATCGTCGGAAAAGGTACAATCAGAAGCCCAAGCACTTTTCAAATCTCAAACGTCTTTTTGGTAAGTAATCTATCCTATAATCTTCTTAGCGTCTCACAGTTTATTGACAATGGATTTGATATGTGTTTTACTCATCCATATTGCAACATAATAAATAAAAATGGAGAAACAGTCTTAAAAGGAAAAAGGGAAGGAAATATTTTTACACTTTCTATGGATGACATGTTAGACGGTAAAGTTAAGTGTTTTATATCGAATGAACCTAACGTCAATTTGTGGCATAGACGTTTAGGACACATTGGTATTTCTACACTTGAAAAACTTCAACGAAAGAACCTAATATGAGGATTGCCTAAACTTGATTTAGACAACTTTCAGTTGTGTGAATCTTGTATCAAAGGCAAACAAACATGCGAGTCACTTAAACCTAAGAATGAAATTAGCACGTCTAGAGTTTTAGAATTATTACACATTGACTTGTTTGGTCCTAGTCGCACTAAGAGTCTCGGTGGAAGTCATTATGCATGTGTTATCGTTGATGATTTTTCTCGCTATACTTGGACTTTATTTCTTGCAAATAAAGATGATAGTGCCATTGAGATTGAAAAACTAATAAAACAACTTGAAAATGAATATGGATTAAATGTGAAAAATATTAGAAGCGATAGAGGCGGTGAATTTAAAAACAAGGACATGATTGCATTTTGCGAAGAAAAAGGAATCAAACACGAGTTTTCGCCACCTAGAACTCCACAACTAAATGGAGTAGTAGAAAGGAAGAATATGACACTACAAGAAATCGCTAGAACCATGTTGTGTGAAAATAAATTGCCTAGATTTTTATGGGCGAAAGCCGTAAATTGTGCATGCTATATAGTTAATCGTTTGTCAATTAGAAAGAAAATAAATAAAACGCCTTATGAGATAGTAAATGATCGCATGCCTAAAATTGATTACTTTCGTGTGTTTCGTTGCAAATGCTTTGTTTAAATACAAAAGATAATTTAGACAAGTTTGAATCTAAATCAATTGAATGCATCTTTGTTGGATATTCTGTGAATTCAAAAGCATATAGATGTTACGATCCTATCACTAGACAAATTTTAGAATCCATTCATGTGAAGTTCAATGAATTTGGTGATGTTGAAAAAGATAAAGAATATGAGGATGATTTTGAGCTAAAACCCATGTTAGATGATGTAGAGAATGAAGACGTGCATGATGAATTGAACACACTAGAAATGCATGATCACTTAGAAATGCATGAGAACGTAGAAAATAATCAACCAATATAGCATAGGGATCACCTACACGATCTCATTATAGGCGACATTACTCATGGTGTTCGACCACGTAGAAGAATAAATCCGGATGGAATAAACCAATTTTATGCTATGATATCCGAAATTGAACCTAAAAACGTGTTTGATGCTTTGAGTGATTCTTCTTGGATTGATGCTATGCATGATGACTTAATCAATCTGTAAGAAATGATGTACGGAATTTAGTGCCACGACCACAAGGTAAGACTATAATAGGCACAAAGTGGGTGTTTAGAAATAAAATGAATGAAGAAGGTAAAGTTTTTAGAAACAAGGCGAGACTTGTAGCACAAGGATATAATCAAGAAGAAAGAATAGACTATGACAAAATATTTGCACCCGTGGCACGTTTAGAAGCCATACGACTTTTACTTGCTATTGCTTGCATGAAAAGTTTTAAACTTTATCAAATGGACGTGAAAAATGCATTTTTAGATGGCTTTATACAAGAAGAAGTATACGTGAAACAACCACCCGGTTTTGAAGATTTGAAATACCCCGATCACGTGTACAAATTAAAGAAAGCACTATACGGTTTAAAGCAAGCACATAGGGCGTGGTATGATCGTTTTGCTACTTTTCTTTTGGAAAACGGTTTTAAAAGAGGTACAATAGATAGCACTCTATTCTTGAAATAAGATAAATCGGATTTACCAATCATTCAAATTTATGTTGATGACATCATTTTTGGATCTATATCTCATAAACTTGTTGAAGAATTTGAAACTTGCATGAAATCCGAGTTCGAAATGTCTATGGTTGGTGAATTGAATTACTTTCTTGGTTTGCAAATTAAACAAACGAGTAAAGGTATACATATAAGTCAAGTGAAATATGTGAATGACATGATTAAAAAGTTTAATTTTGAGCACCTATAACCGTCCCCCACCCCTATGAGCGTCACCACTAAACTAGATAAAGATGAAAATGGAAAGGATTTTGATAATGCTTTATATAGGTCTATGATTGGTTCTTTGCTCTATCTTACTGCTAGCAGACCTGATATCATGTTCAGTGTATATATGTGTGCACGTTTTCAAAGTCAACTTAAAGTGTCTCATTATAATACTGTGAAAAGAATATTTCGATATATTAAGCACACCCCTACTTTAGGCCTTTGGTATGATAAAGATTGTGAATTTGACTTGCATGCTTATACCGACGCGGATTATGGTGGATGTAAAATAGATAGAAAAATCACAAGTGGCACTTGTCAATTTATAGGAAATTCACTAATTTCATGGTTTTCTAAAAAGAAAGCAAGTGTAGTCTTATCCACTACCGAAGCTGAATACATGGCACTTAGTCTTTGTTGCACACAATTACTATGGTCAAAACAACAACTTTCAGATTTCGGTATCACGGTCAATCATATTCCTATTTATTGTAATAGTGTGAGTGTCATAAACTTGTCTAAGAACCCCGTGCTACACTCTAAGGCCAAGCATATATAAGTACGATCACTTCCTTCGTGATCACGTAAATAATAGTGACATTATCATAGATCAAGTACGCACTGAAGTACAAATAGCCGACATCTTCACTAAGACACTAAATCAAGCCACGTACGAAAATCTCCGTTCTAAATTAGGCATGATTTTTGCTGATTTGATTTGATATTTCTTTCCATATTTACATGCACTTTTGATTGTCTTTCCAAAATATAGGGGGAGAGAGTGTATGATTTCAGGGGGAGAGAGAGAGAGATTGATTGCACAAATCAAGAGGGAAAAAATTTGAAATTTGAAATTTGAAATTTGAATTTGTGTACGATTAGAGGAGGAGAGATCAAATTTAAATCATGTACTAAGATTATTTTGTAAATCATCAAAAGGGGGAGATTGTTGAGAAAAAGGGGTTTGAGTGATTACAAAAATACATGATTTAAATAACGTGTACTAAAGAAATGCATGATACGTTTTATGACTTGACACGTTTTTACAACAAACTTGCCTTATATACTTTATATATAATGTTGTCGTACTAACGAGCCATAAAGCTTTAAAGCTTACATCAAATGGTAAACATTTGTTGTGTTTGAACTATTTTCAGGTGCCACTATTAATGAACTAAACTAGTTCATTAAGTGAAGTACTTAGTTAAATGAACTAAGTAGTTCATTAAATGGAGATATATTTGGAAAAGGCATAAATTGAAGAATGGAAAGTCCTCTCCCACCTTTATCACACGTTTTGACATATATATATATGTGTATATTCAGATTTTTTTAAAAGGCACTATACACTTATATTCCAACGTACTACCGACACGTTATATATTTTACGAACGTATGTTAACGTCACAACACCATATTTACCTCATATTTATGAGTATATTCAGGTCTTATATCATATGTTATAAGTCATGGTGATGACAAAATTATTATGGCACGTTACAAGGTTCTAAACCAAAAATTGTCGTATCGGGTGACAACCGAAACTTCGCCAACGTGTCACATACTTGCCATATATAGATGGTCAGACCCTACACTTCAAAAATGGCCACAAATTTCGTGGCTTATATGGTATATTCAGCCATAAAATCATTCCATGTTGGCACACACAAATCACCCCCAATAAAGGCCAAATTGTGGAGATTTCAAATTCAACATTTTTAGCACATGGGGCGCCACTTACACTCAGCCTTTAGAGCTGAATATTCAAGTTATTCTATGTATATTTTGTGTGACATAATATATATAACATGTGCAAAAATTTGAATTCAATCGGAGAAAAATTACAAAATCGACAAAAGTCGAAAATTCGGTTTTCTGCGAACACGACACATGGAATGTTTTCTTGGCATGACATATCGCATGTATCTAGACACTTTTACATATTAAATACATTCTAAAGTGTTCTAGAAAAATCAATTTAGGGATGATTGAAATATACCATATGTGTATGATCATTGTGCACTATTTTACAATGTTTGCAAAAATAAATTCAGCACATGTTCAAGCTTTGTCACACGCCTAGCTCAGCCTTGATGGAGCTTATGTGGAGCCTAGTTGGCATTTTGATTGGTCAAAAATGGAGTACACAAGGTTAGTGACATGAAGGAGGGAGCTACACAAGGTAATGTTTTAAACTATGTCACATATGTGACACATGCTGAAAATTTCAGCATGTGTACATTAAGTTGGCCGAAATTTTCATCTTAATGATAATATATTTGCCTCTTTAATTTAAATGGATTGATTTGATGATAAAATGGTAATATTTTGAATATGTCTTGAATAGTGCACATGCTGAAAATTTAAGCATGTGAGAATGAGTTGGCCTAATTTTTGAGGTAAATGAAGGATAATTTGTTTTGCAAATTAAGTGGGATTGATTATGTGACTTTTGGCAATATTCTAAACACTAATTTGGCACATGTTTTAAGTGTAATGTTCAGATTTATACAGTCATCAAATGATGACAAATCTCATCCAATCAATGAGTGCCAAATAAGCAAGGCCAAGATGATCATCCAATGAAGTGTTGCCAAGTAAGCAAGTTGATGTCACAATTAAACAAGGTATTCTTCCAAGGACTTAAAAGATAATTTCCAAGGGGAATAAAAAGATAAGAGGGGATGGCCACACTTGTTAAAAAGAGGAGAAGAAGAGCAGATCAAATACAAGACAAGTCTCACAAGTGCTATAGTGCAAAAACGTTTTCTACATCTTCTTCTTCTACCTTTCTTTCTTCTTCTCTCTCAAAGCCTATTGTATCTACATTCAAATACTTTGTATAGGCTTCATATAAACCACCATACACGCCATATTATTGTGAAAGGTTGATCAAGGTGTGATCAAACCTTCATCCGCTCGGTGGTGGTATTCGTGATCATTGTGATTGCTTGTTTTGATTGTAAAGGGTTGGAGTTGATGTATAACTCCATCAACCCTGTATAAGGTGTTATTTTGTTTAGTGATAACCGAGGAATGTGTCCTCGAAGATTGGAGTAGGTTGATTTAACCGAACCAATATAAAATTCCTTATGTTCTCTACTTTTCTGCACAATACTTTCACTTTCCAGCACAGTGCATCATATTCATTGCAACAGGAAAAATATCAAACAAATTTCAAAAATCACGAAACTTTCCAGAAATATAGCCACACGTTTTAAATTTTATTTGGCGCAAGTTTCAACCCTTGGATATGTATAAGTCATTCAAACGTCAATAGTTCTGAGACTAGTGCATTCTGATTTTCAGACTTGCAAAGGTTGAGACTTTGAACGTATTTGACTTACTTCTCAAGGGAATTTTTCAAAACTGTTTTAACCCAATTAAATACATATAGAAAGGGGTTTGTAATTAAATTTTCAGATCATTTGAAGACACAGTTTATTCGGAATAAATATTTTAAATCAGACTACCGTTTTTGACAGATTTCCGCAATCTGACCACCTACAATTTTTCAAAGGGTTAAATGTTGAATTTTGATCTGAAATTTTTAGGAGATACTCAGAACATCTGAGACTACAATCTCTCCAAATTTCAGAATTTTTGAAGACCTGTAACCTTGTTTTAAAACGTTGCAAAACAGGTCCTGAAAACAGAAACTGTTTTCAAAAGTTGGGTTTTTGGATTAAAACATTTTTAAAAACCAAATTTTCCGCACGCACTATTCAACCCCCCTTCTAGTGGTGCCTTACAGATCCTACAATAGCTTCTTTCCAATACTTAGAATCTATAGACTTTATAGCTTCTTGATACGTCTTCGGATCGTTTTCTATAATAAAGGCAGTAACAAAATCATCTCCGAATGATTTTACCACTCTTTTCCTTTTACTTCTTCTCGGTGAGTTATTATCATTATTCGTAATTTTACTAGACTCACCTTTTCTATAGCCCGAATCACAATTTCTTCTTTCTTCATAGGAAAAATATGCTCAAAAAACTTAATATTCTTAGACTCAATAATAGAACCATTATCTATTGCAGCACTGTTTGTGCATAACCTATGAAAACACAATCATTAGTTTTGGGACCTATTTTACTCCTTTTGAAATCCGAAATTCCAACCTTAGGTAAACACCCCCACACCTTGAAGTAATTCAAGTTAGGTGCATAGCCTTTTCAAAGTTCATAAGGAGTTTTATTAGTCTTCTTATCTGGAATTCTATTTAATGCCGAAAGAATCACTTCTCCCCACATATTATTAGGCAAACCGGAACTAATTAGCATGGCATTCATCATATCCTTAAGAGTTGTATTTTTCCTTTCAGCAACTCCGTTAGATTGAGGGGTGTAAGGTGGTGTGAACTCATGAATAATTCTATTATCTTCACAAAAGTTTTGTAAAGACAATACATTGTACTCACCACCTATGTCGGTCTTTAGCCTCTTAATCTTTCTGTCCAGTTGATTTTCAACTTCATTCTTATACCTGATGAACATGCTTTTAGATTCATCTTTATGGGCCAACAAGTAAATTCTAGTGTATCTAGAAAAATCATCAATGAAAGTAATATAATATTTCTTGCCACCTTTACTTGCATAACCTTTAAAGTCTCCGAAGTCACTATGAATAAGTTCCAACTTATCTGTAACTCTTTCAGTTGACTTAAATGACTTTTTATGGTGCTTAGCTTCTACACAAAATTCACATTTATCAAAATCGTCACTATTTGCGAAAGATATCAAGTTAGAAAACTTTTTCCTTTTAAAAGCATCCTTATTAACATGTCCTAGTCTTGCATGCCAAATATCAAGAGAATCAACAATATAAGCAGAACTAGATGCATTCTTATTATTAATAACACAAACAACATCAAGTACAAGTAAACCTCCCAAGCAAAACCCTTTCCCAACAAATTCCTCATTCTTGAAAAGTACAAGCTTATCAGTTTCAAAACAAGTTTGATATTAGCCTTTTCGGTAGTATTCCGGAAATCAAGTTCCTATGCATGGAAGGTACATATAGCACATTGCTGAATTCCAGTCTTTTGCCTGAAGTCAACTTGAGAAGCACCTTTCCTTTTCCAAGAACTTGGATACCATGTGCATCTCCCAAGAAGACTTGTTCACCATCACCTATTTCTTGATAATCAAAAAATAGATCCTTACTGGTAGCAATGTGCTTGGTAGCTCCTGTGTTTACCACCTATTCTGTAGCACCACTGACAAGGTTTGCCTCAGACAAGACGACTGCCACAATGATCTCTTCGTCCGCTGTTGAATTCTCCACTAGATGCACTTGGCTGCTGGTTTGTCCTTTTCGTTGGTTGCACTTGGCTGCTCGGTGACCATAATTTCCACACATCCAGCAGGCTCCTTTGAGTTCCTTCTATCTTTGCCCCTGCACAAAAGTCTTACCTTTTCCATTGTGCTGAATCTTTTGCTTTTTGGGTTTGTGCTCCACCATGTTGGCTTGGGAGTCTCTTTCATCACTTTGCTTATCATCCAGCCTATTATTTTCTTCAATACGAATATGCTTGATGACTCCATCCATGGTTAACTTGCCATCATCATGCTTCTCTCTCTTCTTGTATTTGTTCCAAGAATATGGAAGCTTCTCTAGCAAGCAGGCTGCTTGAAAGGTTTCATCAACTTTGATGCCTTCTTGCTCCATATTATCCACCAATTGTTGATATTGGTGAATCTGATCATTGATTGGTAAATGGTCCACCATTTGAAATTTTAGAAATTCACTGACCACATACTTTATTTGCCAACATCTTCAGAACCATATTTGTTCTGAAGTGCTGTCCAAATGTCCTTTGCTGACGAGAATTTGACATAAATGTCAAACAGTGAATTGGAGAGGAAGCGCATGATATGTCCTCTACAAGTTGTATTGTCAACCTCATATTTAATGCTTTCTGTTTCATCCGTTGGTTTGTCTCTTGATAACACATAAGAAACAAAAATCATCTCCAGGAAGAAAAGCACCTTGGCCGCCCATCGTTTGAAGAATTTGACATCAAATGGCTCCATCTTAGACATATTAGGAACTGATACTTGTCTGGTTGTCATATTCAACAACAAATTGCTTTAAGAATGTAAGAAAACAGTGTAGGAATACGGAAACCAATTAAACAACAAGGATAAACAATAGCCGAGACGTGACTAGATTGTCACTGTGCTTAAAGCAATTTTGCCTCTACCAAAGAGCTAGGTAGCCTTCAAGCAAATGCTTCCCAGGATATAACAACTTTCTCTCTTCCTTTTTTCTCTAAGGGGGAGAGATTGAACTTGCTTGTAGAAGTGAATGATAGAGAAGAAAAGTTGGAGGAGACAAAGTGCTGAAATTCTCAGAATTTTGCAAAGGTTTGTTGTGTATATTCAAGATAGCAAGGTCTTATATTTATAAGTCTTGGGTTGTGTTAAAGGCAACCTTAAAACTCATTGCAGCAGTTTTGGATACCTCCAAGTCAGTTGCTAGCCGTTCATAGATGAAGAGAGGTGAACCTTGGATCAAAAGATGTAATTCAAAATAAAAAGTTTTGGCTGTTGGCACCTTGATCGATCGATGTCACTTCGATCGATCGATGTCGGACAGACCACCAACTTTGCGTCCTGCCAACATAGATCGATCGATGTATCGATCGATGTGATCGATCTATGTTGGACAGAAAGTTTCCAGTATTGCATCCTCACCACATCGATCGATCGATGTGATCGATCTATGTCCAATAGAACACTCAACTTTATCCAGCTTTCACTTGGTTCGATCCGGACTACACATGGATCGATCCAAGTGATTTTTTTCACGTTCAAAGCGTTCAAATCATCTTTTAATCTCCCAAACAACATCATACAAGTTTTTATATAAGTTTGGAGCATATTTTAAAGTACTTTGACGTACCTTTCCAACAATAAGCACAACCATAAGCCAAAAATCTTTAGATGTGCAAGAAAAAAATTTCTGCATTTCATGAAAATCCTATTATTTTATATTTAACAAACATATCCTCATAATCCTGTAAGAATCAATTATAATTATTATAGTTGATTCCAAGAATCTCGTGATTTATTTAAAAATCACTAATATAGATCACATGTTTAAACATACCCGTACATTTTATTGGCTAGATACATTGCAATTATTGACTGCATTAATGATCAGATTTGATTCTGATTGATTTCCAATTAATATGATTCCTTGATGGAAGGAATTAATTACCGGATAAATAAGGAAAAGGGTCTAACTTATGAATAGAGAGCCTATGATATACCATCGATCCAAGTTATACAGCATTCAGATAGGCATAGGCTGAAAGGCTCCATTTCCGATAGGAATTCTTCTCTGCAGCAAGGTTCTGGTTCAAAGGCAACGACTAAACGATAATGGTCGGAGGTAACTTTTATGCTTCTGCTATTTATTTTGACCTAACAAACCCAAGATCAAGACAATGCAATCATGGCACTAAATGTTGTACAGTAGCAGCTCTTTGGTTAATACTTTCAAGAAGCATGAGATTTTTTTTAAAAACATTTTTACATGCGAGAGACAATACTTTAAATATGAGTTAATTGCACCTGGTATCCATACTTTTCCACAAAGTTTTAAATAGCATCTATACTTTCATTAAACTCGCTTACTAGCCATACTTATTGGTGAAATTAACACCTGGCACTTGGCAACCGGGAATTGACCTACTGATGGCGGTTTTTATCAATTTTTTTTTTCACTTTTCTCACACTTAGCGCCAAAATTTTCCCAACCATGATTAATTTCACCTTCCCTCGATTACTTCCAATCTATTCTTTCCTCCAAAAACTTTGTGCCTCTGCAGCAGGTACTTTTGCAGCAGCAATTACAATTCACTTCCAAATGAGTTCTATGGTCGTCAAAGTTGTCTTCTTGGTACTGATCTGCATCGTTCACCAAGTTCCTCAGGACTGGAGCAGTGAAAACCCAGGATACGGAAAGTATTTCCCTTTTGCTCCAGAATAAAACTTGTCCGCCCTTGGATATTATACCTGGTCTAACTCATCAAATTTTCAAAACACTGAGTCATAATTTACACACAAACTCAACCGTCTTTTTTACGGCCACCACTCTCTGGAGGCCACCGGCTTTTCTCATTTTTTGGATAATCCAATTTAAGATGAACAGGGGGTTTTTGGTGATGGATTGCCTTACTGGTGGTTGCTTTGGTTATTGTTGAGACGTCTCAGTTTTCAGTTTATCTCGGTGAAGTCTTTTCCATGGGAAGGGGTTGCCGCTCTTCACCGGAGGTGGACGGCTATGGGATTGGAGGTGGGGGAGTGGATGAAGAGGGAAGGGGAAGGAAGGAAAAAAAGTGAGAAGACAATAGTGTCCTCCCAATCCAGCTACAAGCTCAACCTGGTCTCCCGAGGATGGCTTTCTCAATTCCCACCCCTTTGTCGACGATGATGCTTTGAGAGCGGTGTTTGCTATAAACCCAATGAGCAGTCAACGGGAAAATGAAGGGGGTGGGGGTTTTTGATTTTTTCCCTTTCTTATTCAAAGTATTGATACACAATCTTGGTTAAAGTCGGGTTAAAAATGGGGTTAAGTCCGGTCAACGGTATATTTGAGCAGTCAACGTTAAACTAGCAAGTCATCCGGATGCCAGGTGATAATTTACCCTATAAGTATGGCTGCTAAGCGAATTAAATGAAAATATAGATGGTACTTAAAACTTGGTAGAAAAGTTAAGATACCAGGTGCAATTAACTCCTTTAAATGTAACATGTTTGTATTTTCATTTAAACTAAACACGACACATAACCTTAAGCGTAACAAACTGACATTGAGTCCCATTAACTCAGGTCTTTATTCATGACATAACATTCCTCATCCTTACAATAGTTCATGTACGCTTCCTATAGACAAATCTTCCCAAAGATAAATCAGAAAAAGGATATTAACCATGTCAAATCCAGCCGTAAGAAACATGTTGTTTATATATTTGAATAAAATTGTCAAACTTCAAAAGTGAATTACGATCTATTTCAAATATCAGAAAACAAGGAATGTTGTCATGTATGCATCACGCTTATGTTTACGCTCTATATAAAAATTTTAAAAGAAGAGGAAAAAAAAAAGTTATACACAGGAGACTAGGTCAACCACAAGTCAAATATATAATGGCATAAAAATAAACTGATCTAGTTGTCGGAATTTTATGCGAAAGAGTACACGTCAAAACACAAGCAACCATCACAAGAGATCAACTGCACCGGTTGCAAATAAAGAAAAACAAAACAAGTCAACCTTTACATATGGAGTTACCTAATAATTAGTTAAGTTACTCTGTCTGACTTAATTTATTGTAGTTTAATTTAAACATGGAGCGTCGCTGTTTCTTCTCATATATGTAAGCACATGTCATTTAGTATATTGATTAGATGGGTGAGCTATCCTGTGCTTAGTAAAGACTAATGATCCACCACATATTTTTACTGTTTCTACATTCTTTTTATTCTAGTGTAAACACGTACATTCACCTTCATACACATATATTTAGATGCATTCAATCTCGCAAAGTCATGCATGCATATATTGCATATAGCACATTATTTTCATTTGTATCTTTCATGCATCATACGCATTTACGTTTGGGCTTAGACCTCCAATCGTTGTGTTTTACATATACACGTGCCTAAGTCAACATACACATTTACGTGGAGAATATATGGGCTTATGTCTCTATACACCATCACAAAGTGACACCTTGCAACTTAATTAAACAATGAGACTTTTTTACTACTCATTAACATGCTTTATATCTCTTAATTTTGCATCATCAACATAAGCAATCCATTGGTCAAACTTAATCTGCAACATTTGATAACTCAATGCTTTTCTTTGGACAAAATTTGACATCAACCTACAATCATAATCTTATACAAATAAGAGTTATCATGAACTTAAAATGCGGTGAACTCGAATAGAGGATTTTAAAGCTCTTTGGATCGTCTCAATCGTAGTTATGTAGCTCATTATACACTCAGACAAGCTTAGGTCTCTGAACTAGGTTTGACGTCCTACCTCCAGGCAAGACGGTTTCACAAAACTTACTGGAAGGGGGTCAGACATCCTACCCACATATAGGACAGTTTCACAAACCATTCTGGAAATTGGTCGAACGTTCTATTCCCGGATAGGATGGTTGTCGGAACTTATTCTACACTACCATGCAAATTAATCATAATCCACCACACTGCTCTTATAACATATAAATATGTCAACAAATCATAAAATTCTGACACTCAAATAGCAACCACCCTTAAGAAACTTCCTATGTTTTTTGACTTTGGGCTAGAAGAAATGACTTCAGCCCCAGTTTGGATAAAATTCTCCAATCTTCCAGTTTCACTCTGGAAGGAGGAGTTTCTTTCCAAGATATGTCATCAAGTAGGGAACCCTCTCATGGCAGATTTATTAACCACAAGAAGAGAAGTTTGGGGATATGCTAGAGCACTTGTGGAGGTGGATCTCAGCAAGCCATTATTAAAGACTATTGATATCTTCCTATCAAATGGGATGAGCATCAAACAAGCAGTGGAATACGAGAGGCTACCTATGTTCTGTGAAGAATGCAGGCAGATTGGCCACTCCTCGATGATTCACATGAGGACTGATCCAATAGCACCCAGTAAGCATGGTGGGAAGCAAATAAAGGTTCCCCTACTCAAGTCTGGGCATAATAAAGGGAAAGTGCAACACAATGATACAGAACCTGCTCAGGGGAGCATGCACAGGGAGAAAAAAACCACTGAGACCCAAATGAATGTTGACAATGTGTTTGTGGTTCAGGAAATTATACCAAAGGAACATGATGGACAAACATCACCTATGCATACTAATGCTGAATGTCAAAAATCTTACCTAGCTGCTTTTGACCCCCTGTACCTGATGGAGTTCCAATTTCCCGTGTATGATGAATATCATGTACATAGACTCAAGGCACTGCAAGAAGAGGAGTTTCTTCAAGTAATGTCTAAGAAAAGAGCAAAAGAAAACAAAAGGTTGGAGCTGGACAGAAGGAGGCAAGGAAGTTTGAGTCCTGCAGGGGGGTCATTGGTCTCCCTTTTTGCAATGATAATTAGCTTTTGGAATATAAGGGGCTGTAATAAAAGCAACATGCTAATTTTGCTTGAGACTAGACGTAATGCTTTAATGTTGTCTCAACTTCTGTTAAAATTTAATTCATGGGATCATGTACATAACTTTGATCTTCATCCAGGGAAAATGATTCTTATCATCTGGAATCCTTCCTTTGTTTCTTTAAATGTGCACTCTATGATTGCACAGTCTATATTTTGCCAAACCAATTGTTTGGTTACACGCCTGCTGCTGCATCTCACAGCTGTGTAGGCCTTCAATTCTGTGAGCGACAAAAGGCCATTATGGGAAGAGTTAGTAATGCAGAGCTCCTTAGATGATGCTGCTTGGATGATTATGGGGGATTTCAACTGCATCCTCAATGATAGTGAGAGGATTGGATGAAGACAAGTGACAACTTACCAGCTACAGGATCAGCTTAATTGCTTCATGAACTGTGGACTTATGGAATCGGAATACTCTGGGTGCAAATTTACTTAGCAAGACAGTCCAGTCAAATCTAAATTGGATAGGATCATGATCAACGGTCATTTCTTAGAAAGGTTCCCCAATACAAGTTCTGTGTTCTTAAATTCTGGTTGTTTGTCAGACCATTCACCAGCCATAATTCAGCTTCAGCCATGGGAAGCAGGAGTTCACTCCTTTAAATTCTTTAATATGTGGGCAACATGAAAGATTCTCTGAGATTGTTGCACAGTCATGGAGGGAAGATATTAGTGGAACTGCCATGTTCTCACTCTGCAGAAACTAAAAAGGCTCAAAGTACCTCTCAAGGAGTTGAATAAGAAATGTTACTCACATATCTCCTCAAGGGCTGACTGTGCAGTTAGGGATTTAGATAGCTTGCAAGACCAAAGTCATGAGGCATGGGGCACATTGGCTTGGTAGGATCAGGTCAAAGAACTTAAGGAAAGGGCCTTTAAACTGCTTGAGGCAGAGAGAGTATTTTTTTCACAGCTGGTCAAGGGTACATATCTTAATCGTAGTGATAGGAACTCCAAATTCTACCACTCATTGATCAAAAGGAACGTTGCCAAAAGGAGTATCACCAACGTACAGTTGTCAGATGGCACGTTTTCCACCTCTATGAATCAGGTCAAGGAACAATTCCTTAACTTCTACAGTTCTCTTCTTGGCTCCTCACAGTAGGTTAGGGCCATAAATGATTCTGTTTTAAATTCTGAGCCTAAACTGTCTGCTACCAGTTCCTTAGATCTTGTTGCTCCAGTACAAGATAAGGATATAATTGATTGCCTATTTTCTATTTCTAAGGACAAGGCTCCAGGTCCAGATGGGTACAGTTCTCACTTCTTTATCAAAGCTTGGGACATCTTTGGTCAAAATGTTTTAAGAGCAATACATGAGTTTTTAAAAATGGCAAGCTGCTCAAACAACTTAATCACTCCCTCATTGCCTTGATCCCTAAATCAACTGTGGCTACTAAGGTGCAGGATTACAGGCCTATTAGTTGTTGCAATATGATATATAAAGCCATTTCAAAGATTTTAGCTAGAAGGCTGGCTGCGATGAAGGCTGATTTTATGGATCAATCTCATGATGGATTCCTGAAAGGAAGGTCTATGCTACACAATGTCTTTCTTATTCAGGAGATTCTTAGGGAGTATGGTAAGGCAAATGTGTCACCCAGGACAGTGTTACAGATTGATATACACAAAGCTTTTGATTCTATAAGTTGGGAGTTTATTCACTCAATGCTGATTGGACTTAGCTTCCCACCTAAGTTCATCAATTGGATTATGCAATGCATCTCAACCACATCATATTCAATTTCAATTAATGGTGCTCCTGCAGGACTGATTCAAGGTAAAAGAGGTTTGAGGCAAGGCTGTCCATTATCCCCATTTCTATTTGTCTTGGGCATGGAGTATCTCTCTAGGTCGCTTAATCAGTTGGCATTGGATGATGACTTTAACTTTCATCCCAAATGCCAAGGATACAGGATTACACATTTGAGTTTTGCGGATGACTTGATCGTCTTTTGTCGTGGGGATGTTATATCAGTGAGAAAGATTATGGAAAAACTTTAAGAGTTTAGCACCATTTCTGGTCTTGCAATCAACTCTTCCAAGTCGAAGTATTTTAATGCTGGAATGGGCAATGAAGCAGCGTCAAGCAACTCCTGCCCAGCATTTACCCCAGGTTCGCTTCCTTTTAGGTACCTTGGTATTCCGGTGGAAGGACATAAGTTACAATTTGCGCATTGTTCTACATTCCTCACGAGGCTGTTGCAAAATGTGAACTTTTGGAAGAAATCTCATCTCTCATACGCTGGGAAGGTGGTCCTCATCAAGTCAGTCCTGCAGGGGCTGAATTGCTTTTGGCTAAGTGCTCTTCCATTCCCTGGATCAATTTTGGATCAAGTTAATCGAATTTGTATTCACTTTCTTTGGGGGGTAGTCAAGTTGGGAAGAGAAGAGCTAAGGTGGCTTGGAAGAAAATCTGCTTGCCCAATGCTGAAGGGGGTTTGGGTATAAAACAGTTGAGAGCTTGGAATAAAGTTCTCTTGGTCAGAAACCTGTAGGATTTGCATCTAAAAAAGGATCTTATATGGGTTAAATGGATAAACACCAGGTACAAGTTTAAGCAGGAGTTATGGATAGTTGAAAAAAACAAAGATCCACTCCCCTCTCATCAAAGCTTTGTTAGACATCAGGGACAAGTTGGTGTGTATGCAAGGCGAAGTAAGTGTAGCTCAGAACCTGCTTCAATCTTGGGAGAGACGGCTGAAGCTCAGTCCCAGTATGGCATATGACTATTTCAGGTATTCTGGACCACTGGTTCCTTGGTGTGCAATGGTTTGGGATCCTGCCATTACTCCCAAACATGCCTTCATCTTATGACTAGCGGCATCAGGGAAGATAGACACCAAGAATAACTTGCCTTTCACGGTGGATTCATCCTGTTGTTTCTGTCCGGCTACAGAAACTGAGAGGCACCTTTTCTTCAAATGTGATGCTGTGAGAAACATTTGGGAATCAATTCTATCTTTCTTCAGACTACCTAGGATGCTTATCTCACTGCCCAGGTTCCTGGCTTGGGGGAAATGGAGACTGAGGGGTTCTTTTGTAAGAGTCAAGGCAATCAAGGTGTGCCTTGCCACTGCAGTGTATTTGATTTGGCAAAGTAGGAACAAATTTATTTTTGAAGGGATCAAACTAGATGTTGGGGATGTTTTACATAGAATTCATACTCATATGTTTAGAGTTTTAAATGCTTTGTACCCAAATAGAAGGCATTTATGATTTTTGTGGGTGTTGATTTATGGATCAACATGGTAGGATTGTATTTTTCATGGGTTGTATGGGTTGCATCCCCAATATGATGCTTTGATCTTGGTTAATATAATTTGCATTTTAACCAAAAAAGAACCATCAATTTTCCTTCTCTTAAATCACTAATTTGATCTCTCAATCCAACCATGAAACCAATGATTTTGTTATCTTGTACTCACATATTCGACATGTTGGTTTTTAATCCGGTCTCTGATTGAAAGAATAAGAAATGATTGTGTCTGGGAGGCTGGTCGTTCTACTCTGCTCCCTTTGTGTGGACTTGTACAACTACAGAGCAGTTTTTTAAATTCTTTTCATTTTCCCCAATTATAATCTGGATCCATTAAATAAATTGGGCAATTTAACTCTTTTTAAAAATAACTGCAGAAGTTTTTCATATTCCACTAGAATTAAGATTTTCTTTTAATACTGTGATCTTCGGAGCCCAAAAATGTCTCAGATGTATCATCAATTTTCCATTTTCAGGATGTCCAAAAAATTTGCTTTCCTAATTCATCTTCACATAGATAAAAAAATTTTAATGTAGTCTTACAGTCTTTTTCTTTTAATACCCATTATCGTTATAAGCATGCAGTATTAAGTATTCTACATATATATACACACATATATCTGTATATACATATGTACATACATACATATACATACATATATACACAAAGACCACATATATATTATACACATACACACATATAAACATATGTTATGTACGCATATACACAAGGCATGCATGTATACGCATAGAAAAGTGAACATGTATGTGTGAATGCATATATGTACATATGCATGAATCCATATGCATACGCATTTAGCTATAATCAACATAATTTTGACAGTCTTTATGTAAATTTTTTTTAATGTCTGAACTTTTGTTAAAATTTTAAAATTTTAACGTCCGAGATAATTATATTTTGTCTACATGTATTTTGTTAAAATTTGAAAATTTTACCCAGTCTTTATCCTTTGTACTGTGCATTCAGAAGTTGCTCAGTTTGGAATATTTTTGCGCAAATTAAGAAGAGAAGATGCCAATTTGTTTGACGTTATCTTTTGACACTAAGTGTCCAAAAATCATAGCCATAACAAACTTTTTTTATAGTTTAATCTGACAAGTTCTGAGAGCATGATTTGAGGCATAAAAATAGGTGGAATTTTGAGATAACAACAAAAGTTTTATAACAACATAAAATAGATAACGTTAGTTAACTTTTTTTCCAGGTTGGCATTGGGAGGAGCTTTATGATTGTTGGGTTCCTAATGGCAGAATAACTATGACCTTAGGAGCAAACCAACAACAATATTCTCAAATGTGGAAAGCATTTTCCTATTTCGTAACTCAGTTAGTACTCTGGTTGGATTTACTTCAAGAGATACACAATTCGATTCTAAGAACACGTGGATGTTTCACTGCTGCTGAGCCAAAAGCTTAGTTTGCAGTAGACACCTTATGTGGGCTTCTTGTGTAAGACCTCACTAACCTAGAAGGCAACTGAAATTCTTATTTTCATCCTCTTTAATGCTTCCTAGAACTGAGACGGTGAGACCCTACGGCCAAGAGCCTATTGCACCACAAAAACAAAAGCCTATAGCGACAGACAAAAAACGTCGCTATTTCGTCGCTACAGGCATATAGCGACGAAATAGCGACGAAAAATGAAGGTCGTTATACGGCTTGTCGCAAAGCAAATTTCGTCGGCAATGCGTCGCTGTATTGTGACCAAAAAAATTGCGTCGGTGTATCGTCGCAAAACTGCGACGAGAAACTGTCAGGTCTGCGACCTTTTTTCTGTTGTCGCTGTTTCGTCGGTAAATTATTTCGTCGCTATTTCGTATTTTTTATTTTTTTATTAATGTTCTGCGACAAAGAATTTCGTCGCAAAATTTCGTCGGTATATGTTTTACCGTCGCTATTTATTATTTTTTTATTTTTTGTTTCCGTTTTATTTCGTCGCAAAATGTCGTCGTTAATATGTCTTTTCGTCGCTAATTTTAAATTTTTGTTTTTTTATTTCCGATCTGCGACAGACCAATTTCGTCGCCTGTTCGTCGGTATTTGTTATTTTTAAAAATATTAAATTTACTAATAATTATTTTAAATACATTATTTAATATTAAATTTTAAATTTTTTTTGATTTATTAATAATATTAATACATTATTAATTAAAAAGTTTTTATTATTATTATTTAATTTCTATAATATATTTTATTTTGTATATTAAATCATTTGTACAAATATTATACAGTAATACGGTATTTGCGCATTCAAGTTCGTATAATTAAACAACACAAACGAAATAGAATCCGTAAAATTGTCAGATAGAATATATAAAAGTACAAAGAAAATGTCAATACAACAAATGAAATAGACTGTACAAACAATGAAAAAATAAAAAACTATGCAGAGGAAGATGGAGGGGGATCATGCGGAGAAGAGTGACCATCAGGAGGGCGGGGCTGAGGCTGAGGCTGAGGCTGAGGCTGCGAGGAGTTGGAAATGAAAGTCATGACGACCTGCGACAGCTGGAAGATTTGCTGGTTCGTTGCCTGCTGCACCTGCATCGTCTGATGCTGCGCATGCTCAAACGCCTGCTGAAGCGCCTGCTGAAGCGCCTGCTGCATCGCCTGCTGCTGCGCCTGCTGCATCGCCTGCTGCTGCGACTGCAGTGCCTGTAAACTCTCCTCTTGCCTCGTCCTGATGGACTCTATCTCACGCTGCAGCGCCGCATTATCTGATTCCAGGCGCGAAATATCCTCTTGCGTCGCAGAAGGCGCGGAGGTGCTGGCCTCAGAGGAAGCACCTGGATGCAGAACTTCGGAAAAGAATCGCGGCGCTGCTGATCCAACCCCGTACACCTCCTTCTTCTTCTTATTCTGAGGGCCGACGGTCCGAACCGCATCCCAATAAGCGCGGTTCTTGTCGGCCTGTTCGCCCCTATCTGCGAGTAATCTGTTGTACTCGTCCTGAAATGAGAATATGAATTGTTATGGTTTAGCAATAAAACAAACTAAGGAAAAAAAACAAATGATATCGTAGTCTACTTACACTGATGTCGCGGGCCTTCGTCGTGATCCAGTCCTCCGTTCCGTCGGAGGCTCTCTTCCGATGCGTCTTGTAGAAGAGATCGTAGGAGGCTGGCCACTCCCCCGTCTCCTGGTGCTGAAAGAATGAAATAAAATATGTTAGTGATATGCAGAATTTTTAAAAATTTCGGCATGACCTATTCGTTTATCGGAGGTATCCCGGCCTTAAAGGCCTCTCCCAAGTCAAATCACATGTACCACTTAAAGTAACCATATACGAATACCAAAAAAACAACAGCGCAACATAAGTAATCAACGAATATAGATAATCCACTTAACTCACTGAATGTAAATAATCCACTTAAGTCGATGAATGTAAATAATCCAATGAAATCAATGAAGGTCGTTATAATCCAATATTAAAATACTCACCATAGAACGCATCGTGGTGGCGTGGGAAACCGAACCACCTGAGTGTGTGGCAGGTGCTGGGCCCTCTACGTTGCCGCTGCGCCGGTTCGCCGCGTTCCGGGCGCTGCGGGCTTGGTAAGCAGGGTCCCTCCACCCTTCTACCCACGCCGCCCAGACGGCCTCGGATACGTAGGCAGGCCTTATCCACGTGGGGTCACGCTCCGACTTGGTCTTGAGGGAGTTGACGAAGTCCCCGTAGCGTTTGGCGGCCCTATGCCGCCAGGCCTGCTCCACGTCGCGGGCGATGTCGGCTGGCCAGCTGTACGACTTCTGCAATTATCATACGGAGGAATAATAAAAGTGTGGTTAGAAAAGTAATGATTGATTACGCATCAAAAAGTGAAATTCATCAAATTTGAATACCTGAAACTCATCCCAGTAGAACCTACGTGTCTCCGGGGTGACACGGCCCCAGGTATATCCAGATGGGTCAAGCCTCAGGTGGAAGGACCGGGTGATGCAACCGGAAAGCGCGCCATTGTCCGATCCAAACCTGAAAGAGTTTAAGTTGTTAGGAAAAAATAACGCGTGAAATATATTTGAAAACATGTTAAATAAATTAATCATTACTTACGTATGGGTATCATTTGACCAAGGGAGGGGACGACGCCCTGATATGACACCCTGGTCCGATGCCGCATCAGACGCCGGATGAGGTGCTGAAACGCTGGGTGTGGGTGGCGTCGTATGTCTGGGGGGTGCGGACATGTCGGCAGACCGTAAAAGGTCTGAGTCCGCAGCCAGAGCGGCGGTCGAAACCGAGGCATACGTATCATGCTGAGAAATGAACGCATCGAACTCTCCTTGAAGGTCCTGTGTAGATGGTGGGTATGTGGATCTCGTCGGTAAACCGTCACTAGCCATCAGATCTGAGAGGAACATATTAATAATTTTTAAACGGAGGTTTCCCAGCCTTAATGGCCTCTCCAAAGACAAATGCAAATCATACCGAAAATCATATGCAAACCTCTTACAAAACAGTTTGTACATGCAACATTCATTGGCCAAGCACACCACATTTCAACTAATTCAACCTTAACAACAATATTGGTGCATATATACCATATATACCCGTACATACATATATATACCATATACATATATACCCGTATATACATATATATACCCGTATATGCATATGTATATATACCGTATATACATATATATACCATATACATATATGTACCAAAAATAGATTATATAATTATAAATATATTTAAATAGGAAAAATATATATACATACATAATTCTACCAAAAAAAAACAGTTTCTAATAATTTTACATATATTTATATACAAAAATTACAAAAGATATATTACAAATCTATTAAAAACAGTTTTTACAAATTTAACTATATTTAAATACGAAATTAAATATATGTACCGTATATATGTACCGTATATATGTATTTGTGCGTGTATATATGTATTAAAAACATATACATACATATACCGTATATATGTATATGTGCATGTACCGTATATATGTATATGTGCGTGTATATATGTATTAAAAACATATACATACATATACATATACATATACATACATTTACAAATCTATTAAATACATATACATACATATACATATACATACATACGGTAATTGCAATAAAAACGAAATACATACATATACATATGCATACATACGGTACATACATACATATACATAAAAACGAAATATACATATACATATACATATACATACATACGGTACATACATACATGCGGTACATACATACATACGGTACATACATACATATACATAAAAACGAAATATACATATACATTTACATACATACGGTACATACATACATACGGTACATACATACATATACATAAAAATGAAATATACATATACATATACATATATATACAGTAATTGCAATAAAAACGAAATAGGAAGAAAAACTAACCGGAGAGGGGAGGTCAACGGAGAGGAAGCTCGTCGGGGGGGGGGGGGGTTCGCCGGAGGGAATTTCTTTGCGAGGGGGGGTTTTCGCCGGAGGGAGGGGAGGTTTTCGCGGGGGGAGGGAAATGGGGAAGAAGAAGGGAATTTCAGCTTATATCTATGAAATTTTGCGACGACATAGCGACGGAAGTTCCGTCGCTATTTAGTTTCGTCGCTATTTTTCATGGGTCGTCGTTATTTCAAATTTAGCGACGAAACATTTCGTCGGTAACTCGTCGGTGTTATCATTTTCGAAAAAAAAATAATACAAAATATAAAGTAGTATATACATGAATATAAGTACATCAACACATACACACTTTCATATAAAGATGTACATAAAAAATTTTGGCTAACGTCAATCTTCCTGGTCATCTGCATCCTCATACGCATCTTCATCTTCGTCTTCATCTTCATCTTCATCTACATGCTCGTCGTCCTCTTCATCCTCGTATTCGTCTTCGACTACGTCTTCAATATTGTCAGACGGTTGTATGTTGAGATGAATTTCGATAAAACCGCCGTTGGGGTCATTTAGAGGGAGGTCGTGCAGTTGAACATGTGTCGTATCTAGAACGGACGGGTTTTCTTCTTGAAATGCGGCGTCCATACCATCTGAAACTGTCTGTATACTCACATCAAACTTGCTCGATTTCACTTTGCACATGGCTCGCCAGTCTTTTGAGCTCGCATTCATCCTCGTTGTTGGATACGATAGATAGTACACCTGGGACGCTTGACTAGCCAAAACGTATGGATCGTATTTTCTGTACCGTCGCCCTTGGTGTATGTCTACCAACTTATATTGGTCGTGGACCTTTGTGCCAACGCGATAACCTTCTCGAGTTGGATCGTACCATTCGCACTTGAATAGGACCACCCGCTTTATAGGCAATGCGGGATATTCGAGCTCAATGATGTCAGTAAGGTAGCCGTAGAAGTCATCCTCGTCCGGGCTATTGTCATAACGCTTGACACACACTCCGCTGTTCTCCGACGATTTTCGGCTGGCATGGGAGACTGTGTGGAATCTATACCCGTTGACAAAACACATGTCGTGTCGCGTGACTCTGTTCAATGGACCCTCGGCTACTGGCGTCAGAATGTAACCGTACTCATCGTCAGCCAGATGACCTTTGCTCGCCTGTAAAAGGACAAGTAAGTATACATCAACGGGGCAATAAATGTGTATCACATATCATACACGTAACAGGCAAATACTAAACTTACATGCCACCTGGAAATGCCGTCGTCGTTCCGGGGAACATCTCTGCACCTCGACGGGACATCTGGCTCGAAGTAATGAGACACGAAGGTCGATGCTTCCTCCGTCAGATAGGCATTGCACATAGAGGCCTCGACTTTCGCCTTGTTCTTGATGTTCAGCTTCAAATGCCTGAGATATCTGTTCATATAGTGAATATATGTTCAAATGCATATCGCTTAGACACATAAGAATGTCATGCACATAAAAAAGAGTACCTCTCGAACGGATACATCCACCTGTAATGAACAGGACCACCAACACGTGCCTCGTATGGTAGATGAACTGGCAGGTGTTCCATTGAATCAAAGAAGGCCGGAGGGAATATAGTTTCCAGCTTGCATATGATCACTGGGATTTCGCCCTCCAGCCTTGACATATCATCCGCCCTGAGTCTCGTGGCTGTAAGACATCTGAAGAACAGACTCATCTCGGTAATTGCTTCCCATACATTGGTTGGAAGCAGCTCGCGGAATGCAATGGGCATCAACCGTTGCATGAACACGTGACAGTCGTGGCTCTTCATCCCGTGCAAACCGCGTTTATTCACGTCGATGTTCTTCGACAGGTTCGAAACATGGCCATCAGGAAATCTAGCCGTCCCTAGCCACGATAACAACGCACTGACCTGCTCCGCATTCAGCGTGTACGAGGACTTCGGCATGTATGATGTGCCAACGGGATGCAGCTCCGGTCGCATGTTGAGGTCGCGCATATCAAGTCGTGCCTTCGAATTGTCTTTTGTTTTTCCTGGCACATTCAGCACTGTATTGAAAATGTTGTCAAACACGTTCTTCTCAATATGCATGACATCCAGGTTATGTCGGATCATATTGCTCTTCCAGTACGGAAGCTCCCAGAATATGCTTCTCTTCTTCCGCCCGATACAGTAACGAGCCAGGTCTGCGTTGTGACTGCCGTCTAGATCATCAGCGACCCCCACGAATCCACAACTGTCTATCTCCTGCAGCACCTCTGCACCCGTGAGGAGCTCGGGCTTTGTGTCCTTATCGACAATGCCAGGCATGAACGCCGTCATGTTCCTTCTGTACAAATGACGTCTGGGCAGGAACTTCCTATGGCTGTCGAACCAGCTTATCTTACGTCCATGTTTCAAGGACATCGTCTTCGCTTGCTTCATGCAGCAAGGGCAAGCGTATTTCCCCGCTGTGCTCCACCCCGACAACATATAATAAGCCGGGAAGTCACTGATCGTCCACATCAGCGCGGCGCGTAGCTGGAAGTTTTGTTTAGTCGATACATCGAACGTCTCCGCGCCAAACTCCCATAACCACTTCAGCTCCTGTATCAACGGCTGCAGGTATAGGTCGATCTTCTGTTTCGGATTCCTAGGACCTGGTGCGATCACAGTCAAGAACATGTAAGGCTTCTTCATGCACATCCAAGGCGGTAGATTGTACGGCGTCACGATTACAGGCCACGACGAATACTGCTCTCCCGACTGTCCAAACGGGTTGAACCCGTCGGTGCATAAACCCAACCTAACGTTCCTTGTCTCCGACGAAAAACCCGGATGCGTCGCATCGAACGTCCTCCAAGCTTCGCCGTCAGATGGATGGCACATCTCACCGTCTTTCGTGTAGTGCTCCGCGTGCCACCTCATCTGGCTAGCTGTGGCACCGGATGCGTATAGCCTCTGCAGTCTAGGGGCGAGAGGTAAATAGTAAAATTGTTTTCTTGGCACATTCCGGTTTCTTTTGTTCGTTCTCCACCTGCTTGTCCCACAGACCCTGCACATGTCTTTATCCTCGTTGATGCCCCAGTATATGATGCACCCCTCTGAACAACAATCGATTTTCTGAACCGGCAGTCCCAACGCCTGCAGCTGTTTCTTCGTCGAATAAAAACTGTCGACCATTGTGTTCCCTTCGGGAAGAGATTCCCTCATCAGCTGACACATCCCATCGTACAATCTCTCCGTCATGCGGTGTTCCGTCTTCATGCTCGTCATCCGACCGATCATGGACATCTGTGTGTGACTACCGCAACCAGGATACAGCTGCGTGTTGGCGGCGTTCAGCATCTCAAAAAACTGTCTCGCCTGAGGGTTCGGATCTTCCTCCACGAATGTACGCGGCTGTTCATCCGGATCCTGCATTTGTAACAACTGCTCTCCGGTAAATGCGCCAGCGGCTGCGTCTGTCACCATCTGCATGTATGGGTTGTGAGATCCCTCGCCTATTTCTTCGGCATTAACCTGACCGGGTCCCCCTTCGACGTGTACAGTTGCAGATGTAGACGCCCCCTCATATTCGCCGTGACAGTACCATGTATGGTAATTGTGGACGAAACCTTGTTTCAATATGTGAACCCTCACGTCACCCGGATCCTTATATTTACGGTTCTTGCATTTCTTGCACGGACATCTAATCTGCGTTCCACTTTCATTACTCGTCACAAAATCAATAAATTCTTCGAGACCTTCAACAAATCTAAAACACCACTCCCCGTTGTTTACTCTCTGGTACATCCACTTTCTATCGCTTCTCCTCGGATCCATTTTCTCGCTACACCTTCAAACTAACAGCAGCTATCTTTTTTCGTTTGTAGAAAAAATCAAAATTCCACACTTCTGTATTTTCGTTCAAAATTGATGATTGATGTGTTTGAAATGAGAGAAGAATGGGAGAAGAGAAGAAGAAAGACAATGGTTTTATCGTTAACCAGTACGTTACCGACGTAATAGCGACGAGATAGCGACCACAAACAAGCACAAATCTCGGAAACAAACAAACACAATACCGACGACTTAGCGACGAACGGCGACGAACAAGAAACACAAATCCCGGAGACAAACAAACACATATACCGACGACGTACCGACGACCAGCGACGAAACACGTCGTTTGATATGCTTTTACCGACGAAGTACCGATTACATTGCGACGCAAAACGTCTCTTCATTCCGTACGACGTGTTTCGTCGCTAAGTCGTCGGTACGTCGTCGGTAAAAGGCAGTCCGTCCAGTTCCCCATGCTTACAACTTACGATGTTTTGCGTCGCTAATTCGTCGCTATGTCGTCGCTGATTTCACTATATAGACAGTGGATCAGCGTGTGCCCACAACAACATGTAAAACAACTATTTTATAATCCAAAATGGTTCGTACTAAAGCGCAAGCACGACGTGGTGGACGTGGTGGACGTGGTGGTAGGGCGGCAACACCGCCAACTGAAGTGCCTTCTTCTTCAACTGTTCCTCCCCCACCTCCTCCCCCACCAGAGCCCTCTGAGCCTCGCCGGGATCGACAAATTGTCGAACTCCAAATAGAAGTACGAGATCTGTGGAAAATGTTAGATGAGGTGAGGGCGCATGTCACAGTTCAGGAAGAGCGTCTCGACTACATAGATAAAAGGCATATGCGGATTAAATCCAAATCTGCACAGTTGAGACGCCAACTGAAGGCGTGTGCGGAGAGTATAGCTTCTCTCTGTTCGGATGACGAACAGTGAGTGGCTACTCTTCGCTATTTAGCTTTTTTTAAATATTTCTTATTATATTTTGTAATTTTTAATTTTTAATTTTATATTAATGAAGTTTGTTTTTTTTAATATCGTATTTGTTTTCTTAATAATTATAACACGTGTTTAATCTCTTACGAATCCTGACGACGCACCTGTATACGCGAAATGTGGTTAAGAAAAATTTCTTCCGACTAATTCACCGACTAAACATCAACTATATACCGACGAAACCTAATACAACGACGAAAACCTACTAACTATATCTTCGACGAAACTTAATAGAACGACAAAAACCTATTAACCGTATCGTCGAAACCTAACTATATCTTCGACGAAACTTAATAGAACGACAAAAACCTACTAACCGTATCGACGAAAAACGGAAAAACTAAATACAATGAGAAGAACGGGCTTCGCGGGGTTTTTTTTTGAATTTACCGACGCTTTACCGACGAAACAGCGACGGAAAACGTCTCGTCACATTATTCGACGCGTTTCGTCGCTATTCCGTCGCCAAGTTGTCGCTATTCGGCAGTGTCAGTTCAGTTCCAACGGTTGCATCGTACGATAAACATACGTCGCTAATTCGTCGCTACGTCGTCGCTATAACATCCGAAAGGTCATCACTCCACATTCCCAACGGTTGACAAAAGCGTCGCTATGTCGTCGCTATGTCGTCGCTCATTTCACTATTTATACCCCAAACATCCGCTGTTATACATACACACATAGAACGTTATAAATAATCAAAATATGCCGCGTCGTTTTAAAAGAACCCCAAGGCGTGGTGGACGGCCAAACAGTGCCCCTCCAGAAGGGCCTCCTCCTCAACCACCATCGGTTGAGCGAGAGGGTTCTGTATCTGTCTATGGCCCACCGCCGCATCAGGATGATCAAGAACAAATGCCGGTGCAGGACGCCGACTTCCGTATGCTGATGGCAAACATGCATCAGCAGTCGCGGCAACTGCACTACATGACTAGAAGGCTGCGGAAGATGAAATTTAGATACTACAAGCTCAAGCGCCTTCTCAAAGAGTTTGCGGAGAATGTCGCGGCCACTCTTTCGTCCGATGACGAAGAGTGAACGGCCCATCTCCGCATCTCTTTTTAGATTTTTTTTTTATTTTTTCGTTTGATAATGTAACTTCTTATTATTAAATGAATGAGTATTTTTCCCAATTACCGCTTTCTTTTTCCTTAATCAATACACGTGTTTAATTCTCGATGTATCTGCGATGACACAACGACAAACCGAATTACGAACGGAAAGTAATTCAAAACATTTGCCACATACGGGTTTCATTGACAAAAAAACGACGATACACAACTCCAAGAACTTAGTAAACGACGAATTTATTTTATACTTTTAGCGACACATTTGCGACGACATAGCGACGAAGCGTTATAAACTAAATAGCGACGAACAAAAACACGCAGAATAGCGACGAGACACCGACAAATCACCGACGTAATTCACCTGACTGACTATTTTTCTTTTAGCGACAACGAATTTCATCGTAATTTCGTCGCAATTAGCGACTACATTATTTGTGTCGCAGAGTCGTCGCTATTACCGACGAAACAACGACTATACGTTGTTCGTCGGTGATTTTTTCGTCGGCAAACCACAATTTTTTTGTGGTGTTGCTCCAAATGTGGAAAGCATTCTTGTAATGTTAGAATCTTTTTTAGCTGAACCACTGTCCTTCCGGCTGGCCAAAATATTTTCAAATGTGTATTTCCAGTTGGAAGAATTCAATGCACCTTCCGTTGCATTGGGCAAAAGACTAGGTTTTCTTCTGTGTTTTATTACCATGCAATGCCAGGGTTTTGTTGGAGATTGCTTCTTTTCTCTCTTCTCGTATAAATGTACCTTTCAGGCTTTGATGACAAATTATAATACAAATTTTATACAATTTACATGCAGAGTTGATGTAACCCTGTCTAGTTTGGTACAATCACATGATTTTTACCAGAACCATGATTTTTAATTCCACATACTTCGATATTAAGAGAATTTTACGCAGAATAAAATGATTTACGTATTAAATATTTTATATCATCATATTTATATTTCATCATACCAAACATATTCGGTGAGAATACTCACACCAGATGAAAACAAACATGATGCTGTCAAAAGTTATAAGCATAATCATAAATCATATTAGATGTGCTAATATTTTGTCTGCATTTCATGAAAATCCTATTATATTATATTTAACAAACATACCTTCATAAGCCAAGAACATGACAATGCAATCTTGGTACTAAAAGTTGTACAGTAGCAGCTCTTTGGTTAATACTTCTAATAAGGATTTTTTTAACCTTCAGAAAAATGAATTGAGGAATGAGGGGTATTTTTCAGGAATCAGGGCTCATTACTCCCGTGTATAAGTAATATCGGGTCTTGTACAAACCATATCGTAAATAAGATTGTTTATAGTTGATGAATTTGGTACATTGTCCATATAACTCTTCTCCACATCCTTTTTTGGTGACTGAGATTTCGACAACTTGAGTTGTACCCCCAATGTTGTAATCCTCGGTTTAGCATCTCGCATACAAAGCCGGTCCAACACCTTACTGATATATTTTTCTTACCACAAGATCAACGAACCTCCCACTCGATCTCGAAGGATACGCGTGCTAGGAATTTGATTTGCCCGACTCAAGTCTTTCATCTCGAACTCTTGTGCTAATTCTTGTTTTAACGCATTGATCTCCTTTATGTTAGCTTCCGCAACAAGTATGTCATCGGCCTACAACAACCAAATAATGCAGGAGATGTCGAAAGACAAAAAATGGCAACAATGATCCGTATATCCTCACTTAAATCCTCAACTACTTATGAATTTATCGAACCGTTTATGCCATTGCCTTGGAGCTTGTTTTGAACCATATAGACTTCTATTCAATCTACACGCGAGATCCTCTTGTCCTTTGAATTTGAAACCTTCGGGTTGCTCCATATAAATTTATTCGTCCAAGTCACCGCAAAGAAAGATCGTCTTCACATCAAGTTATTCAAGGTGAAGATTTTTGGCCACCGCTACGCTGAGAACTATCTAAATTGATGTAAGCTTCACAACGGGTGAAATATCATGGTGTAGTCAACTACTTTTTTTTGTAAGAAACAATTGACCATCAATCTCGCCTTATACCGCTTACTTCCATCCGCCACTTCTTTGATTCGGAAGACTCATTTATTTCAATGGTCTTTTTACTTTTAGCAGCCTAGTCATGGTGAAAGTGTTATTTTTATCTAGCGGCCGTATCTCCTCCTTCATTGCTTGCTCCTACTTGACCGAGTCACTCGAATTTATGGCCTCGTCATAATCTTCGGGCTCACTTGAGTCGGTCAAGAGTAAATAATTTAAAGAAGATAAGATCATGTATTTGGCTTGTGAATGCGAATAGATCTTCTCAACACCGATTTTTGTGAAGTTTCATCATCTTGTTCACCCTCATTAGTATCCTCAACCGTAGCCTTCTTGGTTTCGGCCTCACCATCTGAAACTTGTGTTTCGTCTAAAACAATCTCTCTCACTTCATCGTCTTTGGATTAGAATCTTTATCATCTTCATCGAAGGTTGTATCTTGTGCTCGACTTATCTTCTGACCATTTTCCTCCAAAAATCTATAGCTGAAATCATTTGAACCATATCAAACGAAAATGCATTTCATCACCTTTGCATCAAACTTGTCTCTATTCTCAACATCTACACGAATATAGGCTTGTACATCCAAAGACTTGCAAGTGCAATAAAGATATATTCTTATCCATCCACCTCTCCTCGAGTACCTCGAGATTTAGGGATATCGAGAGACTTCGATTGATAACAAAGGTCGTCATATTTACTTCCTCAACCAAAAGTTTTTTTGGAGGTTTTGCATGGAGCCACATCTCCCTTGCCCATTCATTGAGGGTGAGGTTCATTCTTTGGCCATCTTATTTTGTTGTGTCCCAACCCGAGAGATTGATGTGGGACAATGAGGTTTCAATTTTGAACAGTTCCTATATTGATTGATCGATGTCTCTTCTTTGAGAGACTGATGTATACATTGATCGATCTATGTGAGAGATCTATGTCTCACAGTGTGTTTTTCTCATTTTATTTCAATTCCAAAGTATGAAATACCTTTTTAACTCTTTTCCAAACATGATGAGGCTTAAGGATCCATATCCAAACATATTCCACAAACAAGAAATGTATACGAAAATAGAAAGCATGAGCTTAAGCGTTTCTTGTTTTGACATGTGCAAGACAAGTCAAGAAGTAAAAAATCAATGTCATAGTGTGATCATACATTGTGTTTTAATGTCATAACAAATTATCCATTGTGTTTGGACGTCATAACGATAATGTAAGGGTTAATGGGAGTGCAGGATGCTCATTTCATGCATGCGCGTTATAGTCTCGAGTATAGTCATTTGTTTTACCTTTGTTTAGGCCTAGGGTAGCATATAGAGTCTTTAATATGTGTTTGATGTGCTAATGGTCATTTTTTAGTGTCTTTGTAGGTTTGTAGGTACCAAGACTAGATAAGGAAAGTGGCTTAGGAAAACCCTAAATTTTTGGAGGCAGTCAGGACACCCGTTTGGTATTTTGGACGTACAGGACGGAGGACAAGTCCAAATGGGTTCAAACTACTTGGAGGTGTTAGAAGACTCAACTTGGGATGACTTTTATGCTTCGCACTTTTCCTAATTTGGGCTGCAAGATGGTTCAAAGTCGGTTTGAAGATTGGAGTCCAAGTATAGCAAGTACTGAAGCCCACTGGATTGGCACAAGATCTTTAGAAGACAAGGTCTCTGCGAAGAAAAGTCCAAATGACATGCTGCAAGAGCCCAAATTTAAGAAAATTTCATGTTCTACAACTTTTCTGAAGACTTTAAAATCTAATTCGACGTGTAGAAGCGTGTAAGAGTCTGAAACCGAAAGGGTTTATTCCAGTTTGAAATTTAGGGATTTGATTTCAATCTCTTTTATTGATTAGTCTTAATTTATTTTCCTACTTAGACTTAATTCAGATTGATAGGGGATATGTTGACTATCTTGATTGATTTATTAGCTTTTATAATTAGGAAAAATTGGACATATAAGGCACCACACATTCAGCTTGTAGAAAATAGTTTTCAGCATTGTCAGATTATTGAAATTTCGCCACCCTTGTGTGTCCTTTCTTCCCTTTGGGAGTTTGTGTGTTTTCTTTGTTTCCACATATCCAAATCAAAGCTAGATCCAATTCAAGATTTGAGAAACCCTTGTTGGTGGCCACAATCTATGGAAAAGGAACGACTTGATCGATTGGACGGTTGAATTTCTCAGCACCGAAGTTTTCAGCGCCATTGAGGAAGAAAAGTGGTGCCTTGCGCCACTGTTCAAACCTTAACTAACGCTGAGGGCTTGGAAGAGTTGGAGGAAGGGTCCTACACACGTACATACGTGCCCTAAACACGTATCAATTTGGTATCAGAGCTAAAGGTTCCTCCTTTTAACTCATATATCTCTTTTTTGTGTCTTCTTTTATTCCTTGAACCCCAGGTTAACACACACGGTCGATTTTGCTTTATACCCCTCTTCTTTTTCTTGTTCTCCTCCATATCTTCTCACTCCATCTCTGATATATAAAAAAACGCTTAGAAGAGAAAAGTATTCTTCCTTGAGAAACAATTGTAAAACCAAGGCCTTCCATCAAAGGTTGCACATTTGCTGTAGCGCCCCGGCCCGATACTGGACATCGGTACCAGTGCACCCGCCGTAGTCTGCTACGAGAACTACGACGCGCCAAAGCAGATCAAGCACACGTCATCCATGACGTAAGCACTTCGATAACCATAATGTAACCAACTAAAATACAGCTGAATTGGAAACGTAGCTGGAAAAATGTCTAATACATTCTCCAATACAAAACATTAACAGTAAGTCTTCCAACTTAAAAAGAGAAGTAATGTAAGCATGTCCACTTTAGTGACCATCATCCCAATGAGCCCACTCGCTGTTGTATTCTAGAAAAATCATCTCGTACTCTGGCTCACTTGTAAACCAAATGGAGTATCTATTCTTAGTGAAAACATCGCTAGCAAGTAACCCGTCTATACACCTTATGGGACCACACACGACGAGTCACCAGTATATAAATCAATGCCCAAAATAAGGTGCTCGGGTTAGCAAATAACATTTTTATGAAAATTCATTAAAGCCAAATAAATCACATAAATGTTACACAAATACGGAACCAGCACAGCATGTCAAATCTTATGCTTCGTGTCACATGATGCATGTATTTCTTTAAAACCACACCCCAAACTAAACAAAAACCATGCATATGCCTTCCTTCGCAAACATGTCATGCGTGTCATTTCACAAAACTTTTCACAATTCTTCTTATCTTATTCTTCGCGTAGCAGAACTTATACCCTGTGGGTGATCAATCCATAGCAAACAGAACTTTATACCCCGTGCTGAAAGGTCCACGGCCCCATAACATAAACTTTATACCCCGTGCTGATAGGTCCATGGTCCCAAAACATAACTTTATACCCTGCTCTTGATTCACAGGTCACACTTTTATAACCTGCTACTGCATGCGTGACTTTTATACCCTACGATCAACCAGCAGTCAGCTTGTCTTTCGAAAACTTTAATCATCTTATACAAACACGTGTTCCTTCGCAAAACAAATCTCATGTCGAAATGCAATGTGGTCATGTCGTGATGCAGAATGCTCATGTTCATCATATCAAACATGCAAACATCCACACACACTTTACATATCAAATACAAAGTCCTGAACCTCAAACACACCACGTTCATACCTTTTCAGGTCCTTTCGTATTACAAATTCACTTCGGATTCATTCTAACCTTACTCATTCACACTTAATATTTACAACTGAAGTACACATCAAATATCCTTGTATTTTATGAGCAAAGGAAGAGAATAAAGGTATCTCACATACATGGAGCGCTTAATGTGTCAAAAGGGACTTCAGTACACTTGGAACGCCTTCAGGAGGCGCTTAATGTGATATAAAGCGCCTATACTAGGCATCGAAGTATTCTGGAATGTGATGTGACACATCGAACGCCTACATAAGGCGCCTTATATGGCATGAAGCGCCTTATAAGGAGTTCAAAGTGTTCTGGAAAACGCCTACATAAGGCGCCTTATGTGACATGAAGAGCCTTATGAGGTGTTTGAAGTGTTCTGGAATGCACTGGGACACATTGAACGCCTACTTTAGGCGTCTAATGTGAAATTGAGCACCTAAAGTGGGTGTTCGAAGTGTTCTGACAGTTTCCAAAACCTACAATTCCGTAGTAACTTCCTCTCTTCATCTTCTCCCTTCATCCCTTTTATCTTAACGCCTCAAATTCAATCTTACCATTGGAATTCATCCTGCACAACGCACAAAAACACAGTTTGATCCTTACATCTATCAATTTGCATCAACCTTAAGCCTTCTAATATTTAAACTTCCGAATATATCATCACCTTCTAACCCAAACCAAATATTACAGTAATTTCATCATTCAACCCTTCCAACTTCCTCACGTCATTCCAAATCATCTAAAGCATCATTACTAAACATAAGAAACGATGACAAGGCAATGAATTCACCAAAGATGACACTTTAAAGGCACTTTTAACAACAATCAAACAACACATAGCTATTCTCAGAAATAGGCCCAAAAGATCATAGTTTTACTCAGTCAACAACAATAGAAGTACATGATAGAGCAACTAACGTAACCAGAACAAGAAATATAAATGTGTGATCCAATTTTCTCTTTATAAGAACATAGGGTTTGTTGAATCAAAATTTGCGTAAAGATTACTTGCCTTTGTTTCTAGATAATCTTATGAGTGTATGGTAAAATTTCGGGAAGGGTTGGACCAAGATTGGCTGCTCTTTCTTCCTTTTCTTCTTCTTTCTCTTTTCTCTTCCTTTCCTCCCCCTTATGTCAGCCGTTTTCCCCCTCTTCTTTTGGCCTTGTAACCGATGGTCTAGTGGCCTAATGGGGAGTTATACTCCTTTGTGTAACTCCTAGCATTTAAGTGGGGAGGGGCATTTTTGGTATTTTGGACTAATTTTCTTAATTTCATCTTTTTGATTATTTTCTCACCTACAATTCATTTAGCTAAGTCTCATTGACATATTTAATTAATAAAATTGTATTTTAAGTTGCTCTTAATTATTTAACATCAGAAGCGGGAAAATACGAGGTATGACATTCCACCCCCTTACAAAAAGTTTCATCCTCGAAACTTACGTATCTTAGTTGAAGAATTGAGGATACTTCTCCTGCATCTACTCTTCAAGTTCCCAAGTAACTTTCCGTTTCGTGTGATTGCTCCAGTGGACCTTCACATAGGGAATCGCCCGCTTCCTTAACACTTGTTCTTTCCGGTCCGCGATCCTCATCGGTACTTCATCATAAGTAACATCACCATTGAGTTCCAAAGGTTGTGCTTCGAGAACATGGCTCGGATCCGTCACGTATTTGTTTAACTATGATACGTGAAAAACGTTATGGACTTGCGCCAATACCGGAGGTAATGCCAACCTATATGCCAAAGCTCCCACCTTCTCAAGTATCGCGTAAGGACCAATAAAACAGGGGCTTAGCTTGCCTTCCACTCCAAACCTCATATTTCCCTTCGTATGTGATACTCTCAAATATACCTTTTCACCTACATTAAATTCCAATGGCCGTCGCTTGGAATCCGCCCAACTTTTGTTGCGGTCTTGAGCCATTTTGAGTCTTTCCCATATGCTTTTCACCTTTTCTAGCATCTTCTCGAGTAACTCAGGTCCGGTGATGGTCCTCACACCGACTTCGTCCTAGTAAACGAGTGACTAGCACTTCCGTCTATACAACGCTTCGAAATGAGCCATATCAATTGCAATATGGTGACTGTTATTATAAGGAATTCCATTAACTTCACCATTCCATCCCAACTCCTTTTGAAATCTAAAACGCAATCCCTTAGCATATCTTCTAGGGTTTGAATAGTCCGCTCAGACTGTCTATCGGTTTGAGGATGATACGATGTACTCAAACTTAATTCTATGTCCATAGTTTTTTGAAATATTGTCCAGAACTTAGAAGTAAATCATGGATCTCGGTCGGACACTATACTCACTGGGACACGATGCAAGCTCACAATATTATCCATATATAGATTTACCAGCTTGTCGAGAGATGATTCACTCGAGATGGGTAGAAAATGTGCAGACTTGGTTAATCGATCCATAATGACCCAAATCATGTCATATCCACTTCTCTTCTTTTGGTAAACCCGCTATAAAATCCATCGTGATATGCTCCCATTTCCATTCTGGAATCCCAAGTCATGTCATATCCAATTTTCGTCTTTTGCTAAACCCGCTATAAAATCCATCGTGATGTGCTCCCATTTCTATTCTGAAATCTCTAATGGCATCAACAATCCACCAGGCCGTCATCCTTAACTTGCTGGCACACCAAACATCTCTCGATGAACTCCGCGATAGGCCTTTTCATTCCAGACCACCAATAGTACCATTTGAGATCTCTGTACACTTGGTGCTACCCGGATGTATCGATAACCTTGAGCTGTGAGCCTCCTGCAAAATTTCTTTTCTTAGCTCGTCTACGTCAGGAACACACAGTCTTCCTCTAAACCATAGGCTCCCGTCCTTGTTGGCCTAAAATCCTTCAACCTAACTATGCTTCATCTTCTAAAAAATCTCACCCAGAGCCTTATCATTCTTCTGAGCCTCTTTCACCCGATCAATCAGACTTGATGTGATGGTCAATGCCGTCAAAACATTCATGGTGGAGTCAATCAAATCTAGACCAAATTATTCAATTTCTCTTTCTAGCAGTGATTGTCGTGCATGACTAGATTTTCTGCTTAACGCGTCAGCCACTTTATTAGCCTTTCCTTGGTGGTAATGGATGGTCAAATTGTAGTCCTTTAGTAATTCCAACCATCTCCGCTGCCTCATGTCTAGTTCCTTCTGGGAGAACAAGTACTCTAGACTCTTATGATTGGTGAATACCGTGGACTTTTCTTCGTATATACAATGTCGCCAGATCTTCAAGGCGAACACAACTGCAGCTAGTTCAAGGTCATGCGTTGGATAGTTTTGTTCATAAGGCTTTAGCTGCCTCGAGACATACGCGATAACTCATTCGTGTTGCATCAAAACACAACCTATAAGTAAGGTATTAGACTAAACTTAATTGGTATGCGAAATCATAAACTTATGCTACAGTTTATGTATCTAAACCATTCTTCGACGCATCGGTATAGATCACAAACCCATCAGCTTCGAAGGGTTTTTCTTGCATTCCACTATCCACTCAAAATTGGACTTCTTTTGAGTAAGGCGACTGAGAGGCACTGCTATTGTTGAGAATCCCTCGACAAACTTCCTGTAGTAACCCGCTAGACCCAAGAAACTTCGCATTTTAGTGACATTAGTGGGTCTAGGCCACTCCGTGATAGCTTCCACCTTTTTCGGATCCACAACAATCCCTTCCTCTGATATCACATGACCTAGAAAAGCCACACTCCATAGCAAGAACTCACACTTGCTAAACTTAGCGTAAAGTTATTTCTGCCTCAAAATGCCTAGAACGATTCTCAGATGCTCAGCGTGAGTTTGTTCGTCATGAGAATACACCAGAATATCATCTATGAATACCACAAACCTATCCAACTGTTCTCGAAAGACGATATTCATAAGGTAGGCTGCAGGGGCATTTGTCAACCCAAACGACATCACTAAGAACTCATAGTGGCCATATCTCGTGCGGAAGGCTGTCTTTGCGATGTCTTCAGCATTCACTCGTAATTTATGGTATCCTGATCTGAGGTCAATTTTAGAGAAGATCTTGGCACCCTTGAGCTGGTCAAACAGATCCTCAATTCGCGGAAGGGGGTATTTATTCTTGATGGTGATTTTATTCAGCTCTCAATAGTCGATACAGAGCCTCATGCTACCATCCTTCTTCTTCACAAATAAAGCAGGTGCTCCCCAAGGTGACACAATGGGAAAGATGAACTTCTTGCCCAATAACTCTTGAAGTTGTTCTTTCAGTTCCCTCAATTCTGCCGAAGCCATTCAGTAAGGGGCTTTGGAAATGGGTTCGACTCCTGGAATCAAATTTATCTCAAACTCGACTTCCTGAAAAGGTGGCACTCATGGCAGTTCTTCCGGAAACACATCCAGAAACTCATTGACCACTAGAATTTGCTTGATAGATGGTACTTCCTGGGTGACATCCATCGCATACACTAGAAACCCCTCGGCACCTTTCCTTAAGGCTCTCAAGCTTGAGCAACCAACATATACACTTTCTTGGGGACTTTCTTTTGTTCCGCATCCCCTTGAAACATTACCTCTTCCATCTTAGCATTCTTGACTGTCACCTGCTTCAATCGACAGTCAATGTTGGCGTGATACGTGGCCAGCCAGTCCATTCCTAATATAACATTGAAGCTGTACATCTGGATAGGGATCGGTGTGGCGAAGAACATTTATCCTCCGAACTCTAACTCACAGTCCCGGTACTGCTAGTGCGAAACCATAATTTGATCTCTGGCCGCTTGGACACGGTAAAGAGTTTCTAACCATTCAGATAAATTACCAAGGTGTTTAGTGAATCTCTTTGCCACAAGAGTGGCTTGCGCCGCTATCGAAAAGCACATTGGCAGGTATCTTACTTACTAAAACAGCATCTATGACCATATCAAGTTTCACACAAGAAGTTAAGCACATAAAGGCTTAATTCAGTCAGAATTTAAACTTATTTTAAGTCGTACCTGCTACCACGTCGGTGGCTTCCTAAACATCGGTGTCGGTCATGACATGGACACGGGCATTTGTCTTTGGCTTTGCCCTCGGCTCCTGGGTTGCTTCTCCCAGAGTATTCTTCTTCATCTCTAGGCAATCTTTAATAATATGGCCCACCTACCCGCATCGGTAACATGCTCCAGCAAGATTTCTACATTCACCGACGTGATTCTTGTTGCAGTGCTGGCAAACTGCCATAGCCTGCTAAACTACTGGATTTTGAGGTGGGGGTCTCTGAAAATGCCCAACTGGGCCTCTATTCGAAATATTGACCCAGCGTCCAGTCTACCGCCAACTCTCACCTCATCCCTTGGCCTTTTTCCTCTGTCGGAAGATCCTACACTGGTTTCCCTTGCTGCTTCTCTACGGAAATCACTTTCGAAGTGGAAACATGCGTCCAGCATATCTTCATAAGTTCTCATCCCTGTGTTCACTATCGCCGACTGAATTCAGGAGGCCAATCCCCTCTCAAACTTCCTCATCTTTAGAAGATTATCGAACATAATAACCGGAGCAAATTTACCCAAAGCATGGAATCGATCGGCATATTCCGACACTGTCATTCGAACCTTCTCCAATCTGTCAAATGCCCTGATCTTGTCTAGGATTGCTGTCTCTGGTACATAGTACTTTAGAAAAGCATCAGAGAACTGTACCCATGAGATAGGTGGGGTCATTCTCAATATTATTCCAGCCCACCATTCACCTGCTTTGCCACATAGAAGGGGTGTGGCCACATCTACCTTTATCTCTTCAGGCACTTGCACCAGCTTGAAACATCTCTCTATCTCATCCAACCAATGCAGAGCCTCCTCGGGGTCAGTACATCCCCCAAACTCCGAAACTCTCATCTTCCTCATCTCTCTGTAGAAGAACCGGATATTATGATGTGCTGGTGGAGGAGGCAGAGGCTGCTGAGCAAACCCTTGTGGGATCACCGTCAGTGCATCAGTGAGAACCTGGGTTGAAGCCACTTGTGGGGGCTGATTTTCCTGCCTGTTGCCTGAGTTTATCCGTGAAGAAAAGTCCAAATGAGGTGCTGCAAGAGCCCAAATTCAAGGAAATTTCATGTTCTACAACTTTTCTAAAGACTTTAAAATCTAATTCGACGTGTAGAAGCGTGTAGAAGTCTGAAACCGACAAGGTGTATTCCAGTACGAAATTTTAGGGATTTGATTTCGAACTCTTTTATTGATTAGTCTTAATTTATTTTCCTAGTTAGACTTAATTCAGATTGATAGGTGATATGCTGACTATCTTGATTGATTTATTAGCTTTTAGAATTAGGAAAAATTGGCCATATAAGGCACCACACATTCAGCTTGTAGAAAACAGTTTTCAACATTCTCAGATTATTGAAATTTCGCCACCCTTGTGTGTCCTTTTTTTCCCTTTGGGAGTTTGTGTGTTTTCTTTGTTTTCATATATCCAAATCAAAGCTAGATCCAATTCAAGATTTGAGAAACCCTTGTTGGTGGCCACAATCTATAGAAAAGGAACGACTTGGTCGATTGGACGGCTGAATTTCTCGGCACCGAAGTTTTTAGCGCCATTGAGGAAGAAAGGTGGTGCCTTGCGCCATTGTTCAAATCTTAACCGACGCTGAGGGCTTCGGAGAGTTGAAGGAAGAGTCCTACACACGTTTATACTTGCCTCAAACACGTATCAATTTGATATCAAAGCTAAATGTTCTTCCTTTTAACTCATATATCTCTTTTTTGTGTCTTCTTTTATTCCTTGAACCCGCAGGTTAACACCCACGGTCCATTTTGCTTTCTACCCTTCTTCTTTTTCTTGTTCTCCTCCATATCTTGTCACCCCATCTCTGATATATAAAAAAACGCTTAGAAGAGAAAAGTATTCTTCCTTGAGAAACAATTATAAAACCAAGTCCTTCCCATCAAAGGTCGCACATTTTTTGTAGCACCCCGGCCCGATACTGGACATCGGTACCAGTGCACCCGTCGTAGTCTGCTACGAGAACTACGAAGTGTCAAAGCAGATCAAGCACACGTCATTCATTTCGTGACCATCATCCCAATGAGCCCACTCGCTGTTGTCTTCTACAAAAATCATCTTGTACTTTGGCTCACCTGAAAATTAGATGGAGTATCTATCCTTAGCAAAAACATCGGTAGCAAGTAACCCGTCTATACACCTTATAGGACCACACACGACGAGTCACCAGTATATAAATCAATGCCCAAAATAAGGTGCTCGAGTTAGCAAATAACATTTTTATGAAAATTCATCAAAGCAAAATAAATCACATAAATATTACATAAATACAGAACCAATACAGCATGTCAAATCTTATGCTTCGTGTCACATGATGCATTTACTTTTTTAAAACCACACACCGAACTAAACAAAACCCATGCATATGCCTTCTTTCGCAAACATGTCAAGTGTGTCATTTCACAAAAATTTTCACAATTCTTCTTATCTTATTCTTTGTGTAGCAGAACTTTATACCATGTGGGTGATCAATCCAAAGCAAACAGAACTTTATACCCCGTGCTGAAAGGTCCACGGCCCCATAACATAAACTTTATACCCCGTGCTGATAGGTCCACGACCCCATAATATAACTTTATACCCTACTGTTGATTCACAGGTCATGATTTTATACCCTGCTACTGCAAGCGTGACTTCTATACCCTGCGATCAACCAGCAGTCATAGCTTGTCTTTCGAAAACTTTAATCTTCTTTTACAAACACGTGTTCCTTCACAAAACAAGTCTCATGTCGGAATGCAATGTGCTCATGTCGTGATGGAGAATGCTCATGTTCATCATAACAAACATGCAAACATACACACAAACTTTACATATCAAGTACAAAGTCTTGAACCTCAAACAAACCACGCTCGTGCCTTTTTAGGTCCTTTCGTATTACGAATTCACTTCGGATTCATTCTTAACCTTACTCATTCACACTTAATATTTACAACTCAAGTCACCTCAAATACCCTTGTATTTTATAAGCAAAGGAAGAGAATAAAAGTATCTCACATACATGGAGCGCTTAATGTGTCAAAAGGGATTTCTAGTATACTTGGAACGCCTTCAGGAGGCGCCTAATGTGACATAAAGCGCCTATACTGGGCGTTCAAAGTATTCTGGAATATGATGTGACGCATTGAACGCCTACATAAGGCGCCATGTGTGACATGAAACGCCTTATGAGGTGTTTAAAGTGTTCTGGAATGTGTTGTGACACATCGAACGCCTACATAAGGCGCCTTATGTGACATGAAGCGCCTTATGAGGTGTTCGAAGTGTTTTGGAATGCACTGGGACACATTCAACGCCTACTTTAGGCACCTAATGTGACATTGAGCGCCTAAAGTGGGTGTTCAAAGTGTTCTGACGATTCCTAAAACGTGTAATTCCGCAGTAACTTCCTCTCTTCATCTTCTCCCTTCACCCCTTTCATCTTAACACCTCAAATTCAACCTTACCACCTGAATCCATCATGCACAACACACAAAAACACAGTTTGATCTTTACATCTATCAGTTTGCATCAATCTTAAGCCTTATAATATTCACACTTCCGAATATGTCATCACCTTCTATCCCAAACCAAATATTGCAATAATTTCATCATTCAACCCTTCCAACTTCCTCACATCATTCCAAATCATCTAAAGCACCATTACTAAACATAAGAAACGATTACAAGGCAATGAATTCACCAAAGATGACACTTTAAGGGCACTTTTAACAACAATCAAACAAAACATAGCTATTCTCAGAAATAGACCCAAAAGATCATAGTTTTACTCAGTCAACAACAATAGAAGTACATAATAGAGCAACTAACGTAACCAGAACAATTACAAATGTGTGATCTAATTTTCTCTTTATAAGAACATAGGGCCTGTTGAATCAAAATTTACGTAAAACGTATAGAAAGATTACTTGCCTTTGTTTCTAGATAATCTTACGAGTGTATAGTAAAATTTTGGGAAGGATTGGACCTAGATTGGCCGCTCTTTCTTCCTTTTCTTTTTCATTTCTTCTTCTTTCTCTTTTCTCTTCCTTTTCTCCTCCTTGTCTCAGCCGTTTTCCCCCTCTTCTTTTGGCCTTGTAACCGATGGTCTAGTGGCCTAATGGGGAGTTATAATCTTGTGTGTAACTCCCTAGCATTTAAGTAGGGAGGGGCATTTTTGGCATTTTGGCCTAATTTTCTTAATTTCAGCTTTTTGATTATTTTCTCACCTACAATTCATTTAGCTAAGCCTCATTGACATACATAATTAATAAAATTGTATTTTAATTGCTCTTAATTATTTGACGTCGGACACGCGAAAATACGAGGTATGACATTTGCCTTGCTTCTATCATTCTTACGTCAAAAGCATCAACCTTACATACTTACGTTTTTTTGCGCTATTTAGGGATTAAAGTCTCATCTTTTTTCATAAAATACGTTCATAGCCATATAGCTTCCTTATGTCACACGTAAATCTTGTTGCTAACGAAGCTTTTAGTTGATCTTAGACTTGTGTGATATTGGTTGCATTGTTTGTTTGGTTTTTGTTGCAATTCTCTTGTATCCAAGGCTGACCCTATATCACACCATACACGACTGATCCATCACCTTCAACGGCATCATCTTCAAGCCACAACAAGCCGCAAAAAGCCTAATCTTATAGACAAAAAAACTGTTTGGCCGAATTGCACCAAAATAGCCTAAGGTGCCGTTTTCTTTGCCTTGACTCACGAGAAAACGCCAACAAAAACCCTAATCATTTACACATAGCTAAGATACACATATTTGTTTTATGCAAACGTCAAAAACATTCGCTCGGACCGAGGAGAATCCGAGACCAAGAAAAGAAAAGCGTGGTAGAATTGTGTGACAAAAGGCAATAAGTTGTTGATATATATTGTTGCAAATCAAGTCCATCATCATACCACAACAAAACCGAGACATCTCATACCATACCACCCTACTTAATTCATTTTTTATTCTTAGATACTTGATAGTTGTAATAAAATTGGCAACTTTGTAGTTGATTTGCATAAGGCTAGGGTTAGCTAAAGATTGCCAAGAGCAACCCCTAAGCTTCTTTTGACTCAGCCCTTGACAAGTGTGAATGTTGTCTTATTCTGTGTCTTGAAATCGTTACTTTCAACAGTGCTAAATTTGTTTGACTTGGCGATCAAGAAAGGGTGTTTGCATCTTGAAATTATGATTATCACTTAGATTACTTGCGTTGGATTGTATCTAGCTCAAGATTGGCTAAGCTATTCACAATTGTGAGGGTTAAAAGAGAGGCTAAACACCCCCAAAAACTGTTTTGTGTTTTATCACTAACGTGACAAAATCTCTTTTGTGTTTGTGTTAGTTTTCCTTTCCTTGTTCTTCTTTATTTGATCTCAGGTGAAAACATGTCCTCAATCAATACCGTAGCTGAGGAGGGAAGTGCTGAAGTGTCCCTTGAGAAAGTGATGGAGAAAGTGTAGTATAAAAATCTTGGTATTGTTACTTTCATCACTTTTACTCTCACTTTCTATTTTTTGCAGCATTTTCAATGCCTCTTAAAAAATAGCAAACGATTTTCAAAAATCATCAAATTTTGTAAAGATGTAGATAAAAGTCTTAGGTTTCATTTAAGACAAATTTCGCCGAATTTGGATAAGTATAAATCATCCAAACATTCAAAGTTCTGAGACTAGCATAGTCTGATTTTCAGATTGGCAAAGGTTGAGAACATCAACGTGGTTGATATACTTTTCAAAGGAATTTTGAAAAACTGTTTCGACTCATTGAAGTAGACATCCTAAGGGATGTTTCATGAAATTTTCAGATCATTTGGAGTTGTCATTGAATGGGAATTAATTTTTCATTCTAAGGGAAAGTTTTTCACAGATCAACAGAGTCCAATTAAAAAAATTTGTTCAGAGCCTTACACTTTGAGTTTTAATCTGAAATTCATGATAAGAGACACCTATCTTGCAACAATAGAAGGCTTACATCAAGCTTATTTCAATTATGGAATTGCATATGATTTGTGTGATATGAGTGATGATTCTAGTGTTGACTTTGAGCATGATTCTTATAATAATGATGCTGAAATTTCCATTGTTACAGATGTCATGCATGATGATTAATCTTATGTACCTGATGAGCATGACTTGCATGATGAGCGCCTTGATTTGCATAATCCTAAATTGTTTGAATCTTGTTTGGTTGAATCTGATTCAAGTAGTGATGTTGTTTTGCATTCTAAAGTGCATGAACTTGATAAGAAATTGCATGCTGGTTTCCTTGATGATTTACAAGTTGTTACACATAATGACTTTAAGATGCATGAGAAATTTGATTTGGGATCATTATTTAATGAAATTGAGTTGACTACACATAGATCACTTGATGCGCATACTAGTTTATGTGATGTGAATAATGGTAAGTGATTGCATGATGATGTTGAAGTCGATTTTGATAGTAAGAAGTTCTTAGAACGTAATTCTGACATTCAAAAGAAACTTCTATCACAAAAAAACGTAATTTTGAGATCTTTACAGAAGTAGAAGAACAAAAGGTACATAGATTAGACCTTCTAACAAATTGCAAGGCCTTAGGAGACTTGTTGATGTTTATTGTGCTCATATGCATGAGAATGACTTGTGTGCTGAAAATGATGAGCATGAATCTAAAGTTGTTTGTGCTACACATGATTCTCTTGATTTACATGATGATTTGAGTGACATTTCAAGTGAGAATAGTGATGATTTAGATTATGAACAAGATAACGTTGAGAAGTGTGAATGGGTTGTTTATAATAATCCTTTGTTTGAGAGGCTTGATAGTGACCTTCCATCACTTGAAAATTCTAATTGGCATGAGCATGATAATCCAAATGATAGTTATAATTTCGTTTTGTTGAGCATGCTAGTTCATACAAATCTGATTTGGAATCGCTAAGGAGCATACAAGGTACGTTGTTTATTCCTAGTGTTTTGCGTACTTTCGCTTTCATGCATGATACATATTATGTGAAGAATTTGCTGCCTATCTTGTGTGTACATCCTAAACACATTAGAAGGAGGACTTTATTGTTGCATGTTCATGTAGAGTTGAGTGCCTCTATGTCGTTGTGTATATGTTTTCACATTGAGTTACTCATTCATCCTAAACATGTTAGACTCTAATTGTGTATGATCATTACACTTAGTTTGTTTAGATTTGTGTCTTGTATAGTTTTTGAGTTGTTGGTTGAGTATCTCTCTTATCCATTTGAGTATTTAGGTTCAAGTTCGAATCCTTTTCAGGAGTGAGGGAGTGATGAGGCTCAACGAGCCATATCCAAACATATTCCACAAACAAGAAATGTATATGAAAATAGAAAGCATAAACTTAAGCGTTTCTTGTTTAGACATATGCAAGACAAGCCAAGAAGTGAAGACTAATGTCATACTGTGATCATCCATTGTGTTTTAATGTCACAACAAATTATCCATTGTGTTTTAACGTCATAACAATAATGTAAGGGTTGGTGGGGGGCAGGATAGTCATTTCATGCTTGCGCATTATAGTCTCTCGTCTAGTCGTTTTTTTAGGTCTAGGGTAGCATATAGAGTTTTTTAATATGTGTTTGATGTGCTAATGGTCATTTTTAGTGTCTTTGAAGGTACCAAGACTAGACAAGAAAAGTGGCTTGGGAAAACCTTAAATTTTAGGAGGCAGTCAGGACACCCGTTTGGTATTTTGGACGTACAGGTCGGAGGACAGCCCTAAATGGGTTCAAATGTTAAAAGACTCAATTTGGGACGACTTTCATCCTTTGCACTTTTCCTAATTCGGACTTCAAGATGGACCAAAGTCAGCTTGAAGATTGGAGCCCAAGTATAGAAAGTACTGAAGCCCACTAGATTGGCAACCGATCTTTAGAAGACAATATCTCTGCAAAGAAGAGTCCAAATGAGGTGCTGCAAGAGCCCAAATTCAATGAAATTTCATGATATACAACTTCTGTGAAGATTCCAAAACTTAATTCGGCGTGTAGAAGCATGTAGAAGTCTGAAACCGACAGGATGTATTCTAGTACGAAATTTTAGGGATTTGATTTCAAACTCTTTTATTGATTAGTCTTCATTTATTTTCCTAGTTAGACTTAATTTAAATTGATAGGGAATATGCTGATTATCTTGATTGATTTATTATCTTTTATGATTATAAGGCACCACACATTCAGCTTGTAGAAAACAGTTTCCAGCATTCTCACATTATTGAAATTTCAGGCACCCTTGTGTGTGCTTTCTTCTCTTCGGGAGCTTTTATGTTTTCTTTGGTTTCAAATATCCAAATCAAAGCTAGACCCAAGTCAAGGTTTGAGAAATCCTTGTTGATGGCCACAATTTATGGAAAAGGAACGACTTGGTCGATTGGACTGTGAGGGCTTGAGAGAGTTGAAGGAAGCACATGTACATACATGCCTCAAACACGTATCAAAACATCTTGTAATTTCATCAAAACAATTCATATTCCAACAATAGATGCCCACCATGAATCTATGGCATGGAGTTTGATCTCCTATATTTGGACACTCTAGCAGCTCGCGCAAATTGCTATACCACATAACATATGTCATATACTTTTGTTCCTTTCTTTGACCAGTCATGCGACACTAGTATAATTCATTTGAGTGCACAAAAAGTTCTTCTCATATCATAAATCGAACATCATCAAATAAGATTTCAAGTAAAACATGTAATTCATTTAAGAAATAACATATTATTGAATAAGTACAACTGATCGACAGTCATACTTTTGAAGATAATGAAAAGTTCTGGGTAAATGTTTGAGAGTTGGTATTCATGAGTTTCACTGGTGTCACTCCAACATTACCCCATCTCTTCTTGTCATGAAAGAGCTCCACTCGTTGAAACCTCCCAAAAGAAGGTGTTTTAGAAGGCTGGTTTTGGTCTTCTACACACACATACATTTAATTCACAAAGCATCAGGATGTCTGCGAATGCAAACATCTCGTTCGCCAAGGATCATTAGGTATGCTGGACACACACATCTCGTTCAGCAGTATCATTAGGTCAACATCTAAGAGGGCTGATGATTATTCAGTGATTGGATGTAGTTGGTCACTATTGTTTATTATTTTTGTATGATAGAAGTTGGTCACCATATTTATGGTTGTTGAATACGAAAATTTAGTTGTGATGTGAAAATGTTTTTTGGTTAATTTATTATGCAGATATTGAATTATGGTCAATGAAGTTGCGTGTGTAATATGTAGTATGTTGTTTAAATGTATAATTTTTTAGTGTACAATGTGGGCTCAAAATTACGGTGAATGAAATTGCTCGTATACTATGTTATTTGAGTATCATGTGAAAATTACGGTTGCCCTTAAATTATGATTATTTTTTGTTAATTTTAATTTTTTTTAACCGAATTACGGATATGATTTATCAAAAGATTTTTTGCTGATGGACATGTCGACTATGTATTATATGTCAAGAATGAGAAAAGAAAGACAAAAGGTGTTTGAATTTTCGTAAAATGACCGTAATTCGTTTGTAAATTTGATGTTTATATTGTTATTGTTATTGTTGTGCTATTAGTATTATTATTACATTACTGTAATGTTATTTATTATGTTATTGTGTTATTTGTGTTGCGTTGTTGTTTTTGTTAGTATGTTATGTTATAATGTTATTATTGTTATTATATAATTGTTGTTTTTGTGTTATTATTATTATTATTATGTTATTGTTGTATTTATGTTATTATTATTATGTTATTACAATATTATTGTTCTTATCTTATTGTTAGTCTCATTATGTTATTTTTATTATTTTTGGTTATAGTTATAAAGTTTCATTATTTTTGTTGTTACAGACTTAATTATGTTAAATCGATATGATTTTAATGTGTAATTATGTTGCGTGACTCCGAATATAGGTACACTTATGCATTTGATGCTAATGGTAGTGGTAGTGATACACTACAAATGGAGGAGCTAAGGTCTGAGATTGATGATTTGTTGATTATCTAGAGAGAACATATGACACTCATCCTTAAGGATAGTGAGAGTTATAAGACCCCGGAGACGTTTACATATAACGGACAGGTATAAAGAGGCCTTGGACATCTCATCTAGGTGCATACCATATTTTCAAACAGTAGGATTACAGGGAATGACCAGTTGCAATAGGATCATAGACGATCATGGATTGATCAAGGCGTTTGTGTAGAGGTATAGATTAGAGACCCACACATTTCATGTGCATACAGATTGCATCCAGAATGGAGCAGTTATTTTTCAAAGACTGAAAGACTAACTTTCTTTTTCTCAAATCAATTGATTCTTATTGCAAATAAAATTTAACAGTGTAAAGTATAACTCCACCAAAAATCACGAATTTTGAAAGTGTTTTGCTACTTTTTCCAAGGCGTGTGAAGTTGGGTAAAAACTGCAGTGAAAACGAGCAGAAAGCAGTAAAGGAGTAAAAAGACAAGAACACCAAAGATTTATCTTGGTTCAGTCAATGTGACCTACTCCAGTCCCAAGAAACACCTTCCTTGGATTTCTCTATGGAATGAACATAAATACAATAAGAGCCAAGCTTGATCCTTGGGTTAGACACCAACCCTATTCAAGACTTGGATGATCACGTCTATGCAACTTAGGTTGCAACACCTCTACCACATATTGATGTAGTCTTATAAACTTGGCTAACCAATCTTACAAAATCTACAGAAGAGTCGTGTATAATGAAGTTCGACAACAACAAGAAAGGAAACACCTTAGCTACATAAAGAATGAATCAAGAAGAAGAGAATACCAACAATGATCTTCAAGTTTGATTCAAAGTTTTGTCTTCTTCTTCTTCACTTTTGCCTCCTGTTTATAGTGTGAAATAGGCCTTGAAGATAAGACCTCCTATGCATCAACATCTCCATCATCAAGTCTTAGTTGTCTTCACATCATTGGTTGGCCACATAATTACCTTTTACACTTGGCAATATCAAGCAACATAATTGGTCCACCTTGGAAACTCAACTTGGCCGAAATTTCCACCTTGGAGTTGTCTTGATTATCCTTTGTAAAATGAAGATAACATGAGTGACATATTCCACAAGAATACCTCAACTTCTTTGCATAAGAATAGGGCACGTGAGGGCTGCCATTTGACTCAAAAAATCAGCTCCAAAACCAACCTACTAGCCGTTGGTTTCAAACTCAAAAATTCCAAGTTGGTAATTTTGCCAACTAGCTTTTTTTGGTTGGTCCACTTGTCATTATGTTGTAAAATGAATAAACCATCATTTCCACCTGATTAAGAATGTTTTTGAGGCTGTATATATGTGTACAAACTCAGATTTTTGAAGAGAAAATAATAAATAAGTGTTGATAAGATTATGTCAACGTATAATATCACAATTCCCGCTTTTTCTCCTTTATATATTGTGATGAATTTTGCACCAAGAACACCTTATAATCTCTGCAAAATAATGATTAGTCTCCAATAATATATTCATGAGAGTCTTCAAGAAGAAAATAAAATGTGACACGAAAATCGTCACATACTCCGCCGATGTCGATAATAGCATCAAATAAAGAAATAGAATGGATAGCCACCAAATATCCTTCAAGCATACCATGAATAAGCTTCATAATAAAGATAATAAGATACTCAAGAGATTCTTTGAGTAAAATGACGAAACTGCCTTTTGGGGAGTAAAATGAGCAAAATGCCCAGGTGAGAGAAAACTCCGAAAATGATCCCGATGGTCAGAAATAAACATAAGAACACCTTTGTGATAGTAAATAAGATGAAAATAGGTCTTTGAATCATATTCACCATGTCAAGTACCTACAAAATGTCAAAATGTCAATTTTGCCCCTTTTTGGTAAGTTGTTGAAACTTCCAGGGCATGTTAGTCACAAAGCATAATATTCATCAAAATTACATAATAACAACATAATAAATATATATGAAGCATATGCAAATGAAAACAACCATTTTATCACATTTTAGAAAAGTTTTTCTAAAAACCCTAGACATCGATCGAAGTGTCTCTTCTTGAGAGATTGATGTCTCACAGTGAGGTTCAGATTTTGTCTCTAACCTACATCGATCGAGCGATGTAGAGATCAATGTACACATTGATCGATCGATGTGTCTCAGGTTTAGAGATCGATGTCTCATAGTAAGGTCTTGGTTTTTCTCTGCCTTACATGGACCGATCGATGTAGGGATCGATGTATACATCGATCGATCGAAATGCATAAACCTGAGAGATCGATGTTATTTTTCTTCACTTCTTCAACTTTTGATCATTTATAACATCATGTGTGACGTTAAGTATCAACACTTAAAATCATGTCTTTGAAAATTATCTAAACATATTTCTCAACACTTTGAATGATGTTGAAATTAAATTAAGACAATATTTTAGGGATGAAAAGAGTAAGTGTCAATTGGAAAAGTAACATGTAAGCTTTAGATGCTACTATATTACTATGTTTAAAAAAGAGACAATATTTTTTTATACAAAACAAAATAAAAACTATGAGAATATTTTTACAAGGAAATGAGTAAAAATTTTGGTAACAAAAGGCAATTACAATAGTTATATTTATGAATGTTTTACCACTTAAAAAGGATTTGAATAAAAAAAGGCTCATTAACTCTTTTAGTTGTTATGAGTATTATAAAATTGTGGATGTCCAATGTAATCTTAAACAACAAGGTTTATACCAATCCAAATGTGTCCTAGAGAACAACAAAGGGTGTAACCAATTCAATGTATCCTCTTCCCAAAAGTCCTATAAATAGGACACTATGTTGGACATATTATACGCATCTTTGAATAAAAAAAGAATACATTTTATTCTCTACTTCTTATTCTCTCCTTCATTCCCATGCAATTACATGGAACGTTCCTTCATTTTCTCAACCCATGAACAAATCAATACGAGCAAGAAGTAAGAAGAATAATCCATTTACAAAATATTGCAAATCAGTTGCCGAATGCATTTACTGATACTAAAAAAGGTAACAAAATCCCACGTACCAGCAATAAATACGCCTGTTCAACTTGATGTCTCTGAAAAATATAGTGATGGTATACTAAAATCAAATCTGAAATGTGGGCACCCAGTCCGTGCAAAAGATAAGAACCCTCGAAAGAGAAGGATACAGGTTAATACTCCAAAGAGAAAAGAAGTTCACAACTTGAAAGCGCTATAGAAATAGAAACTGATCAGTCTAAAATTGATGAAAGTTTTGAAGAGATCTCTTTGAATTATATAAGTACATGAGAAGATTGGGATAGACAAAAGGTTATTATTGATCATATTTTTGCTTATGCGATTGCATGTGAAATTCTGAATGAGGTCCCTGAACCAAGGTTCATTGAAGAGTGCGACCGAAATGATTGGCCAAAATAGCAAGATGCAATCCAAGTAGAATTAAAATCGTTAGGAAGTTGCAAAGTATTTGGACCTGTAGTCCAAACCCTTGAAGGGATAAAAATTGGATATAAATGGGGTTTTATACGAAAACGCAACGAGAAAAATGAGGTTGTGCGATACAAGGCACTTCTTGTCACGCAAGGTTTTTCACAAAGACCTGGGCTTGATTATGATGAAACATATTCCTCGGTAATTGACGCCATAACATTACGATATCGAATTAGCCTAACAGTCACTAAAAACATTGATATGCAATTAATGGATATAGTTACCGCAAACCCATATGGATCATTAGATAATTATATCTATATGAAAAACCCAGAAGGATTTAAATTGCTTGAAGCATATAATCAAAGGACACATAGATTAAACTCAATCAAATTACAGAGATTATTGTATGGATTAAAATAATCTGGCAGAATGTGGTACAATCGCCTTAGTGAGTATCTTGTTAAAGAAGGTTATATAAATAATCTAATTTGTCTTTGTGTTTTTATCAAGAGATATGATATTGGATTCTCTATAATTACGGTATATGTTAATGATTTAAATCTGGTTGGAACTCTTGAAGAGCTTACTAAAGCTGCTAATTATTTCATGAAATAATTTGAGATGAAAAATCTTAGCAAGACCAAATTTTGTCTCGGCCTGCAGATCGAACATTTGTCTAATGGAATTTTTCTCCATCAATCTATATATACGGAGAAGATCTTAAAACGATTCCATATTGATAAAGCTCATCCATTGAGTAGTCATATGGTTGTATGACATTAGATGTAAAGAAAGATTCATTTGGACCACCAGAAGATGTTGAAGAATTATTAGATCCAGAAGTACCATATCTTAGTGATGTTTGTGCATTAATGTATCTTGAAATTGCTCAAGACTAGATGTAGCATTCTCAATGAATTTATTGGCAAAGTATATCTCAACACTAACACGAAGACATTGGAATGTGTCAAACAAATTTTATGTTATCTTCGTGGAACCCCATATATGGGTTTATACTACTCAAAGAATTTCGAATCACAAGGTTATGCTGATACCAGATATCCATCTGATCGTCACGAGGGAAGATCACATAGTAGATATGTTTTTACTTGTGGAGTTGCAGCTATATCATGGAGACCAGTGAAGCAGACATTAACAGCCACATCTTCCAACCATTCCGAGATTTTGGCATTGCATGAGCAAGCCTTGAATGCATATGGTTGAGGCCGAAGATTCAGCATATACAAGAGTCATATGGATTATCTTCACTAAGGAAGACTCCGACAATATTGTTTGAGGATAATGCTGCATGTATTGCTCAAATTGAGAATGGCTACATCAAAGGAGATAGAACGAAGCATATATCACCGAAATTTTTTTACACTTATGATCTTAAGAAGAATAGTAACATTGATATCCAACAGATAAAATCAAGCAAGAATTTTGCTAATTTGTTCACCAAAGCACTACCAACGACTACGTTTAGAAAGAGGATCTACAAAATTAGAATGCGTTGACTTAAAGACCTTATGCCATAATCAAGGGGAGTGTGATTGCTACACACACACTGTACTCCTTTTCTTTCGTCTAAGTTTTTATCTTGTTATGTTTTTCTTGGCAAAGTTTTAACGAGATAGTGCATCACACAAACCAATTTTTATGAATGTGTACTCTTTTTCCTTCATCCAAGTTATTATCCCACTAGGTTTTTTTGACAAGGTTTTAATGAGGCGTATTCTATAAAATTTGGACATGAAAGGGGAGTGTTAGAAATATTATAAAATTGTGGATGTCCAATGTATTCTTGAAAACAACAAGGGTTATACCAATCCAAATGTGTCATAGAGAACAACAAAGGGTGTACTTAATCAATGTATCCTCATTCCTAAAGTCTTATAAATAGGACATTATATTGGACACATTATACACGCTTTTGAATAAGAAAAAAATACATTTTATTATCTATTTCTTACCCTCTCTTTTATTTCGTATTTCTATATTGCATTAATTCAATTGGTAAATATATCACAGATGTTAAGATATAATATGTTTTGATGATGGGAAGATGTTTTAAATGAGTTAAATTTGCACTTGAGGTTTGATACAAAATGAGAAAAATACACAATGTCAAAAATGGTTAAAGTTGGAACTTTACTATCCAACATCGATCTCTCAAAACATGGGACATTGATCGATCGAAGTGACTTTAGTCTCTCCAAGAGAGACTTCGATCGGTCGATGTCAGGCCAGAAAGTTTCTGTCCAATATCGATCTCTCAGTCCAATGGACATCGATCAATCAATGTTACATCAGTCTCTCTAGGAGAGACTTTGATCGATCGATGTCAAGCAGGTTCAAAACTGGAAACTATCTGGAGGGCATCGACTCTCAGCCCAGGCACTTCGATCGATCGATGTCTCCCAGAATTCAAATTTTTATGAACGTTAAAACAAAATCCAAGGGAGATTCATGGTATTTTCTCTTTCCAAATTTGCTCAAATTTCTTGTGGACTTTACTCTAACATAATACATGCTTCCTTGATTATTTTATCTATGTCTAAGATTCTCTAGGGTGGCTATTGAGGATCAAATCACTCCATAGGGTGGCTAAAGACTAATTGGACATTGTCTTGACATTTGATGGAGCTGAAGACATAATGGAGGTCTCAAAAATGTGGTAAACATCTCCTATAAATGGATGAAGCTCAGATGAGGCAAATATACATTTTCACCATCATCAGGCTTCATTCTTCTTTGTTGTATATTTCTCTCATACGTGTAAAAGTGTTTAAAGCTTGTTAAGCCTTTCTTTGTTCTTCATTGTTGTATGTTGAGAGATTGTGAGTCTAACACATGAGGAACCATAAATATTTGATCTCTTGTTTGTGTTTAGCTAGTGAGAATGTGTGATCCCCATTATTTCCTTTAACCCACTGTGAGAAATTTCTTGAGAGAACTTTGTTGAAGTTGTGAGGTAGCAAGAAGTTGTTCTTGATTAGAGCTGTAGTTGTTGTTGTTGCATAAAGGCATTTTGTGCAAGAAGTTTTTGTTGTGGTTGCTTACACTAAGGTGTTAGTATAAGTATTGTTGTGGTTGTTCTTATTAGATTTAATAAGAAGAGTAGTTGTTGAAAATCCACTTTGGAAACAAAGTGGTAATGGAGTAGAATCATTTACGATTCAAACCACTCTATATCCGTTGTACTCATTCATTGTTTCTCATCTCATATTCTTGCTTTGATTTTGAATTCTATTTGAGTTGAGCCAAACAAGAAAATTCCGTAAAATTGCCAAACACTCTATTCACCTCTCCCCCCTCTAGAGTGTGTTACGGACCTAACAATTGATATCAGAGCCTAACCTTGATTGCTTAGCCAATCTTTACAAGTAGCAAGGTGAAAGATCATGGCAATGACAACCTCTTCATCCTACACTTCAACCTCCAAGCCAACTGCACTATTCTCAGGATCAAACACTAAAGCACTTATGTTTCATGTCCAAAATTATTCTTTGTGGAAATTTCAAATGATCGATCATTTGAAAGGCTGTGGATTTGATATATGGAGAGTTGTTGTCAAAGAAATCGAAGTTCCTATGATTACCAACTCAAAAGGAGAAACAATGTTCAAAGATGAGGATGACTACACCGACGAAGAGAAGATAAACTTTGCCATCAATGGCAAAGCATTCGATCTTCTTTCAAGTGCTCTTACCACCACCGAGCTCATAAGACTTCAAGGTCTTGAAACATCCCATGAAGCATGGAAAAGACTGGAAATGATACATGAAGGGACTGGGCAAGTAAGAATGGCCAAAAGACTAATGCTCATGAAAGAATATGAAATGTTCGAGATGAAGAGTGGTAAAAAGGATGAGGAGACTATCGACCGATTCGATCGAATAGTGAATCAACTTTCCATGGTGGACAAGAAAATCTTAAATGAAGACCTTGTTACAAAACTCCTCAACTCTTTGCCAAGAGAATGGACACCTAAAGTCACCGCCATCACCGAATCAAAGAATCTCAAAAGTTTCACCCTTGATGAGCTATCCGGTAATCTTCTTACTCATGAAATTATTATTGATGAACAAAATAGGATGCATCCTATCAAACCCACACAAGTGTTGTAAAAGATTGATCAAGGTGTGATCAATCTTGCATCCGCTCGGTGGTGGTGTTCATGATCATTGTAATCACTTACAAGGTTTGTAAAAGGTTGGAGTTGGTGTGTAACTCCATCAACCCTGTGTGGTAAGGTGTTGTTTGTTGTTTTGTGATTAGTGATAACCGAGGAAGGTGTACTCAAAGACTGGAGTAGGTTGATTTAACCGAACCAGTATAAAATTCCTTGTGTCCTTTACTTTTCAGCACTTACTTTCAGTTTCAAGCACAGTGCATCATTTTCATCACGTTCTTAAAAAATAGTAAACAAGCTTCAAAAATCATGAAACTTTCCAAAAACATAGCCACACGTATTAAGGTTCATTTGGCGCAAGTTTCAACCCTTTTGGACAAGTATAAGTCATCCAAACATCAAAAGTTCTGAGACTAGTGCAGTCTGATTTTCAGGCTTGCAAAGGTTGAGACTTTGAACGTATATGACTAACTTCCCAAAAGAATTTTTCAAAACTGTTTCAACCCAATTAAATATACATAAGGGGTGTTTCATTAAATTTTCATAGCATTTGGAGTCACGGTTTAATCGGAATTAATTTTTCAAATTAGACTACCGTTTCTTGCAGATTTGCGCAATCTGACCACCAATGATTTTTAAAGGGGTTAAAGGTTGAATTTTAATCTGAAATTTTTAGGAGACACTCAGAACATCTGAGACTAAGATCTCTCCAAATTTCAGAATTTTTGAAGACTTGTAACCTAGTTTTCAAAACGTTTCAAAAAAGGTCCTGAAAACAGAAACTGTTTTCAGAAGTTAGGTTTTTGGTCTAAAACAATTTTCAAAACAAAATTTTTTGCACCCACTATTCAACCCCCCTCCTTATAGTGGCGCCTTGCAGATCCTACAAGTGGTATCAGAGTGCAGGCACACTCACGACAAGGAGATCCAACGATCTTAGTGAGATGGCAACCACTAGCTACAAAACCGTGCAAGAAGGAATGTCTACCCTCAGGCCTCCTCTTTTTGACGGTGAGTTTTTTATTGAATGAAAGTTAAGAATGAAACTTTTCCTTATGGCTATTGATATTGATTTATGGTCCATTATAGAAGATGGTCCATTTGTTCCTTCAAAATTATCTATTGTAGATGGTGTCACACTCGAGGTTATTAAGACTAAACAAGAGTATACTAGTGATGATAAAAAGAGACTAAGCATGAATGCTAGAGCCATGCAATTACTTTTAAATGGACTAAGTAAAAGTGAATCTAGCTATGTATCTAACTGCTCTAATGCTCAAGAAATATGGAGAATTCTTGAGATAAAACACGAAGGGACTAGTCAAGTAAAAGAGTCCAAAATTAATATGCTTATGTCCACACTTGAGTCCTTTAAATTATTGCCAAATGAGTCTATTGTTGAGATGGATTTACGATTGACTAACATCTATAATTCTGTTGAGTCTCTTGGCAAAGCTTTCTCTACGCAGGAAAAGGTCCAGAAGGTACTACGAAATCTTCCATCTGAATGGGACCCTAAAGTCACAGCAATAGATGAAAATAAAGAAACCAAATCAATAAAAATGGAGGAACTAATCGGATCTTTAAAGGTATATGAAAACAAACTCACTTTAAGAAATTCCGAGTCTATTTCTAAAAATGATAAGGCTATAGCATTTAAATCAAATGAATACGTCGTAGATGATAGTGACACATATTTCAATGATGAGGATTTAATCACGATGGCTAAAAGATTAAGAAAAATCTTGAGAAAATCGATTAAAAATAAATATAACTCTACTTCATCTAAGGATCATAGAAATAAAAATAAGGAAATAAAGTGTTATGTGTAGCGCCCCGCTTCCGAGCCCTAGCATCGGGAACAGTGCACCCGCCGTATCTCGCTAAGGAGAATACAAGGCGTCGAATCAATCTCTTACACGTCAGAAATGACGTAGAAATTTTTCTCGCAGAAACGTAAATCATAACTTAAATTAAACTCCAATAATCGTCATTACATTACTGAATAAAAATTCTGATAATAAAAGTAATAAAGAAGTCTGTGAAAATCCCCAAAAGATAACTACGAAAAATCAGCTGCAGAGTTCCCCTCGTATCCTAGCTGCAGCTATCAACCAGTCCACTCAGCTATGTCCGTCCCGTGCTCAACAAAGATGTGCTCGTAGTCCTCATCAGGCTCACTTGGGAAGTAGGGGTGAGTGACAGAAAATCACCCAGTAGATGCCCGCCTCAAACCAATACAAAACGTGCATACCGAAATGATACAACCACATAGCACATAAATATAAGATAACCACATAGCACATAAATATAAGATAAAACCACATAGCACATAAATATAAGATAACATGCATAAGATAAAGTAAATGCGGTGAGTAAAGCACTCCACTAAAATGCACAAGTACGTGATGCATGCTCAATCCACGTGTCACACGCAACAAGAATCATGTCATGCAATATGCCTCTAGACCTATATGCAATGCATGATCCCAAGATTGACTGGATGCCTGTAGCCCGTACACTACAATCCACCCTGACCGATGCCCGTGGCCCGTGCACCACGATCCACCTTAACCGATGCCCATGGCCCGTACACCATGATCCACCACGACCGAGTAACCATGGCTCGTACACCATGATCCACTCCACTCGAGCGTCTGAGACCCGTACATCTCAACCCACTCCAAATGCAATGCATGTGCCATGAATGCAACAACAAAGTCGTCTGGGGCCCGTATGCCCATCCGCACCATCTCTGGTACTCAATATTTGGCTTCGTGAAATTTTCAAATATTGGAAAGTTGTTATTTATCACCACCCTTATTTTTTCTTAGCTTGTATTAATTTACTAGAATTTTCTACTAATTTCCCCTATGTTTTCCTTACTTAATTCTATTAATTTTTAATTACTTAAATTTACCAAACTTCAGAAATTAAGTGAAAATAATTTAATTTTAACCTTTTATATTTTCTAGAATTTATTTGAATTCTTATTGGTATTTAAGTATATTTTTCTGGCCTGATCCGCCAGACCCGTTACATTTTTTTTGAGAGGTTAATGGGCCACCTTTGGTCCGACCCGCTGGCCAGCCGATCCGGGCAACGCCGGGTGATTCATTTTTCGATCTCAACCCATATTTTCTCCTATTTCCAGTCTATAGGAACCTATTCTAAGGCTAAAACACAACTTTTTAAAGGCTCCTAGAGTAAAAGTTCCCCTTTTTTTCCCCGATTCTTTAAGGGTATTTTTTTAGTTTCGATTCACTCTTACCACCAAATTCACACACATACACGCACGTAACAACCATAAAAAAATCATCTCATGCTTTGACATATAAAACATATGCAAAATTAATATCTTAAACAAATAAAAACAACGAATCACGTACATATATCATCAAAGCATGCATGTATTATACCCGTTTGAGAGAGAAGAGGCACCTACCTTTTTGACGAATTGACTTCCTTCTCCTCTAGGCTCGAATCTAAACAATTGTAGTATGAAAATCAATATCTAATTACAAAGGTTAACTTGACTTACTTAAAATAATTAATTCATAGCTTTCTTATTCTATGCTCGAACGTAAAGAAGGTTACCATAATATAACCATAAAAGTCTCTGCTTCTGTATGTCCAAATTATCAAAATGGGCCAAAATATCTAAAATACAAAACCATCAAAGCACACGACCACACATATCCATCTTTAAATTATCATTCCCACCAATTTTAAGAAAATATGGAAGTTTCGGCCACAATATATTTTCAATCTAACACTTATCAATTCACAACATGTAGGCACATACGATCGTGCATAACAAAGACTATGAGTAAACAACTTGGTAATGATAAAATGCAAAATTGTATATGCATGACAACAAGATTTTGAAAAGATTTCACTAAAAGGCAAAAGCTTTTAAACCCAAGTGGTTGCCTTCGTTTACTTGTGAACATTGCTACCCCTAACTATTCTTGGTAAAATCTACCTAATCAAAATTAAAATGAGTAAACTGAAGGGAGCAACTTGTGATCATAAACTGATCCACTGAAAAGCATCGACTCACGTTAGGATATATATATATATATATGTATGTTTGTTTAAATCATATACGTATAAGAAATATATATCACTTACCATTAAAGTAACACATACATAGATAATTCATCAATACTTTATGCGGGCCGAAAATTTAGTTGTCATAAAATTTGCAAAACTTTTATGCCCAGAGCACTCCCTTTCACTCCATTATCACAAATACAATGTTATGCACATTCGTCCATTTTTTTGTTTCCCAAATAATTGCTAAAAGTCACAGTTTATATACACAAACATTTCGTAGGTCACATCACTTGCAATTTACTTTGAAAAATTCATACTACACTCAGCATATTTATTTATATATACATATTAGCAAACATGATATAAATATAGTAAATACATCCATCTATGCACGCAATTATACGTATGCATGATTCAATTTATCACGAACATAACATATAGAATTTTCGCAAAACATAGCAAGTATAGAGAGATTACTTACATCGATTATTATACTATACCGTACGATTCAATATAAGGTTGGGTTGAATCGAGTAAATTCTTTTCTTCCATTTGGTCCGCTTCTTGGCCGAATGATTACACAACCAAATAATAATATTTTTTGTTACAAAAAAAAGGAGTTGCTTTGATTTTTTTTTTCTTTTCACAGCCTGGACGAATTCTTTAATGACAAGGCTGCTTGGCTTTTTCTTTTCCTTGAATGTATGGTGTGGAAGTTTGTTTTTCTTGTTGATGTGTGGAACGGCAGGAAGGTTGCTAGGATGGTTTAGAGTTTGCAATTAGTGTTGTATATATAGATAATCATGGGTAGTGTTTAAGTTTAGGAATATTCTTAGTAGATATATATTTTTAGTAATATCTTAGTTGGTGTAGGTTTAAGATTTTTTAAACTATATCTAATCAAACACCTATCTTCCAATTTCAATTAGGATAATAATTTGTCAGTTGTATATTTTTCTTTGTTCCCTAAAATTGGCGGACGTAACATTATGAATGTGGACAACCTGGACACTTGTCATATGATTGTCCGAACAAGGACAAACAAACGAACAAATCCTTGACAAGGATTGGACCAAAACTAGATTCGTCTCAGAACCTAAACAAAGGAGAAGAGCCTTCAAAGCCTCTACTTAGAGTGACACATCCGACTCTGAGACTGACGATATGGAAGAACAAAAGGCACAAGTATGCTTTACATCTAAGGCATCAAATAAGGTATCTACCGACTCTGATTCTGATTCTGAATGGTCTTACGATGATTTATTTAGTCAATATTTAGAGTTGCATAAGTTCTCAAAGACTCTTGCAAAAGAAAAGAAGCGATTAATTGAAGACAAGAAATTGTTAGAATCTTCTAACACAAATCTTGTGTCTCAATTAAACGATTCAAAAGAAGAGTCGTCCTGCATCATAAATTCATTAAAGTCTGAAATTTCATCACTGACATCCGAGAACACTGAACTGAAAGCCGAGATTTTAAAGTTGAAATCAAGAAACGAAGATCTAGAAAAACCTAGAAAACAATTCGATACGGATACTTGTATTCTAGATCATCTTATCTCTTCTCAGAAGCATGAAAATGATAAAACCGGAGTAGGATACGTTGAAGAGAATAAAGTACAAAATAAGGCTACAAAATTGATTTTATCTACATCTACGAAACCGCATGAAACTATACAACCTAAGAAGAAGACTAGTACACCACTCATCTCATCTCATCGTGCTTTTTATTCTTCATATCATACAAAGCACAATCATATGCCATATAGATATGAAAGAAAGCCATTGATGCATATGCGACATTCATATCATAAAAATGCATCTAGATCACGCCCCGTGCATGCAAACCGAAATGCATATCAAAAACGAAAACCATACTATATGCATGATGGGATTCTTGGCCAAAGGCCAAACGCATTTGCCCCTAATGTATATTATATTGCGTCTTTATCACCTTTCTCGCCTTTTGGAAGACCTAGAAAGGTCACTCAAATTTGGGTACCAAAAGGGACATTCTCAAAAGGTTGAATAAATAACCCTTAAGAACGCACCTTTGATATTATTTGAAATGCATGATTTTTTTTGCTATCTTTATCTTTACATGCGCTTTTGATTGTCTTTCCAAAATAAAGGGGGAGAGAATGCATGATTTATGACTAATGAAGAAATTCATTTTGCCACATCAATATAAAGTTACAATTCTACTATTCTTGTACAAACCATTTTGTAAAGCGAAGATATTTTCGGACGAGTGAAGATGTAAATATAGACAATAGTTTTTTCCTAGTGCATTCTGATGTATGGACGCCTTCAGCGTCCTCTACGTCTCAAGGGTTTCAGTATTTTGTTGTATTTGTGGATGATTGTTCTCGGATGACTTGTGTTTACTTTCTAAAAAATAAATCTGAAGTCGCACCAAATATGTTGACTTCTTCCGTATTGTGTGAACCAGTTTAACAAAACAATTCAAATCCTTCAGTCTGACAATGGAGGAGAATACTTAAAAATGGTATTATTCTCCAAACACCTTGTCCTAACACACCACAAAAAAATGCATTCGCAGAGTGAAAAATCGTATTCCTCTTGAGATAACCCGGGCAATGGTGATTGAGTCCCACGTATCTATAATTCAAATACTTTAACAATCGGTCCAATAATCCTTAGGTATTGGCAAAAAATCAACTGTGAACATTATGATGGAAATCATATAGTTCATCAGTGCCCAAAGAATAATTTTTAGAGACGCTAAATAAAATTTTTTATTCCAATAATGAAGCTAATTTACCATCAAAGATTCAATAATCCTTACTATAATTATAACTCGTCATGGAGAAATATCTCTAGTTCAACTTAAAATCCAAACCAAAATTTAAGACAAGTTGGATGCAAGGGTGAAAAAGTGCATTTTTGTTGGATATGGATCAATTTATTTCGGCTATAGATTTTAGGAGGAAAAGGAACGAAACATAATTCGATCACAAGATGCAGCATTGGATAAATATGATAAAGCTTCCAATCTAAAGACGGATGAAGTGAGAGAGATTGTTTTAAATGAAACACAAGTTTCGGATGGTGAGGCAAAAACCGTGAAGGCTCTGGTGGAGGATACTAATGAGGCCAAACAAGGTGAAGAAAGTTCACAAAAATCGGTGATGAGAAGATCTACTCGCATTCACAAGCCAAACACATGTACTTATCCTCTCTAAATTACTTACTCTTGATCGACTCGGGTGAGGCCGAAGATTATTACAAGGCCATAAGTTCGAGTGACACTTTCAAGTGGGAGCAAGAATTGAAGGAGGAGATACGGTCGCTAGATAAAAATGCCACCTACACCATGACTAGACCACCGGAAGGAAAAAGACCATTGAAAAATAAATGGGTCTTCCGAATCAAAGATGAGGCAGATGGAAGCGATATGAGGCGAGATTGGTGGTTAAGGGTTTCTTAAAAAGGAAAGAGCTTACTAAACTGAGATATTCTAACCTGTTGTGAAGCTTATGTCAATTTAGGTAGTTCTCAGCGTAGCGGTGGCCAAAAATCTTCACCTTGAGCGGCTTGATGTTAAGACGGTCTTTTTTCGCGGTAACTTGGAAGAAGAAATTCATATGGAGCAGTCTGAAGGTTTTGAAGTCAAAGGACAAGAGGGTCTCGAGTGTAGATTGAATAGAAGTCTATACAGTTTGAAGCAAGCTCCAAAGCAACGGTGAATTTCAAAAATTTTGTGTATACAAAAGGTACGGACACAATTTCTCGGCTCCAAGAACTCCTCAACAAAATGATTTTGTGTATCCAAAGGGTATGGACACAATTTCTCGGCTCCAAGAACTCCTCAACAAAATGGTGCCGCGGACAGGAAAAATAGAACACTTCAAGAAATGAGTAGACCATGCTAAATGAATTAGAGCTACCCAAGTATTTTTGGGCTGAAGCGGTAAATACCGCTTGTCATGTAATAAATAGAGTTCACTTGAGACCATCTTTTAAAAAGGCTCCTTATATGCTTTGGAAAGGTAGAGTACCAAATATTGGTTATTTCAAAGTATTTGGTTGTAAGTGTTTTATACTTAACAGCAAAGATAACTTGGATAAACTCGATTTCAAAGCGGATGAAGGAATCTTTGTGGGATATGCTCAAAATAGCAAGGAATTTAGAATATATAACAAAGGAAGTATCAAAGTTGAAGAATCAATTCATGTTAAGTTTAATGAACTCCTTGAGGATGAACCATGCATAAATAATGATGATGATGAAGAAATAATTGAAGTAAGTCATATAGAAAAATTTGAGAATCCAAAAGGGAATATTGTCATTGACCTTAGGGTTGATCCACTTGAAAATGAACCTAAGGCTAAAAATGAAGAAGTGAGAGGGGACGCTTCAAATTTACCGGATGCATATAAGCATAAGAAAGATCATCCAAGAGAGTTGATACTAGGAGAAACAAGTCAAAGCATATTGACAAGAAGAAAATTTAATGAAAATGCCTTTATTTCACAAGTTGAGCCTACAAATATAAAAGAGGCAATAAATGATGAAGATTGGATATTAGCTATGCAAGAAAAACTAATTCAATTTGAAAGAAGTGATGTTTGGGAACTAGTGGCTAAACCTAGTGATCACCCCATAATTGGCACTAAATGGATATTTAGGAGTAAAATGGATGATAAATGAAACATCATTAGTAACAAAGCTAGATTAGTAGCTCAAGGATATAGACAAGAAGAAGGTGTAGACTATGATGAAAATTTTGCCCCTGTAGCTAAGTTAGAAGCTATTAGGATGCTATTAGCATATGCATGCCATAAGAATTTCAAACTATATCAAATGGATGTGAAATCCGCTTTCTTGAATGGAATAATTCAAGAAGAAGTGTATGTAGCTCAACCACCGTGGTTTAAAAATCATGATTATCGAAATCATGTATGTTAAACTCAAAAAGACCCTTTATTGACTTAACCAAACTCCTAGGGCATGGTATGAAAGATTAAGTAACTTCCTACTTAAAAATTAGTTTTCAAGAGGAAAAGTCGACACTACTCTTTTTGTTAAAGAACAAGGAAACCATCAATTGATTGTTCAAATTTATGTGGATGATATTATATTTTATGCTACTAATGATTTTCTTTGTGAGCATTTTGCTAAATTGATGGAAGGACAATTTCAGATGAGCATGATAGGTGAACTCAATTACTTCCTTGGACTTCAAATCAAACAAACTCAAGATGGAGTATACATATCTCAAACAAAATACAAATGATTTACTCAAGAAATACAAGTTTGAGGATGGAAGGAGTGTAAGCACAACGATGAGCACAAGTACAAAGCTTGACAAAGATGAAAAAGGAAAGCCAGTTGAGGTAACCAAATATAGGGGTATGATTGGTAGTCTACTTTATTTAACCGCTAGTAGACCGTATATTTTGCATGCTGTGTGTTTATGTGCTAGATTTCAAAGTATGCCTAAGAAATTGCATCTAGTTGTCATTACACGTATCTTTAGGTATTTGAAAGGAATTTTGAACTTTGGGTTATTTTATCCCAAAAATGGTTGTTTTGATCTAAGAGGGTATAGTGACTCTGACTACGCCGGAAACCTAGTCGATAGAAAAAGCAGCTACCGGACATGTCAATTCCTTGGAGATTGCTTACTCTCTTGGTTTTCCAAGAAACAAAATAGTGTGTCACTTTCAATGGCAGTATCTGAATACGTATCGGCCGCTTTATGTTGTGCTCAACTACTTTGGATGATAAACACCTTGAATGACTACAATGTCAAGTTTGATAAAGTACCAATCTTATGTTAAAATATTTCAGCCATAAGTATAGCACAAAACCCAGTACACCATAGTAGGACTAAACATATTGAAGCGAGACATCACTTTATAAGAGATTGCATTCAAAAAGGATTGGTATGTGTTGAATTTGTTCCAACCAATGACCAACTAGCGGACATCTTTACAAAATATCTTCCTACTGAGACCTTTGAATCAATTAGAATAAGACTAGGAATGATAAATAATGTTTAACGAGTAAGAAAATTAAATCTAAAAAAATAGGTACATCGATCGATCGATGTACCTAGCTGAACGATCGATGTATACATCGATCTCTATTTTGATCGATCGATGTCGATGATTTCAGAACCTCTGCAGTCGAATAAAAACACGAATTTCATCCCTATTTTCATCAAAATCATATTTTCAACTCAAGCAATCCTTCTCTGGCGATTTTCTTCTAAAATCCGACCCCCTCTCTTGTTCTCCTCTGAAATTCCTCCATTTCTTCTTCAAAAGTTCCATCTTTGACAACTCCATTCTATTTTCTTCATATTCTCCAATTGTCTTTCATCTTCCCCAACCCTAGAAACCAAAATCCGAAAATGCCAAGGTCCAAGCACACCTCTAAGAGGGCTAGAGCCTCTCAAGCTGAGGAAGAAGGATCAAGCCATGTCCAACAAAGGCATTCCTCAAGGTCTCAAGTGCCCACTCAGCCTAGGCCAGGAGAAACTAGGCAAAGACAAGCAGATTTTAGTCAAGCAGAGGAATTGGACCAAATTTGCAGTGGTCTCACTTATCAAAATTTTCCCTGGATCAAAAGAAATATCAAAGGTGTCCTAGATGAGCCTTTTGGAACAGGTAAGTTCGGATATATTTCACTTAGAGCTCAAGAATTATTTATGGAATGAGAAAATTCTGAGAGAGCCACTGTCCCATTAAAATTGTTGCAAATAGAGGACATTGCTTCAAATAATGAGTTAGTTCCAATCATTAATTGGATAGATACTCAAAATTGGAGACATCTTTGGACAGGAAGTTACATGAAGAAGATGTCAAAAAGATATACTAGGCTTTTTATGCTAATCTATGGATTGAGTATTTGAATGGTTTCCCGTTCTCCCTTAATACCATAATTGATGGGCAACATGTAGAATGGTCGGTTGAGACTATTTGTGAACATATTAGAGTATCGAATGAAGGTCTTGATTCGTTTGAGGTTTGACATTGGGATGAGTACAAATGGAAGGTTAGTGAGGAGCAAGTTAAGAGCTTTCTTGGTTTCTGTCCCACAAAAAAGACCAATAACATGCCATTGGTATATGGGGTGCTAACTGCTATAGTCACCTTTTGTATTAACGGAAATCAGCAAAACTCCCTAGCAACCTTGATTTCTATATTACTTATAGAATTGTCAATAAAGAGCAACTAAACTTTGGTGCGATATTCATGGCAAATGTTATAGAAGCTGCCACCATAAAGTCCAAAGCCCTCCCATATGCCAATCTCATCTACTATATGCTTAGAAAGTTGGGTATTGAGCTTGATGACTCGGGTGTTGAGAAAATTTCCGTCAAGGACTATTATGACAAAATCAACATTCAACGAATCAAAAAATCAAGAAAAGAAGCCCGGAGAGACATGGAATAAGAAGAGGAAGGTGATGAAGAGGAAGATGTGGCTCCGCCACCTGCGGCCAAAAAGGAAGCAGCCCGAGTCGATACACAACTCCCTATTCCTGAATCTGAAGAAAGAACAAGGGGAGGGCCTAGCACAAATATTCCAGCTTTAATTTCTCAAACCTTGAATTGGATCTAGCTTTAATTTAGATATGTGAAACAAAAAAAACACACAAACTACCAAAGGGAAGAAAGGACACACAAGGGTGGCTGAAATTTCAATAATCTGAGAATGCTGAAAACTGTTTTCTACAAGCTGAATGTGTGGTGCCTTATATGGCCAATTTTGCCTAATTCTAAAAGATTTTAAATAAATCAAGATAATCAGCGTATCCCTAATATATCTAAATTAAGTCTGACTAGGAAAATAAATCAAGACTAATCAATAAAAGAGTTTGAAATCAAATCCTTCAAATTTCATACTGGAATAAACCCTATCAGTTTTAGACTTCTACACGCTTCTACATGCCGAATTAGGTTTTGAAGTCTTCAAAAAAGTTGTAGATCATGCAATTCTCTTGAATTTAGGCTCTTGAAGCACCTCATCGGGACTCTTCTTCACAGAGATATTGTCTTCTAAAGATCGGGGGCCAATCTAGCGGGCTTCAGTACTTTCCTTACTTGGACTTTAATATTCAAGGTGACTTTGGATCATCTTGCAGTCTGAATTAGGAAAATTGTAAAGCACGAAAGTCGTCCCAAATTGAGTCTTCTAACACTTTCAAGTAGTTTGAACCCATTTGGACCTGTCCTCCTAAAATTTAGGTTTTTCTGAAGCCACTTTCCTTAGCTAGTCTTGATACCTACAAAGACACTAAAAAACGACCATTAGCACATCAAACACATATTAAAAGATTCTATATGCTACCCTAGACCTAAACAAAGGTAAAACAAACGTCTATGCTCGAGACTATAACACGTATGCATGAAATGACCATTCATCCCTCCCACCAACCCTTATATTATTGTTATGACGTTAAAACACAATGGATAATTTGTTATGACATTAAAACACAATGGATGATCCCACTATGACATTACTCTTCACTTCTTGGCTTGTCTTGCATATGCCTAAATAAGAAACACTCAAGTTCATGCTTTTTATTTTCGTATACGTTTCTTGTTTGTGAAATATGTTTGGATATGGCTCCTTAAGCTTCATCATGTTTGGAAAAAAGTTAAAAAAGTATTTCATACTTCAGAATTGAAACAAAATGAGAAAAACACACTGTGAGACAGATCTCTCACATAGATCGATCGACGTATACATCAATCTCTCAAAAAAGGGACATCGATCGATCTATGTAGGAACTGTTCAAAATTGAAACCTCACTGTCCCACAACAATCTCTCAGGTTGGGACACAACAAAAAAGGATGGCCAGAAGAATGAACCTCTCCCTCAATGAATGGGCAAGGGCGATGTGGCTCTATGCAAAACCTCCAAAAAAATTTTGCGCTGAGGAAGTAAACACGACAACCTTTGTTATCAATCAAAGTCTCTCGATAGCCCTAAATCTCGAGGTACTTGAGGAGAGGTGGATGGATAAGAAGATATCTTTATTGCACTTGCGAGTTTTTGGATGTACATCCTATATTCATGTCGATGTTGAGAATAGACACAAGTTTGATGCAAAGGTGAGGAAATGCATTTTCGTTGGATATGGATCGAATTATTTCAGCTATAGATTTTTGGAGGAAAATGGTCAGAAGATAACTCGAGCACAAGATTCAACCTTTGATGAAGATGATAAAGATTCCAATCCAAAGATGGATAAATTTGAGAGAGATTGTTTTAGACAAAACACAAGTTTCAGATGGTGAGGCCGAAACCGAGAAGGCTACGGTTGAGGATAATAATGAGGGTGAACAAGATGATGAAACTTCACAAAATTCCTTGTTGAGAAGATCTACTCACATTCACAATCCAAATACACGATCTTATCTTCTTTAAATTATTTACTCTTGACCGACTCAAGTGAGCCCAAAAATTATCACGAGGCCATAAGTTAGAGTGACTCGGTCAAGTAGGAGCATGCAATGAAGGAGGAGATACGGCCGCTAGATAACAATAACACTTTCACCATGACTAGGCTGCTGAAAGTAAAAAGACCATTGAAAAAATAAATGAGTCTTCCGAATCAAAGAAGAGGCGGATGGAAGTAAGCGGTATAAGAAGAGATTGATGGTCAATGGTTTCTTACAAAAGAAAAGAGTTGACTACACCGTGATATTCTCACCCGTTGTAAAGCTTACATCAATTCAGATAGTTCTCAGCATAGCGGCGGCCGAAAATCTTCATCTTGAAGAACTTGATGTGAAGACGGCCTTTCTTTACGGTGAATTGGAAGAATAAATTTATATGGGGCAACCCGAAGGTTTCGAAGTCAAAGGACAAGAGGATCTCACGTGTAGATTGAATAGAAGTCTATACGGTTTGGAACAAGCTCCAAGGCAACGGCATAAACGGTTCGATAAATTCATAAGTAGTTGTGGATTTAAGTGGGGATATACAGATCATTGTTGCCATTTTATGTCTTTCGACGTCTCATGCATTATTTGGTTGTTGTATGTCGATGAGACACTTGTTCCGGAATCTAACATAAAGGAGATCGATGCGTTAAAACAAGAATTAGCACAAGAGTTCGAGATAAAAGACTTGAGTCGGACAAATCAAATTCCTAGCATGCGTATCCTTCGAGATCGAATGGGAGATTCGTTGATCTTGTCGTAAGAAAAATATATCAGTAATGTGTTGGACCGGTTTTGTATGCAAGATGCTAAACAGATGATTACACCATTGGGGATACAACTCAAGTTGTCAAAATCTCAGTCACTAAAAACGGAGGTGGAGAAGAGTTATATGGACGATGTACCATATTCATCAACCATGGGCATTCTTATGTACGCTATGGCTTGTACAAAACCCGATATTACTCATACACCGGAGTAATGATCCCTCATTCCTGAAAAATACCCATCATTCCTCAATTTCATTTTTCTGAAGGTTAAAAGATCCTTATTGGAAGTATTAACCAAAGCGCTGCTACTGTACAACTTTTGGTACCAAGATTGCATTGTCATGTTCTTGGGTTTTGAAGATATGTTTGTTAAATATAATTTAATAGGATTTTCATAAAATGGAGAAAAAATATTAGCACATCTAATATGATTCATGATTATGCTTATAACTTTTGACAGCATCATGCTTGGTTTCATCTGGTGTGAGTATTCTCACCGAATATGTTTGGTATGATAAAATATAAATATGATAAGATAAAATATTTAATATGTAAATCATTTTATTCTGCGTAAAATTCTCTTAATATCGAAGTATGTGGAATTAAAAATCATGGTTCTAGTAAAAATCATGTGATTGTATCAAACTAGACAGGGTTACATCAACTCTGCATGTAAGTTGTATAAATTCTGTATTATAATTTATCATCAAAGCCTGAAAGGTACATTTATACAATAAGAGAGAGAAGAAGCAGTCTCCAACGAAACCCTGGCATCGCATGGTAATAAAACACAGAAGAAAACCTAGTCTTTTGACCAATGCAACGGAAGGTGCATTGAATTCTTCCAACTGAAAATACACATTTGGAAATATTTTGGCCAGCCGGAAGGACAGTGGTTCAGCTAAAAAATATTCTAACATTACAAGAATGCTTTCCACATTTGGAGCAATAGGCTCTTGGCCGTAGGGTCCCACCGTCTCAGTTCTTGGCCATAGGATCTCCATCGTCTCAATCCTAATGAGCATTATAGAGGATGAAAATCAGAATTTCAATTGTCTTCTAGGTTAGTGACGTCTTACACAAGAAGCTCATATAAGGTGTCTACTGTAAACTAGGCTTTTGGCTCAGCAGCAGTCCACGTGTTCTTAGAATCGAATTGTGTATTTCTTGAAGTAAATCCAACCAGAGTACCAACTGAGTTATGGTATAGGAAAATGTTTTCCACATTTGAGAATATTGTTGTCGGTTTGCTCCTAAGGTCATATATTATTCTGCCATCAGGAACCCAACAATCATAAAGCTCCTCCCAATGCCAACCTGGGAAAAAAATTAACTTTGTTATCTATTTTATGCCGGTCTAAAACTTTTGTTGCTATCTCAAATTTCCACCTATTTTTATGCCTCAAATCATGCTCTCAGAACTTGTCTCTGATTAAACTAAAAAAAGGTGGTTATGGATATGAACTTTGGACACTTGGTGTCAAAAGATTGTTGGAGAAAAGTTAGTTGTGGGAGTCGGAAAATTTTGGATGGCAAGTGGATTTTGTCAAACACCATACTTTGGGCTTAATTACGATTAGTATTCGTTAATCAAAAACGAAAACTAAAAAATTCCTAAATTATCTATGTAACGCGTAAATGAATTTAGGTTGTTGAATCACTCGATTCTGATACCGGGTGAATGAAAAATTAATGCTCAAAGTTGGAGTAACATTGGAAGTTATTTGGCGGTTTCTTCCACTACCAATAACTACTCGGTGGTTATTGCAGTAGTGGGGCGGTTTCTTCCACTACCAATAACTACTCGGTGGTTATTGCAGTAGTGGGGCGGTTTCTTCCAATCTAACGGTACAGATCAAAACTGATTGATCTAACGGTACGCATCCAATCATCTGATAACTTCCAGTAACTTCTTCCTCTCTATAAATTCCTTTCATGTTGAAACGTTTTAGATAGAGATTTCGAAAATCTAAAGGCGTACGCAGCTTCTTCTTCTTCTACTTCTGTTTTTCATAAAACGTTTTCTTGCATTCATTGCGTTCGAGAAATCAGAGCACCTTACAGGTTCGTCGAGTTCTTTACGTTGGTGTGCCACTTCGTATGAACTGTAGCCGTTGTATCCTGGGAGACGTTTGCTGTGTATTCTGGTTGGGCACTTTGTACCGGAGCAAATCGTCTTAAGGACAGAGTCGTTAGACTCGCCTCGGTTTTGCTTACATTTCGTCAGTTTACACAAACGCACGCTGTACACTCTTATGATTACAGTTTCTAACATTCTTAAGACGATTTGATTTATATACTGTAATCTGTTTCGTTTTGCGATCGCAGTTTCTATTGTACGAAACTAATCGGCTCTGTGTTTGTTTCTGTATTGGCCTTACAGAATCTGAAATGGAGAACGAAAGTTCGAACTCCTTCAATGGCGTGCACCTTGGTCCGTCCGAGGAAGTGAACACTGCTGTTCCAGTTGCACCCACTGCCATTCCTGCTCCTGTTCCGGTTGTTGGACAAGTTGAGAAACCGGAGAAGTTTGGAGGCAGTTACTTTAAACGTTGGCAGCAGAAGATGCTGTTCTTCTTGACTGCTGTGGGATTGGCAAATTTCCTGACTGAGGACCCGCCTATGGTGGATCCGTTGGAGGACCAAGCCCAGGATATGCAAAACCAACGTTTTGTTGAAGGTTGGAACTTCAACAATTATGTTTGTTTGAGCCATATTCTGAGTTGTTTGGACAACTCCTTGTATGGTTTTACGTACAAGACCGCAAAGTCTTTGTGGCAGGCTTTGGAAAAGAAATACCGTACGGAGGATGCCGGCACTAAGAAATTTATTGTCGGCAAGTTCCTGGATTTCAAAATGTCTGATTCTCGCACTGTTGTTTCTCAAGTTGAGGAACTTCAGACGTTGGTTGCCGAGATGGAAGAGGTGGGCATGTTGCTCAGTGAATCTTTCGTCGTGGCAGCAGTGATTGAGAAGCTACCTCTTTCGTGGAGGGAATTCAGAAGCTATCTCAAACACAAGAGAAAGGAGATGACATTGGAAGATCTAATTGTTCGACTCCGCATTGAGGAGGACAATCGTAGATCTGAAAGAGCGCCACAATCTAGCTCTGGTCAGGCTAAGGCCCATGTTGCAGAGGCCAAGAAAAAGAAGAGCCAACTCGGGGTGAACAAGAAAGGCAAGCAGATCGCCAAGAAGTTCACCGGGAAATGCTACAACTGTGGCATTCAGGGGCATGTCAGCAATGAATGCAGAAAGCCCAAGAAGAAGCAAACCAAGGCAAAGGCGAACATAGTCGATGCATTGGATGATCTAAATCTCTGTGCGGTGGTCTCAGAGTGCAATGCTGTGGGGAACGTACGTGAGTGGTGGCTTGATACGGGCGCCACTAGACATGTTTGCTCCAGCAGAGAGATGTTCACGGAGTACCAGCCCGGGAACAATGAGCAACTTTACATGGGAAACTCGGCCTCCTCGAAGATTGAAGGCGAGGGAAAAGTTGTTCTGAAGCTCACATCAGGGAAGCATCTGACTCTGCAGAATGTGCTGCACGTCCCTGATATTCGGAAGAATTTAGTATCTGGATCTCTTCTAGTCATGCATGGTTTTAGACTAGTGTTAGAATCCAATAAAGTTATTCTTTCGAAAAATGGCATGTATTTGGGGAAGGGGTACTTGTCGAATAGGATGTTTAAATTGAATGTCATCACTATTGTACCCAAAAGAGATTTGCCCGCAGAGGCTAATAAAATTGCTTCCTCTTCTGCTTACATGCTTGAGTCTTCTTGTTTATGGCATTTTCGTTTGGGACATGTTAATTACAAGTCAATACAACGAATGAGTGATCTTGACTTATTGCCCAAACTGGACTTCAATAATAAAGGAAAATGTCAAATATGTGTTGAAGCGAAGATGGCAAAGACGCCATTTCCTTCAATAGAAAGGAACACTGAACCTTTGAATTTAATTCATACCGATGTGTGTGATTTAAAGTTTGTGCAAACGAGAGGTGGTAAAAAGTATTTTGTAACTTTTATCGACGATTGCACACGATACTGTTATGTATATTTGCTAAGTAGCAAAGACGAGGCCCTTGATGCTTTCAAGGATTATAAAAATGAAGTTGAGAATCAACTTAGCAAACGAATTAAAACAATTCGTAGTGATAGAGGTGGCGAATATGATACACCGTTTAATGAATTCTGTTCAGAACATGGCATTATTCATCAAACGACTGCACCATATTCACCTCAATCGAATGGTATTGCTGAACGCAAGAACCGTACTCTTAAAGAGATGATGAATGCTATGTTGATAAGTTCGGGTTTACCTCAGAACTTGTGGGGGGAAGCAATCCTCTCAGCCAACGTCATTTTAAATAGAATTCCATCTAAGAAGATGGATGTAACCCCATACGAGCTTTGGAAAGGCCACAAGCCTAGCTATAAATACTTGAAAGTGTGGGGTGTCTGGCAAAGGTGGCTGTACCGAGACCAAGACAAGTGAAAATTAGGCCTAAAACAATTGATTGCATATTTATTGGTTATGCAACTAACAGTAGTGCATATCGGTTCTTGGTGCACAAGTCGAATATTCCTGACGTACATGAAAACGTGGTCATGGAGTCAAGGAATGCAGTGTTCTTTGAAGATGTCTTTCCGAGGAAAGACAAAATTCAAGAAGAAACAAGATTTGGTAAGCGAATGCGTGAGGCGACTCCTCAAGGAGATGAGGAGCTTCGTCAAAGCAAGCGTGCCAGAATGCCAACTTCGTTTGGACCGGATTTTCTAACCTATATGGTAGAAAATGAGCCGAGGAACTTTTCCGAGGCTATGTCAACTCCAGAAGCTCCATTCTGGAAAGAAGCAGTTGACAGTGAGATAGACTCAATTCTTCAAAACCACACTTGGGAGTTGGTTGACCTTCCACCTGGAAGTAAACCACTTGGTTGTAAGTGGGTTTTCAAGAAGAAACTGAAAGAGGATGGGTCTATTGAAAAGTATAAAGCCAGGTTGGTAGCTAAAGGCTATCGGCAAAAGGAACGCTTTGACTTTTTTTGACACCTACTCACCAGTAACTAGGATCACCTCTATAAGGGTGCTAGTTGCAATTGCTGCAGTCTATAACTTGGAAATCCATCAGATGGATGTGAAGACTGCTTTTCTGAATGGTGAGTTGGATGAAGAAATTTATATGGAACAACCCGAAGGGTTTGTGGTTCCAGGACAAGAGTCTAAGGTTTGTAGACTCGTTAAGTCCTTGTACGGACTTAAACAAGCGCCTAAGCAGTGGCACTTGAAGTTTGATCAAGCTATGTTAGCTAATGGTTTCAAGATCAACGAGTGTGACAAGTGTGTCTACATTAAGAGCACACAGAATGCTTATGTGATAGTGTGTCTCTATGTAGATGACATGCTAATCATGGGAAGTACTCGGGACATAATCTTAAACACAAAGAAGATGTTGACGAGGAACTTCGATATGAAGGACATGGGAGTTGCCAATGTTATTCTAGGAATTAAGATTTCTAGGGTGACTGAGGGACTCATACTGTCACAAACACACTATATTGAATCAGTCCTGAAACGGTTCAATATGGATGATGTGAAACCGGTAAAGACCCCGCTTGACTTAAGTATACACTTAAGGAAGAATCGAGGCAAACCTGTAGGTTGAAATACTCTCAGGTGATTGGGAGTCTGATGTACATAACGAATTGTACAAGACCAGACTTAGCTTGTTCGGTAAACAAGTTGAGCAGGTTTACCAGTAATCCAAGTGATGATCATTGGAAAGCTCTTAACAGAGTGATGAGGTATCTGAAATACACAATGTATCTTGGATTATATTATACGAGATATCCAGCAGTGTTGGAAGGATACTGTGATGCGAATTGGATATCAGATAGTAAGGACTCGAAGTCCACCAGTGGGTACGTGTTCACTATTGGTGGTGCTGCTGTGTCGTGGAAGTCCACGAAACAAACCTGTATAGCTCGGTCCACTATGGAAGCTGAGTTCATAGCATTGGACAAAGCTGGGGAAGAGGCTGAGTGGCTTCGGAATTTTCTGGAAGATATTCCGTGCTGGCCTAAGCCGATCGCTCCTATTAGCATACACTGTGATAGTCAGTCAGCTATAGGACGTGCTCAAAGCAGCATCTATAATGGTAAGTCACGACACATACGTCGGAGACATAATACCATTAAACAGTTGATCTCTAATGGCGTGATTTCCATAGATTATATAAAATCAATGGAGAATCTTGCGGATCCGCTTACAAAAGGCTTGCCTAGAGATCAGATGTCAAGATTGACAAACGGAATGGGACTGAAGCCCATAATGCATGAGTCTTTGTAATGGTAACCCAACCTTGTTGACTGGAGATCCCAGAATCTTGGTTCAATGGGACAACTAAGTTATGAAGGTTCAGTTAGCACTTACTCATTCCGTCTAATAAAAGTGATGTCTGCAGAGAAATGAGGGTAAGCTGATGCTTTTAATGATGTCCTATATCTTAATAAATCAAGTGGGGTATGGCAGAATACTCTTGATAGGAATCACCTATGTAAGTGTGAAGTGGGGCCGCTTCTATGAGAATTCTGAGAGGCAAGAATTCTCTAATACACTTTCTGAAACCAGGTTGTTCATGGCCAAAATGAACACAACCATGAGAACCAAAAAGGGGTGTTAGAGGAAATGTTGTGTGAGTATCATTGTCTAGGTTCACACTAAAGGCTGATAGTTCAAGACATTAGTTCACTACCCAGCCGAGTGGATCCGATGGTACATCACTAAGAAATGTTCAAAGCCAGAAGCTACCTCTTCTGAGGCAACATATCCTTATCTGATTTCTCGATAGAGTCTGCATTCACATTTGCATTAATTTCCATTCATGTGGGGGATTGTTGGAGAAAAGTTAGTTGTGGGAGTCGGAAAATTTTGGATGGCAAGTGGATTTTGTCAAACACCATACTTTGGGCTTAATTACGATTAGTATTCGTTAATCAAAAACGAAAACTAAAAAATTCCTAAATTATCTATGTAACGCGTAGATGAATTTAGGTTGTTGAATCACTCGATTCTGATACCGGGTGAATGAAAAATTAATGCTCAAAGTTGGAGTAACATTGGAAGTTATTTGGCGGTTTCTTCCACTACCAATAACTACTCGGTGGTTATTGCAGTAGTGGGGCGGTTTCTTCCACTACCAATAACTACTCGGTGGTTATTGCAGTAGTGGGGCGGTTTCTTCCAATCTAAAGGTACAGATCAAAACTGATTGATCTAACGGTACGCATCCAATCATCTGATAACTTCCAGTAACTTCTTCCTCTCTATAAATTCCTTTCATGTTGAAACGTTTTAGATAGAGATTTCGAAAATCTAAAGGCGTACGCAGCTTCTTCTTCTTCTACTTCTGTTTTTCATAAAACGTTTTCTTGCATTCATTGCGTTCGAGAAATCAGAGCACCTTACAGGTTCGTCGAGTTCTTTACGTTGGTGTGCCACTTCGTATGAACTGTAGCCGTTGTATCCTGGGAGACGTTTGCTGTGTATTCTGGTTGGGCACTTTGTACCGGAGCAAATCGTCTTAAGGACAGAGTCGTTAGACTCGCCTCGGTTTTGCTTACATTTCGTCAGTTTACACAAACGCACGCTGTACACTCTTATGATTACAGTTTCTAACAAAGATAACGTCAAACAAACTGGCATCTTCTCTTCTTAATTTCGCAAAAAAAAATTCCAAACTGAGCAACTTCTGAATGCACAGTACAAAGGATAAAGACTGGGTAAAATTTGCAAATTTTAACAAACAGACAAAATGTGATGATATCGGATGTTAAAATTTTAAAATTTTTAACAAAAGTTCAGCCATTAAAATTTTTTTTACATAGAATTAATGTCAAAATTACGTTGATTATAACTAAATGCGTATGCATATGGATTCATGCGTATGCATATGGATTCATGCATATGTACATATATGTATTCACACATACATGTTCACTTTTCTATGTGTATACATGTTTTTCTATGTGCATATGCTTATTCACATGGATTTGATCATTGATTGGAGCATGATCCACGTATTTGTACTTGCCAACATCCTTAGCACCATATTTACTTTCCAGTGCTGGTCAAATCTCTCTTGCTGATGTGAATTTGACATAAATGTCAAATAATGAGTTGCACAAAAAGTGCATGATATGACCTCTGTAAGTAATATTGTCATACTCATATTTGAGTGCCTCTGCCTCATTACTGTAGGATCTGCAAGGCACCACTAGAAGGGGGGGGTTGAATAGGTGGTGCGGAAAATACGGTTTTTAAAATTTCTTTAACCCTAACCAATTCAAGTTCTGAAAACAGATTCTGTTTTCAGTACCAGTTTTAAAACGATTTAAAAACTAGGTTAGAGGTCTCCAAAAATTATGAAATTTTGAGAGAACTTAGCCTCAGATGTTGTGAGGGTCCCCTAAAAATTTCAAATCAAAATTCAACCTTTAACCCCTTCAAAAACCGTTGGCACTCAGATTGTGCAATTCTGCCAGAAACGGTAGATGGTTTTGAAAAATTAATTCCTATTTGTGTGAATGTCCAAATGATCTGAAAATTTGACCAATAACTCCTCACACACTATATTGAAATGGGTTGAAACAGTTTTTGAAAATTCTTTTGGGAAGTAGGTCAAATACACCCAAAGTCTCAACCTTTGCAAGTCTGAAAATCAGACTGCACTAGTCTCAGAACTTTTGATGTTTGGATGACTTATACTTGTCCAAAAGGGTTGAAACTTGTGCCAAATTAACCCTAGAACGTTTATGTATGTTTCTGGAAAATTTTATAATTTTTAGAAAACGTTTACTATTTTTGCGAACGTCAACAATATAAGTAAACAGCGCAGAAACTGAAACGTAAATGCAGAAAGTAACTTGCACCAAGAATTTTATACTGGTTCGGTTATAAACAACCTACTCCAGTCTTCAAGGAACACCTTCCTTGGTTCACACTAATTTCACACACGCAGTACACCTTACCGCAGGGTTGATAGAGTTACACCTTAACTCCAACCCTTTACAAACCTTGTATAGTGAGTACAATTTGCACGAACACCACCACCTCGCTAGAATGAAGATTGATCACACCTTGATCAATCTTGTACAATGATGAATGAATGGTGGTTTCTATGAAGCCTATTCAAAGATGAAAGATATGAAATACAATAGGCTTTTTACAAGGAGAAGAAAGAAAGAAGATGTAGAAGAAGAAGGCTAGAACACTTTTGATCCTTGAACTTGCAACTCTTGTTTTTGTCTTTGTTTTGCTCTTCTTGTTTCTTTTTAACAAGTCTTGGCCGCCCCCTATAGGTCCTTCTCCTCTTGAAAATTATCTTCTAAGCCCTTGGGAGGATGTAAGACATCATTGTGACAATGGTCTTGCTTACTTGTCACCTTCTCATTGGATGATTATTAATCCTTTGCTTACTTGGCACCTTCTTATTGGATGAATGTTGTCATCATTGATGACTTGGAAAAAATCTGAGATATACACTTAACCATGTGCCAAAATCATCATATAATACATTCCATAAATCAAGAGATATATCACATAAATTACAAGACATCAAATCCTTCCCAAACAAGGCATAAATTCGGCCATGCCAAGATATTGCCATGCTGAATTTTCAGCATGTGCATTATTCAATTTTATTCAAAATAATGCCAAATTTTCTTTGATCTTTTTCTTTATAAAATGAATAATCAAGTTATGGTAAGTATTGCTATCACATGAGAAATGTTCTTGGACACATTTATGCTCCATAATTCGGCCACACAAGACTTGCACATGCTGAAATTTCAGCATGTGTAACATCCACCACTTATTCAAAATCTTGCCTATTTTGTATTGTTTTATTCCAAGAATTCAAAGCCTAATTCAATAAACATTTAGTATTCAATATTCTCATCATGTATGGAATAAAAGTGAGACACAAATATGGACTAAATTTCAGCCACTATACATTACACACATGCTGAAATTTTCAGCATGTGTGATATTAAAAATATCACCATTTTAATTTCATAATTAATTCAAAACATTACCATAACATCCTCAATTAATCCTCATGATTCAAGATAGTAGAATATGGCATTTCTTAGTGCTGAAAATCGTCCATAATACAACACACATGCTGAATTTTCAGCATGTGTCATATATGTGACATAGTTTGAAATGTTACCTTTTGTAGCTCCTTCCTTTTTGTCACCAACATTGTATGCTTCATTCTTGGCCAATTGAGATGCCAACAAAGCTCCACACATGCTCCAACTCAGCTGATCTAGGCGTTGGAATGTGTATGTGCATGTGCTGAAATTTATTTTTGCTAACTTTGTAAAATAATGCACATTTAATAATACACACATGTAATATTCCAATCAGCCCTTAATTTAATTTTCTAGAACACTTTAAGATGTATATTATATGTGAAAAGTGTCTAGATACGTGTCACATCATGTTCAAGAAAAACGTTCCATGTCAAGTGCGTAGAAAACCGAATTTTCGATATTTATCGATTACCCGATTTTTCTCTAATTTAAATTCCAACTTTTGCACATGCTATATATATTATGTTATACATAATATATATAATATATACTTTAATTTCCAGCACTTGGCTGATTTAAAGTGGTACCATAAACATGTGACAAAAATAAAATTAGAATCTTCACATTTTGGCCTAAATGTGGGGTGAATTGTGTGTGCCAACATGGAAAGTATTTTTGTCTCAATGTACAGTGTATGGCACGAAATTTTTGATAAATTTTGATGTATATGGGCTGGCCATTTATTTATGGCAAGTACGTGACACGTTGGCGAAGTTTCGGTATCGCCCGATACGACAAATTTCGGTTTAGAACCTTTTATCGTGTCGTATTTAATTTGTCATCACCATATCTTATATCATATGATATAAGATCTGAATATACTCATAAATATGAGTTAAGTATAGTGGTGTGACGTAAACGTACGTTCATAAGATATATAACGTGTCAATAGTACGTTGGAATAAATGTGTATGTGCCTTTTATAAAAATCTGAAAATATAGTATATATATATGTATTAAAAACGTGTGACATTGATGTGTGGAGGAGGAGAAGACTTTCCTTCCATAGCCATGTTGCCTTTAAGCCTTTTCCAAATGCATCTTCCTTTAATGAACTACTTAGTTTATTAAACTAAGTACTTCACTTAATGAACTACTTTAGTTCATTAATTGTGGCACCTGAAAATAGTATAAACTCAACAAATGTTCGCCATATGATGTAAGCTTTAAAGCTTCATGGCTCGTTAGTACGGCAACATAATATATGAGGTAAATAAGGCAAGTTATCATGCATACATGTACACTTGTGTATATATATATATACTTAACGTTATATATATATATATACATATTCAAATTTCTTATTTTAAAATCACTCAAACCCTCATATTTCTACAATCTCCCCCTTTTGATGATTTTCAAAATAACAAGTGTACATGATTTAAGTGTTGTCTCTCCCCCTCGAATTGTGCACAGATTTGAAATTTGAATTTCGAATTTCAAATCCGGCTCCCCCTTGATTTTTGCAATTAGGATCAATCAGTGATCTCTCTCCCTTAAATCTCTCTCTCTCCCCCTTAAATCATGCTTTTCTCTCCCCCTTTATTTTGGAAAGTTAATCAAAAGATTCCTGTCAAAAAGGAAAGTAAATCAAATAATATCGCATTAAATCACATCAACAGGAAGCATGCCTAATTTAGAACGGAGAGATTCAAATGTGGCTTGATTTAAGGCCTTAGTAAATATATCCGCTACTTGTGATTCGGTGCGTACGTGATCTATGACAATATTACCATTGTTAACGTGATCACGAAGAAAATGATAGCGAACTTCTATATGCTTAGCCTTAGAGTGTAATACGGGGTTCTTAGACAAATTTATGGCACTCATACTATCACAATATATAGGAATTTTATCTACGGTAATTCCAAAGTCCGAAAGTTGTTGTTTTATCCACAACAACTGTGTGCAACAAAGGCTAAGAGCCATATACTCAGCCTCAGTAGTGGACAAAGCAACACTTGCTTGCTTTTTGGAAAACCATGAAATAAGGGAATTTCCTATAAATTGGCAAGTTCCGCTCGTGCTTTTTCTATCTATTTTGCAGCCACCATAATCTGCATCAGTGTAAGCATGTAAGTCGAATGTAGAATCCTTATCGTACCAAATACCTAAGGTGGGCGTGTGCTTAATATAGCGAAATATTCTTTTTACCGCATTTAAGTGTGACACCTTAGGTTGACTTTGAAAACGAGCACACATGCATACGCTAAACATGATGTCAGGCCTACTAGCAGTTAAATATAGTAAAGAACCTATCATAGATCTATATAATCCATTATCAACATCTTTACCATGTTCATCTTTGTCTAATTTAGTGGTGACACTCATAGGTGTGGGGGATGGTTTCAAATTTTCAAAATTGAATTTCTTGATCATGTCGTTTACGTACTTAGCTTGGCTTATATGAATTCCTTTGCTCGTTTGCTTAATCTGCAAGCCAAGAAAATAATTAAGTTCGCCAACCATAGACATTTCAAATTCAGCTTTCATACAATCTTCAAAATCCTTAACGAGTTTATGTGAGGTAGAACCAAAAATAATATCATCTACGTAAATTTGAATAATAAGTAAATCTGATTTTTCTTGTTTCAAAAATAGTGTACTATCTATAGTACCACGTTTAAAATTATTTTCTAAAAGAAAAGTAGCAAAACGATCATACCATGCTCTAGGCGCTTGCTTTAGTCCATATAGTGCCTTCTTTAGTTTGTACACGTGATCAGGATGTTTCAAATCTTCAAAACCGGGTGGTTGCTTCACGTATACTTCTTCTTGTATAAATCCGTTTAGAAAAGCACTTTTGACGTCCATTTGATACAATTTAAAATCTTTCATACAAGCAATAGCAAGTAAAAGTCGTATAGCTTCTAAACGTGCTACGGGTGCAAATGTTTCATCGTAGTCTATTCCTTCCTCTTGATTATATCCTTGAGCTACGAGTCTTGCTTTATTTCTAACGACTTTTCCTTCTTCATTCATTTTGTTCCTAAACACCCACTTTGTGCCTATTATTGTCTTATCTTGTGGTCGTGGCACTAAATCCCATACATCATTTCTAACGAATTGATTAAGTTCGTCATGCATAGCATCAATCCAAGATGAATCACTCAAAGCATCATGCACATTCTTAGGCTCAATTTCAGAAATCATAGCATGAAATTCATTTATTTCATCCGAAGTGATTCTTCTACGTGGTCGCACACCGTGAGTGATGTCGCCTATGATGAGATCATGTGGGTGATCTCTATGCCATCTTGGTTGATTATTTTCTAAGTTATCATGCATTTCTATATGATCATGCATTTCTAGTGTTTCATTCATCTCATGCATATCAAAAGACTCATTTTCTTCATCCAAAACGGGTTTCAAATCAAAGTCATCATCATATTCCTTTTCTTTATCAACCTCTCCAAATTCATTGAATTTAACATGAATAGATTCTATGATTTGTCTAGTAAGAGGATCATAACACCTATATGCTTTTGAATTTATGGAATATCCAATAAAAATGCACTCAATCGATTTGGATTCAAATTTATCTAAGTTATCTTTTGTATTCAATACAAAGCATTTGCATCCAAACACACGAAAATAATCTATCTTAGGCATACGATCATTCAAAATTTCGTAAGGCGTCTTGTTTATTTTCTTTCTTATAGATAGGCGATTTACAATATAGCATGCACAATTTACGGCTTCCGCCCACAAAAACCTAGGCAATTTATTTTCGCAAAGCATGGTTCTAGCGATTTCTTGTAGTGTTCGGTTCTTTCTTTCTACTACTCCATTTAATTGTGGAGTTCTAGGTGGCGAAAACTCATGCTTAATTCCTTTTTCTTCACAAAATGAAATCATCTCTTTATTTTTAAACTCACCGCCTCTATCGCTTCTTATTCTTTTCACATTTACGCCGTATTGATTTTCAAGTTGTTTAATTAATTTAGCAATTTCTACGGCACTATCATCCTTATGTGCAAGAAACAAAGTCCAAGTATAACGAGAAAAGTCATCAACAAGTACACATGCATAGTGACGCCCACCAAGGCTTGTAGTACGACTAGGACCAAACAGATCGATATGCAATAGTTCTAGTATTCTAGTCGTGCTTATCTCATTTTTAGGCTTAAGTGACTCACGTGTTTGTTTGCCTTTTATGCAAGATTCACACAACTGAAAGTTGTCTAAATCAAGCTTAGGCAATCCCCGTACTAGGTTCTTTTGTTGCAATTTTTCTAGTGTAGAAATACCTATGTGTCCTAAACGTCTATGCCACAAATTCACATTGGGTTCATTTGACATAAAACATTTAACTTTGGCATCTACTACATCATCCATAGATAGTGTGAATATATTTCCTTCACGTTTTCCTTTTAAAACAGTTTCTCCATTTTTATTTATTATATTACAGTAAGGGTGAGTAAAACACACATTGAAACCATTGTCAACAAATTGTGAAATACTAAGAAGATTGTAAGATAAGTTGCTTACCAAAAACACGTTGGAGATTTGAAGTGTATCCGGGTTTCCAATCGTACCTTTACCAATGATCTTGCCTTCATTGTTGTCTCCAAAGGTCACGGATCCGCCTTTTGTGACCTTCTTTAATTTGGAGAAGAGGCTCGGGTCACCTGTCATGTGCCTCGAGCAACCACTGTCAAGAAACCACTTTATTGATATGTCTTTTGATGAGTGGTCTCCCTGCAATGTAAAAAGGTGATTTAGGTACCCTTTTAATTTTGGGTCCTTTCGAGTTAGTTAATCACCTTTTAGTAAAGGTACCTTTCGGTACCCATACTTGGGTGATCCTTCTCGGTCTATCAAATGGCAAGAAAGTAGATGAAGGTGCGACATAGTATACATGTGGTGCATGTACTTTGGGTCTTTGCCCAAGGACTCCCCTATACTCAATGTATGGAGGACGTTTGTGATATGTCCTTGTGTGTGTGTGCGTGGTGCGTGGATGATATGTATTCCGTGTATGCATTGATCTCTTCTTCTCATATCTATATGGTACAACATTATATTTCACATGATATGAGGGAGTGGGGCGTGTGGAAGTGGGTGTTTTCTGCGTCATCTTAGACGCCACTTGATGCTTAGGGGTGTCTACCTTTTTAGACACAACAAACTTGGTTGGTTTGGTTGATACTTCGTTAGTATCAACGTACCCCAATCCAGTTTTGTCACTGTCATGCTTTTGCGATAATATGATGCGATGCAGCATGTTTGACCCTGTATCGAATTGTTTCATCATGTTCTCTAAATCTGTATTCCTTGATTTCAAATTTGAAATCTCGGATTTCATTTCATTATTTTGAGAAGTTAATGATGAGATCTCGGTTTTTAATGCAGTGATGGCACATGAAGACTCTTTCTTTGAATCGCTTAATTGAGCGACAAGATTCTCGTTAGAAGATTCTAACAGTTTCTTGTCTTCAATTAAACGTTTCTTTTCTTTTGCGAGAGTCTTAGTAAATTTATGTAACTCAAGATATTGACTAAATAAATCATCGTAAGAAGGTTCAGAGTCAGAGTCAGAGTCAGATGATACCTCATTAGACGCCTTTGAAGCGAAGCAAACTTGAGCGGTCTCCTCTTCGGTCTCAGTTTCAGAGTCTGATGAGTCACTCCATGTGGAGGCCTTTAGTGCACGTTTCCTTTGTTTAGGATCTGAGACGGGTCTATTTTTGTTCCGCTCCTTGTCAGGGTACTTATTAGTTTGCTTTTCTTTGTTTGGGCAGTCATATGATAAGTGTCCGAGTTTGCCGCATTCATAACATTTAATGTCCTTATCATTTGACTTGTTTTTATTTCTCTTAGATGTAGTGCCCTTGTTTTTATTTCTAAATGATTTTCTCATGAATCTTCTTAGTCCTTTTGCCAATAGAATTAAGTCATCATTATCCGATTCGGAATCACTATCATCTATGTGATCGGAGGGAGGGGAGACGTATTCATTTGATTTAAAAGCAATTGTCTTACCTTGTTTGGTTGATTCCGATTTCCGAATAATGAGTTTGTTTTCATACACTTTTAGTGAACCAATGAGTTCTTCCATTTTTATCGACTTAGTCTCCTTGCTTTCTTCTATGGCAGTCACTTTAGGATCCCATTCTGAAGGGAGGCTCCGTAGGACTTTCTGTACTTTTTCCTGCGTTGTAAAGGCCTTACCAAGAGACTCAAGAGAGTTATAGATATTAGTCAAACGAAGATCCATATCAACAATTGACTCATTAGGCAACAACTTGAAAGACTCAAGAGTAGACATAAGCATATTGATTTTAGACTCTTTGACTTGACTCGTGCCTTCGTGTTTCATTTCTAAGATTCTCCACATTTCTTGTGCACTCGAACAATTGGACACATAACTAGACTCACTCTTACTTAAGCCATTTAAGAGTAATTGCATGGCCTTAGCATTCATACTCAATTTCTTTTTGTCTTCACTAGTATAGTCTTGTCTCGTTTTAATTACTTCTAGTGTGACTCCATCTACAATGGACAATTTAGACGGGACATATGGACCATCTTCAATTATTGACCAAAGGTCTATGTCTATAGCCATAAGAAATAATTTCATCCTAAGTTTCCATTGAATGAAAGACTCACCGTCAAAGAGTGGAGGCCTTTGGCTTGACATACCTTCTTGTTCGGTTTTGAGATTTATGGATGCCATCTCACTGAATCGTTGGATTCCTTGTCGTGAGTATTCCTGCGCTCTGATACCACTTGTAGGATCTGCAAGGCACCACTAGAAGGGGGGGGTTGAATAGGTGGTGCGGAAAATACGGTTTTTAAAATTTCTTTAACCCTAACCAATTCAAGTTCTGAAAACAGATTCTGTTTTCAGTACCAGTTTTAAAACGATTTAAAAACTAGGTTAGAGGTCTCCAAAAATTATGAAATTTTGAGAGAACTTAGCCTCAGATGTTGTGAGGGTCCCCTAAAAATTTCAAATCAAAATTCAACCTTTAACCCCTTCAAAAACCGTTGGCACTCAGATTGTGCAATTCTGCCAGAAACGGTAGATGGTTTTCAAAAATTAATTCCTATTTGTGTGAATGTCCAAATGATCTGAAAATTTGACCAATAACTCCTCACACACTATATTGAAATGGGTTGAAACAGTTTTTGAAAATTCTTTTGGGAAGTAGGTCAAATACACCCAAAGTCTCAACCTTTGCAAGTCTGAAAATCAGACTGCACTAGTCTCAGAACTTTTGATGTTTGGATGACTTATACTTGTCCAAAAGGGTTGAAACTTGTGCCAAATTAACCCTAGAACGTTTATGTATGTTTCTGGAAAATTTTATAATTTTTAGAAAACGTTTACTATTTTTGCGAACGTCAACAATATAAGTAAACAGCGCAGAAACTGAAACGTAAATGCAGAAAGTAACTTGCACCAAGAATTTTATACTGGTTCGGTTATAAACAACCTACTCCAGTCTTCAAGGAACACCTTCCTTGGTTCACACTAATTTCACACACGCAGTACACCTTACCGCAGGGTTGATAGAGTTACACCTTAACTCCAACCCTTTACAAACCTTGTATAGTGAGTACAATTTGCACGAACACCACCACCTCGCTAGAATGAAGATTGATCACACCTTGATCAATCTTGTACAATGATGAATGAATGGTGGTTTCTATGAAGCCTATTCAAAGATGAAAGATATGAAATACAATAGGCTTTTTACAAGGAGAAGAAAGAAAGAAGATGTAGAAGAAGAAGGCTAGAACACTTTTGATCCTTGAACTTGCAACTCTTGTTTTTGTCTTTGTTTTGCTCTTCTTGTTTCTTTTTAACAAGTCTTGGCCGCCCCCTATAGGTCCTTCTCCTCTTGAAAATTATCTTCTAAGCCCTTGGGAGGATGTAAGACATCATTGTGACAATGGTCTTGCTTACTTGTCACCTTCTCATTGGATGATTATTAATCCTTTGCTTACTTGGCACCTTCTTATTGGATGAATGTTGTCATCATTGATGACTTGGAAAAAATCTGAGATATACACTTAACCATGTGCCAAAATCATCATATAATACATTCCATAAATCAAGAGATATATCACATAAATTACAAGACATCAAATCCTTCCCAAACAAGGCATAAATTCGGCCATGCCAAGATATTGCCATGCTGAATTTTCAGCATGTGCATTATTCAATTTTATTCAAAATAATGCCAAATTTTCTTTGATCTTTTTCTTTATAAAATGAATAATCAAGTTATGGTAAGTATTGCTATCACATGAGAAATGTTCTTGGACACATTTATGCTCCATAATTCGGCCACACAAGACTTGCACATGCTGAAATTTCAGCATGTGTAACATCCACCACTTATTCAAAATCTTGCCTATTTTGTATTGTTTTATTCCAAGAATTCAAAGCCTAATTCAATAAACATTTAGTATTCAATATTCTCATCATGTATGGAATAAAAGTGAGACACAAATATGGACTAAATTTCAGCCACTATACATTACACACATGCTGAAATTTTCAGCATGTGTGATATTAAAAATATCACCATTTTAATTTCATAATTAATTCAAAACATTACCATAACATCCTCAATTAATCCTCATGATTCAAGATAGTAGAATATGGCATTTCTTAGTGCTGAAAATCGTCCATAATACAACACACATGCTGAATTTTCAGCATGTGTCATATATGTGACATAGTTTGAAATGTTACCTTTTGTAGCTCCTTCCTTTTTGTCACCAACATTGTATGCTTCATTCTTGGCCAATTGAGATGCCAACAAAGCTCCACACATGCTCCAACTCAGCTGATCTAGGCGTTGGAATGTGTATGTGCATGTGCTGAAATTTATTTTTGCTAACTTTGTAAAATAATGCACATTTAATAATACACACATGTAATATTCCAATCAGCCCTTAATTTAATTTTCTAGAACACTTTAAGATGTATATTATATGTGAAAAGTGTCTAGATACGTGTCACATCATGTTCAAGAAAAACGTTCCATGTCAAGTGCGTAGAAAACCGAATTTTCGATATTTATCGATTACCCGATTTTTCTCTAATTTAAATTCCAACTTTTGCACATGCTATATATATTATGTTATACATAATATATATAATATATACTTTAATTTCCAGCACTTGGCTGATTTAAAGTGGTACCATAAACATGTGACAAAAATAAAATTAGAATCTTCACATTTTGGCCTAAATGTGGGGTGAATTGTGTGTGCCAACATGGAAAGTATTTTTGTCTCAATGTACAGTGTATGGCACGAAATTTTTGATAAATTTTGATGTATATGGGCTGGCCATTTATTTATGGCAAGTACGTGACACGTTGGCGAAGTTTCGGTATCGCCCGATACGACAAATTTCGGTTTAGAACCTTTTATCGTGTCGTATTTAATTTGTCATCACCATATCTTATATCATATGATATAAGATCTGAATATACTCATAAATATGAGTTAAGTATAGTGGTGTGACGTAAACGTACGTTCATAAGATATATAACGTGTCAATAGTACGTTGGAATAAATGTGTATGTGCCTTTTATAAAAATCTGAAAATATAGTATATATATATGTATTAAAAACGTGTGACATTGATGTGTGGAGGAGGAGAAGACTTTCCTTCCATAGCCATGTTGCCTTTAAGCCTTTTCCAAATGCATCTTCCTTTAATGAACTACTTAGTTTATTAAACTAAGTACTTCACTTAATGAACTACTTTAGTTCATTAATTGTGGCACCTGAAAATAGTATAAACTCAACAAATGTTCGCCATATGATGTAAGCTTTAAAGCTTCATGGCTCGTTAGTACGGCAACATAATATATGAGGTAAATAAGGCAAGTTATCATGCATACATGTACACTTGTGTATATATATATATACTTAACGTTATATATATATATATATACATATTCAAATTTCTTATTTTAAAATCACTCAAACCCTCATATTTCTACAATTACTTGGTTTATTCATCTTAAGAACATATGAGACAGAGAGCATTTCAAGAAAGAATAACACCTTGGTTGCCCATCTCTTGTAGAACTTGCCATCAAATGGTTCCATCTTTGACATATCTGGAAGAACTTGTTTGGTTTCCATCGTAAATTGCTTTAAGATTGTTGGAAAAATATGTATATGGCACAGGAAAAACCAAACAAGAAAAAAATGAAAGCTGAGATGAGTTGCGGGATAACTCTGTCCTTAAAGCAATTTAGCCTCTACCGGTGAGCAACATACACTACAGCGACTAATGCTTCCCAAGATATAGCGGCTTACTCTCTTTAGTTTGCTCTACTAGAGAGAGTTTGAACTTGTTTGTAGAAGTGATTGATGGTGAAGTGATTGATGGTAGAAGATAGAAGAAGATGAAGTGTTGTAGAATTTTCAAGTATATGTTGAAGATAACAAAGCTTACTATTTATAGCCTTTGAGTTCACGAACTTGATGTTAAAATGACCCTTTTCTGCAGACTTACACACTCTAGGATGACCCATGGTTGTTCAAATTGAAAGGAGATGTCACATGGTGCAGGAGTTGCATCTTTTATGAACAGACACAATACTTCATGCGCCTAATGTAGGCGTTCGAAGTGTGTTGGAAGTTTTATGGAACACTTCAAACGCCTTATGTAGGCGTTCGAAGTGTGCTAGAAGCTTTTTGGAACACTTCGAGCGTGTATATTAGACCCTTCAACCCACATTAGGCGCCTATAATAGGCGTTCGAAGTGTTCTCGAATCTTTCTTCAACACATAAAGCGCCTCATGTGTTTGGAACGATTCCATTTCTTTCCATTGTCCATAAAACACTCCAAACTTCACCCAATCTCCTATCAATTGGTCACATAACATTATACAAGGTTGGATCACAAGATTTAAACTACTTTTAATACTTTTCCAACAAAAATTAACTTTGTTATCTATTTTATGTCGTTCTAAAACATTTATTGCTATCTCAAATTTCCACCTATTTTTATGCCTCAAATCATGCTCTCAGAACTTGTATGATTAAACTAAAAAAAGGTGGTTATGGTATGATTTTTGGACACTTATTGTCAAAAGATATCGTCAAACAAATTGGCATCTTCTCTTCTTAATTTGCTCAGTAATATTCCAAACTGAGCAACTTCTGAACGCACAGTACAAAGGATAAAGACTGGGTAAAATTTTCAAATTTTAACAAATAGACAAAATGTGATTATCTCGGAAGGATAAAGACTGGGTAACAAAACGGAAGGTGCATTGAATTCTTCCAAATAATTTGTCCGGTGGTTCAGCTAAAAAAGATTCTAACATTACAAGAATGCTTTCCACATTTGATAATATTGTTGTTCGTTTGCTCCTAATGCCGTATGTTATTGTGCATTAGGAACCCAACAATCATAAAGCTCCTCCCAATGCCAACTTGGAAAAAAATCAATTATGTTATTTATTTTCCAAAACTCCATCAGAGGGCATCATCGGCTGGACGTGCAAAAATGACCACATATAAATAGAACCCATTTGCATCGTTAAATGCATCTATTCCATATCTAATTTATTTCATTATAAAAATGAAATAAATTATCTCCTGTTTGTTCTGTCAGGTCAGTGTTGTGCATTTAAAGATGTGCATTATATGAAAATGTTCATACTTTGAATGCTTCTTTTATAGTTTCCATTAGTGCATGATTTCATAGAGTTCATACTTTGTATGTTGAGATAATACTTGGCAACAGACAGGTTTCATACTTTGAATGTTACTATGGTTTCATTAGTATGTGATTTCATAGCGTTCAAACTCCGATGTTGAGATAATACTTGGGGGGTGGGGGGTTTTCTAGGTGGTATTTAATCTTTTTAGGCTAAAACCATTAGTCAATTCTATTTGCTCTGTGAATCTGGTTCAAAGTTTTGGAACTTTTTTCTGGTTCACTTAAGGAAGGAACCTTGTTGCAAATCATAGGTGCTACCCTCCTCTCAAATTACTATCGTAGTTGACTGTTCAACATTGTTTAAATTACACTATGTTGGAAGTCAATTGTAACAAAAATTTTAGAATGGAGAGATATTATAGTAAGAGATTTTGGCACACAATGTACAATTGTTATTTCCTGAGTAAAACTGATCGTCCTACTAACTTAATCCTTTTTATTGCAGCTAAAGGTATTGATAACTCGGATGAAAATGTGAATGGAAACCCAAAATATGCTGGAGTTAGAGGGGCCTTGCAAGCTTTTAAACAAAGAAATTGGTTGCATGTGAAGATTACTCTTGCAGCAAGCGGTTTCTGTATATATGTCCATATTACTGTGAGTGCTATGCTAACATATCACTGTGCATTCCTTCTCCAGCAGACTGTGATGAGCACACTTGCTTCGAGGATGATGATTGCCCAATCAATAGCTGCGAATGCAAGGAGGATACCCAGGAATGCATAACTAGGACTGGGACATCTGTCTGAGGGAAGTTGTTCTTGTATTCCGTCGAGCCGAATGATTTTGTGTGACTGTTAGAACATACATGATCTAAAGGTTCTGGAAGATCCTGTTTACTTGTTTAGAGTGAAGGATGGACTTGGCACACTCCTTTCAATTAACAAGCAAGATGGATGTTTTGCTATTTCTTTTTCTTTTCTTTTGCAATATTGTGCTGTTGTGTTTACCTCTTAACCCCACTATAGGCTTGAGCCTCTAAGATAATGGGGTAATGTTGTTGTTGTTGTGCTGTTGTATGAAGCCTCTAAGATAATGGGGTAATGTTGTTGTTGTTGTGCTGTTGTGTGTTTAATCATAGGATATGTTAACGGTAGTCTCCACCTTGGATCTGTTTGAGTTCATGCGGTTTCGACTGCCTTGCTACTTGTCTAATTGCATAAGATTTTCTAAATTCAAAGTGTCATGTATACTTGGTTACTTTATTTCAGGAAGAAATAATTCTCCATACCTTTTACATTCTTTTCCTGTCAAAAGTATAGGTGCACCAAGCTCAGAGGTGAAGTCTGGGGATCAACACGATCCAGTTGATGATCCGGGTAAAGACAGTGCACAGCCGCATGATGAATGGTTTAATCGACGGCTGAGGAATCGAAAGGAGCAGTTGGGTTTCGTGTAGTCTCTAAACTGTTGGTTACAAAGGAGGGATACGCATTGGTGCAGAGATGCAGCTGCACTGATGAAGAAGAAGGCAGTTTGTGGCGGCCACATTTTAAAACTTGTGAAATGACATTAGTGCCCTTGTGATTAGTTAATTAACTGTGTTAGTTTCGGGTCATTCTTGTAATTTCTGTAGTGGCAGTTATTTTTTTCCTTGCTTGTTTGCTGGGTATAAACGAAGGGAAGAAGGGGATGTTGAGTAAGCTTTTAGCCATTGTAATCACTTTGAATAACAGTTTTTTCTTCAAGCTGGAGAGCGGCGAATTGCCTCCTCCTTTGAATTCCTTCACTGTGAATTTTCTGCAATTCGTTTTCATCACCAATTGAGATCATTGAATCTCTTCGCTGCAAGAGTGTTCGTGTGATCCTTGCATCACTTGACGTCTTGTACCTTTGTGTGAATTTTCACATGGTATCAGAGCTAAACACACACGTATTTCGTTGAATTTGTTGAATGAAATTTGGTACTTTCGTGGCTTCTGATATGCGGTCACCTAGTTCCTCAAATAGCCCCCAGACCGGAGTGATTTTGGATCGTACTGAGGATCCCCTGTATATCCATCCGAGTGATAGCCCTGCGTTTGTCCTTGTCCAACCGTTACTTGATGGAAACAACTATCATGGATGGAGCAGAACCTTCAGGAGATGGAATCAAAGAACAAATTAGGATTCATATCTGGTGATGTGATCAAACCAGAGGAAGGAAGTAGAAGATATGCGACGTGGAGCAAGGCTAACAATATGGTGGCATCATGGATAGTCAATTCCGTGATTTCTTCAATAGGACAAAGCGTAATGTGGCTTGATAATGCGATTGACATATGGAATGATCTTAAACACAGGTATGGGAATGTTGACGCATTTAGACTATCAGATCTTCAGGAGCAGTTCTACGCAAGCAAGCAAGGTGAGTCTACTGTGACTGAGTACTATACGAAGTTGAAAGTCCTATCTGAGGAGTTAATGGTTCTTAGATCAGTTCCTATTTGTACCTGTAATAAATGCATTTGCAATGTTTCAAGTCAAATCAACAAATATGTGCAAGATGATTATGTCATAAAGTTCATTAAGGGACTTAATGAGGAATTTGAGCCGGTAAAATCATAAGTACTGCTGTCAGTCCCCTTGCCAGATCTTAAAATAACATTTTCAATGGCTATTAAGCTAGAGAGGAAGTTGAATTATCCCAACACACAACTCATTAATAATCCTTCATTAGTGATGAATGTGAATAATTGGGGGAATTACAGTTCGTTTGGGGCTAGAGGAACAAACAATGCAGGCTCAGGAGGACCATGGCAGAAGTCCATGGGGAGAGGTAATGAAAAGAATTTCTCAAAAGGGAACTCTAGGGCTCCAGTGTGCACCTTCTGCAACTTAATTGGGCACACTATTGACAAGTGTTATAAGAAGCATGGGTATCCACCCGGTTATAAACAGAGGAGCCAGGTGAACTCAGTAGTTAGTGATGCAGTGCCTGGTCCAGCCTCCCAAGAGTCTGCTGTGATCACTCAGGAGCAATATGTGCAGCTGGTGAATCTGTTGCAGCAGCACAATGACAAACTGAGAGCAAGAATGGAAGAGTCACAGAACAGTGGAGAAGGCCATACTGTTATGTCAGCTCAGTGTTCCTCTACTTCTGGTAAGGGAAAAGGTAATGTGCTATACGATTGTTCTAATGCATGGGTTTTAGACTCTGGTGCTACTGACCACATATGTCATACTCTTTCTCTCTTTGATTCGTTCTATTCTGTTGATTCCAAATCAGTGCAATTGCCTAATAACCAACATGTCACAGTAAACCATATTGGAACTGTAAAATTCAGCATATCTCTTGAGTTGAACAATGTCTTACATGTACCTGCTTTTTCATTCAACTTATTGTCATTGAGCAAGTTGACAAAGTCTGGTGATATTGATGTGATTTTTCACCTTGATACTTGTGTGATCAAGGGGCACATCACCAAGAAGAAGATTGGTTCAGTTAGAGTCAATCAAGGTCTGTATCATTTCCTTGGAAATTCCTTCTCAGATTCTGAAACCAATCCATGCCTCAATCCTACTTCTCATGTTTGTGCACATTCCAGATTAAAAGAGATACACAAAATAGACTCAAGTGTGATGTCATCTGAAGGTGAGTTCAACTGCAGTATATGCCCATTGGCAAAACAAAAGAGAATGCCATTTCCTGTTTCAAAATCCATAACCCACTCTCCCTTTGATCTTGTACACATGGATATATGAGGCCCTTATAGGCACCCTACATTGTATAGACAGCAATACTTCCTTACAATAATAGATGACTACAGTAGATATTGTTGGATCTATTTGCTAAAGTCAAAATCTGAAGTTAGATGCATTGTTCAAAACTTCCATACTTTTGTCTCTGTTCAGTTTGACAGGCCTATAAAGATCATTAGAACTGATAATGGTCTTGATTTTAAACTACATTCTTTCTACACTGAAAAGGGCATTCAACACCAAACAACATGTGTATACACTCCACAGCAGAATGGTGTAGTTGAAAGAAAACACCAACATTTGCTAACAGTAGCCAGGGCCCTCAGGTTTCAGTCCAATGTTCCCATCAAATACTGGGGCTTCTGTGTCCAATACGCAGCTAATCTTATAAATATAACTCCATCTCCTTTACTTGATCAGCATACTCCCTTTGAACTCTTGTACAAAAAGGTTCCAACATATTCTCACCTAAGGGTATTTGGCTGCTTAGCAGACGCTTACAACACTTCACCCATCAAGGACAAATTCAGCCCTAGGTCAAAGAAGTGTTTGTTTCTAGGCCTGTCACATACAACAAAAGGATATGTCCTTTTGGATTTAGAAAGCTATGTTGTTTTCGTTTCAAGAGATGTGCACTTCTTTGAGACCGTATTCCCTTTTTCCAACAGTCCTCCCATTTCTACTCCTCAGTCTTCTGGCACGCCCATTCATTCTTTTGATCATCAGTCTGCACCTCAGCATATACACGAGCCACAGCATAATCTGTTCGAGCACAATATTACTCCTACGTCTCCCTTCCACTCTGATCCTTAACCCTTCCAAGATCCTCTTGAAAGACAGACTGCTCATGAATCAACAGCTCAACCTTCATCATCACATTCCCCTTTGTCTTCAATCCAGCCTGCATCATCTTCTCATGAAACAACAACTCTACCTTCACCTTTGCCCCTGACATCACCAATCGAACCTTCTCCTTCACCTTCACTCCAGTCTCCATCCTCACCCTCAGCTTCACCAATTGAGGTTCCTATAACCTCATTGGATATACCTTTGGCCTTCCCTAGACCACATCGCATCAGGCAACCACCATCCTATCTACAGTAATATTTCTGCAATCAAATATCCAAGTTATCTACGCAAGAACCCGCATACAGTGTGCAGGATGACCACCCTCAACACAATACTCCTCACTCTATTGAAAAACACTTGTGTCTAGATTCCCTGGCACCAAAGTACAGATCCTATGCATTAAACATTAATATACACACAGAACCTAACTCTTATGCAGAAGCATGTGGCAATCCTGAATGGCAGAAGGCAATGGAGCAGGAAATTGCAGCTTTAGAGGAAAATGACACCTGGGAGCTGGTGTCACTGCCCAAGGATAAGAGGGCCATTGGATGTAAGTGGGTATATAAGATCAAGCATAAGGCTGATGGTACAGTGGATAGGTTCAAGGCAAGATTAGTAGCCAAGGGCTACACACAACAATACGGTGTGGATTATCAAGATACGTTTTCACCAGTGGCCAAGAAGGCAACTGTGAGAATGCTGCTGGCTATGGTGGCAAGAAATGGCTGGCACATACATCAAATGGATGTGAACAACGCATTTTTACACGGGGATCTCCATGAGGAGATATACATGATGCCTCCACCAGGGGTGAACCTACCACAGCCTCATTTGGTGTGCAAGCTGCAGAAGTCTTTATATAGATTGAAGCAAGCGAGTAGGGAGTGGAATGCCAAGCTAACTAAGTTTTTAATTGAGCAAGGCTTCACTAAATCTAGAAATGATTATACACTGTTTAGTAAAGTTGCTGGGAAGTATATGCTTGTTTTATTAGTGTATGTGGATGATATTATCGCTGCTTGTGAAGATATTGAAGCAATTGAGGGGATCAAAGCTGCATTGCATTCAGAATTTCGCATCAAGAATCTAGGAGAGTTGAAGTTTTTTCTTGGGATCGAAGTTGCCAGGTCCAAAGCAGGTCTTTGCATAAACCAGAGGAAGTATACAGGAGAGTTGCTAGAGGAAGTGGGATTCCTAGGTGCTAAACCTGCTGTCACTCCTATGGAAAGCCATGTGAAATTATTGCATAATGATTCGATCTCTTAAATGATGTCACCCAGTATAGGAAGTTGGTGGGAAAGTTGATATATTTAACCATCACTAGGCCGGATATCTCTTATGCTGTTCAACAGCTAAGCCAATTCTTGGATTGAACCACATTAAATCATCAAAAGGCAGCGCACAGACTTCTCAGATATTTGAAAGGGACCATAGGACAGGGGCTTCTATTTCCCGCACAGGAGACATAAGACTGAAAGGCTTTGTGGACTCGGACTGGGCAGGGTGCCAGGAGACTAGAAGGTCTATCACAGGCTACTGCGTGTTCTTAGGGGGGCTCTTGTGTCTTGGAAAGCGAAGAAGCAGACGACGGTCTCAAGATCATCTGCAGAAGCGGAGTACAGAGCCATGGCATTGGCCGTCTGTGAGATACAATGGTTATTGTATTTGGCCAAGGATCTGGGATTAGGAGCTCAGGAACCTGTAGGGCTCTTCTGTGATAGTAAAAGTGCGTTGTATATTGCTAAAAATCCTGTGTTCCATGAAAGGACAAAGCACATTGAAATAGATTGCCATGTCATAAGAGATAAGGTGCTACAAGGAGTGGTAAAGTTGATGCCTATACGATCTCCGTTGCAACTTGCAGATATCTTTACAAAACCCCTAGATAGTATGAGATTGGTTAGGCTGTTGCAGTTGATAGGTGTTTACAGCATTTATACCAAGATGGGCTTGAGGGGGGGTGTCAAAAGTATAGGTGCACCAAGCTCAGAGGTGAAGTCTGGGGATCAACACGATCCAGTTGATGATCCGGGTAAAGACAGTACACAGCCGCATAATGAATGGTTTAATCGACAGCTGAGGAATCGAAAGGAGCAGTTGGGTTGCGTGTAGTCTCTAAATTGTTGGTTACGACGGAGGGATACGCAGTGGTGCAGAGATGCAGCTGCACTGATGAAGAAGAAGGCAGTTTGTGGCGGAAACATTTTAAAACTTGTGAAATGACATTAGTGCCCTTGTGATTAGTTAATTAGCTGTGTTAGTTTCGGGTCATTCTTGTAATTTCTATAGTGGCAGTTATTTTTTTTCCTTGCTTGTTTGCTGGGTATAAACGAAGGGAAGAAGGGGATGTTGAGTAAGGTTTTAGCCATTGTAATCACTTTGAATAACAGTTTTTTCTTCAAGTTGGAGAGCGGCGAATTGCCTCCTCCTTTAAATTCCTTCATTGTGAATTTTCTGCAATTCGCTTTCATCACCAATTGAGATCATTGAATCTCTTCGCTGCAAGAGTGTTCGTGTGATCCTTGCAGCACTTGACATCTTGTACCTTTGTGCGAATTTTCACATTTTCCCATTGAAAAAATTACATGTGTCTGTTTCTTGGTTCAAATGATAATACCGGCTAACAAAGGTTTCCATGTGTACAGACTAATGTATAAGCTATTCCCTCATATTGTAGACATACGCAATGCTTTTATAGTTTAAAATAGCTTACATTACTAAATTGTGCATGTAGATCGGCAGGCCGTTTTACAAGTAGGGCTATTATATGGGATACATCTCTTTGATGTCTTGACATTCGAGTAATAAAAATTTGTATTTCATCCGGGGAAAAAATTTGGTAACAGTGGCAAAAAAATTTGGTTCTTAAACATTAAAATTCGTCACTAAAAAATTTTACTGACGAAAAAATCCATCGTCATTGAGGTCGCCACTAAATATTGGTCGCTAAATATTTTAGTGAAAAACTCTAGCCTCACCCTGATTTGGGAAGGTATGGTGAAAAAGAAAATAATTGTCACTAAATACATGTTGAAAAAATTTGTGACAAATTCTATGATATTGTCACTTATTCATATCTTGTCGCAACAATATTTTGTAACTAGGACAAATAGTGTTAAACGTGTTCAAACTAGTGACAATATGGTTATGACTAATAAAGAAATTGATTTTGCAACATCAATGTAAAGTTACGATTCTACTATTCTTGTACAAACTATTTTGTAAGGAGAAGATATTGTTTTCGGATGATTTGATTTTACTTTCTAAAAAATAAATCTAAAGTCGACACCAAAGTTGTTGACTTCTTCTGGATGGTGCAAACCCATTTTAACAAAACAATCCAAAATCTTTAAGTCTGACAATGGAGGAGAATACGTAAAAATAGTATTATGCACCAAACATCTTGTGATCAATTTCACTCGAGTAACCAAGAAACTCAAGAACAATGGCAAGATACAACAATTAAGCGAATGAAAAAAGAAAACGCACAAAGAATAACCAGAAACTTGTATTGAAGAATGGCAAAAACTTTTTTCGAATGAGCTGCTTCTGCAGCATGTAAACCACGCACAATTGTAAAACAGAAAGCAGTTTCTTTCTATTGAATTTATAATTTTGCCCTTTATTATTAATCCATCACTATTATGTCTGCAAGGACATTCTGGTCTTTTCACCCTATTTAAATTGTCCCGTGTGAATTCTTCTTCTTCCTCCCTCGTTTTTTTCCTGCACTGGACTTCAATCTTCATCCCTGCTGCAACCACGCTTCTCCTCTATTGATTACTTTATTCATCTAGCGATCCAGCTTCTTCTACATCGATTCCAACTGGACTGTGCTTTCTCTATCTCCTTTTCGTCTTAATTCAGTTGTCAATCAAGTTATGTTCTTTGATTTCTTCACATTCCTCAACACCATCTCTCAATCCTGACTGTGAAAAGATATTGCACATACCTAATGACTCAGTCAGGATGCCTAACCTTCTGGAATCCAATGCCTTTGTGAACAGATCTACTAACTGTAATTCAGTTCTACTTGGCATTCGTATAACTGCCTCTTCTTGATATTTTTCTCTCACAGTATGACAATCTATCTCAATATGGTTTATCTTTCATGAAATAATGGATTTTCTACTATGTATATTGCACTTCTATTGTCACAGAAAAGCTCAACTGGTTCAGTATGTGACACTCCTAGGTCTCTCAGCAAATAGAGAATCCATTGAACCTCACAAGTGGCTGAGGTAAGAGCTCTATTTCTGCCTCTGAGGATGATCTAGACACAGTTATCTACTTTTTAGCTTTCTAAGATATCAATGCATCTCCTAGGAATGTGCAGTACCCAGTCACAGATCTTCTTGTTTCTATGCATCCTCCCCAATCTGCATCCAAGAAAGCCTTTATCTTTAAAGATCATGTACTTGGAAATAGTATATCTTTACTAGGGCTTCTTTTCAAGTACCTCAAAAGCCTATGTGCAGCTGCTAAATGGGATTCAGTTGGTGTGTCTAGGAACTGGCTCAATTGCTGCACTGTATGTGAAATGTCAGGCCTGGTGATGTTCAAGTATAGCAATTTTCCAACAAGTCTCCTATAGACATATACATATGTGACAAGCTTATAATAATTGTGGACAAGCTTAAGAGTCTGCTCCATGGGGGTCTTAGCAGGCTTGGAGGCCATGTATCATGTGTCTTCCAGCAATTCAAGTGTGTACTTCGTCTGACATACCACTAACCCCCTCCATGACCTGGCAACTTTTAAGATTAGAAAATATCTTAAGAAGCCCAAATCTTTGATCTTAAATGCTTGATGAAGACTGGTCTTAAGTGATTGAATGGCAGCTGTGGAATCACTGACAATAATTACATCATCAACATAGACTAGTAATACCAGAAAAGAAGCAGGAGTACACTTGGTGAACATAGTATAATCATGTCTGGATTGGACATAGCCTGCTGATATAAGGAAGGATTTCAATTTGGCATTCCATTGTCTACTAGCCTGTTTTAGTCCATAGAGAGATTTGTTAAGCTTGCAGACTACATTAGGATAAGGGGCAGGCTCAACATCGGGCAAAGACATTTATATGTCCTGAGATAGATCTCCATGTAAAAATGCGTTATTAACATCCAACTGGTGTAAGTGCCAGCTTTTGATGGATGCTAAAGCCATAACTAACCTCACTGTGGTCATTTTTGCAACAGGAGAGAAGGTATCATCATAGTTAATACCTGGTTGTTGGGTATATCTTTTGACCACTAACCTTGCTTTGTACCATTGTATACTGCCATCTGCCCTCCTCTTGATTTTGTATACCCACTTGCAACCAATGGGTTTCTTGCCAGCAAGCAAGGGAACAATGGTCCATGTATTAGTTGGCTCTAAAGCTGCCAGTGTTACATCCCAGGTTGTAAAAAAAGGGAAATATTTTAATGGTCTTAAATTTTAAAAAAAAAAATTGTTCAAAAAATGTTAATTAACCAAAAAAAAGAAGAAGAGGGAAAGGGTCAGTAATGTTTCAATTGGGGGTTATTCAAGCCCCATTAAATCCAACCCATAAATGCAGCCATAAAAATCTCTGCCAATGTTGCTGCCGTTTTATTATAAAAGCCGAAAGAATATTAGTAATTGAGATAGAATAATCGCGCGATGTATATTCCGGATAGTGCAGAATTGCCTGTAGATTGCAAATAAAAAGAAATATGTGAAAAGAAGGAATCAAAGTGAAGCAGAAGTGATCGCCGGCATCAGTGCTGACGATCGCCTTTGAGCGCCGCCGCTGCCATACTAGTAAACAAATATATATATATATATATATATATATATATATATATATATATATATATATATATATATATATATTCTTGGCCTAAGCCCCAGTGCCGAGACCATCAATTGGAAAGAAAGGAAAAATAATCTTCAACCGTCCGAATCCAGTTACGATATAATATAATCTATTTGAGGTAAGTAATCTTAGTGTATTTACTATGATTTTGGCAAACTATATGTTTATATTTTCGATACTAACATGGATCATGTATTAGTAGTTTTTGGATTTCATAGATGAATTTATATATGTTTGTACCATTTGTATATGTGTAAGTATATGAATTAGGTGTGAATAACCTACCTATATTTGCTATGTTTTTATAAAACCTATGTGTTTATTTTAGTGTTAAACGTATGGATCATGCACGATTATTATTGAATTCATAGATGTTGGAATATATGTATATGTATGTTGGTCGTACGTATTATCATGTGTGTAGAATATATAAAGGTGTTATGACTTATGGCCAGCGGCCAACAGTTCTTTTGTTGTGCCATTGGCCGAATGCAAAAAGAAGAAGAAATTGGAAATTTGTTGTTGAATGTATGAATAAAAAAAATTGTTTCTTACAGGTGGCATCAGAGAATGGCTCTAGATCCACGAAGAACGCATATATTTAGGCTATGATCTTAGGAATTAAGTTACGATTTCGCCCCTAAGTCACGATCTTAGACATAAGTACCGATTTTATTTTAGTCGTAAGTACTGATTATACATTAAGCATGTTATTAGAAATAAGACGTGACCTTAGAAGTTAAGTTGTGCTTTTGCCCGTAAGTTACGATTTTAGATTTAGGGAATGACGATACGTAATATCGGTTCTAGAAATTAAGCGGTGATTTGAGTCTCTGGTGATGATTTGAACATAACTACTGATCTTAGTCATAAGCAGTGATTATATTCTAAGCATTGGACTTAGAAATAAGTAATGGTCTTAGACGTAAAGAATGATGATACCAAGTATCGTTTCTACAAATATATCATGACATTAGTGCTAAGTGATGATCGGAAAAAGGATATGCCCAGTATACCTTGGACACCCCATACAATTTTGGAATTATTTGCCTTACCTAAGTGTTGATTATAACCATTTATATAATTCCTTAGATCCGAGCCCTACAAACAAATACTATTATGGTAGATAAAGCGGGCTCATGCCCCCACTTTTGACAGTAGTGTCGGAGCGTGACTAGATCTAAGTTGGAATCATAATCCCTAAGAAAGGATTGATAGTAAGACGAATTAATAAGAAAAGGATTTATTAACGTTATGATTAGTAGAGTTTAGCAAAGAATATCGTACAAAGGGGTTTATAGCGATGATTAAGATGTTGAATTTTAGAGTGTCAATAAGCTAAAGATATTTGTCCTATTATGGATATTGATTGATAGTGATAAATGTGCATTACTAAAATGAGTGCAGTGGAATGGTAAATTATTACAAATATGAGTTAAGTATGGATTCATAGGAACACGTAAGTATTGATATTCGAATAGGCTTGAATTGAAATAAAGTAAGAATGAACATGTAATGGGTTCTTTTCAGGTGAGATCTAACTAAATTAGAATTAGCGGTTGAAATAACCAAGTAAAGAAGTACAGTAGATCAGTGTGGCGCGCGGAAGCATGGTGAATTAGAATGTCTTGAGATGCCTAAATTAATGACCACTTAAGTTGAATATGATGTTAAATTAAGATTATAGTACACATAAGAACTGAATATAGAAGGTTGGTGATGGCAGCAGATAGGAGTTTCATATAGACTGATGATTGAGTTGTGGGATCATTCAGCGTGTTGAATATACCCCTATGTTTGATTCTAGAGTTATGGAAAGATTAGATATTGATTTTAACCAGCAAAGGACAAGGAAGTTAGAAACTACCATGTAGTTATACAAGAAATAAATTTGGGAACTTAGTCTATGTGGAGGAACATTGATAGTAATATTGAAAGAGATGGAGGAGTTTGACATGGATATTGACGACCCTACGGTGAATGTCAGAAGGTAAATGGAGCATCAGCGACCTAGAGAACTGATGCTAACATTGAAGGTATTGGAATGAAAATAGTAACTCAAAGACAAAGTGCGGTAGAAGTATCCGCATCTTTTGAGTAAGATACACAAGTTTGGAGGACGAAACTTATTGTAAGAAGGGAGGTCTGTTACATCCCAGGTTGTAAAAAAAGGGAAATATTTTAATGGTCTTAAATTTAAAAAAAATTGTTAAATAAAATGTTAATTAACCAAAAAAAGAAGAAGAGGGAAAGGTTCAGTAACGTTTCAATTGGGGGTTATTCAAGCCCCATTAAATCCAACCCATAAATGCAGCCATAAAAATCTCTGCCAATGTTGCTGCCGTTTTATTATAAAAGCCGAAAGAATACTAGTAAACACATATATATATATATATATATATATATATATATATATATATTCTTGGCCTAAGCCCCAGTGCCGAGACCATCAATTGGAGAGAAAGGAAAAATAATATTCGACCGTCCGAATCCAGTTACGGTATAATATAATCTATTTGAGGTAAGTAATCTTAGTGTATTTACTATGGTTTTGGCAAACTATATGTTTATATTTTCGATACTAACATGGATCATGTATTAGTACTTTTTGGATTTCATAGATGAATTTATATATGTTTGTACCATTTGTATATGTGTAAGTATATGAATTAGGTGTGAATAACCTACCTATATTTGCAGTGTTTTTATAAAACCTATGTGTTTATTTTGGTGTTAAATTTATGGATCATGCACGATTATTATTGAATTTATAGATGTTGGAATCTATGTATATGTATGTTGGTCGTACTTATTATCATATGTGTAGAATATATAAAGGTGTTATGACTTATGGCCAGCGGCCAACAGTTTATTTGTTGTGCCACTGGCTGAATGCAAAAAGAAGAAGAAATTTGAAATTTGTTGTTGAATGTATGAATAAAAAAAATTGTTTCTTACAGCCAGTTCCTTATTCATGGCATGTTGCCAATGTACTAATCTGGCTGTCTGTTGAAAAGTGATAGGTCTTGCTGCAAGCTAATGTTAAGCACATATTTTTTATATTCAGGAGCTAAGTGATCCAGGGTGTAACAATTTTCAATTAGATAAGACACATCAAGTAATGAAGAATATGCAGAAGCATTGCATGTTAATATGTAATTACAATGATAGTCCTTGAGGTAAGATGGTGGCTTTCTGATTCTTGTTAGAGGTGGAGTTGAATGTTCAGTAACTTGATCTGATCCAATTGGAGGGAATTCTAGAGATATGTGAGGGTGTAGATTTGGTAACTCAGAAGAAGTTTCAGGAGATATGGACTTTGGTGACTTAGGTAAGCTTGAGGAAGATGAAGGTGTTGGTGTGATAGGCAGATGCTTGGAAGGTGATGCTGATGTTGGCAGATTTGAAGAATCAGAGGTAGAAGTAACAGGTAAGGACCGAATGGGTGCTTGTATAAGACAGGTAGGGAAGCATGTAGCATGTCAGGAAGGTCTTATGGAATCATTTCAGGGAAAAGGTATGGTGTTCGTTGATGAATCAGTCTCATTGGAAGTAGATGTATCAGATGAAGAATATGGAAAGGAAAATTCATGGAATTTTACATCCTTCGAGACAAAGATGGCTTTGGTGTCTAAATTCTGAAGTATATATCCCTTTGTATGTGGAGATACACCCAAGTATAAGCAAGGTAAAGCTCTAGGAGAGAACTTATGCTTATGAATGCTGGTGTTGTAAGCATATGCTTGGCATCCAAAGACTTTGAGGGTATGATATGTAGGTGGTTTATTGTATAATAGTTCAAAAGGTGTTTTGTGATGAAGTACATGTGTTGAAAGTAGGTTGATCAGATAGGTAGCATGAAGTAGGGAGAAACCCCACAAGGACATGGGTAAGCTTTCTTGGAACTGCAGGGATCTGGCTGCAACCAAAAGGTGCTGATGCTTTCTTTCAACTAAGCCATTCTGTTGTGGGGGTATACATCTTGCTTGGTGTATAATGTCATGGTGCATATAAAATTCGTTCATCTTGAATTCTTTGGCATTATCTGTTCTTTTGGTATTAACTGGTTTTTCAAATTTAGTTTGAACAAACAAGCAGAAACTATGTAAAATATGTCTAGTCTCATCCTTAGATTTCATCAAATACACCCAAGTGAATCTAGAAAAATCATCCAATATTGTCAAGAAATCTCTCTGAGCATACAAAGTAGAATGCCTATTTGGCTTCCAGGCATCAACATGGATTAGATCAAAAGTATTCTCAGAAACAGAAGTAGATATAGGAAATGGGAGTTTATGAAGTCTAGCTAAATCTTGTAACTGAGGTGTTATAGCCCGTTAAATTATTTACATGAAAATGCATGCAATGGATACCATGCACACATGTTAACACAACAACAAAATAATTATATATACATTACACATACACAACACAACACAACATCAAAAGAAAAAGAAAAGAGCAATAAAATATATATACATATTACATTACACACATACGACAAGAATTAGGAAAAAAAAAGGAAATAGATAAATATAAACTTAAGATCCTAATATGATTAGGAATTGAATAGTAGATAAGTGTAAATCAAAATACAAATTCAAATACAACTAGGAGAAGATAATCTAATTAAGCTAGGATTTTTACCTAATAAACCATTTATATCTATACCTACACATACCACAAAATTCATACCTTATTCATTAAAGATATATAAAAAAAAAAGAGAACGGCGGCCACCCTAAGCTCCAGCCGGCCCTTTTCTTTTCCTTATTTTCTCCCAAAGCTGCCGCCAGCAAATAAAGAGAAAGCCACCTTGTTCCCCAAATTCAATTTCTTCACTTTCATATTACAAACAAATGGCCAAAATCTTTATTTCTTCAAAGAAATTGTGACAATCAGCCACCAGTCTAAGCCAAGAAATAAATATTTTTCTTGGTCCATTCTTCATCCGTTCTTTTCGTTGTACATTTAATCGAGATACGAGGCAAGTATCTTTGCTATATTTGCTATGCTTTTATAAAGTTATTATGCTATTTATATATTAAATCGGATCATGCATTCGTAATTGTGATTTGTATAGATTGATGTATATATGTATGTATCTGTTGTATATATATAACGATTATGTGTATGTACGTATGAAAGGTATAGAAATCTTGTTGAATTAATTTTATAAGGCTGCTGTCAAAGAAAAAAATTGATGAATATGCAAAATCTTATGTTGGATTTCATATATGTGAATTACGTGTATGCAAGTTGTGTACATATGAATTGCTGTGCTTTTCCTTTTTTTTTGTTTTACGTGCTAAGATTGGACTTTCAATTGTTAATATGAAGGTGTGCCGCTGCCTGGGTACTTATATTTAAATATTTTATATGATATAATTAATCCAGGTAAGTGTTATTTTATGTAATCGAATTACGTGCTATATGAAATTGAATTTGATTAATTGATGATGTTTATGATGTGTATATGAACTTATTGGCGACGATAAAAAAAACTGATGAAATATGATGGAATAACATGGATTGAATAAAAAGGTGAATTGTAAGTGCTCTGTGTGTGACCGATTATATGTGTATGCATAAAGTTGTGAATTTTAGTAAATATTTGGAGGGAAAAAAAGAGCGCCGAAAGATTTGTAAAGTTAGAATCTGAGATTAGGCAAAAAAAAAAAGGTTATGCTGATAGGAAGTTTATTTATCTTTTTTAAGTATATATGATTTGTAGATGGCTTTATCATCATCGTCATCATCCGGATCCAGTATATCACAACGACAGCAAAAGCTATCGTTAGGATCTGGAGAGGGTAAGTGGTAGGCATACAATACCTCTATCCCAAGGGATAGAGAGTCTGGTTCTAGTGAGACCCTCGACTCTATATATACCTGCATAAATGACATGATAATAGAGATATGTTGTGCTAGTGTGTTCGTGAGGGAATTCAAGAAATACAAAGAAAGGACTTTTGATATTAAAATACACATCACGTGTATATATGTACATGTAATGTAAAACAACGGTATAACATACGCAACCAAGTGAAAAGTCAACCTAAAGCGTAGATACTGTCTACACCTATCTATGTCCCCAAATATACTCTAAAGCGCCTCTATATATGACCTATACCTCGTTAACCTTAATCTTATGTCTCCGTTACCTTCTATCATGGACCATGTCCTCAGAGAGGTACAAATCTAGTAGGTCGTGCTCTATCTGATCATCCCAAGTCAGTTTGAGTCTGTCTTTACTCCTGTTCCCCTCTACAATGAGGCTATCAATTGCTCTGACCGATGTCGTAGTAGATGGCTTATGTTATATAAATGTATATTCATGAAAAGTGTAAATTTTGGATGGTGAGTATAAAGGGCCGAGGTGTATGCATGGAATTGGGGGAAATATAAGTTGGCCAAGGATGATTTGGCTTAATTTATGATTTAATGTTGACAAGTTTATGGAGTATAAGTCAGGACTTTATATGGAAAGCAAATCGGTGAATCGGTATCAATTGTGGGAGAAATTGATAGTTGCCTAAGAGGAGAATATGTGTGATTTGCTAGTGTAAATAGGTTGGATACAAGAAAAGGAGAGAGAAGAAAATAAAATTAAAGCAAGAGGAAAAAAATAGTAGGGGAAGATAAAATTAAATAAATAAAACAATGAAGTGTTTGAAAGCCTATGAAAGATAAAATAAAGTGTAGAACCCTAAAATAAAGTCTAGAAAGATAAAATAACGATAGAAGATAAAATACAGTAATGAACCCCACGCAATATAGGGTAACTACGGAATATAGGTAATACGCAATATAGGAGAATGGAAGTGTGAAAGTGTGCAGCATTCATAGCATATGCATCCCTTCGGGACGAGTGATTTCACGATACGAAGCGTGTGCGCTGACTCCACGTTACAGAGCGTGTGTTAGGACCCCGAGACATGCATTGCATGACAAGGATAGAAAGAGCATAACGTGTGATATGATATGATCGGGTGTGTGACATGGTAGTGTGAAAAGACATGCATCATGAAGTTGCGTATTGCATTTGATTGGGTGAATGTGTGTTTGTCCTACGATTCAGTTATTGGTGTTAGTTATGGTTGCTGTTCTTTATGCGTTTATGTATTATTACTTGCTTGACTGGTTAGAAAGGTAAAAAGGATAAACTTTATTTGCGAAGAGAAGCATGTTATTTTATATTTCGTTATTTATTTATTTTAGTCACACTTTCTTCTCCGTGTATAATCCTGTAGTAAATATAGACGGGCTATTTGCTGGGCGATGTATGTCGCTCACCCTCCCCCCATCAATTAGTTTTGCAGGTAGACAGACAAAGGTTAGTATACCATGGAAGTTCGGGACTGGAGATTTCAAGATTGAGGATATTCGGATGAGGCTTTCGAGGATTTAGTTGAGACAGTTATTTCGATATTCGAGGTTTATGTATTTTGGAGATTAGTGTTTATCTACATTTAACCAGTGTATCGATTTAGAATTCTTAGACATTGTATTAATTATGATGATTATTTTATCGAGGATTTTAGGAATGACTTCCGCTAACAGCGATTTACGTTATTATGATGACGTGTAGTTGATTTGTATCAACGCCTTGTACTCTCCTTAGTGGGATACAGGCGGTTGTGTCGTTTCTAGTACTACGGCTCGAGACATGTCGCTACAGGTGGTATCAGAGCATGGCTCCATATCCACGGCGGAAGCATAGAATTAGGCTATGATCTTAGAAATTAAGTTACGATTTTGTCCTAAGTCACGATCTTAGACATAAGTACCGATTTTATTCGTAAGCGATGATGATATAAGGAGCGTGTTATTGGGAAAAAAAAAAGCGTGACCTAAGAAGTTAAGCGATGACTTTGCCCATAAGTTTACGATCTTAGACTTAAGGAATGATGATACCAAGTATCGATTCGAGAAATAAATGATGACATTAGACCTAAGTGATGATCGGATAAGGGATATGCCCAAGTATACCTATGGCACACCATACGGCTCTGCATCATTTGTCTTACCTAAGTGCTGATTATAATCATTGATATAATTCCTTAGATCCGATCCTTATGAACCCGGTACCATTATGATAAATGAAGTAGGTTCACGCCTTTACCTCGACGGTAGTGTCAGAATACGACTAGGTTTTAGTTGGGACCGTCGCTTTTAAGAAATGATTTATAGTAAAACGAATCACTAAGAAAAGGAATTATTACCATTATGATCAGTGAATTGTAGCAAAGAGTATCGTACAAAGGGGTTTATAGTTATGATTACGATGTCGAATTCTAGAGTCCAATAAGCTGGAGATACTAGTCCTATTAGTGATACTGACTGATAGTTCAACGAGCACTACTAGAATAAGTACAGTGGAATAACAAAGTATTAAGTGTTGATTCCTAGTAACATGTAACTACTGATGTATCGAGTAGGCTTGAATTGAAATAGAGGAAGCATAAACAAGTAGTGGATGCACTTCAGGTGAGATCTAATTAAATTAGAATTAGCGGTTGAAATAACCAAGTAAAGTGGTATGGTGGGTCAGTATGGCGCGCAGAAGCATGGTGCAATAGAATGCCCTAAGTCGATCAATATTTAGTGTGCCATATTAGGATTGGACAACTTAAGTTAAAGATTTATAAGAAACGATACATATATGGATTTCCTACTAAGGGGTGACTTAGAAAATATGATGTATGGGAATATTATTTTCAATTAGTTAAACGTTTTCTTATAAGCACTTACACCAAGATATATTCTATATTTCAAAGGTATTTCAAAGATTTTGGTTCTATATATTTCAACTACTTTTATATTTTTTCATAGCTTATTAACTTTACAAGGCTATATTCCTTTCTAAATCCGTATAGCCACCTAATGGAATTTCGGCTACCCCTGACAAAATTGATTTATCTTAAAATAATGATGCTTTTGAAAAAAACGATATACTTATACATCTCTTATATTTCTCATACTTTTGTTTAGCTATATTTATTTTGCTAAAATGTTTTTAATTAACAACTATTGATTTTGCAAGCATTTTACTGTTTTAAATCCATTTAAAGCTATGTATCCGTTTGGGATGAACTTATTTTGTGAAGCAGAAATAGTTTTCAAAAATATATATACTTTTTGAAAAAGAGAGGTACATTATCCAAAATTTTTTATGAAACTTCATGTTTCTTGAGTTTTCAATTGTTGTATTTTGCGAAATAAAACATAGCTTACAAAATATATATTTCTTTGGCAAGAAAAAGACACCGTGTTCAAATCGTTTCGTAAAAAAAAAAAGAAATTTTACGACTGTAGTGTCTCAATTGTTTTGAAGTGGTTTTAACCGTAATGCTTTTGCGAACAAGTTATATGATTGTTTTATAAATGGTCATTTGAGACACCGCATTACGGAAACAAATACATGATACTTTGGACCTTGTGTTTACAAAAATTAGAAGGCATATTATTTTAAATAGTTAAAGTCGTATCCCAAACTAAAGCTACGTAAGCTACTTTTCTTTTAAATTGAAGAATAATATGTCTATACACATACTTTGAATACTAGGTGGTTGATAATATCTCTAAAAAGTAAGAGCATGATCATAGAACTCATTCGTAGTCATAAGAATTGACTTCAATAACTTAATTCTATGATAAGGGAGAGTGATGGTTAGCGTATTGGAAGACTCGATGGATAATACGGATAATCATGAACTAGGAGATGAAGCATATATGATGAATTTAAGAATACAACATTGTAGATTGTAAAAAGTTGAATGATACACGTTAAATAGTGTAAATAGAAGTTTTGTAATTGTAGAGAATTAAGTTAAAGATTATAGCACATCTAAAAACTGATGTTAGAAGGCTGCTGATGACTGCAGACATAAGTAAGTTAAAAATCGACTGATGATTGGGTTATGGAACCCCTAATATGGTCGCAAATACCATAGGCTTGATTCAGTAGATTATGATCTTAAATAATCGGAGAATAATGGACTTAGAAACTACCTTGTTAGTATACAAGGAATGATTTAGAGGCCCTAGCCTATAAAAAAAGTAAAATGGTTAACGTATCGCAATACACATTCGATATTTAGTACGATCATTATCTAAGTGAATGATGAAGTAGAACCATACTAAGTCATTGATTACGCCATACGCAAGTTTCGAGTACGAAATTTATTGTAAGGGGGGAGGTCTGTTATAGCCCGTCAAATTATTTAAGTGAAAATGCATGCCATGGATACCATGCACACACGTTAACACAACAACAAAATAATTATATATACATTACACATACACAACACAACATCAAAAGAAAAAGAAAAGAGCAATAAAATGTATATACATATTACATTACACACATACGGCAAGAATTAGGAAAAAGAAAAGAAAATAGATAAATATAAACTTAGGATCCTAATATGATTAGGAAGTGAATAGTAGATAAGTGTAAATCAAAATACAAATTCAAATTAAACTAGAAGAAGATAATCTAATTAAGCTAGGATTTTTACCTAATAAACCATTTATATCTATACCTACACATACCACAAAATTCATACCTTATTCATTAAAGATATATATATATATATATATATATATATATATATATATATATATATATATATATATATATATATATATAAAGAGAACGGCGGCCACCCTAAGCTCCAGCCGGCCCTTTTCTTTTCCTTATTTTCTCCCAAAGCTTCCGCCAGCAAATAAAGAGAAAGCCACCTGTTTCCCATATTCAATTTCTTCACTTTCATATAACAAACAAATGGCCAAAATCTTTATTTCTTCAAAGAAATAGTGACAATCAGCCACCAGTCTAAGCCAAGAAATAAATATTTTTCTTGGTCCATTCTTCATCCGTTCTTTTCGTAGTACATTTAATCGAGATACGAGGCAAGTATCTTTGCTATATTTGTTATGCTTTTATAAAATTATTATACTATTTTTGTATTAAATCGGATCATGCATTCGTAATTGTGATTTGCATAGATTGATGTATATATGTATGTATTTGTTGTATATATATAACGATTATGTGTATGTACGTATGAAAGATATAGAAATCTTATTGAATTAATTTTATAAGGCCGCTGTCAAAGAAAAAAATTGATGAATATGCAAAATCTTATGTTGGATTTCATATATGTGAATTACGTATGCAAGTTGTGTACATATGAATTGCTGTGCTTTTCCTTTTTTGTTTTGTTTTACGTGCTAAGATTGGACTTTCAGTTGTTAATATGAAGGTGTGCCGCTGCCTGGGTACTTATATTTAAATATTTTATATGATATAATTAATCCAGGTAAGTGTTATTTTATGTAATCGAATTACGTGCTATATGAAATTGAATTTGATTAATTGATGATGTTTATGATGTGTATATGAACTTATTGGCGACGATAAAAAAACTGATGAAATATGATGGAATAACATGGATTGAATAAAAAGGTGAATTGTAAGTGCTCTGTGTGTGACCGATTATATGTGTGTGCATAAAGTTGTGAATTTTAGTAAATATTTGGAGGGAAAAAAAGAGCACCGAAAGATTTGTAAAGTTCACAGAATCTGAGATTTGGCAAAAAAAAAAAGGGTATGCTGATAGGAAATTTATTTATATTTTTTAAGTATATATGATTTGTAGATGGCTTATGTTATATAAATGTATATTCGTGAAAAGTGTAAATTTTGGATGGTGAGAATAAAGGGCCAAGGTGTATACATGGAATTGGAGGAAATATAATTTGGCCAACGATGATTTGGCGTAATTTATGATTTAATGTTGACAAGGTTATGGAGTACAAGTCATGACTTTAAGTGGTAAGTAAATCGGTGAATCTGTATCAATTATGGGAGAAATTGATAGTGACCTAAGAGGAGAATATGTGTGATTTGATAGTGTAAATAGGTTGGATATAAGAAAAGGAGAGAGAAGAAAATAAAATTAAAGCAAGAGGAAAAAAATAGTAGGGGAAGATAAAATTAAATAAATAAACGAATGAAGTGTTTGAAAGCCTAGGAAAGATAAAATAAAGTGTAGAAACCTAAAATAAAGTCTAGAAAGATAAAATAACGGTAGAAGATAAAATACAGTAATGAACCCCATGCAATATAGGGTAACTAACCAATATAGGCAATACGCAATATAGAACGGAGCATGCAACATAGGAGAAATGGAAGTGTGAAAATGTGCAGCATTCATGGCATGTGCATCCTTTTGGGGCGAGTGATTTCACGATACAAAGCGTGTGCGCTGACTCCATGTTACGGAGCGTGTGTTTGTTGACTCCACGTTATGGAGCGTGTGCGCTGACTCCACGTTACGAAACGTGTGTTAGGACCCCAGGACATGCATTGCATGACATGGATAGAAAGAGCATAACGTGTGATATGATATGATCGGGTGTGTGACACGGTAGTGTGAAAGACATGCATCATGAAGTTGCACATTGCATTTGATTGGGTGAATGTGTGTTTGTCCTACGATTCAGTTATTGGTGTTAGTTATGGTTGCTGTTCTTTATGCGTTTATGTATTATTACTTGCTTGACTGGTTAGAAATGTAAAAAGGGTAAACTTTATTTGCGAAGAGAAGCATGTTATTTTATATTTTGTTATTTATTTATTTTATTCGCGCTAGCTTCTCCATGTATGATCCCATAGTAAATATAGTCAGGCTATTTGTTGGGCGATGTATGTCCCTCACCCCCCCCATTAATCAGTGTTGCAGGCAGATAGGTAAAGGGTTAGTATACCATGGAAGTTCGGGACTGGAGATTTCAAGATTGAGGATATTCAGATGAGATTTTCGGGGATTTAGTTGCGACAGTTATTTCGATATTCGAGGTTTATGTATTTTGGAGATTAGTGTTTATCTACATTTAACCAGAGTATGGATTTAGAATTCTTAGACATTGTATTAATGATGATGATTATTTTATCGAGGATTTTAGGAATGACTTCTGCTGACATCGATTTACGTTATTATGATGACGTGTAGTTGATTTGTATTGACGCCTTGTACTCTCCTTAGCGAGATATGACGGATGAGTCGTTTCGAGTACTAGGGCTCGGGACATGTCGCTACATGAGAGGTCTTGTGTTTAGATGTCTTTTAATCTGGCTTGTGAGACATGTCCAAGTCTAAGGTGCCATAGCATTGAAGTTTAAGCAGGCACTGAGGCAAATGCAGTATTCTGTAAAATCATATTATCACCATGCAAATAGTAGAGACCAAGAGAGAGCTTAGTTGAACTAATCATCCTCTTGGACAATTGATCCTGAATTAAACAAGAAGGGCCATGTATATGAATAGTCAGTTTAGGATCAGATGCAAGTTTACTAAAAGATAACAAGTTAAAGGCAAATGAGGGCACATACAAAACATCATATAGTTTAAGGAGAAAATCTCACTTATTAGCCTAAGGTTTGGCCCATTACTCAGTTAGCAGCCTAACGTTGATGAAACTCACTTAACAACAACTCTTTTGCCGAAATGTCTCACTTGTAGCCATGTGACCGTTGACCAACCGTTGACCAGGCGTTGACTTTCTCAGACCAACCAGAAGTTGACACGTGGCACCCTTTTTTTAATTAAAAAAATAAAATTTTATTTTTGAATAAAGTGATTTAAAAGAAATTTAAAAATTCTAAAAGATTGTAAAAATTAATTAAAAAATATTTTAAAAATCAAAAAATTAGGAAAAAAAGATAAAAAAATAAAAAATTACCCTTAACACCCCAGCACCCCCACCTACCCCCACGCGACATCACCCCCCACCCTCCCCCACCCCACCTCACCCCCCACCCCGCGCCAAAAAAAATTTTAAATTTTTTTTTCTTACTCACTCATAATGCTCCGACCACCCGGTCCACCCCCGCGTCCCCTCCCTCACCCCCTCCTCTCGCGAATTTTTTTTTTTAAAATTTTTTCTAACTCACACATAACGTCCCAACCACCCCCGCGCACACCCCAAAAAAATTTTAAAATTTTTTTAACTCACCCACAAAGCTCCTACCCCCCACGCCACACCACCCTCCGCACCCCCCGGGCCAAAAATTTTTTAAAATTTTTTTCTGACTTACTCATAACGCTCCGACCACCCCCGCGTCCCCTCCCCCACCCCCTCCTCTCGCGAATTTTTTTTAAATGTTTTTTTATTTTGGATCTTTGTTATTTTACGTATATAAGAACACGTAAAAACTCTTAACAAAGAAAATATACAGTAATGAAGAAAACATATATTCAAACAATCAAGACATAATTCACAAGTAAAAGATGTTATTCATTTAAAACATAAATGAGTTTGACGCAATCACACCCGCATATGGCTATTCATAAGTATCAAAAAATGGGTTTGCCGCAAATCCATTCTGCTATAGGCCTATTCATAATGGCTATGCATAATACCCAATCATCATATGATGATTTGGTATTTATAAATAGCCGTATAACAGAGTAGATTTGAGTTTTGCAATAAATGTATTCTGTCATAAGGCTACTCATAATTACCAAATCGAAGGACTAAAGAAAAACTGTGAAAAAGCATCACGCGAAATGATTAATAAGTTATGAGTAAGTTAGAAAATTCGCGAGAGGAGGGGGTGGGGGAGGGGGCGCGGGGGTGGTCGGAGCGTTATGAATAAGTTAGAAAAAAAATTTAAAAATTTTTTTGGCCCGGGGGGTGCAGGGGGGTGGTGTGGCGTGGGGGATAGGAGCTTTGTGGGTGAGTTGAAAAAATTTAAAATTTCTTTGGGGTGTGCGCGAGGGTGGGGGAGGGGACGGGGGGGTGGTTGGGACGTTATGTGTGAGTTAGAAAAAAATTTTTAAAAAAAATTCGCGAGAGTAGGGGGTGGGGGAGGGGACGCGGGGGTGGACCGGGTGGTCGGAGCATTATGAGTGAGTAAGAAAAAAATGGGTTGGGGGTGGTGTCGCGCGGGGGGTAGGTGGGGGTGCTGGGGTGTTAAGGGTAATTTTTTATTTTTTTATCTTTTTTTCCTAATTTTTTGATTTTTAAAATATTTTTTAATTAATTTTTACAATTTTTTAGAATTTTTAAATTTCTTTTAATCACTTTATTCAAAAATACAATTTTATTTTTTAATTAAAATAAGGGTGCCACGTGTCAACTTCTGGTTGGTTTGAGAAAGTCAACGCTTAGTCAACGGTTGGTCAACGGTCACCTGGCTACAAGTGAGACATTTCGGCAAAAGAGTTGTTGTTAAGTGAGTTTCATCAACGTTAGGCTGCTAATTGAGTAATGGGCCAAACCTTAGTCTAATAAGTGAGATTTTCTCATAGTTTAAGCAAACTGTTATTACAAATGTGCCTCTGCGTGTAGCTTGGATATGCAAGGAAGCCTTATAGATATATGATTGATTGTTTCAGAAGATGTGACTGCAGTGCTTTTGCCTGTTGATCCAGCTGACAAGTTTCTGGTTCTGTCTTTGCATACTCTACCATATTTGCTTGACTCTTGGGCTTAAAACTTGGTGGAAAGTCATACTTCTTATAGCATCTTTCTGTCGTATGCCCAATCATGCCGCAGTGTGTACATTGGAAACGTCTATTACCATCTGCATAAAATCTTTCATTGCCCTTTCTATATCCTCCAAATTGTTGTCTACCTGAGTGAGTGTTCCCAGCAACTGCATCATTCATCTGTTCTTTAGACACCAACGCAGTAGGATTTCCATCAAACAATGTTCGTCCTGCATCAGATATCACCTTCCTTTCATATTTCAAAGCCATTGAAAAGGTTGTATTGATATCTGGAAGGGGTGTCATAACAAACACTTGAGATTTTACTGGATTGAAATTCTCATTTAAACCTTTTATGAACGTGATGACATAGTCACTTTCCACAAATTGTCTCATCTTGCCTCCAACATCACACCTACATCCTCTATAAACACACATCGGAATAGGCCTTACTGGCATCAATTTCTCCCAAACAGCCTTCAACTTTGTGAAATACTCATTCACACTCAGATTATCCTGCTTGATTCCATAGAAATTCTCTAAGTCTGATAACCTAAACGGATCTGTACTTCCATATCTCAGTTTCGGATCATTCCGAGCATCAAGAGCACTATCAAACCACATAATACTATGTACAATAGAATGAGACACAGAGTTCATGATATAAGACTGTACTATATTGTTTACCTGTCTCCAGAGAAGAAATTCAGGATTTGGTGGCAGCGGTTTCATAATTGTTCCATCTATGAAGCCTACCTTGTTCTTGACAACCAAGGCCATCTCAAAGGCCCGGCTCCAAGTATGATAATTTTGAAGAGTAAGTGTTGGTTGAGCCAATACAATCGCAGGGGCTATCATTAGGATGCAGATAGTATGGATTCTGCTGGGTATTCTCAGCAGATTGAGGCGGATTGCCTCTGGATGTTGAAGCACTGGAATTTGGAACCATTGATTTTGAGGAGAAGAACACCAGATAACAAAATCAAATGAATATCAACTCACCCAAGGATGCACCAACTCAATCAAGAGAAAAAAAATATCAATCCACCACGACAACTACAAGACATCAACAACAACAAGACATCAATTCACCAAACGAAAAGGCTCTGATACCATGATGAATTTCACTCGAGTAACCAAGAAACTCAAGAACAATTGCAAGATACAACAATTAAGTGAATGAAAAAAAAAAGAAAATGCACAGAGAATAACCAAAAACATATTGAAGAATGGCAAAAAAAATTTCGAATGAGCTGCTTCCGCAGCATATAAAACGCGCACAATTGCAAACAGAAAGCAACTTCTTTCTATTGAATTTACAATTTTGCCCTTTATTACTAATCCATCAGTATTATGTCTGCAGGAACATTCTTGTCTTTCTATCTCCTTTTCGTCTTAATTCAGTTGTCAGTCAAGTTCTCTTCTTTGATTTCTTCAAATTTCTCAACATCTTGCGTTAACACACCAAAACAAAACGGAATGGCAGAGCGAAAAATCGTATTCTTCTCGAGATAACTCGGGCAATGATAATTGAGTCCCACATATCTATAATTCAAATACTTCAACAATCGGTCCAATAATCCATAGGTATTGGAGAAAATCACTTGTGAAAATTTGATGGAAATCATATACTTCATAAATGTCCACAAAATAATTTTTAGAGACGCTAAATAAAATTTTTTATTCCAATAATAAAGCTAATTTTGTAGGACACCCACAATAAAATAAGTCAAATCGTGAAGATGTCTTAGCAACATTTATAACCAGTGCAGAAATTAAATTTCCAAACAAAGAAGTGTGGAATCGCAAACATAAGAGGCATTATAACCCCAATTGATCAAATAGAAAACATTCTATCAAGTAGAATTTAAAGAAGTTTGCATAATAATAATGAAATAAATCCTAAAGGAATAAATGATATAAGTCTTAGAAGTGGAGAAGAATCAGATAGTGAAGAAAATTTTGTCAGTGGAAAGGACGATGTGCTCTCAAGTGAAAATAAAAGTAAGCAGTTAAATGAATTCATGATCACGAACGGGAAAAAAAAGTCGAGAGGCAAAATCAAAAGGATGCCGGAGCCGAATCAGTAAACAGATATCCTTGAGGACATTTGTTTCCATTTCTAATGGAGTCAATGATACACTCTTTCTTGACTTGGAATATGATCGAATAAAGCAAAATGACTTATTAAATTCACCACAAAAAGAATTCAGTTTTCCGACGAAAAAGTCACTGACGTACCACGCGTCGTCGGTATTTCGTTGGTATTTTGCGACGACGTAGCGATAAACAGAATTTCGTCGTTAATTGCGACGAAAATACGATGAAATACATTGTCGCTAACAAAAAAGTAGTCAGGTTAATCATTTCGTTACAATTTCGTCAATGTTTTGTCGGTGGTTCGTCGCTACTCTGTGTCTTTTGTTTGTCACTCTTTAGTTTGTAACGTTTCGTCGGTATATCGTCGGTAATGTGTCGCAAAAATTCCAGAAATATAAACACTATGAAGCGGTGATTGGGAAAAAATTTATTCATTTAGTAATAAAAATTTACATTATGAAGACGAAAAATTAAAAAAAGAAATCTAAAAGAGAGGCGGAGAGGGGCCGTTCCACTCTTCGTCATCGGAAGAAAGAGTGGCCGCCACATTCTCTGCGAACTCTTTGAGGAGGCGCTTCAGCTTGTAATATCTGGATTTCAACTTGCACAGCCTTCTGTTCACGCTGTGCAGTTGCCTCGACTGCTGCTGCATGTTTGCTATAAGCATACGGTAGTCGATATGCGGTTCCGAAATTTCTTCTGGAGGATCCTCTGGCGGCATTGGGCCATGCACAGATATTGAACCCTCCCGCTCAACCGATGGTTGTGGTTGAGGAGGAGGCCGTTGTGGAGGTGCACTGTTTTGCCCCTCCATGCCTTGGGGTTCTTCTATAACGACGCGGTATACTTTGAAGTTTTATAACTTTGTTTATGTGTAATGTACGGATGTGGGGTTTATAAATAGGTAAATTTAGCGATGACATAGCGACGAACATGCGACGAATTTTTTTCGACCGTTAATCAGATGGGAATATGCGCGGGGCGTGACGCTTCGTTCGAATTAGCAACGAATTAGCGACGACTTAGCGACGTAAATTCATCGTACGTTTGTAACCATCGGGCACTGTGTGGGCACTGCGCAATAGCGACGCAGTAGAGGTACCGACGCCCGTAGGGACGAAACGTTGTCGAATGGGTGTGAAGAGACGTCGTTGCGTCGCTAGTTCGTCGGTATAAAGCGTCGCTAAATTCAAACGCCATATTCAGCGAGGTTACCAAGGTTCTCGTCGTTGGTATTAAGTTTTCGTCGGTATATAGTCGCTTGTTAGTCGGTGTGAATTAGTCGTCCCAAATTTTTTCGAACCACATTTTGTCTGTATTTTAGCGTCGTCGAGATTCGTGAGGGATTGAACACGTGTTTAAATTAAGAAAACGAAAGAGATGATTGGAAAAAAAAATTCATTAACATGGAATTATAAATTACAATATACATAAGGAAAAAAACGAAAAAGGAAATCTAAAAGAATAGCAGAGAGGAGCCGTTCACTGTTCGTCATCCGAACAGAGAGTAGCAACACTCTCCGCGCACGCCTTCAGGAGGCGTCTCAGCTGCGCAGCTTTGGCTTTGATGCACATCTGCCTTGTGTGCAGGTACTGGAGACGATCATCCTGGTAGTGAAGCACCTCCTTCATATTCTCCACTGTTTTCCACAGCTCCTGTATTTCTGCACGAGGATCGCCAATTTGGCGATCCTCTTGTCGCCTTGGCCCTGCACAGTGGGTTCAGAGGAGTCAGCCGGTGGGGGTGCTTGTGGTTGTGGAGGAACCGGTGCAGCTGCCGGTGGTTGAAGACCCCGTCTTGGGTATGTACGTCCACTACCACGTCATGCCTGGGCCTTAGTACGAACCATATTTGTCTTTTTTATATGATTATAAAGGAGATTTTGTTTTTTTGTACTACGGGAGTCACGGCAGGCTGTTTATAGGAAATTCAGCGACGAAATAGCGACGACCCTAGCGACGTAAATGCATCAGAAGTTGTAACAATCGGGCACTGTACGGTCACTGGATAGCGACGCCTTAGCGACGCAAATAGCAACGAAACAATGAATGCATAGGAAGTTGTAACATCGATGGTTGTGCGTCGCTATTTTGTCGGTTAAAGCGTCGGTAAGCAATGAATGCAGACATTAATACACGCACAATATACGATGAAATTCGTCGCTATTGGCGTCGCTAAGGCGTCGGTATTTGTGTTTGTTACCTTTTATTCGACGGTATTTGTGTTTCTTGGTCGTCGCTTATAGCGTCGCGAAGACATCGGTAATATTGCAGGCTGAGAACCATAAAATGCAGCTTTCTTCTTCCACTCTTCTCCCATTCTTCTCCCATTTCAAACACATAAATCATCACTTTTCAACGAAAATATAGAAGGAAGATATCTTATTGTGTGGGATTTTGAGGTTTTCCACACCGAGAAAAGATAGCTGCTGTTATTTTGAAGGTATAGCAAGAAAATGGATCCGATGAGGAGCGATAGAAAGTGGATGTACGAGAGAGTAAACAACGGGGAGTGGAGTTTTAGATTTGTGAAGGTCTCGAAGAATTTGTGGATTTTGCGACGAGTAATGAAAGTGAAACGCAGATTAGATGTCCGTGTAAGAAATGCAAGAACCCGTAAATATATGGATCCGGATGACGTGAGGGTTCACTTATTGAAACAAGGTTTCGTGCACAATTACCATACATGGTACTGCCACGACGAATATGAGGGGGCATCTACATCTACAACTGTTCACTTCGAAGGGGGACCCGGTCAGGTTGATGTCGAAGAAATAGGAGAGGGATCTCACAACCCATACGTGCAGATGGTGCAAGACGCAGCCGCCGGTGCATTTACGGAAGAGCAGTACTTACAGTCTCATGTCGGGTACGAACGTGCACAGGATCCGGATGAACAGCCGCGTATATTCGTGGAGGAAGATCCGAACCCTCAGGCGAGACAATTTTTTGAGATGCTAAACGCCGCCAACACGCCGCTGTATCCCGGTTGCGGTAGTCACACACAGATGTCCATGATCGGTCGGATGATGAGCATGAAGACCGAGCACCGCATGACGGATAGATTGTACGATGGGATGTGTCAGCTTATGAGGGGAATCTCTTCCCGAAGGGAACGCGATGGTCGACAGTTTTTATTCGACGAAGAAACAGCTGCAGGCGTTGGGACTGCCGGTTCAGAAGATCGATTGTTGTTCGGAGGGGTGCATCATATACTGGGGCATCAACGAGGATAGAGACAAGTGCAGGGTCTGTGGGACACCCAGGTGGAGAACGAACAAAAGAAACCGGAACGTGCCAAGAAAACAATTCTACTATTTACCTCTCGCCCCTAGACTGCAGAGGCTCTGCGCATCCGGGTTGCCACAGCTAGCCAGATGAGGTGGCACGCGGAGCACTACACGAAAGACGGTGAGATGTGCCATCCATCTGACGGCGAAGCTTGGAGGACGTTCGATGCGACACATCCGGGTTTTTTCGTCAGAGACAAGGAACGTTAGGTTGGGGTTTATGCACCGACGGGTTCAACCCGTTCGGACAGTCGGGAGGAGAGCAGTATTCGTCGTGGCCTGTTATCGTGACGCTGTACAATCTACCACCTTGGATGTGCATGAAGAAGTCGTACATGTTCTTGACTGTGATCGCACCGGGGCCTAGGAATCCGAAACAGAAGATCGACCTATACCTGCAGCCATTGATACAGGAGCTGAAGTGGTTGTGGGAGTTTGGCGTGGAGACGTTCGATGTATCCACCAAACAAAACTTCCATCTCCGCGCTGCGCTGATGTGGACGATCAGCGACTTTCCGGCTTATTCTATGTTGTCGGGGTGGAGTACAACGGGAAAATACGCTTGCCATTACTGCATGAAGCACGAAGACGATGTCCTTGAAACATGGACGTAAGATTTGCTGGTTCGACAGCCATAGGAAGTTCTTTTTCTCAGACGTCATTTGTACAGAAAGAACGTGACGGCGTTCATGCCTGGCATCGTCGAGAAGGACACGAAGCCCGAGCTTCTCACTGGTGCGGAGGTGTTGGAGGAGATAGACAGTTGTGGATTCGTGGGGGTCGCTGATGATCCGGGACGGCAGCCACCAACACAAACCTGGCCCGTTACTGTATCGGGTGGAAGAAGAGAAGCATATTCTGGGAGCTTCCGTACTGGAAGAGCAATATGATCCGACACAACCTGGATGTCATGCACATTGAGAAGAACCTGTTTGACAACATCTTCAATACAGTGCTGAATGTGCCTGGAAAAACAAAAGACAATTTGAAGGCACGACTTGATATGCGCGACCTCAAAATACGACCAGAGCTGCATCCCGTTGGCACATCCTACATGCCGAAGTCCTAGTACACGCTGACTGCAGAGCAGGTCATTGCATTGTTATCGTGGCTGGGGACGGCTAGATTTTCCTGACGGCCATGTTTCGAACCTGTCGAAGAACATCGACGTGAATAAACGCGGTTTGCAGAATGAAGAGCCACGACTGTCACGTGTTCATGCAACGGTTGATGCCCATTGCATTTCGCGAGCTGCTTCCAACCAATGTATGAGAAGCACTTACCAAGATGAGTCTGTTCTTCAGATGTCTTACATCTACTAGACTCAGGGCATATGATATGTCAAGACTAGAGGGCGAAATCCCAGTGATCCTATGCAAGTTGGAAACTGTATTCCCTCCGGCCTTCTTTGATTCAATGGAACACCTGTCAGTTCATCTACCATACGAGGCACGCGTTGGTGGTCCTGTTCAGTACAGGTGGATGTATCCATTCGAGAGGTACTCTTATTTATTACGTGACGTTCTTATGTGTCTAAGCGCGAGCATGCTTACCAATTTGTTTCATCATGTGACATTGGAGTATTCACTATATGAACAGATATCTCAGGCATTTGAAGCTGAACATCAGGAATAAGGCCAAACTCGAGGCCTCGACGTGCAATGCCTACCTGACGGAGGAAGCCTCGACATTCGTGTCTCATTACTTCCAGCCAGATGTCCCGTCGAGGTGCAGAGATGTTCTCGGAACGACGACGGCATTTCTAGATCCGGTGTCCTCTCGATATTCACACATCCGATCAGGTTTCACGGACAGGGAAAGGAAATGATATTGGGGGACAGCGATCTAAAGATTGCTCATATACGATATCCAATTTTAATTTGTAAATACCTTGCGCTACTATACCCATTATATTACAAAGGATACATGGTACTCATTCGTAATTTTCTTCAACTTGTTCGTTGATTTATTGCAAGAACGTTCACCGGGTATATCGAGCGATGCAATAAACAATGAGTTAGATGCCATGTTTGCTGATTGGTTCAGGTGGCATGTAAGTTTACATATTTGCTGGTTACGTGTACGTCATGTGATACGCATTTATTGCCTCGCTGATGTATACTTACTTGTCGTTTTACAGACGAGCAAAGGTCATCTGCCTGACGAAGAGTACGGTTACATTCTGACACCAGTAGCCGAGGGTCCATTGAGCAGAGTCACGCGCTACGACATATGTTTTGTGAACGGTTATAGATTCCACACAGTCTCCCATGCCAGCCGAAAATCGTCGGAGAAACAGCGGAGTGTGTGTCAAGCGGTATGACAATAGCCCGGACAAGGATGACTTCTACGGCTACCTTACTGACATCATTGAGCTCGAATATCCCGTATTGCCTATAAAGCAGGTGGTGCTATTCAAATGCGAATGGTACGATCCAACTCGGGGAGGTTATGGCGCTGGCACAAAGGTTCACGACCGATATAAGTTGGTAGACATACACCAAGGGCGACGGTACAGAAAGTACGATCCATTCGTTTTGGCTAGTCAAGCGTCCCAGGTGTACTATCTATCGTATCCGACGACGAGGATGAATGCGAGCTCAAAAGACTGGCAAGCCGTGTGCAAAGTGAAATCGAGCAAGTTTGATGTCAGTATCCAGCCAGGTTCAGATGGCATGGATGCCGCATTTCAAGAAGAAAACCCGCGCGTTGTGGATACGACACATGTTGAACTGCACAATTCTCCCTCTAAATGACCCCAACGGCGGTTTCATCGAAATTCATCTCAACATACAAACCGGCTGACAATATTGAAGATGTAGGCGAAGACGAATACGAGGATGAAGAGGACGATGAGCATGTACATGAAGATAAAAATGAAGATGAAATGAAGATGCGTATGAGGATGCGGATGACAATGAAGATTGACATTAGTCAAAATTTTATGTACCTCTTTATGTGAAAGTGTGTATGTCTTGATGTACTTATACACATGTATATACATAATATGTGTCTGTAAGTACTTTTATATTTTGTAATATTTTTTTTTCAATAACTGAAGAGCTCTGACGATTTATCGACGACAAGTGCGTCGCAAATTTGAAATAACGACGACACAAGGAATAGCGACGACACATTAAACAGCGACGAACTCCCCGTCGCTATTTCGTCGCAAAATTTGTACTTTAAACTGAAATCCCCCTTCTTCTTCTCCATTTCCCTCCCCCGCGAATTCTCCCCCCCACCCCGGCAAAAACTCCCTCCCTCCCCCCGGCGAAATCTCCCTCCCTCCCCCGCGAAGTTCTCCGGTGACCTCCTATCCACGGTTAGTTTTTCTTCCTATTTCATTTTAATGATTTTAATTAGTTATAGATTGAATTGTTTGTTGTGGGTGTTGGTGGTGGGTTGTGGGCGGGAGTGGCTGTGGGCGGGGGTGGTTATTGGCGAGGGGGTTGGCTGTGGGCAGGGGTTGGCTGTGGGCGGGGGTTGTTGGCGGAGGTTAATGACAGGAGGGGCAGTGGTGAAGGCGGTGTGGGGCTGGGTGGCAGTGGGTGGGAACCGCCTGGCTGTGGGTGGGGCTGGGTGCTGGTGGGTGGGGCTGTTGAGGCGTGGTTCGGCTGGATGGTGCAGGTTGGGGCGGGGTGGGGCGGTTGGGGTGGTGAATGGCGCGGGGTGGGCTGTGGGCGGGAGTGGTCGGTGGCGGGGGCGGGGGTGGCTGTTGGCGGGAGTGGGCTGTGGGTGGGGTGGGCTAATGGCGGGGCAGGGGGTGGCTGTTGGCGGGGGTGGGCTATGGGGGGGTGGGCTGTGGCGGGGGGTGGTTGTTGGCAGAGCGGGGGGTGGATGTTGGCGGGAGTGGGCTGTGGGCGGGGGTGGGATAAGTTGGCAGGGCGGGGGTGGCTGTTGGCGGGAGTGGGCTGTGGGCGGGAGTGGTTGTTGGCGGGCGGGGGTGGCTGTGGCGGGGGTGGGCTGTAGTTTCAATGTTACAAGTTATGTATCATAAGGAGTAGATGTGATGTATATTTTGAAGTGTAATTTGTTTAGAGGTGATGCATATTTATGCTTTAAGTATCAAGTTCAAGTGATCTTTGAAGTGTAATAATTTGATGATGAAGTTTGATTATGTAGTTTGGTTAATCATGTCATGTTGTTGGATTTGGATTTGTCTTTGGAGAGGCCATTAAGGCCGGGAAACCTCCGATAAACGAATAGGTCATGCCGAAATTTTTAAAATTATTAATATCTTGCATTAAATGTATGTAAACACTTGTCATTTTTTGGACATCTTATTTGTCTGGCCAACCAACCCTAAA
>AP025060.1:4969662-4982151 GCA_036186865.1 Eustoma russellianum
GTTTGGGCAGCCCATAATTCTCTTTAATTTACTATTTTTATCATAATTCATATTACAAGTTATGTATCATAAGGATGTAGAGGTGATGTATATTTTGAAGTGTAATTTGTTTAGAGGTGATGCATATTTATGATTTAAGTATCAAGTTCAACTGATGTATACTTTGAACTGTAATTTGATGATGAAGTTTGATTATGTAGTTTGGTTAATCATGTCATGTTGTTCGATTTGGATTTGTCTTTGGAGAGGCCATTAAGGCCGGGAAACCTCCGATAAACGAATAGGTCATGCCGAAATTTTCAAAATTATTAATCTGTTCCTTGCAGATCTGATGGCTAGTGAGGGTTTACCGACTCAATCCACCTACCCACCAGCTACACAGTCCCTCTTAGGAGAGTTTAATATGTTCCTTTCTCAGCATGAGCTGCTTGGTTCGGTTTCAACCGCCGCTCTGGCTGCGGACGAAGACCTTTTAGGGTCTGCCGATAGGTCCGCACCCCCCAGATCTACGCCGCCACCCACACCCACCGGTTCAGCACCTCATCCGGCGTCTGATGCGGCATCGGACGAGGGTGTCATACCAAGGAGTCGTGCCCTCCCTTGGTCACATGATACCCATACGTAAGTAATGATTTATTTTTTTAACACGTTTTTAAATATATTTCATGCGTTATTTTTTCCTAACAACTTCACCTCTTTCAGGTTTGCACCGGACTAGGGCCAGATTTCCGGTTGCATCACTCGGTCCTTCAACCTGAGGCAGGACCCAGCTGGATATACCTGGTCCCGTGTCATCCCGCAGACACGTAGGTTCTACTGGGATGAGTTTCAGGTATTCAAATTTGATGAATTTCACTTTTTGATGCGTAATCGATCATTACTTTTCTAACCACATTTTTATTTTTCTTCTGTATAATAATTGCAGAAGGCGTACAGCTGGCCAGCTGACATCGCCCACGACGTGGAGCAGGCCTGGTGGCAGAGAGCCGCAAAACGCTACAGGGACTTCATCAACTCGCACAAGACCAAGTGGGAGCGTGACCCTATTTCTGCCAGGCCTGCCTACGTATCCGAGGCCACCTGGGCGGTGTGGATAGAAGTGTGGGGGGACCCTGCTAACCAAGCCCGCAGCGCCCGGAACGCGGCGAACCGGCGCATCGGCAATCTACAGGGCCCAGCACCTGCCACACACTCAGGTGGTTCGGTTTCCCACGCCACCACAATGCGTACTATGGTAAGTATGTTAATATTGGATTATTTAGATTCATTGATTTCATTGGATTATTTAGATTCATTGACTTAAGTGGATTATTTAGATTCATTAACTTAAGTGGATTATTTAGATTCATTGATTTCTTATGTTGCGCTGTTGTTTTTTTTGGTATTCGTATATGGTTAATTCAAGTAGTATATGTGTTCATTTGCCTTTTTCTTTTTATTTTTGATTTGACTTGGGAGAGGCCTTTAAGGCCAGGATACCTCCGATAAACGAATAGGTCATGCCGAAATTTTTAAAATTATGGATCTCACTAACATATTTTATTTCATTCTTTCAGCACGAGGAGACGGGAGAGTGGCCAGCCTCCTACGATCTCTTCTACAAGACGCATCGGAAGAATGCGTCCGACAGGACGGAGGACTGGATCACGGTGAAGGCCCGCGACATCAGTGTAAGTAGACTACGATATCATTTGTTTTTTTCCTTAGTTTGTTTTATTGCTAAACCATAAACCCTAACAATTCTTATTCTCATTTCAGGACGAGTACAACAGATTACTCGCACATAGGGGAGAAGAAGCCGACAAGAACCGTGCTTATTGGGATGCGGTTCGGACCGTCGGCCCTCAGAATAAGAAGAAGAGGGAGGTGCACGGGTTTGGATCAGCAGCGCCGTGATTCTTTCCCGAAGTTCTGCATCCAGGTGCTTCCTCTGAGGCCAGCACCTCCGCCTTCTGTAACGCCAGAGGATATTTCGCGCCTAGAATCAGATCATGTGGCGCTGCAGCGTGAGAAGGAGACCATCAGGGTGCAGCATGAGGAGAGTGTACAGGCACTGCAGTCGCAGCTGACTCAGACCCAGCAGGCGCTGCAGCAGTCGGTTCAGCAGGCGCTTGAGCATGCGCAGCAGCAGACGATGCAGGTGCAGCAGGCGACGAACCAGCAAATCTCGCAGCTATCGCATCTCATCATCTCTTTCATTTTCAGCTCCTCGCAGCCTCAGCCTCGCCTCTCCTGATGGTCACTCTTCTCCCCATGATCCTCCTCCATCTTCCTCTGCATAGTATTTCATTTTTTTCATTTTTCGTACAGACTATTTCATTTATTGTATTGACATATTCTTTGTACTTTTATATTTTATCTGACATTTATACGGATTCCATTTCGTTTGTGTTGTTTAATTATACGAACTTCAATACGCAAATACCGTATTTCTGTATAATATTCGTACAAATGATTTAATATACAAAATAAAATATATTATAAAAATTAAATAATAATAAAAACTATTTAATTAATAATATATTGATATTATTAATAAATTAAAAATATTTAATATTTAATATTTAATATTAAATTAATATTTATTATTAAATTAAAAAATAGCGACGAACCTGCGACGAAACAGAAACGTCGCAAACCGGAAATAAAAAAATCGAAAATTTTAAAATAGCGACGACAAAAGATATACCGACGAAAATCTGCGACGAAATAAAATGTCGTAGAACGGAAATAAAAAAAATAAAAAATTATAAAATAGCGACGAAAAAATATACCGACGAAAAAACAAAGGCAATAACAGGTCGCAGACCTGACAGATTTTCGTCGCAATTGTGCTACGAAACACCGACGAGGCTTCTTTCGTCGCAATATAGCGACGCTTCACTGACGAAAATCACTTTGCGACAAGTCGTATAACGACCTACAGTTTTCGTCGCTCTTTCGTCGCTATATGCCTTTAGCGACGAAATTGTGACGATTTTTGTCTTTCGCTATATGCCTTTTTTTTTGTGGTGTACACTTGACCATAACGGAAACATATGCCTCTAACACTTACCACTCTTGTCCCGATGTCAGGATGGTGCACCAACAACATACATATCATCATAAACATAACCTAACATAAGTCATGGGAGTCGATCGTCACGTGGTATGGTTCGTTAGGCGTAAAATCTTTTTAAAAAGTATCGTGCGATAAAGCCATTTTATTTCAAAACTTTGATTCATTTATGCATGCGTGTAGGCTCGGTTTTGGTCTACTTAACCTTCTAAAATTTCATCAATATGCGTATAACACTTATATACATAATACATGTGGTAACTTAAGGAAATTACCATCCTTACCCCTTTTTATATGCCTCGGCCCAACCACCCAAAAGCAACCCGCCTTTTTGGTCTTCAACCTCTATTATCAATCCCTTAATTCCATAATTTCCATAACATCCAGTGTCCAATAAATAGATACATAATGCATATAATTTCATATACATATATTCATGTATCTATAAAACAACTTTATGGGTACATACATATATGCATGGCCGAGGGGTATACATGCCACACAACACATAATCACCACCTACAACATATTATTCACATGCATAACAATTCTGACAGTTACCGTATTAACATATTATGATCTTGAGCATGAATTTCGTGGTGTAATAACACATGCTAGGCAACATCTCTTACTTGAGCATTTTACTTCAAGAACATGCACTCAAACTTATGCTTTTGTAACTCTTATCTATATGCAAGTTAGTTTCCATCATTGTGATGTTTTCAAGAACGATAAAAATGATGAGATTCATAATGAAATTTACATGCAAACATAAATAATGATGGAAACCATGAAAAAACATATTCTTAAACCATGATCATCAAGATTACACTTCATCATGAAGGAAGATGATCAAGGTCAAGGGGATGACCAAAAGCAGCCCCAACCGATTTTATATAGGCATCAAAGGGCATGATGATCATCAAGAAATGATCTTTTATGGTCAAGCATAATAGAAATAATTATGATGCCTCACAATCATGCTAAATCAAGACCATTAACATGAATGAAAACCAAAAATCTTCAAGAAAAATATAAATGATGATCATCATAAAAACACATAAAAACATGCTTCAAAGAAAGATTTTTAGCACTTTCAAGAAATGAGACATGGATCCAACACTTTTCATGGAATGAGACATGCATGCATATTCTTCCACTACATGTGACAGGCAACTACATATGAGACATACTCAACATCATCTTCGCATGCAAGACTCTTTTTCGATTTCTCTTGATCATATACGTATACATATAAATGCATCACATAAGAGAAAGCACATATCTAGCATGCCAACCTACTTTATGCATATCCATACTAGAAAAGTCATTTGAACATATTGCATGCATGATCTAAGTTTACAGGTAAACATAGATACTTGATTTTGAACATGCATGAAGAAACCAAGTAGAGTACTTGTGTTATCTTTGGATTTAGAACTTAAGTGGAAAAGATTTCTTCTCCATTTTTCTTGGTGGTACACACGGCCTAGTGACCAAAAATGGAGAAGAATTGGTCATTTTTAAAGGAAGAACACTTCGAATTTTCTATCGTCAATCTTAAGAAAATCTTACCTTTGAAGGTTCTTATGACTACTCTCTTTCTTCAACTTAGAAAATTCCTCCTTCCTTCTTCGTTAAGCTCACGGCCTAGGTACCTAAAATGAGGAGAGTGTTGAGCAATTTGGAAGGATAATGGAAGAGGAATTACTAGAATGATGGTTGTAACATCTAACCTTAAAGATTTTCTACACTTGAATGTTGTCTCCATCACTTAAGCTTGAAGAATTGTTCTTCTTCTTCCCTATTGGTACCCACAGTTTTGGAGGTGTTTGGAGGCTTGAAGAATTTGATTTTCTTTTTTTCGTGGTGAAGAGAAAGAAATGTTCTTGGTTTGAAGTGAAAGGTAGAATGGAAGAAGATGGAAGAAAAGTGAAGTCTTTCTCTTCTTTCTTGGGCTCACGGTTTTGGAGGGAAGGGAGGAGCTTCAAGACTTTGATATTTTTCTTAGTGAGAGGAGAGATGAGTGTTCTTGTTTGAGATAGAATGGAATGAAGTGGAATGGGAGAAAAATAAAATTTTCTCCTCTTATTCCTTTATGCACAAAATTTCAAGACAATGATGGAGCATCTTCGTCATGCCATTTCATGGAAAGGAGGAAGATGAGGTGATAGGATGGAGAGGTTGCATGTAGTATAATTGGTTGAAGAATTGCATGCTTATGACAATAGGGAAGAGTTGAGTGTTTGCTAAGTAATTTCTTCCCCCTCTTCATGCAATCGCCGGCCAAGTGGGTGGGGAAGGTTGACATGATGATGTGTTGGGATATGTAAAGAATGTGACAAAATGAAGACTTTTAGGAAGAAAATGGGTAGAGTTGTACAATTGTATTTCTTCCTAAAATGTTGTAAGGTAGCTAATGATGGTGGGATGAATAAATATAAAATAATATCCCCACTAAGGGTAGGGTTGGTCTGGGTAAGAGGTGTGTGATTGGGGTAGAATAGGAAAAAATTTTGTCCACCTTATCCCCAAGTCCTAACATTCTTTTTTCTTTAGTTTAAATATACAATTGTATTTCTTCCTAAAATTTTTTAAGGTAACTAATGATGGTGGGATGAATAAATATAAAATAATTTCCCCACTAAGGGTAGGGTTGGCCTGGGTAGGAGGTGTGTGATTGGGGTAGAATAGGAAAAAATTTTGTCCACCTTATCTCCAAGTCCTAACATTCTTTTTTCTTTAATTTAAATATAGAATAAAGTTGTGTCCTACATATAATCTCATTTAATTATTTCATGTAACTTATAATATTACTCAGGGCAACTTTATTTATTTACGATATTCTACATATCAAACATATAACACATTATAGCGGTTTACTAAGTTACGTATGTCACGAAAGTCGAGGTGTAACACTTATTCTTTTCATTCTTTTATTTATTTATAACATTGAGAATAATGTTAGTTTTTAAGTGGATATAGGAAGTTTAATGTATTTAAATTTTGAAATTTTTTGTTTTGAGGAAAAAAGGGTTGAATAAAAAGTTTTTATTTTTTTTATTTTCTATGAATATGTGGTCAGATTATTTTACTTTCCATTCTCAATGGAGTTAAGGACACCCTTCTTTAACTTTAGAATATGATGGAATAAAGCAAAATGACTCACTAAATTAGCTGACCTCTGTGTGTTTCTAACACATGAGTATGGGTTGTTGTTATTGTTGTTGTTGTTGTGGTCAGATTATTTTACATGAATAGTTATGAGGAATATGAGAGATGTTTTTTGGGTGGTGGAATGGTTCAATGTTGATCATATTTTTTTCACAAACTCAAAAAAATTTTGAGCAAGTGTAGTCATGATCTTGTGTTTCATGGATTGTAGTGAAGAATTATGCTTATTCATGCATCTTGTGATATTCTAGAAGTTACTTATTACTCCTCAAGGCAAAATTAGAGATAATTTTAAATTGATTTAGAGATGACAGTCATAGGTGTTTTTTGTACTCTTTGAGTCTTTCTAGCCATCCTCATAATCAATTTATCCCTAGACACTTTGAGCCTAATGATTAAGAAAGATGCGACCCATTCGATTTATTTGTTTTTAAAGCTGATTAACTTCCTATTTTAGCATATTAGATTGTAACGTTATATCCTTGTTGTCTATATTTCAGAGAGCTTTTATGGTACTTTACTCTATTTACGATGAAGATGGTTGGTTTAAATAAACATATGAAATTGAAGAGGATTATGGATATGTTTTTATAAGAAAGCAAGTACGGTGAAAGGAGAAAGTAAGTTTGAAGAAAAAAGTTCAAAAATTGTCAAGAAATTGAAATGAAAAGAAAAAGGAAACGACGAAAAAGAGGTTGAGCCAACTTGCTAAATAATGAAAAGGCTGCAGCAAAAACTGTCAAACTACTATGCAATTCTGGATTTAACACCACACAAAAGATGAAAGAGATGAAATGAACAAAATAACTGCTGCAAATTGAAAGGAAATGCAGCCTATTCTTCATTCATCAAACCAAGAAGGCTACCCCATATATATAGCCTTCGTACAGACGGGAAAGAAGAAATAAAGAGACAAAAAGACAAAACTACCCTTACTAAAACTACCGTCTATACTAAAACAGAAAGGACAAAAATGTCATTTCCCCTGTTTAAATCAACCCCGCCAAACGGTCATCTTCCTCACCAGCCTCCTTCTTCCTCTTCACATTTTCTGCGTGATCCTCCTCCGGAAAACTCGGCCAACCCACGTGATTGCCAGCTAAGACTCCCATATCACCATCCAACCTTGCAGCTTGCAATCTTGAGCCTCAATTTGTGACTTTGATCCAACGGTAAATCACACCTCTCCAGATTGTATTTCTTCCACCTCAGCATTGCCTTCAACACCCCCCCCCTCGAACCTGACCCACTAAAGACATTACATACTCCCATAGCTGAGGTCAGGTTCTGCAATGATACTGAATCTAATGCCTTAGTAAATACATCAGCAAGCTGGAACTCAGATTTAATAGGCATAAGTCTGATCACTCTTTGTTGATATTTTTCCCTAACTATGTGGCAATCAATTTCGATGTGTTTGGTCCTCTCATGAAATACAGGATTCTCCACTATATATAGCACTTTTATTATCACAAAACAATTCAACTGGGGAAGACTGCTTGACTCCCAAATCTTCCATCAAATACAAGAGCCACTGAATTTCACAGGTTGCCATAGCCAACGCTCTGTACTCTGCCTCTGAAGAGGACTTTGATACTGTGCCTTGTTTCTTAGCCTTCCATGAAACAAGTGAATTTCCAAGAAACATACAATACCCAGTCACAGATTTTCTAGTCTCAACACACCCACCCCAATCTGAATCAGCAAATCCTTTTAGCTCCATCTTTCCATCACTTGGATAAAACAATCCCTGACCTGCTGTACCTTTTAAGTATTTTAATAACCTGTGTGCAGAATGCAGATGCAACTCTGTGGGCTTGTCAAGAAATTGACTCAACTGTTGTACTGCAAATGATATATCCGGCCTTGTTATAGTGAGGTATGACAACTGACCAATAAGCCTCCTGTAGCTGGACACATCTGTTATTAGACTTGAATCACCGTGTGCCAGCTTGATGTCCTGCTCCATAGGTGTCTTTACTGGTTTTGCTCCCAAAAGTCCAGACTTCTCTACCACTTCAAGTGCATACTTCCTTTGGCAAAGCATGATCCCCCCCTGTGACCGTGCAACTTCAATACCAAGAAAGTACCTCAAAGGCCCTAAGTCCTTGATTTTAAAAGCTTGATGTAAGGAGTCTTTGAGAGTCTTAATCTGAGAAAAAGAAGAACTTGCAACAACAATGTCATCAACATATACAAGAAGCACCAAAAAAGAGGTGGAAGTGCGCTGAATAAACATGGTATGATCATTGGGTGACTGAACACAACCATGACTAAGCAGAAAATTGGTGAGCTTAATGTTCCATTCACGACTGGCTTGCTTCAAGCCATACAAAGATTTATGCAATTTGCACACCATATTATCCGCAGGAGCAACAACACCTTGAGGCAAAGTCATATAGATATCCTGGCTAAGGTCACCATGTAGAAAGGCGTTATTAACATCCAAATGATGCACATGCCAACGCTGCATAGAGGAAACAGCAAGAAGTAATCTGACTGTGGTCAACTTGGCAACAGGAGAGAATGTGTTAGTATAATCAACGCCCAGCTGTTGGGTAAAACCTTTGGCCACCAGTCTGGCCTTATACCTCTCTATACTACCATCAGGATTATACTTAACCTTATACACCCATTTACAGCCAATAGGTCTTTTTCCTGGAGGCAGAGGAACAATAGACCAAGTATGATTGGCATCCAGTGCAGCCAACTCAAGTTGCATAGCCTTCTGCCAGGGAGCAGAAGTGGCTGCTTCCTGATAAGATGTTGGCTCCAGATGCAAACTAATATTAAGAGCATATGACCTATACTCAGGAGCTAATGCATTGAATGACAGATAATTTTCAATTGGATACATCAAAGAAGACACAGAGGAAGACTGAGAACCAGAAACCAAACCACAGTAATAATCTTGCAAATAACTGGGAGGATGTCTAGGCCTTGTGATTGTAGATCTGTCAGGCACACTTGCAGGAATGGGAGGCAAATGTACCTCTATTCCAGTACACGGGTAAACCTGTTGTGGAGATGATAAAGGAGAAGAAGAGACTGATTGAGGAGAAACAGGCTCAGAAGAAGTATGTGATGAGACTCCGGGTTGGTGCAAAGGAAATGAAGTGGAGCAAGAGTCATTAAGCATTGTTGGTGAGACACCATTGGTGTCTGTGGATGAAGAAGGGATGGATGTATGGACACAATCAGAATTCTGATCAAAGGAATTCTGATCAAAGACATGAGACTTGCCACTTTGAGACAAAGGAAACATATCCATATTGAAAGGTTTATCAGAAGCAAATGGAAACACATGTTCAAAGAACTGAATATCTCTGGAAATAAAGATTTTCTTTGTCTCTAGGCTCACCAAGAGGAAGCCTTTAGTATGATGTGGCAGACCAAGAAACACAGCAGGAACTGCTCTGGGTTCAAATTTGGCCTTGTGCACACTAGTGTTGCTAGCAAATGCTAAACAACCAAAAACTCTGAGATCACTATAAGAAGGCACTTTCTGAAACAAGACTTGATAAGGTGAACGATGATGAAGTAATGGGGTAGGTAGGATGTTAATCACATAGACAGCATACTGGACGCAAAATCCCCAGTAACCCAAAGGAAGAGCTGACTGAAACTTTAGTGACCTGGCCACATTAAGGATGTGTTGGTGCTTTCGTTCAACAACACCATTCTGTTGAGGTGTATAGACACAACTAGTCTGATGTATAATACCTTTGGCCATATAAAATGAAGTCATCTGAAATTCTGTACCATTGTCTGTACGTATACATTTGATGTTTTTATCAAACTGAGTCAAAACGTACTGATAAAAACTCTGAACAATATTCCTAACCTCTGATTTCTGTTTCATAAGATACAACCATGTGTACCTAGTGTGATCATCAACGAGAGTAAGAAAGTAACGATGACCATATATAGTAGGATGTTTGTGAGGACCCCAAATGTCAACATGTACAATGTCAAAAGCAGATTTAGACAATGATTTTGAAACAGGAAACGGAGACCTTTTCATTTTGGCCACAGGGCACACAGTACACTTGTTTGATACATCATTGGCACACACAGACTCATCAATTCTGTGTAGCTCTTTTATTCTAGGAAATGAAGCATGAGCCAACCTATAATGCCAAAGAAGAGAATTATCCGAAAACTGATCAACAACAAACATACAGCTAGAAGGTACAGCTTCTTTCTTAGAGACTCCATGAATGTAATACAATCCATTACGTAATTCAGCTGAACCAATCGTCTTCAGGGATGTACGTTCCTGAAGCACACAACAGTTACCAAAGAATTGAACAGATAAGGAAGGAATAGATACAAGTTTGCTGAGAGACATGAGGTTGTAAGAAAATGATGGCACGTAGAGCACATTATGTAAGGTCAGGTTCGAATTTATAGCAACAGATCCTATATGACTAGCAGAAACTGAAAGATTATTAGGCAGTTTTATAGAGACACAGTTAATAGGCTTGAAAGAATGAAATAAACTGAGGTTGCATGCAATGTGATCAGTAGCTCCTGAATCTAGAATCCATATATTCATAGTATTAGAATGACATTTACCTTCATCATTATTCAAGAGAGCAGACATTACTGCCCCCTGGCCTCCAGCATTTGGCACTACCTGAGACTTCTTCTTTTCATCAGTGCTCAGCATGGCCATCAACCTCTGAGTTTGTTCGAGAGTGAGCATAGGTGCCTGATACGACTTGTCCGTCTGCTGTACAGAGACATCTTCAGATTCTCCATTCACAACTTCAATCTGATTAGCTTGATTCTTAAATTTGAACCCCGGAGGGTAACCGTGCTTCTTATAGCACCTTTGCTCAATATGACCGATCATTCCACAATGAGTACAAATTGGTCTCTTAGAATTATCAGGGAAGAACCTGCCACTTCCCCGTCTAAAACCATTACCTGCTCCTCTTCCCCCATACGCACTAGTATTAGCAGCAACTACCTCAGAATTATCCACCATAAGAGCAGTAGGATTGTTAATAAAGCTTCCTTGAGATGTCAAACCATTTATTTTCCTTTCATACTTCAAATCCATGGCAAATACCACATCAATCTTAGGTAACGGTGTCATTACAAACACTTGTGATTTTACCGCATCAAACTTTTCATTCAATCCTTTTAGAAACTTTATAACATAATCAGTCTCTACAAACTCATGCATTTTTCCTCCTAAATCACATCTACAACCACGACACGTACAAATCGGAATAGGTCTCAATGCCATCATTTCTTCCCAAAGCACTTTAACCTTAGTGAAATAGTCATTGACAGACTCGTTCTCTTGCTTAAGAGCATAGAAATTTTCCAACAAATCAGACAACCTAAATGCATCACCAGTGCCATACCTTCGCTTAAGATCATTCCAAGCATCCACAGCATTATCATACCACATAACGCTCTGCGCAATTGAAGGAATCACACTATTCATAATCCAGGAATGTATCATAGAGTTTACTTGCCTCCAAGTTGGATATTGAGGATCAGTATGAGTTGGCTGCTGAATTGATCCATCTATGAATCCAATTTTGTTTTTGACGATGAGCGCCATTTGAAACATTCGACTCCAAGCGTGGTAATTGTGAGGATTTAATGGCGGCTGCGCTAGAATGACGGCAGGACTATCGTTTGGATGAAGATAATAAGGATTGTTAACTGGACTTTCAGGAGATTGAGACACATTCGTCCTCTGAGTATTTGATGATGACGCCATAGAAGCTAAACAAATTGTGATTCTTCGAACTTTCAGAACATGAATTGTGTTAACTAAAAACAGAATTGCCAATTCCAACTCTCTGATACCATGTCAAACTACTATGCAATTCTGGATTTAACACCACACAAAAGATGAAAGAGATGAAATGAACAAAATAACTGCTGCAAATTGAAAGGAAATGCAGCCTATTCTTCATTCATCAAACCAAGAAGGCTACCCCATATATATAGCCTTCGTACAGACGGGAAAGAAGAAATAAAGAGACAAAAAGACAAAACTACCCTTACTAAAACTACCGTCTATACTAAAATAGAAAGGACAAAAATGTCATTTCCCCTGTTTAAATCAACCCCGCCAAACGGTCATCTTCCTCACCAGCCTCCTTCTTCCTCTTCACATTTTCTGCGTGATCCTCCTCCGGAAAACTCGGCCAACCCACGTGATTGCCAGCTAAGACCCCCCATATCACCATCCAACCTTGCAGCTTGCAATCTTGAGCCTCAATTTGTGA
>AP025060.1:4982161-5110676 GCA_036186865.1 Eustoma russellianum
CTCGGCCAACCCACGTGATTGCCAGCTAAGACCCCATATCACCATCCAACCTTGCAGCTTGCAATCTTGAGCCTCAATTTGTGACTTTGATCCAACGGTAAATCACACCTCTCCAGATTGTATTTCTTCCACCTCAGCATTGCCTTCAACAAAAACAATAAAAAGGAAGTCCAATATGTTTGGAAAAGAAAGAAGAGCATGAATTTATATGGATATTTGAATTGTAAGATGAATTGGTTCTATCTGCATGCTATCTTTTGCAAGCTCGCTTAAATATTTCTTTCCTTTATCCTCCATTCGGAGCGAAGGATCTAGCCTTGTGCTATAAGCTCAAAAGTTTTATTAGATCTTTATTGATTTTAGACCATCGATATTAGTGGGAAGCGAGTAATAAGAGTGAGCGTATAGGGTGTTCATGAGTCATCGTGTGCATAATTTCAATAGTCTGACTATGGAAAGATTGAGATTGACTATTCATACACATCTCAATTTCATGAGGTGAATGTGACATATATATGAATTGTGAAGTTGTTCGATTGATTATTTTGATTAAATTTTTGACTATTTGTACAAATATTTGTTGAAATATGTTCAATAGAAGAAAGATTGAGTGTACTTTCCTTTAATGATTGTTTTATTTCTTTGAAGACGATCAAAGGCTAAGTGACGGGAGTTGATACAATTGACATTTATATGTACTTTTATACCATATGCTACTTATTTTGGGTAATTTGTTGCACTTTATTGGCTCAATTGGCTTAAAAGTGGTGACATTGACTATTTTTATGTTTTATCAAAATATTTACAAACTATTGATTTTTACCTAAACTAACTGCATAATTTGGGCTTAATTTATTTATTGATAAAATGAGATTATTTTGCATATTTGATAGTTAAATAAACACAGCATTGATTATTTTATTAGCGATAGCTACATATTTTCAATTTAATTTATAGAAAATATAATATTTGATGGTGCCAATTGAAGATCAAGATGGACGCTCGTGTTTATTTCAAGATGTGATCAAAAAACTGAAGCTAAAATCGTATAGGGAGTCAAGAAGATTATCATTAGCTTGGAACACAAGAAATAGATTGCATTACAAGATGCATAAGTTGGGAAGAAGAAATCAATTTGGTTAGTAAATTATTATTATATCTCCTATTGTATAGAACTGATCTTTTCTTATAAAAAGGAATTCCCCTAACACGTAGCAGCTTGGGAGGAAGCCTGAACGACTATTTTTTCTTTCCTTTGGTGTTTTCGCAGCTGAACATAATATATATTTTCTCCTAACCCTTGGTAGCTGAGAACTAGAAAAGGAAGAGAAAATGAGACTATAACTATAGTTGTTGTATCTATATTAGACTATAAGTTTAATATTTTTTATGATTTTGATAAAGTTAACACTTGATGTTGCTTTGTCCCTTTTCTATTCCATGTGGAATGATAAATTGCGATATATCATTCATTTAGTTTTGGTTTAGTTTTATTTTCTTAACAAGTTTTATGTGAAAATTGTTAGGACACAGATCCTAATCACAAGGCCTACACCGAATTTTGGAACGGCATATCATCTCGTAGCCAAAGATTAAAAGCACAGGGAGATTTCCATTTCTCACCGGCTAAATGTGGAAGAAGCGGCTTTTCAGACTGAACGAGCAGAGGATCGCAGAAGGATAAGGAGAGAAACACCCAAGTGCACCCCATTGATGAAGAACTGGTGTAAAGAAAGTTTTGGCAATTTAAGTCTGTCATTCTCTCTATTCAATCCTACTAATTTATAGGGATACAATTTGACATGTGGTGCTAAATCATATCTAATCACTCGGCTAATGTCTATCAATTAGGATATTACACAAATCTACAATTTACTGGAATGATATATACATGGCAAAACAAAATCAATTGTAATCAATTAGGCTAGTCATATTCTTATCTGTTAACAGTCCCCCTCAAGTTGGCGCGTGAAGATTTGAAACGCCCAACTTGCATAAAAAACGGAAAGTCGCGTGTGCCAAGGGATTTCGTGAAAGTATGCACAAGCTGATGAAAAGTGGAGGCATGTAAGGGCCGAGTTTGTCCATCCGTGATCGCGTCGCGCAGAAAGTGACTATCAACTTCAATATGTTTCGTACGTTCATGAGAGACAGGATTATGGGTTAAGTGTAAAGCAGACTGACTCGTGGTGAAGAGGGAGAAGGAACCATCATGGGGCGAGCCCAAAAACCACAGAAGACCAAGAAGCCATTTGATTTCACAAGTATTATAGGCCATTGCCTGATACTCAGCTTCGGTTGAGGAACGAGAAACTGTGGTTCGCTTCTTTGTTTTCCAAGAGATGGTAGAAACTCCGAGCTTAATAAAATAAGCAGTGAGCGATCGACGTGTAATAGGACAGCTAGCCCAATTAGAGTCATGGTTGGAAACCGTTTTTTTATTTAAAAAAATAGTAACGGAAGAGTTAATGGCGTTATGGCCATTAACCCACTTTCTCACAAAAAAAAAAAACCTGGCAAATCCCCTCCCTCAATCCCTCAATTTTCGGCCACTCCCTAAAATAAATTCTCTAAATACCTTTTCAGCAGCCATTTTGGATGCAACGTATGAAGAGAAAAAAAAGTACAGAACGTGAAGAAAGAGAGAGGGAGAGAAAGAGAGGAAGGAGAAAAGGAAGTAGGCACCAATGCATCAAATCCAACCATCGTGTCTAGGAATTCATTGTTTGAAAGGTAGGTTACCCTCCCCTCTGTCGGATTGCTTTGGATTCCCTCGCATTCTATATTGGGTTTGTTTGTTTATCACTTGTATGCTAATTTGTATATGTTCTTTATGATTTCTTTATGTTTATGGTATGGAGATTGCGTGGTTGGCCTTATATATACATCACATGGCACGAAAATAGGTTGGATTGGATTCAGTTTGTCGAAAAACGCGCCCGAAGGCGGCGCGTGCATGACATGCGCCAACGTGTCCCATTAGAATCCTAAAGAAATCCAATAATAATTCTTCCAGTATATTTGCTTTGTGAAAAATGCAGCTTTGCAGTATGCAAAATTCGTTTGAAGTTTTAACAATGTGATTTGAAGTTTTCCATAAATGAAGTTTGATACCAAAATAATTAATATAGTTCTCACAATATATCAAAGTTTTCACAATTCATGATTTAGCAAAATCTATGGATGCATTTCAGAAATGATGATTGTGATATGTGAATGTAACGTAAGAAATAACTGAGGATGTATCAAATCTAAGCCTGCATTTGAAAATGAAGATAAAACAAAGACTCTTATGTTTTTGCATGTTGATTTTGTAAAAGTGTTAGATTTTTTATGAAAAGTGTTGATTTAGTGCATCTGTATTAATTGATAATGATAATGTTTCTATACTACTCTGGATGAGTACAAAGAGTATCGTTGTGTATTTAGACTATGGTGCATATGGGTGCGTCAAAGTGGGTGATGCTGGGCTATTTCATATTAGCAGTTGTTTTAAAATTAAGTTTAGGTAGTATTACATAAAGTAATGATAGAATTACATTGAGCTATCATTTTACAAGTGATTTACGGTATATACCAGGCACCACAAAAAAGAATTTTGATTACCGACGAAAACATCACTGACGAAACGAGGTACGTCGGTCTTTCGTCGTTAATTTACGACGCAATAGCGATAAAAACAGTTTCGTCATTAATTGCGACGAAACTACGATGAAATACATTGTCGCTAACAAAAAGTAGTCAGTTTAATCCTTTTGTTACAATTTTGTCGGTGTTTTGTCGGTGGTTCGTCGCTACTCTGTGTCTTTTGTTCGTCTCTATTTAGTTTGTAGCGTTTCGTCGCTATATCGTCGCTAATGTATCGCTAAAATTCTAGAAACATAAACACGGATAAACAAGGAAATAAATTCGTCGGTTAGTAGGTTCTCGGCGTTGTATTAAGTTTCGTCGGTATATCGTCGGTGTTTAGTTGATGAATTAGTCGTCGCAAATGTTTCGTTTTACTTTTCGTTCGTATTTTATTCTGATTCGTCGCTGTGTCGTTGCAGATTCGTCGAGGATTAAACATGTGTATGAATTAAGAAAAAAGAAAGCGATGATTGGAAAAAATTTTATTCATTTAGAAATAAAAATTTACATTATAAAGACAAAAAATTAAAAAAAGAAATCTAAAAGAGAAGCGGAGAGGGGCCGTTCACTCTTCGTCATTGGAAGAGTCATCGGAAGAAAGAGTGGCCGCCACATTCTCCGCGAACTCTTTGAGGAGGCACTTCAGATTGTAATATCTGGCTTTCAACTTGTGCATCCTTCTGTTCACGCTGTGCAGTTGCCTTGACTCCTGTTGCCTGTTTGCTATAAGTGTACGGTAGTTGATCTGCGGTTCTGGCATTTCTTGTTGAGGATCCTCTGGCGGCATTGGGCCATGCACAGATATTGAATCCTCCCGCTCAACCGATGGTTGTGGTTGAGGAGGAGGCCGTTGTGGAGGTGCACTGTTTGCCCCTCCACGCCTTGGAGTTCTTCTATAACGACGGGGCATACTTTGTATTTTGTTTAGAAAGTTTTATAACTTTGTTTATGTGAAATGTAAGGCTGTGGGGTTATATATTGGTAAAATTAGCGAGGACATAGTGACGAATCTACGACGAATTTATCGTCCGTTACTCAATATCGGAAGATGTGCAGGCGTGACCCTTCGTTTGAACAAGCGATGAATTAGCGAGAAAATAGCGATGACTTAGCAACGTAAGGTCATCATACGTTGTAACACTCGGGCACTGTACGGACACGGCCGTTGGGTGAATAGCGACGCCGTAGCGACGCCTATAGCGACGAAACGCATCGTATGGTGTGAAGATATGACGGTGTGCGTCGCTATAGTTGTCGGTATTTCGTCGGTAAGCAATGAATGCAGACATTAATACACGCACACCATACGACGTGTTTCGTCGCTCAAAGCGCCGCTAATGGGCTTTGTAAGTGTCGGTATTTATGTTTCTTTGTTCGTCGCTATTGCGTCAATAAGGAGTCGGTAAAGTTGCAGGCACAGGACCATAAAACCATCTTTCTTCTTCCACTCTTCTCCCATTCTTCTCCCATTTCAAACACATAAATCATCACCTTTCAACAAAAATGTAGAAGGAAGATATCTTATTGTGTGGGATTTTGAGGTTTTCCACACCGAGAAAAGATAGCTGCTGTTATTTTGAAGGTTCGAGAAAATGGATCCGAGGAGGAGCGATAGAAAGTGGATGTACGAGAGAGTAAACAACGGGAGTGAAATCTTAGATTTGTTGGAGGTCTCGAAGAATTTGTGGATTTTGCGATGAGTAATGAAAGTGGAACGCACATTAGATGTCCGTGTAAGAAATGCAAGAACCGTAAATATATAGATCCGGGTGACGTGAGGGTTCACTTATTGAAACAAGGTTTCGTGCACAATTACCACACATGGTACTGCCACGGCGAATATGCAGGGGCGTCTACATCTGCAACTGTTCACATCGAAGGGGGACCCGGTCAGGTTGATGTCGAAGAAATAGGAGAGGGATCTCAGAACCCGTACGTGAGATGGTGCAAGACGCAGCCGCCGATGCATTTACAGGAGAGCAGTACTTACAGATGCATGTCGGGTACGAACGTGCACCGGATCCGGATGAACAGCCGCGTATATTCGTGGAGGAAAATCCGAACCCTCAGGCGAGACAGTTTTTTGAGATGCTGAATGCCGTCAACACGCCGCTGTATCCTGGTTACGGTAGTTACACACATATGTCCATGATCGGTCGGATGACGAGCATGAAGACGGAGCACCGCATGACGGAGAGATTGTATGATGGGATGTGTCAGCTGATGAGGGAAGCTCTTCCCGAAGGGAACACGATGGTCGATAGTTTTTATTCGACGAAGAAACAGCTGCAGGCATTGGGACTGCCGGTTCAGAAGATCGATTGTTGTTCGGAGGGGTGCATCATATACTGGGGAATCAACAAGGATGAAGACAAGTGCAGGGTCTGTGGGACACGCAGGTGGAGAACGAACGAAAGAAACCGGAACGTGCCAAGGAAGCAATTCTACTATTTACCTCTCGCCCCTAGACTGCAGAGGCTCTATGCATCCGGTACCACAGCTAGCCAGATGAGGTGGCACGCGGAGCACTACACGAAAGACGGTGAGATGTGCCATCCATCCGACGGCGAAGCTTGGAGGATGTTCGATGCGACACATCCGGGTTTTTCGTCGGAGACAAGGAACGTTAGGTTGGGGTTATGCATCAATGGGTTCAACCCGTTCAGACAGTCGGGAGAGCAGTATTTGTCGTAGCCTGTCATCGTGACACCGTACAATCTACCACCATGGATGTGCATGAAGAAGCCGTACATGTTCTTGACTGTGATCGCAACGGGGCCTAGGAATCCGAAACAGAAGATCGACCTATACCTACAGCCATTGATACAGAAGCTGAAGTGGTTATGGGAGTTTGGCGTGGAGACGTTCGATGTATCGACCAAATAAAACTTCCAGCTACGCACTGCGCTGATGTGGACGATCAGCGACTTCCCGGTTTATTCTATGTTGTCGGGATGGAGTACAGCGGGGAAATACGCTTGCCCTTACTGCATCAAGCAATCGAAGACGATGTCCTTGAAACATGGACGTAAGATTTGCTGGTTCGACAACCATAGAAAGTTCCTGACCAAACGTCATTTGTACAGAAAGAACGTGATAGCGTTCATGCCTGACATCGTCGAGAAGGACACGAAGCCCGAGCTTCTCACAGGTGCGGAGGTGTTGGAGGAGATAGACACCTGTGGATTCGTGGGGGTCGCTGATGATCCTGACGGCAGCCACAACGCAGACCTGGCCCGTGATTGTATCGGGTGGAAGAAGAGAAGCATATTCTGGGAGCTTCGGTATTGGAAGAGCAATATGATCCGACACAACCTAGATGTCATGCACAATGAGAAGAACGTGTTTGACAACATCTTTAATACAGTGCTGAATGTGCCGGGAAAAACGAAAGACAGTTTGAAGGCACGACTTGATATGCGCGACCTCAAAATGCGACCGGAGCTGCATCCCGTTGGCACATCCTACATGCTGAAGTCCTCGTACACGCTGACTGCAGAGCAGGTCAGTGCGTTGTTAGCGTGGCTGGGAACGGCTAGATTTCCTGACGGCCATGTTTCGAACCTGTCGAAGAACACCGACGTGAATAAACGCGGTTTGCACGGGATGAAGAGCCACGACTATCACGTGTTCATGCAACGGTTGATGCCCATTGCATTCCGCGAGCTGCTTCCAACCAATGTATGGGAAGCACAAAGGTTCACGACCGATATAAGTTGGTAGACATACAGCAAGGGCGACGGTACAGAAAGTACGAGCCATTCGTTTTGGCTAGTCAAGCGTCCTAGGTGTACTATCTATCGTATCCGACGACGAGGATGAATGCGAGCTCAAAAGACTGGCGAGCCATGTGCAAAGTGAAATCGAGCAAGTTTGATGTCAGTATCCAGTTGGGTTCAGATGGCATAGATGCCGCATTTCAAGAAGAAAACCCGCGCGTTGTGGATACGACACATGTTGAAGTGCACAATCTTCCTCTAAGTGACCCGAACGGCGGTTTCACCGAAATTCATCTCAATATACAACCGGCTGACAATATTGAAGATGTAGGCGAAGACGAATACGAGGATGAAGAGGACGACGAGCATGTAGATGAAGATGAAAATGAAGATGCGTATGAGGATGCGGATGAAAATGAAGATTGACGTTAGTCAAAATTTTTATGTACCTCTTTATGTGAAAGTGTGTATGTGTTGATGTACTTATACACATGTATATACCTAATGTGTGCCTGTAAGTACTTTATATTTTCTATTATTTTTTTTAAAATACTGAAGAGCGCCGACGAATTACCGACGAAACGTGTCGTCGCACGTTTGGAACAACGACGACACAAGAAATAGCGACGAGCACCCGTTGCTATTTCGTCGCAAAATGTCGAAATTAAATCAGAAATCCCCCTTCTTTTTCCCCATTTCAGTGAAATCTCTCCCCAAATTCAAACCTCCCTCCCACGCGATTTTCTTCTCCTCCCCGCGAATTTCTTCTCCTCTCCGGCGAACTCCTCCTCCGCGGTACTCTCATCCAGCTTCCTCTCCCCCACCGGTGACTCCCCGCCCCTCTGCTCTCCTACGGTGCTCTCATCCCTCTCCACCGCCGCTCCTCCTGCGCCGCCATTCTCCGTTGACCTCCTTCCCCAGTTAGTTTTTCTTCCTATTTTGTATTTAATGTTTTTAATATTGGTAGTGTGGTTTCTCCGGGCGAAAGGGAGAAATATGCTTTCCATGGTGCTTCTGTTCTGTCGGGTTGATTAGTTTTTGGCATATGGAGGCTTTTTCTTTTTCCTTTTTTCCCGGGGGAGCGGATAGTTGATTAAAAATGACTATTGTCAAATAGATTAATCAAGTAACTTTATCTATACATGAAGCAATGTATATAACAGCATCAAATAGTATTAAACAATCGCTATGGCTTAGACGAATTCCTGATTTTCTACATCACAAACAAGATGAATTAACAAATATTTATTGTAATAATATATCAACATTTCATTTATCAAAGAGCCAGTATTTCATGGATGAAGCATACATAGCGATATCAAGTTTAACTTCATTCCTGACCTAGTTCGTGCTAGGTGAGGCTGGGTGGTGCTGGGCAGGTGCTGGGTGGTGTTGGGCAGGTGCTTGGTGGGGCTGGGTGGTGCTGGGTGGTGTTGGGGTGGGTAAGGCAGTGGGGTGGTGTAGGGCAGTGGGGTGGTGGCGCTGGGTTGGGTTTCCATGTCCGACGACATATGAAGTAAGCATGTTGGTGATCATGTGGCTAAGGTATGTTTGGGCAGCCTTTGGGCAGCCCCTAATGCTCTTAAATTCTCAATTTTTATGCCTATTTTATGTTACAAGTGATGTATTAAGTAGCTTTTATTTATTTTTCAAGTTTGAAGCTCAAATGATGTATATTATTGAAGCCATGTATTTTGTTTAGCTAGTTTATGGTTGAAGCCTGTTTGTTGTTAAACTGAATTGTGTTTACTTTGGGCAGCCCATAATTCTCTTAAATTTACTATTTTTATACATAATTCATGTTACAAGTTATGTATCATAAGGATGCAGAGGTGCTGTATATTTTGAAGTGTAATTTGTTTAGAGGTGATGAATATTTATGCTTTAAGTTTCAAGTTCAAGTGATGTATACTTTGAAGTGTAATTTCATGATGAAGTTTGATTATGTAGTTTGGTTAATCATATCATGTTGTTTGGATTTGGATTTCTCTTAGGAGAGGCCATTAAGACTGGGAAACCTCCGATAAACGAATAGGTCATGCCGAAATTTTCAAAATTATTAATATCTTGCATTAAATGTATGCAAACACTTGTCATTTTTTGGACATCTTATTTGTTTGGCCAACCAACCCTATACTTGTTGAATGTGCCTTTTAATTTTTTCACCCTTGCAGATCTGATGGCTAGTGAGAGTTTACCTACTCGACTCACCTACCCACCAGCCAGACAGTCCCTCTCAGGACAGTTCGATCTGTTTGTTTCTCAGCATGAGCTGCTTGGTTCGGTGTCGACTGCCGCTCTGGCTGCGGACACGGACCTTTTAGGGCCTGCCGATAGGTCCGCACCCCCCAGATCTTCGACGCCACCCACACCCATCGGTTCAGCCCATCATCCGGCGTCTGATGCGGCATCGGACGAGGGTGTCATACCAGGGCGTCGTGCCCTCCCTTGGTCACAGGCTACCCATATGTAAGTAATGATTTATTTTTTTAACATGTTTTCAAATCTATTTCACGAGTTATTTTTTCCTAACAACTTCACCTCTTTCAGGTTTGCATTGGACTCGGGCCAGATTTTCGGTTACATCACTCGGTCCTTCCACCTGAGGCAGGACCCTACTAAATATGCCTGGCCGGTGTCACCCCGCAGACACGTAGGTTCTACTGGGATGAGTTTCAGGTATTTAAATTTGATGAATTTCACTTTTTGATGTGTAATCGATCATTACTTTTCTAACCACATTTTTATTTTTCCTCCATATAATAATTGCAGAAGGCGTACAAGTTGCCAACCGACATCGCCCACGACGTGGAGTAGGCCTGGCGCCAGAGGGCCGCTAAACGCTACAAGGACTTTGTCAACTCGCTCAAAACCAAGTGGGAGTGTGACCCCATTAGTGCGAGGCCTCCCTACGTATCCGAGGCCACCTGGGCGGGGTGGATAGAAGGGTGGCTGGACCCTGCTAACCAAGACCGCAGCGCCCGGAACGCGGCGAACCGGCGCAGCGGCAATCTACAGGCCCCAGCACCTGCCATACACTCAGGTGGTTCGGTTGCCCATGCCACCACGATGCATGCTATTGTAAGTATCTTAATATTGGATTATTTAGATACATTGATTTCAATGGATTATTTAGATTCATTGACTTAAGTGGATTATTTAGATTCATTGATTTCTTATGTTCCGCTGTTGTTTTTTTGGTATTCGTATATGGTTAATGTAAGTAGTATATGTGTTCATTTGCCTATTTCTTTTTATTTTTGATTTGACTTGGGAGAGGCCTTTAAGGTCGGGATATCTCCGATAAACGAATAGGTCATGCCGAAATTTTTAAAATGCTGGATTTCACTAACATATTTTATTTCATTCTTTCAGCACGCGGAGACGGGGGAGTGGCCAGCCTCCTACGATCTCATCTACAAGACGCATCGGAAGAAAGCCTCTGACGAGACGGAGGACTGGATCACGGCGAAGGCCCGCGACATCAGTGTAAGTAGTCTACGATATCATTTGTTTTTTCTTTAGTTTGTTTTATTTCTAAATCCTAAACCCTAAAAATTCTTATTCTCATTTCAGGACGAGTACAACAGATTAGTGGCAGAGAGGGGAGAAGAGGCCGACAAGAACCGTGCTTATTGGGATGCGGTTCGGATCATCGGCCCTCAGAATAAAAAGAAGAGGGAGGTGTACGGGGTTGGATCAGCAGCGCCGCGATTCTTCTCCGAAGTTCGGCATCCAGGTGCTTCCTTCGAGGCCAGCACCTCCGCGCCTTCTGCGACGCCAGAGGATATTTTGCGCCTGGACGCAGATCATGCGGCACTGCAGCATGAGATGGAGACCATCAGGGCGCAACATGAGGAGAGTGTACAGGCACTGCGGCCGCAGCTCACTCAGACCCAGCAGGCGCTGCAGCAGTCAGTTCAGCAGGCGCAGCAGGAGACGAAGCATGAACTCTCGCAGCTATCGTAGATCCTCCGTTATTTCCTTTCCAGCTCCTCGCAGCCTCAGGCTCGCCCTCAGGATGGTCAGCCTTCTCTGCATGATCCCCCTCCACCTTCCTCTGCATAGTATTTTATTTTTTGATTTTTTGTACTAACTATTTCATTTATTGTATTGACATCTTCTTTGTTCTTTTATATTTTATCTGACATTTATACGAATTCCATTTCATTTGTGTTGTTTAATTATACGAATTTCAATACGCAAATACCGTATTTCTGTAAAATATTCGTAAAAATGATTTTATATACAAAATAAAATACATTATAAAAATTAAATAATAATAAAAACTCTTTAATTAATAATATATTGATATTATTAATAAATTATAAACATTTAATATTTAATATTTAGTATTAATTTAATATTTAATATTAATTTAAATAATAGAGACGAACTTTCGACGGAAGCCAAAGGTCGCAGACAGGACATGTAAAAATAATTAAAAATTAAAAAATACCGACGAAAAAGTATTACCGATGAACTTGCGACGAAACATAAATGTCGCAGACCGGGCATATAAAAAAATCAAAAATTTTAAAATAGCGACGAAAAAGATATACCGACGAACCGACGACGGAAAAAACAGGTCGCAGACCTGACAGATTTACGTCGTAATTTTACGACGAACCACCGACGACCTTGCTCTCGTCGCAATATAACGACGCCGTACCGACGAAAATCACTTTGCGACAAGCCATATAGCAACATACATATTTCGTCGCCAGTTCGTCGCTAAATACCGTTAGCGATGAAATGGCGACGAAATATGTCTGTCGCTATATGGTTGGTTTTTTGTAGTGAGGTGCAATGCATTACAACTAATAGAAAAATTCATCATGTTTAAAAGTTATACCGAGTAGGGTAACTTCGTAGATAGTTGATCAGTATAGACGTATGTGTTTATGCGAATAGAAATAATAATAAAAACAGTAATTAAAACTAATAATAATAATAATAATAATTAAATAAAAATAATAATAAAAAAGGAAAAAAAGAAGAAAAGAAACCTGAGTGCGGAGAATAAATAAAAAATATGTATATATGATTAGTTAATTTAATTAAATTAATAATGTTTTAGAAGTAACAAAACATTTTAGAAACCCATTAAAAAATTTAAAATAAAAGAAATAAAAAATAGTAAGAGAAGATAAAAATATTTAAATAAAAGATTCAAGTGCGTGAAAGCCTAAGAAAATAAAAGAAAGTGTAGAAACGTAAAATAAAGTCTAGAAAGATAAAATAACGGTAGAAGTTAAAATACAGTAATGAACCCCACGCAACATAGGGTAATTACGCAATATAGGTAATATGCAACATAGAACGGAGCATGCAACATAGGAGAAACGGAAGTGTGAAACTGTAAAGCATTCATGGCACGAGCATTACATTTGGCCTATGAGCCGTGTGGTCTTACGGGGCATGTGGCCTGACGATACCTGTGATGGGTGTTGGTAATAATGGTTACCTTCACCTAATAGGACCCGGACATGCATAGCATAACATGGAAACGAAAGAGCATAACGTGTGATAATAAATGACTGCGTGTGACACGGAGATAGAAGTGCATGCATCACGAAGTTGTGCATTGCATTTGCTATTGTTGTGATTATTTATCTCGTTATTAAGTTGTTTCAGTGCTACGTTTTGGGATACGGATCGGGTTCGGTAATGCGCTATTTCTTTATTTATGCTCTGTTTGCTTTATTTATTTACCTTTTTATGCCTTATTGCTTTATTTATCTGCTTCTTGCTTTACGTGCTTAATTGTTTACCAGACTCAGTATGTGACAGTCCCTTTTCGGGAGAGACGGGTAACCTACGAGCGACTCCCATCACTCACCCCCACCTCCCCTCCACAGGTGAGTAGGATTAAGAGTATATATGTTTATCGAGACTGAGAAGAGTGAGCTGGGCTCGAGAAGAGATCTTGTTGATCGGGAGCTTGTTCTTAGGATAGTCAGATAGACCTCCACCTAGGTTTATTGTTTGATTTTAGTATTTCATACTTGACTTAGCGGGTTTCATCAAACCTTGTACTTGATTTTATTCTGATGGGTTTAATTTAATCAAGATGTTTATTTCTTTAATTATCGTTTCTGCAAAAAATTTCTACGCTAGTTTTGACGCGCAAAAAAGTTTGAACGACGCTTTGTAGTCCTCGTAGTAGACTACGGCGAGTGCAGTGTTCTCAATGCTAGGGTGTGGGAGTAGAGCGCTATAGGTGGTATCAGAGCCGATGCTCCAGATCCGCCTCAGAAACATAGAATTAACTAGATCACTTAGACTTAAGCTACGATCTTTTCCTAAAATGACGATTTTACCCTTAAGCAACAAAATAGGGTTAAGTGATGATCTTAGACTTAAGTTATAATCGGGTTAAGGGGTACAAGGGTGAGCGATCATTTCCTTACTTAATTAACATTCTGCCCTAACTTTTAGCATGAGTTCTGTAAACGATAGAATTTCCCAAACTACCTCTAGACATTTGCATGCAACCCCCTAAGTTGTTAGAAATTTCCGAAATACCCCTCTAACTTAGCCTGTATTTAAATAAATGTATTTTTGACCGTTCTAAATTCTAGAGAAAATGCCGACAAGATGTGGACAAGCCGGTGATAGAGGAAATAGTGGTGAGAACCACCAGAATCAGGGGATCATCCCCAAGCACTTGAAGATGCCATAGTCATCATGACCAACACCTTAGCACAATAACACCAGCTGTTGAACTAGCAGACACCGCCTCCACCACCGCACGTGGACTAGGGATTCTTTTATAATGAGATGCGGAGGAGTGGTGGCACAACATAACTAACACCGCTAATCACGTGGATATAGTTTCGAAATGAGTTCAAAAGGCATTACACGTGTAGAGTACAATCTTCAAAGGATGGTTCTAGATCCACAGCGGAAATGTAGATTTAGGCCATGATATTAGAAATTAAGTTACGATTTTTTCCCTAAGTCACAATCTTAGACATAAGTGATGATTTGAACATAAGCGATGATGGTGAACATAAGTCACAATCTTAAACATAAATAACAATTTCAGTTAGGAGTTGACCTTGGACATAAGTACTGAACGTAGTCATAAGTGTTGTTTATACGATAAGCATGATTTTAGAAATAAGACATGATCTTAGGCGTAAGAAACGATGATACTAAAAAAATCCTAGAAGTAAGTTATGATCATAAACTTAAAAAAAATAATAATAATAAGGCGGCCAGTTAAGGAACAAGTATACCTAGAGTATACCATACAACTTTACCTACTTACGTTATCTAAGTCTGACCATGACTCTTTACACAAGTTGAGACAATAGCTACTAAGAAATGAATTATGATAGTATGATAGATACAAAGAGATGATTTATTGAGGAATGGTAGAAACTAAGTAATGATCTATAAGCGCCATGATCAGTAGAGTTAAGCGAAAGAGATCGTACCGAAGGAATTTATAATCTAGGGTTAAGATGTTGAGATTTAAAATTATTAAGACGACGATATTAGCTCAATAGAGATATTGATCGGTAGCAAAGGGCATTAATCGGCTATAATATGAGAACGATGAATCGTTGCAAACTTTTTAGTTAAGTGTTGACATCGAGACACTTAACTTGAATTTAGTGGACTTAAATTAAAATAGAGCGGGCATGCATAAGTAGCAGTTGCTTTTCATATGAATAGAATAAAATTAGTGGTTCAAATAACCAAGTAGCGAAGTACAGTGAATCAGTGTGGTGCGCGGAAGCATGGTGAGTTGGAACACCTTAAGCCGATCAATATTTAGTGCGCCATGTTGTGATTGGACCAATTTAAATTAAAGACTTTATCATAAGTAGACAAACGTTAGGCTAATGAGAAACTGTACTTAGGAAACCTAATCCGAAAAAGAGGACGACTTATAGAATTATACGAAATTAAGAATGATACTTTTTTTCAAACAGATAAATATTTTATATAAGCACGTACACCAATGTATAACCATATTTTAACAAGTACCTTAAAAATGTTGTCTTCGAAAAAACCTTATTGAGTTTCATTTTTTATATATAGACTACCAACCTTTACAAGGCAAATTCATTCCCGTACTTGTATATCAACATAAAATTTTTTTAGATCTTTTGACGACCTTAAAGAGGGAAAAGATTTTAAAATGTTGATGTCCTTCCAAAAAAACGATGTGTTTAATTTCTTACACCATATTTCAAAATTTTATTTTTGTTACATCTATTTTTTTAGTCAAAACTAATTTTACCTGACGACTATGGATATCGCAAGCATTTAATCCTTTAAAGTGTTTTCAAAGTTATTTATCCGCTTTCGATGATCTTACTTAAATTTTGCCAAGTTAAAGAGTAGATTTCAAAATATATTTTATTTTAGCAAACGAAAGGTACAGTATTCAAATCGTTTTATAAAACTTTACATTATTATGTTTTCAATTGTTTAAATGTCATTTCACTGAAACAATTTGTGAACAAGTGATATCATCGTTTTTATAAGGTGTCATTTGAAACATCGCTTTGCGAAAACGAGTATATTGTCTCGAATCTTGTTTTAAAATATAAATAAATAAATAATAAATAGGAATGATATTATTTTAAAACAACTAAAGTTGTATTTCAGTTTATATCCATGAAGATCACGTTTTTATTTAAGAAAAAGTATTGTCCATACACATATTTTGTATATTAGGCTGATGATATTTTCAAAGAAGTAAAGGCATGATCGTAGAACTAGTTTGCAAGTATATAAGAATTGATTTCGAGGACTTAACCCCATAACGAGGATGCGTGATGGTCAATATATTGGCTACTCAATGATATTTAGTTTGATTATTTATCTAGGAGGTGGATCCGATATAATTAGTTGTAAGAATTCAAATTATAAATTGCAATAAGTTGAATGATACACGTCAAGTGGTATAAGGTGAAGTTTGTAGGTACTAATTATAGAGAATTAAGTTAAGGACTAAACCCTAAGAAGACGAGATCCTTTTGCAGGATAGTAGTGACGATTAAGTTGAATTGTACTAGAATAAGACGTATTCTGAGAATATATATGGCTTGAGGGATGAGTTTGGCGAACAAGTCATTAAGTTGAAAAAAATTTGTAGTACACTTAAGAACTGATGGTAGAGGGTAGCCCATAATAGCAAGTATAAGTGCGTTCTAGACTGATGATTGGGTCATGGAACTCCCAGTATGGAGATAATTTCCTTAAGCTGATTTTATGGTTAAAAAAGATTACGTTATGATTTCAATATGCAAAGAAAAATAGATTTAAAAATTACCTTGTATGTATACAAAGAATGATTTTGAGTTTGGAGTTCTATGCGGCGGAAGTGTGATGGTTAAAATATTAGAATAATCAAGGGTTATTTAGTGCGGTCATTATCTAGGTGGATGAATTAGGTAAAACTATAGCAAGTTATTGATTACATAGTACGCAAGTTTCGAGGACGAAACTTTTTGTAAGGGGGTAAGATATTGGAAACCGTTTTTTATTTAAAAAAATAGTAACTGAAGAGTTAATGGCGTTATGGCCATTAACCCACTTTCTCACCAAAAAAAACTGCCAAATCTCCTCCCTCAATCCCTCAATTTTCGGCACCTCCCTAAAATAAATTCTCCAAATACCTTTTCAGCAGTCATTTTGGCTGCAACGCATGAAGAGAAAGAAAAAAGTACAGAACGTGAAGAAAGAAAGAGGGAGAGAAAGAGAGGAAGGAGAAAAGGAAGTAGGCACCAACGTACCAAATCCAACCATCGTGTCTAGGAATTCATTGTTTGAAAGGTAGGTTACCCTCCCCTCTGTCGGATTAATTTGGATTCCCTCGCATTCTGTATAGGGTTTGTTTGTTTATCACTTGAATATGAATCTGTATATGTTCTTTATGATTTCTTTATGTTTTTGGTATGGAGATTGCGTGGTTGGCCTTTGATATATATCACATAGAATCCTAAAGAAATCCTAAAGAAATCCAATAATAATTCTTCCAGCATATTTGCTTTGTGAAAAATGCAACTTTGCAGTATGCAAAATTCGTTTGAAGTTTTAACAATGTGATTTGATGTTTGCTATAAATGAAGTTTGATGTCAAAATAATTAATATAGTTCTCACAATATATCAAAGTTTTCACAATTCATGATTTAGCAAAATCTATGGATGCATTTCAGAAATGATGATTGTGATATGTGAATGTAACGTAAGAAATAACTGAGGATGTATCAAATCTAAGTCTGCATTTGAAAATGAAGATAAAATAAAGACTCTTATGTTTTTTGCATGTTGATTTTGTAAAAGTGTTAGATTTTTTATGAAAAGTGTTGATTTAGTGCATGTGTATTAATTGATAATGATAATGTTTCTATACTACTTTGGATGAGTACAAAGAGTATCGTTGTGTATTTAGACAATGGTGCATATGGGTGCGTCAAAGTGGGTGATGCTGGGCTATTTCATATTAACAGTTGTTTTAAAATTAAGTTTAGGTAGTATTACATAAAGTAATGATAGCATTACCTTGAGCTATCATTTTACAAGTGATTTGCGTTATATACCAGGTGCAATCATTACAACTAATCGAAAAATTCATCATGTTTAAAAGTTATACTGAGTAGAGTAACTTCGTAGATAGTTGATCAGTATAGACTTATGTTTTTCTGCGAATAGAAATAATAATAAAAACAGTAATTAAAACTAATAATAATAAATAAAAATAATAATAAGAAAAGGAAAAAAAGAAGAAAAGATAGCGGCGGCGGCTGGCGATTTCGCCGAAATGCTGAATCAGACTACTGCAATTTCCAGCATTGTTTCTCATTTTCTTTCGCAAATCAAGGCTACATCATTCGATTTTCCAGGTAATTGTTTCGATTCATTTCCGCTGGTAATTGTTTCGCCTTCATTTTGGTTTCTGTTTCATTTCGATTCTACGGCCCCATTTGCAAAAGCTTCAACCTTTTGAATTGTAATGATGCATCCTCCTTTACTACTAGTCTTGATTTCATATTTGATCTGAGATGGAACCGCCGCCACTCTCCAAATCATTTGCGGCTATGGTATCGTCTGCAGTAGCAGGCAGATTCCCATTGCAGGAGATGGGACGTTATAAAGGATACCCCGCTGTTTCATTTACGCAAGATGAAATTGCCATTGTTGCAAATCATTTTAAGTACGCCTTTGTTGGAGCATTTTGGCGTGGCCGGCCATCTATGGCAGCCTTGCGCTCCTCGATTGACAGAATTGGGTTTAAAGGTTCAGTTAACATTGGTCTTCTTGATGAGGGACATGTGCTGCTAAACTTTGTTAATGAAGATGATTATACGCGATTCTTTTATCGTCGTCACTGGCGTTTTCAAGGATACGACATGAAGGTTACGAAATGGACACCATCTTTTGATCCATGTCTTGATACCCCAATTGTCCCGGTGTGGGTAGCACTTGAGGGTCTTCCAATTCATCTCCACGATTATCGTACCTTATATGAGATTGCAAAGTTGATTGGTACATCTTTAAAGATGGATTCGGCTACCTTAAGCTTTCATCGTCCCTCTATGGCAAGGTTTTGTGTTGAAGTGGATGTCACCAGGGATTTACCATCCAAGATATTTGTAGACTGTGGAGAACACTCTTTCTTTCAAGTAGTTGTGTATGAAGATCTCCCCAGGTACTGTAGCAAATGTCGTCGGTTTGGTCACTTACTGGGTTCATGTGGCGATGCGAAGGGTCATGCACCAGCACCTCCAACAAAGAATGCAGGAAAGAATGAGGTGTGGATTCCTAAAGGAAATATTCAGAAAGAGGCAGCAGAACAACCTGTTGGAGATTCTGATCATATTCAGCATCTGACACAGACTGTTGGAGTAGAGGACGTTGATGATACGGAAGAATTACATGAGGCAACATCTCACTCCACTAATGCTAAGGAATCGCAGCATCCTAAGACTACTACAGATCCATCTATATCGCAGATTTTCTCTCGGTTGACTGCAGATTTATGTCCTGTACTATCAGTGCCGCCAATATTAGAAGTTCAAGAGCGACAGGATCAGCAGCAGATAGATACTTTCTCCTCTGCTACACTATCTATCCAGGCTGATGAATCTAACGTAGAAGAGAGAGCAGTCCACATACCTCCTCCGCCCTTAGAGATTTCAGACACGACTGTACAACATGCTCAAGAGATGAACCCACCGTCTGCAGTGGCTCCGGAAGTCCATATTCAATCCATTCAAATTGAAATGCCAGTTCCACTAGCGATAATGCCAGCCAGTGGCCAGTCTGATCATGATCCCTTAATTGAACAATTCTATCAAGACCACTTTCGGGAAGAGGAAGAGGAAGTTGATCTGGCACTGGGTTCGGACAATGAAGCTTCTCGCTTATATAATCGACGTAAAGGGAATGACTATGATGATATCCGCGAGAGTTTGCTCATTGCAGGAGATGATATAGGGTGTCACATGATAACTGGTGGCGGGATTGGCAGACTAACTCGGAAGAAGCGCAGAGCTCGGAAGGATCTTCCCCCACCCCCACCGTCCTCAATGTTTACCAGACGAGGAAGTCATCGTTCTTTTGAAATATAGATAACAAAGTAGTCCCATGACTGATCATTTGATTACGTTTTTTTTATTTTACTTTGTAGTAACGGCTACCCTCGGCCATTTAACGTGGAATATTTGTTTCATAAATAAAGCTCAGAAGGCATCCTTCCGTTTATTAAAAAAAAAAGAAGAAAAGAAACCTGAGTGCGGAGAATAAATAATATATATATATATGATTAGTTAATTTAATTAAATTAATAATGTTTTAAAAGTAAGAAAACATTTTAGAAACCCATTAAATAATTTAAAATAAAAGAAATAAAAAATAGTAAGAGAAGATAAAAATATTTAAATAAAAGTTTCAAGTGCGTGAAAGCCTAGGAAAATAAAATAAAGTGTAGAAACGTAAAATAAAGTCTAGAAAGATAAAATAACAGCAGAAGATAAAATACAGTAATGAACCCCATGCGACATAGGGTAATTGCTTTATTTATGCTCTGTTTTCTTTGTTTTGTTTACCTTTTTATGCTTTATTGCTTTATTTATCTGCTTCCTGCTTTAAGTGCTTAATTGTTTACCAGACTCAGTATGTGACAGTCCCTTTTCAAGAGAGACGGGTAACCTACGAGTGACTCCCATCACTCACCCCCCACCTCCCCTCCACAAGTGAGCTGTATTAAGAGTATATATGTTTATCGAGGCTGAGAATGGTGAGCTGGGCTCGAGAAGGGATCTTGTTGACCGGGAGCTTCTTCTTGGGATAGTCAGATAGACCTCCACCTAGGTTTATTGTTTGATTTTAGTATTTCATACTTGACTTAGCGGGTTTCGTCAAACCTTGTGCTTGATTTTATTCTGATGGATTTAATTTAATCAAGTTGTTTATTTCTTTAATTATCGTTTCTGCGAAAAATTTCTACGTCAGTTTTGACGTGCAAAGAAGTTTGAATGACGCTTTGTAGTCCTCGTAGTAGACTACGGCGGATGCACTAGGGCTTGGGAGCAGGGCGCTACAGCCACAGTATGCAGTCAAGCAAAAAATTGCTAGTGGAAGGAAAGAGGATCCCTTAACCGGGATTACCCTTACGATAACAGACAACCTTTACAAATGCGTGCCAATGATCAACATGGAGAGACTGTATAAATTGAGCTCGTGTATGTGCAACATAGTAAAACTCTGGACGTGTGACAAATAGATAAACTAAGCACCCGACAAGACAAAAGTATGGCAAAGGATCATCCAAGAACTTGTTGTCAGAATGAAGCAGCCGGTTTTGTTGCTGGAGTAGCCATATGTTTTAAAGCCAACAAGCCGCAATCAGAGATAATATCAAGAGTGCATTTGCACTAAGACATAAAGAGGCCATCCCAGCCACCTGCAACTTCGAGGCCTAGAAAATACTTTAACAAACTAGATCTTTCATGTGAAAGCCACAACTAAGATACTCCTTGATCACGTCCATAATACTATAACCATTGCCCACGATATTAAGATTGCCAAAATACACTAAAATGTAAAGTTGGACATGATCACACGTGTAATGAAGCAACGGATAACTAGAGTAAGACTGAACAAATCCATGGGCACGTAGAGCATCAAAACTTTGCAACAGATAACTAGAGTAAAACTGAACAAAACCATAAGCATGTAGAGCATCAATACTTTGCAAACCAATAGCGAGGGCTTGTTTGAGTCCATAAAAAGATTTACGAAGCGGACAAACTTTATTCGAGCTAGTGGAATCAAAACTAGGAGGAAGCTTCATATAGATTTCTTCATCAAAGTCACCATGAAGGAATTCATTTCAAACATTCATTTGGCACATAAAGAAATCGCGTGTTGCAGCCAGAGCTAAGAGAACATATACGGTGACCATTTTGGCCATGGTAGCGAACGACTCAGTATAATCAAGGCCTACGACCTGACGGTTGTCGTGAATAGCCAGCCAAGCTTCATATCTAGCAACACTGTCATCTGAGTTGTATTTGATTTTGCAGATCCACTACATCCAATGGCACGCTCGCCCAGTGGTAATGGCACAAGTGTGTAAGTATTGTTATATTCTAGGGCTTGGATTTCTTCTTATATGGCAGCGAACCATTGAGGGTCTTTGACTGCTTGCGAATAGGGATGAGGTTATGCATTCAAAGTGATAGCAGCAATAAAATCGCGATGGGTGGGTGAAAATTTGTGTCACTAAGAAAATTGGTGATGGAGTACAGAATACCTGAGGAAGAGGATGTCGTACTTGAGTGAAACGAGGGCCTATACTAGGTGAGATTCATCTCATAATGTGTGAATTTGGCTTGAGTTTTCTTTAACCAATGACTAGAACCAATAAGCGGTGTCGAGGGTGTAGGCTGTGGGTCAGTTTGCTCAAGAGTGGGATTTGCCGTGTGGCCAGTGGCAGATCCGGTACTGCCACCACCGGAGCATGTTCCATCTCCTCAGGAATATGCGCCAGGAGGCGTACTAAGGCAGCTCTCGATGCCCTGATACAACTTGGTCAGACGGTCGGGAATGCACAGGCTGAAGCTGCACCACCACCCCCACAGTCGCAGCAGCAGATTGGCACCCCATTCTTTTTAAGAGAGCTCAAGATGTCATTAGTCCTAGTTTTGAGGGGGGAACCAGATCCAAATGAGGCGAAGAAGTGGCTGGATGAAGTAGAGAATTGTTTTGATCGGATACTGGTATGGTGATGTCAAAGGCAGTGTAGGCGAGGCAAAGGCAAAGGCGTTTCCGACGAAAGTAACATTTTGTTAACTGAAACATTCATGAGTGGTAAGATCATAGACGGTTTGTCCTTTTTGTCCAATCAGATATTCCATAAAGATACACTTACGACTTTGGCTTTTGAATTTGTCACCACGCCATTGATCATTATGAACACAACAAAGCTCCCAAAAGCTCGCAGATGTAAATAGTTGGGAGGCTTGCCAAACAATATCTCATAGGGTGTTTTTCCACCAAGAAGGACAGTTGGAGTGTGATTGATTAGATAAGCCGTGGTTAGGAAACATTCTCCCCAAAAAGACAATGGTAAGTTGGCTTGGAAGCACAATGCTCAAGTGATGATAAGAATATGACGATGGTTGCATTTTGCACGTCCGTTTTGTTGAGTAGTGTAGTGAATAGAGCAATGATGCTCTTCACCATGATCCACGAAGAACATTCGAAGAGAGGAAAATTCTTACCTATTGTCAATACGCAAGTTTTGATAGTCGGTCGAACTATGTATGTACCATAGCAAAGAATTAGCGCACCATCGAAGGTACACAATCCTTTGTTGTTAATAGATATACACAAGTCGCCCGGGAAAAATCATTCACAAAAGTCAAAAAAATAAGAGGCACCACACGCATTTTTCTCCCGATAGTCCCCACAAGTCACAATGAATTATATAAAAGCATTGCATGACTAATGTTCTTAACCCGAAAGGCCATTTTATTTGTTTTGCCTGACAAAAAACTTCATAATGAATATCACAAACTTTATTTAAAGGAGAAAGAATATTATATATCATGTGCAACACACTACTAGAGGGATGTCTCACGCGATTATGTCACAAGCCTTCGTCTGCTTCCACCCCTAGTACTCAGGTTTGGCGTAGGAAAGGCCCATCAGTTGCTCACCCACTCGGATCCTTATCCTGGTACGCCGGTCCTTTATCACACAAACATCATTAAAAAACACAATAGTATAATCACCACTGTTCAAATAATCTCAGCGTTAACGATTACTTTACCAAACTTAAAGTCTTGTGGGAAGAGTTAACCACATTAAGGTCCATACCTAAATATGATTGTCTCAGATGTGTTTGTGATATTACCAGAAAAGTGAATGAATTCATTGAAAATGACTATATCATAAAGTTTGTTAAAGGATTAAATGAAAAATTCGATCGAGTGAGATCACAAGTGTTTGTGATGACACGATTTCTAGATATTAAGACTATGTTTGCAATGGCCTTGAAGTTTGAAAGGAAGCTTGTTAATAATAGTCCACCAGTTAATTTCACCAATGCCCCTACGGCCTTAATGAGTAGTAATGATGAATAAGAAAGTTTTGTAGCCAACACGTCTACCAATAGAAGAAAAGGGCCCGTCTATAGGAGAGTATATGGAAAATTCAATAACGAAGGGAATAAGCGTTTGCAATGTGCTCACTGTGGTGTGATAGCGCATACAAGTGATAGGTGTTATAGAAACATAGGTTTCCTCCTGGATTTAAATTCAGAAATCAAGTGAATATGTTTGAGATAGTGGTAGAAAAGGTCCACTACAACAATGATGATCAGATGTTTCAGAATTCTTTCCTGGCCTGCCAACACAGCAAACTCCTGGTCTCACACCAAAAAAGTTTAGTGAACTTTTGAAATTGTTAGATGTTGATGTTGTTGTTTCAGGAACAGTGGTGAGCAAGGAGTCCCAGGGTGCTGTCATGACTGCGCAGGGTGATGTGCCTACAGGTAGGTGTTCTACAGATATTACTTGTGTGTGGATTCTGAATTCAGGTACCACTGACCATATATCTTGCTCTGTGAATTTATTTCACTCTTATTATTTTATTGATCATGTTGTCATTAAGCTTCCAAATAATATAACAGTTGATGCAACCCATAGAGGAATAGTTAAGCTTCACACTGGCCTTGTTCTGAAGGATTGTTACATGTGCCTTCATTCTCTTTTTATCGTGTCTCACTGGGTAAACTCACTGACTCCCCCATCTACTTGTTTCATTCCATGATTCTTGATGCTTTATCTAGGATCAGTTATCCATGTGGATGATTGGTTTAGTTTGGAAGCATCATGGACTCTATTACTTGTATGACTCCAGCCTACTTGCTCAGCCTGAAGCTTCAAATATGTCTGTGTTGCCTTCTGTTATCTCCTCAACAAGCTTAGACTCTAATTCATATCTTTGGCATGCCAGACTTGGACATGCTTCATCAGCCGGAATTCAAGAAATGCATAAGTTGAATCTAGATGTTTCATCCTATAGTTCAGAAAATAAATGTACAGTTTGTCTTTTAGCAAGATTAAAGAGAATTCATTTCACTGTGTTTGTTACTACTTCTAAACTTTCTTTTGATATCATACATGTAGACATATGGGATCATTATAGACATCCCACTATGTACAATCAAAAATACTTTCTGACTGTAGTGGATAACTGTTCTAGATATACTTGGATATATCTTCTCAAATCAAAATCTGAAGCTAGGCAAATTTTGCAAAGTTTCTTTCATTATACCCTACTCAGTTTAATGCTCATATCAAAGTGGTTAGACATGATAATGGGCTTGATTTTAAATTGTCTGAATTCTATATGCAGCATGGAGTTGTTCACCAAACCACTTGTAGCTATACTCCCCAACAGAATGGGGTAGTAGAGAGAAAGCATCGACATCTTCTTGTTGTGGCTAGAGCACTCAAATTTCAAGCTTCTTTACCCATTACATATTGGGGATTTTGCCTTCAGCATGCCGAATATTTGATAATATTTAATACATTCGCCCATTCTCCAACATAAGACTCTATATGAGATACTGCACTAGACACAACATGCATATAATCATCTAAAAGTGTTTTGATGTCTATCGTTTGGTTGTGATAACAGTCCAGATAAGCCAAAGTTTGAACCCAGATGCATACCTTGTATATTCCTTTGGATACCTATGAATGTGAAATGCTATATTCTTCATAGCATAAATGACAAATCTATATTTGCATCCAGAGATGTGTTGTTTCATGAGGATTATTTTCCTTTTTCTGATGCTACTTCTTTGCCAGCAACATCATTGCCAGTTGCTCCTGGCTTAGCAGACAACCCAACATCATCATCCTAAACTCCTCCTCAGCTGAATCCTTTACATATTCTTCCATCTACACCTGATTTGGCACATTCAGATTCTCTTGAATCATCTCTAGGGTCACCAGCATCATCATCTTCTACTGATGATTCTGCTTCCTCTTCTCCTGATCAAATACTTATTACAGAACTACAAGTACATTTACCGCCATTATCATCATCTGCCTTGCCATCACATGAGCCTTCTGATCACAGGCCTACCAGACTAAGACATGCTCCTTCTTATTTATAGGATTACTATTGTAATCTTGCTTATTCACCTTATTCTTCTTTCTGTCAACAATCTCCTTCAACTTCTCTACCCTAGCCTATTCAGTCTTAGCATTCTCTTGATGCTTTGGCCCCTGAATACAGGTCATAAATTCTTAATATAGGCATTAAGTAGGAACCTGTGACATATCAATAAGCAACAGCATCAGCAGCCTGGCAACAGGCTATGCAAGTAGAGTTAGCAGCATTACAGGCCAATAACACCTGGACTATTGTTCCCTTGCCACCTGGAAAACGACCCATTGGGTGTAAGTCGGTCTACAATGTAAAAAGAAAGGCGAATGGCTCGGTTGAGAGGTACAAGGAAAGGCTTATAGGTAAAGGTTACACTCAACAACCAGTTATAGACTATGCTGACACATTTTCTCCTGTGGCCAAAATGACTTCTGTACGTCTCTTTCTTGCTTTACATCAACTGCATATCAATAATGCCTTTCTTTATGGTGATTTATATCAAGAGATTTATATGGATTTACCACCAGGAATTTGTTGAGAAATATGTTTGGATAATTTTCAAAGACATGATTTTAAGTGGTGAATGCTTAAAAATGTCACACATGATGTTATATGTGATTAAAAGTTGAAAAGTTGAAAAAGTTGACATCGGTCTCTCAGGTAGGTGCACATCGATTGATATATATACATAGATCTATCACATCGATTGATCCATGTAAGGCAGTGAAAGTTCAAGACCTTACTGTGAGACATCGATCTCTAAACCTGAGACACATCGATCGATCTATGTACATCAAACCCTCACTTCGATCGATCGATGTCGGTCAGAGAGAAAACTTGAACCTTTCTGTGAGACATCGATCTTTGAAGCAGAGGCACTTCGATCGATCGATGTCTAGTGTTTTTAGAAAGAATTTTCTAAAATGTGTTAAAATTGTTGTTTTCATTGGTATATAATTTATACATGCTCATTTTGTGAATCTTATGTGATTTTGATGATTTTAAATGCATTGTGACTAACGTGCCTTGGAAGTTTCTACAACTTACCAAAAAGGGCAAAATTGGTATTTTGAGTTTTATAGGAACATCACATGGTTAAAATATTTCAAGGGTGTATTCTTATACTATTTATCATGACAAAGGTGATATCATAATTATTTCTGACCATCCGGGTCGTTTCTGGAGTTTTCATATGCCAGGGGTATTTTGGTCATTTCACCCCTGAGGGTATTTTTGGTATTTTCACTCAAGAAATCTCTTGAGCATATTATTATCTTCATTCTGGAGCTGATTTATTATTAATTTGAAGATGATATGGTGATTCTTTATTTTATTCTCTCACATGATGATATTATTGACTATAGCTGGATATGTGACGATTTGAGATGTCACATTCTATTTTTTCTTGAAGACCCTTATATATGTTATAAGAGCATACTTATCATCATTATACAGAGAATTTAATGGTGTCAAAGGTGTATAAATGTTCACTACATGCAAGAAGAAATATTGGGAATATCGGTGTTACACGTTGACAAAATCTTGCCAACTATTATCTATTAATTTCTTCTTCAAAAATCTGAGTTGCTGCACATATTTTTATGCTCAAAAACATGTATGAGCAGGTGGAGGTGATACATTATTCATTTTATGAGTTGGAGACAAGTGGACCAACCAAAAAGGAGCTAGTTAGCAAAATTGCCAACTTGGAATTTTCTAAATATAGCCAACGACTATATGGCTATGGTTGGCAGATTTTTGAGTCAAAATGGAGCTCTCGGATGACCTATTATTGTTCTTAAAGTTGAGAATATTTTGGTGGTATTATCCTTTATTATTTTATCAAGGAAAATCAAAAATTATTTTTGAAAATATGATGATTCTTGGAGCTGAATTTTTTAATTTGTCAAATGCCCACATGCCTATTATCTTGCCGAAGAGTTGAGAAGATAATGGAGTTTTTATGGCTATTATCTTTGGGTATTATCTTCACATTTTCAAGAGTATTTCAAGGTTAAAAAATCGGCCAAGTGTAGTGCCAAGGTGGACCAATCATTTTGTCTTATTTTGCCAAGTGTACAAGGCCAACCAATGATGAGAAGACATTTGGATTTAATGATGAAGATGGTGACGCATTGGAAGTCTTATCTCCAAGGCTCAAAATGTTGAGAAATATGTTTGGATAATTTTCAAAGTCATGATTTTAAGTGGTGAATACTTAAAAATGTCACACGTGGTGTTATATGTGATTAAAAGTTGAAAAGGTTGAAAAAGTTGACATTGATCTCTCAAGTTGTTGCACATCGATCGATCTATGTACATAGATCGATCGATGTGCAACAACTTGAGAGATCAATGAGATCTATGTACATAGATCTCTCACATCGATCGATCTTTGTAAGACAGAAAAGTTTAAGACCTTTCTGTGAGACATCGATCTCTAAACTTGAGACACATCGATCGATCGATGTACATCGAACACTCACTTTGATCGATCGATGTAGGTCAGAGGCAAACTCTGAAACTTTATGTGAGACATCGATCTCTGAAGCTGAGGCACTACGATCGATCGATGTCTAGGGTTTTTAGGAATATTTTTCTAAAATGTGATAAATTGGTTGTTTTCATTTTTACATGATTTATACATTCTCATTATGTGTTTATTATGTGTTTTTGGTGATTATTATTGCCTTGTGACTAACGTGTCTTGAAAGTTTCAATAACTTACCAAAAGGGGCAAAATTGGTATTTTGAGTTTTGTAGGAACATCACATGGTAAATATATTTCAAGGGTGTATTCTTATACTATTTATCAAGGCAAAGGTGATACCATGAGTATTTATGACCATCCGGGTCATTTTTGGAGTTTTCTCACACCAGGGGTATTTTGGTCATTTTACCTCCAAGGGTATTTTTGGTATTTTTACTCAAGAAATCTCTTGATCATATTATTATCTTTATTTTGGAGCTGGGATATTATTATCTTGAAGATTATATGGTGATTTCTTATCTTATTCTCTCAACTGATGATATTATTGAGTATAGCTGGATATGTGACGATTTGAGATGTCACATTCTATTTTTTCTTGAAGACCCTCTTATATATATTATAAGAGGATATTTATCATCATTATTCAGAGATATTAAAGGTATCAAAAGTGTGGAAATGTTCTTGACATATAAGAAGAAATATTAGGGAATTTCGGTGTTACACGTTGACATAATCTTGTCAACTGTTATCTATTTATTTCTTCTTCAAAAATCTGAGTTTCTATACATATATATATGTTAAAAAACGTGTATCATCAGGTGGATATGATGTTGTACATATTTTATGAGTTTGTCACAAGTGGAAAAATCAAAAAGGAGCTAGTTGGCAAAAATGCCAACTAGGAAAATTCAAAGAAGTAGCCAACGGCTACTAGACTTTTATTGGGTATTTTCAGCAGATTTTTAAAGTCAATTGAAGACTTCACATGTCCTATTATTGTTCTTGAAGTTGGAGATAATTTGGTGGTATTATCCTTTTTTATTTTATTAAGGAAAATCAAAACTATTTTTTTGGAAAAAATAAGGTAGCCAACGGCTACTATGGAGCTTGGAGCTGAATTTCTAATTTTGAATTCTTCAACATTCACATGTCCTAAACTTATGCCAAGAAGTTGAGGCATTATCTTCTCCATATTATCTATTCTTGCTAAGGATAATTCAAGGCAATTCCAAGGTGTATTTTCGGCCAACATGACATTGCCAAGGTGGACCAATCATTGTGTTTTATTTTGCCAAGTGTACAAGGCTAACCAATAATGAGAAGACATTTGGACTTGATGATGAAGATGGTGACACATTGGAAATCTTATCTTCAAGGCTCATTTCACACTATAAATAGAGGCAATGGTAAAGAAGATGAAACACACTTGAAGCTCACAAGCATTTGTTGAATTGTCTAGCTTTCATCTTCATCTTCTTGTTGTTATTGTTTTATTCATTGTAGCAAAGGTGTTCTTGTTGTATTTTGGTGAGCTACAAGCCTCTTGAGCTTCATTTGTAAGATTGATTAGCCATCTTTATAAGGCTACATCAATAGGTGTTAGAGGAGTTGCAACTAAGTATTGCTTAGAAGGTGATTATCCAAGTCTTGAGTAGGGTTGGTGTATAACCCAAGGATCAAGCTTGGCTCTTTTTGTAAGGTATTCATTTCATAGTAAAATCCAAGGAAAGGTGTTCCTTGGGACTGGAGTATGTCACATTGACCGAACCAGGATAAATCCTCGGTGTTCTTCTCTTGTTTCTTTATTTCTGTTTTCTGTCCGTTTTTGACTGCAGTTTTCACACAACTTCTCACAATTTGAAAAAATAGCTACACATTTTCAAATTTCATGATTTTTGGTGGAATTATACTTCAGACTGTTAGCTTTAATTTGCAACAAGAATCACTTGATTTGAGCAAGGAAAAGTTAGTCTTTCAGTCTTTGCAAAATCACTGCTCCAATCTGGATGCAATCTGATCAGTTTTGAGAAAACTTAAATTCTGTATTTTTCAATAATTTTTTAAGGTCAGGACCTTTTGGAAACTTCATCTACACATCCTAAGGAGTGTTTTGATATAAAGATCAACCTTTTTGGTTGAATATTCAAAGAGAAACACATTTTGCAAAATCAGCACATTCTATCCAATTCTATCCAGATTGACCATCTGAATCTTTTTATTTGTTTGAAGAGTCAAACGATCTTATTTTTTTCTGATTTTTAAACAGATTCTTCTCAACACATTGAAGTTATATTCGAAAAAGTTTCATAATTTTTGGAGTTGTGTACAATTATTTTTGAATTTTTCAAAAACGGGTTCTGAATCTGAGGTGGTCTCAGATTCTTTTTTCAGAGGGGATTTTAACAAAGGGTTGTAGTGTAATTTCTGCTAACCACTATTCACCCTGCCTCTACTGGTTTTTATTACAGGTGCACGGTCCAACATTTGGTATCAGAGCCAAACCAACACCAGTCAAAAGAAGCCAGATTCAACACCATACGAACAATACAAGGCCAAGAAACAACAATTCATTATATACTGTTTATCTCAAATTCAAGGTATATACAATGGCTATTGTTTCTCACAAAGGTGAGTTGGAAGGTATGTCTACACAACGCCCTCCTCTTTTTGATGGCAATAATTTTAATTATTGGAAACTAAGAATGAGGCTATTCTTAATGGCTATAGACATCGATTTATGGTCTATTGTTTAAGATGGGCCGTATATTCCAATGAAAGTTGTACAAGTTAGTGGAGTAACTCAAGAGGTTGAAAAATAAAAAAGTAAATGGTCATCAGATGATAAAAAGAAAATGTCAATGAATGCTAAAGCTATGCAATTACTTTTGAATGGACTTACAACTTCTGAAGCAGGATATGTGTCAAATTGCACAAGTGCACACGACATGTGGAAATCACTTGTATTAAAGCATGAAGGTACTAGTGGTGTTAAAGAGTCAAAAATAAACATGCTTATGACTGAATTAGAGACTTTCAAAATGTTGCCAAACGAATCTATAACATCTATGGATTTGAGAATTACTAATATTTTCAATGCTCTTGAAGCTTTAGGGAAGTCATTTTCGAACAGTGAAAAGGTTCAAAAGGTGCTACGAAGCCTTCCTGCTGAACGGGATCCAAAGGTGACTGCAATCGAGGAGACAAAGTCAATCACTAAGATGGATGAATTGATCGGGTCTCTTAAAGTTTGCGAGGTTCAATTAAACCAATGAAAGTCTGAATCGTCTAAGTTATCCGGTAAGTCAATAGCTTTCAAAACAACCGAAGCACATGCTAGTAATGATGATAGTAATAGTGATACTGAATTAGATGATGACTCGATATTGATAGCTAGAAAACTTAGAAAGTTTTTCAAACGTCCAAATAAGAATAGACAACGTAATTCTTCTTCTTCTTCTTTTCTCAATGTAAGAAAAATAACACAAACAAATGGTATAATAAAGAATTAAAGTGTTATGAATGCGGTCAAAAAGGACATATTTCATACGATTGTCCAACGAAGAAAAATAATAATAATAACAACAATAATAAACAAGCCAAGGACAAGGAGGCACAAATGACAAAGCCAAAGGAGTCTAAGGCAAGGAAAGGGAAACGAGCAATGAAGATGAGCATATAGAGTGACTCATCCGACTCAAAATCCGAAACTGAGGAAGCTTAAGTCTGCTTCGTATCAAACGAGGTATGTTCTTCATCTGATAGTGATTCTGATAGTGACATGACATTTGATGAAATGTATAAAGAGTTCTTAAGAATGCATGCTCATTGTAAGAGTCTCTCTAAAGAAAAGAATAAACTAATTGAAGAAAATAACAAGTTGAAGACGTCCAACATGGAATTTTCTGATCAATCTCTTAAACAAGAGTCTACTAATACTCTTGATTCTTTAGAGAATAAAATTGAATCATATAGGAAAGATGAACAAAAGATAAAAACGGAAAATAATATGTTAAAGTCCAAATTGGAAAGTTGTGAACATGAAATAATACAACTTAAGTCTTCTAAACTTAACTTAGAAAAAATGTTAGAACAATTTAAATCCGGTACAAACATGTTAGACACACTCATCTCATCACAAAAGTATGGTAATGATAAAACCGGCTTAGGACATAAAGAAGAAAATGAAAAAGTGAATAAAAAGACTAAGTTTGTTTCATCTAGTACAAAGTTGTCATATAATACAACAAAATCAACTTTGCTTGCTACATCTTCTTCTATACCTTCTTCTACTTATATCAAGGCAAAAATGCAACATACACCCATAAAAGCACACACGCATAAACATACATCTAGGCCAAACTTTGCACCTAGACAACCTAGAAATTATGCCTATATATATACGAATAGAACTAGACCAAATAAAATGCACACAACTTATTATGAACCTAAGTATAGACAACACTCATATAAATCTTATAGAAATGCATATAAACACGCATACATAGCGCCATTAAAGAAACAAAATTACATGTCTTATACACACTACCAAAATCGACCAAGATATAATAATTATCAACCATGGCACAACATGTATAACAGTGCATCTTCACTTATGTGGAATAATCATCTATATGCTTATCCTTCTTATTTTAACCATGCTAAAAATGTGCCTAAAAGGTATGTTCAAGTTTGGATACATAAGGGTTATCTAAACAAGAATAGTGCCCCTAACATTCAAGGACCCAAATAAAGGGTACCTAAAACATTGTCTCCATTGTAGGATAAACGCAAGGAATGCAAGAAGTAGGCAAAGTCAAAGAATCTAAAAACCAAATGGTTTTTAGATAGTGGGTGCTCGAGGCATATGACGGGGAACCCCAAACTATTCATCGAATTGGAACATATCAAGAATAGAGGAAAAGTAACATTCGGTGATAACAACAAAGGACAAGTTGTTAGAAAAGGAACAATTGGGGACCCTAACACATTTCAAATACGAAATGTGTTGTTAGTAAGCAATCTCTCTTATAATTTACTTAGTATTTTACAACTTATAGATTGTGGTTACAATGTCTCTTTTCTTCCCAATTCATGTGATATAATAAATGAAAAAGGAGAAATAGTTTTAAAAGGAAATAGAGATGGTAATATTTATACTCTTACCTTAGATAACATATTAGATGCTAAGGTTAAGTGTCTAATATCACATGACTTAGATGCAAATTTATGGCATAGAAGATTAGGCCATATACGAATTTCAACCATTAAGAAATTATCTAAGAAGAATTTAATTAGAGGAATGCCTAAGTTAGACTTAGATAATTTTCAAATATGTGAAACATGTATTAAAGGAAAACACATTAAAGAAATATTAAAACCGAGACATGAAGTGAGTACTAGTCTGTACTAGAATTGCTTCACTTACACTTATTTGGTCCAAGTAGGACAAGAAGTCTAGGTGGACACTACTATGTGTGTGTCATAGTAGATGATTACTCATGCTACACATAGACATTGTTCTTAACACACAAAGACGATGCTCCATTAGCAATCGAAACCCTTATCAAGCAACATGAAAACATTTACGAATAAAATGTCAAAAGAATTAGAAGTGATAGAGGTTGAGAATTTAAGAATAAAGACGTAATCAAATTTTGTGATCTACATGGAATAAAACATGAATTCTCACCACCTAGAACACCACAACTCAATGGAGTTGTTGAACGTAAAAATAGAACGATTCAAGAAGTTGCTAGGACAATGCTTTGTGAAAATAAATTACCTAAATATTTATGGGCTGAAGCTATAAGTTGTGCATGCTATATTATAAATAGGCTTACTATTAGAAAGAAAATAAATAAAACGCCTTATGAATTGCTAAACGATAGACAACCTAAGATAGATTATCTTCAAGTATTTGGATGTAAATGTTTTGTGCTGAACACTAAGGATAATCTAGATAAATTTGAACAAAAGTCTATTGTGTAGAGAAAAAGAGGTTTGAGTGATTTCAAAACATATGATTTAAATGAGCTTAAAAACGTGCATAAGATAAATGTGCATGATATATTGCATATTACTTGCCTTATATAGTTCATATATAATGTTGACGTACTAACGAGCCATGAAGCTATAAAGTTTACATCAAATGGGGAACATTTGTTGTGTTTATACTATTTTCAGGTGCCACCATTAATGAACTAAACTAGTTCATTAAGTGAAGTACTTAGTTAATTAAACTAAGTAGTTCATTAAAGGAAGCTACATTTGAACAAGGCACAAAGGCAACAAGACTAAGAAAGGAAAGTCTCCTCCTCCTCTCTTCATCAATATGCATGCATATATATATACAAAAATATATATTTTCAGATTTTTTGAAAAAGGCACATACACATGTATTCCAACGTACTACCAACACGTTATATATTTTACGTACGCACGTTAATGTCACACCATCACACTTAACTCATATTTATGAGTATATTCAGGTCTTATATCATATGATATAAGTCATGGTGATGAAAAATTAAATACGACACGTTAAAAGGTTCTAAACCGAAAATTGTCGTATCGGGCGAATACAGAAACTTCACCAACGTGTCATATACTTGCCATAAATAGATGGCCAGCCCCTACACTCCAAAAATCATTATTATTTTCGTGGCTATGATGCTATTTTCAGCCATAAAATCATTCCATGTTGGTACACCCAAATCACCCCACATTAGGGCCAAATTGTGGAGATTCCAATTTCAATTTTGTCACGTGTAAATGGTGCAACTTTAATCAGCCTTATAAGCTGAATATTAAAGTTTATATTATGTATATTATGTGTAACATAATATATATAACATGTGCACAAAGTTGGAATTTAATTAGAGAAAAATCGGGTAATCGATAAACATCGAAATTCGGTTTTCTACGTACACAATACATGGAACATTTTTGGCACATCATACGACACGTATCTAGACACTTTTTACATATGTCATACATCTTAAAGTGTTCTAGAAAATTAAATTAAGGGCTGATTGGAATATAACATGTGTGTATTATTAAATGTGCACTATTTTACAAAGTTTGCAAAAAATAAAATTCAGCACATGCATATACATGTTGTACACGCCTATACAGCTGAGATGGAGCATATGTGGAGACTTGTTGGCATATTGATTGGTCAAGAATCAATAATACAATGTTGGTGATTTAAAGAAAGAAGCTACAAAAGGTAATGCTTCAAATTTTATCTCATTTGAAACACATGCTGAAAATTTCAGCATGTGTAGTTATAGCTGGCCGATTTTCATGATTAATGAGCATATAATTTGTGTCTTGAAACATGTGATTAACTGGAAGAAGAATTAGAAGTAATTTGAATAAGATATAAAGTCATAAAGTGTGATATCTTGTGTAGCGCCCCGCCCGAAACCAGGGTTCCGGCTCAGTGCACCCGCCGTACTCTACTCCATAGAGTACAAAGCGTCGATACTATACATGTACATATCGACATGAATAATGAATCGATAAGCAGAAGCAACATAACATAAACAAATCATAATCGACATGCAATGTACTACATCATAATCTGTACAAGTCATCATATACAGAATACTGAAATCTTCTAAAATACATCATAAATCAAGCTTAATGTCTTCAAACGAATCTTTCAGCAGGTTTCTTCGTTATCAATGATCTATCTAGCCTGTCATCAACAAGTCTGTATAGTGATACCTGTTATCTGAAAAATGATAAATGAGGCAAGTATGAGCGATAGCCACCGTCTTTTAATCGCTCAGCAAGTAGTCTTACCAGATACGACATGTGGATCATACATGGGAAGACGGGGTGACAAATCATAATAACCATAAATTTTGAATATAATAAGCACGTCTCCTTTTTAACAAGTATCATAACATATCTATAAAAACAGGTAAATAAGGAAGATTTCAAAACATACATAGCATAACAGCATCTCATTCTGCTTCATCCATAACATCATACTACATCCATACTTAACTCCTAATCCATACTTATACCATCTTTGCCTACCTTACATGTACTACGTTTTCATACTCAACCCTACCTTGTCCACGGTAGTGCTGTCATATACTCAAAGAATTCTTAATCATAACTCTAAGGTAACATGGTCATGACGTGATGCATAAAACATAACTTTTCATAAAATGACTTTTCGTAAACATGACTTTTTCGTAATCATGACTTTTCATAAACGTGACATTTCATAACTTGAAATGATTTCCATAACTTGCGTAAAATGACATATTCATAACTTGCATGACATGACATTTTCATAACGTGAAGACATAACATTTTCGTCATTGGCTATAGCACTTTTCATAAGAATAATAACACACGACATACCGATTGATTCCCCATATAATACATGTACGACATAAACATCATAACATATGTACATGTACCAACGGTGACGCGCTATGACAGAGATCCCGTGTCCCAGACCCGGTGTTACACTCAGCCACATACGTAATCATATGTCCCTGACATCTACCACCCCGGTACCAATGTCACACTGGCGAACATAACATGATCGTAATCATGAACATAATATAACATAACATATCGTATTTCGATGGAATCAATCGTCTCGCGTTTATTATTCACATGCATATGAATTTTCAAAACATGAGATGTGACAACATAACTTTGCAAATCTTGTTTTCATGCAACGTGAGACTTGGTCAAATAAGGGTGTCTTATCATACTACCACTAGTAACATCACTTACATACTTACAGTCTAATTATCATAACTTAACGTAATACCATAACCCTCCTTCCATAATATCAAGTCTACACATAGACTTCATAAATCATAACCCTCCTTCCATAATATCAAGTCTACACATAGACTTCATAAATCATAACTTAAGTACTTAGGGCATAAACTTCCTATTTCCGTCAACATATCATCTAGGGATTTCATAACTTATATCTTAACTTACACATATTCATATCTAACACATAGAATACAATTAACATGAAATAAAACCATTTATGATATAAGGTCTAATGGCCGAAATATGTATACTATGTATACATTTATAAAAATCCTTTTACTATATAGTATGTAATATCCAAAAAATATTCATTTTCACATCTTAACATATATTTTATACATATATACATATGTGTACTACATAATAAGGTTATTTTCTCATAAAAGGCCTAAGGGCCGAAAATAAATCATTTTTTTATAAACGAAAGGATGCCTTCCGGATTTTATTTATGCATGAAATATCCCGCGTTAAATGGCCGAGGGTAGCCGTTACTACAAACTAAAATAAAAGAAAACGAAATCAAATGATCAGTCGTGGGACTACTAATCTATCTATATTTCAAAAGAACGATGAATTCCCCGTCTAGTAACCATTGAAGACGGTGGAGGTGGTGGAAGATCCTTCCGAGCTCTGCGCTTCTTCCGAGATAGTCCGCTAAGAAGAGTCCCGCCTCCAGTCAATGTCATGCGACAATCCATATCATCTCCCGCAATGAGCAAACTCTCGCGGATATCATCATAGTCATGCCCTTTACGTCGAGTATATGAGCGAGAAGCTTCATTGTCCGAACCTAGTGCCAGATCAACGTCCTCTTCCTCTTCCCGAAATGGTCTTGATAGAATTGTTCTATTTAGGGATCATAATCAGTCTGGCCACTGGCTGGCATTATCGCTAGTGGAACTGGCAATTCAATTTGAACGGATTGAATTTGGACTTCCGGAGCCACTTCAGACGGTGGGTTCATCTCTTGAGCATGCTGTACAGTCGTGTCTGAAATCTCCAAGGGCGGAGGAGATATGTGGACTGCTCTCTCTTCTATGTTAGATTCTGCGGCCTGAATAGATAGTGTATCAGAGGAGGATGTATCAATCTGCTGCTGATCATGTTGCTCTTGAACTTCTAATGTTGGCGGCACTAATAGTACGAGACATAAATCTGCAGTCAGCCGAGAGAAAATCTGCGATATAGATGGATCTGCAGTAGTCACAGGGTACTGTGATTCCTTAGCATTAGATTGAGTTGTTGTCTCCTGCAGTTGTTCCCTATCATCAACGTCCTCTGCTCCAACCGCCTGTGTCAGATGCTGAATAGGAATAGAATCTTCAACAGGTTGTTCTACAGCCTCTTTTTGAATATTTCCTTTAGGAATCCACACCTCATTCTTTCCTGCATTCTTTGTTGGAGGTGGTGGTGCATGACCCTTCGCATCGCCACATGAACCCAGTAAGTGACCAAACCGACGACATTTGCTACAGTACCTGGGGAGATCTTCATACACAACTACTTGAAAGAAAGAGTGTTCTCCACAGTCTACAAATATCTTGGATGGTAAATCCCTGGTGACATCCACTTCAACACAAAACCTTGCCATAGAGGGACGATGAAAGCTTAAGGTAGCCGAATCCATCTTTAAAGATGTACCAATCAACTTTGCAATCTCATATAAGGTACGATAATCGTGGAGATGAATTGGAAGACCCTCAAGTGCTACCCACACCGGGACAATTGGGGTATCCAGACATGGATCAAAAGATGGTGTCCATTTCGTAACCTTCATCTCATATCCTTGAAAACGCCAGTGACGACGATAAAAGAATCGCGTATAATCATCTTCATTAACAAAGTTTAGCAGCACATGTCCCTCATCAAGAAGACCAATGTTAACTGAACCTTTAAACCCAATTCTGTCAATCGAGGAGCGCAAGGCTGCCATATATGGCCGGCCGCGCCAAAAGGCTCCAACCAAGGCATACTTGAAGCGATTTGCAACAATGGCAATTTCATCTTGCGTAAATGAAACAGCAGGATATCCTTTATAGCGTCCCGTCTCACGTGATGGGAATCTGCCTACAACTGCAGACGATACCATAGCCGCAAACGATTTGGAGAGTGGCGGCGGTTCCATCTCATACTTAAAAAAGTTGAAAGTTTTGCAAAATAGAGGCCGTAAACAACCCGTAGACCTTGTCGCAAAGAAACCAAAACGAAGAAATGTATATATATATATATACATTTATATATATATTTGTCTTATAATATATTATGTACACTCAACTTTACTCATATTTCATCACATATTATATGTTAACTATTGAAACATACTATTCATAAAATTGAAGTCAATTAAGCCAAAAATTACTTAATGGCCGAATATATATATATATATATATATATATATGCGCTTTTAACAATTTATATACTCTACATATATAAGTATATAAGATATTCAAAATACTATTGTTCATATTTAACATATATAGTATACTTATGTGTACATAATACATATAAAAATTATTCATAATCATAAATAGAACATAAAACCGAAATATATTTGTATATATAATACATATGTACATAATACATAAAACATAATACACGAATACTTCTTCATTTTCCCTCTTTAAAATATATGTTACACATATATACACATAAAACATATAAGATCATATTTTAACCTTGAAATGGCCTTAAGGCCGAAATATATATTTTGTATATACATATATATATAAATGCCGTATATATATATATCTATATATATATATATATTTATAAAAACAGTGAGATATATATATATAAATGTAAAACAGTATATATATATTTTTGTATATATATACCTAAAAACAGTGAAATATATATATACATGTATAAAACCATATATATATATAAATATCTATAAATATATATCTAAAAACAGTGATATATATATATATATATATAAATGTAAAACCGTGTATATAAATATTCATATATATATAGATCTATACATCTATACATACATATATACCAAAAACCGTATATATATACACTTTTATACAAAACCATGTGTTTATATATATGCATCTACACATCTATAAATACGTATATATATACATATTTATATAGATAAATCCGTGTGTATATATATATATATATAGATCTATACACTTATACATTTATATATCAACATATATATTTTATAATATACATACTTTAACATAACCATGTTTGAAAGGATCAAATGTACCTCATTGTATATTTCCTTTAAACATAGATCTATACTTTCTTGAGAAGAAATCTTGAACACACTACATGATGATCCAACTTTGATATGAACATAAATACTTAGTATTTGTAAAACCATGTAGGATCTAGGAAGAATACTTGCCTTGGTTGACCTCTCTTACACTTAGAAGATGTTTCCCTCACTTTGTTTGGAAGAGAGTTCTTCTTCCTTCCGTCCTAGTATACACGGTTTTTAGGGTTTAAAAGAAGGGTTAGTGAGCAAATTATGAAACTAAATATATGGAAGAATCAAACTTAAACTTCATAAAGTTCTTACCTTAATTGCCTTTGATTCTAGATGCTACAACCTTCTTGAATCTTTCTTAGTTGATGGAGTGTTTATGGTACTTGATTTGAGTGATGTTGGTGTGAAGAAAGGAGAACGAAATCTTCTCCTTATGGAGAGGGAAGTTTCGGCCAATATAAGGAAGAAGGAGGGTGTTGGAGTGTTCTTGAGTTGGTTGAAGATGCAATTATGTGAGGGGTTAAAGAAGAAGTAATATCCTACTTTTCTAAGGGGGTGGCCGGCCAAGCATGTAACGGAATGGGGTGGGAGACAAACTTTTGGCAAGTATGGGTTGAAGGGATGGGTTAAGGTAAGATTCTTGAGCATGCTATTATTTTAATCTAAGTGTAAGACAAGTTGTCTTCACTTTTCTTTTTCTTTTTCCTTTTCTTTTACTTTGTATGTATATAATTGTTTTTTTTATTTAATGTAGTATAAAATTGTTGTGTCATGTATTTCTTTTTGATTTAATTTATCCTAATAGTTGAAGTTACCAACTAATTTAATTGAATACCTTGTATGTCCGATACAGTCATTGTCTAGTCCCAACCAGTCTCGTTATATCCGTTAACTTAACTTAAGGTTATTTTTAAGTGTGTTTCTAACCCGATATTTAATGTCGATGTCTTTATTAACTCTAAATAAAATTTTAAATTTCCACCGAAAATCTTATTGACATCGCATTCGTGTTCTATTTTCCATCATTTTATTTCATTTCCACTAGCCCGGAATCTCGGGTCGTAACATTCTTCCCCCCTTATAAAAAGTTTCGTCCTCGAAACTTAGAGTTGTGTCGATTTTACACTTAATGATTTATACTTAAGTTCTAGTGTTATCTCTTAATCCTCTATGATTCAACTTAGTATTTCCTGACTTATAAAGTTTTCTTAATTTACTATCTCCGTGTACCTCCTATTAATCCGCCTAAGTATTCTATAACCTCATATCCCTACGCGTTACAGTAAGATTTATACTTACCAACTTCAGTCGCTAATTCTTATCCGATTAAATCTTATATCATATCAACTCCTATTCATTCATGCTTACGGTATTGAACTTACTCCGCTTTTGTCTAAGATTGTTTCTTACATCTATGATCATCTCTTATATTCTAAGATCACTTCTTATGTTCATGTCGTTGTTTACTTATGTGCCCGCGGGAGATCTGGAGCTTTTTTTTATGCATATCCTAAGGAAAATAGTCTAATTATTACGACTCTAGATTAACTTACTTAATTTTAAAGACACAAGATCATTCTGGACATTTTCGCTAAACCATTCTAAGGGAACTATTCTAAGGTTATTGCTCTCATTCTAAAATCTTCTTCTTAGACTATAAAATCTTAACTTAGGTTCTACTATCATAACCTAATACATGTCGTTGTTTATCTTATGTGTCCGCAGTGGATCTAGAGCCATTGCTCTAATACCATCTGTAGCGCCCCGCCCGAAACCAGGGTTCCGGCTCAGTGCACCCGCCGTACTCTACTCCATAGAGTACAAAGCGCCGATACTATACATGTACATGTCGACATGAATAATGAATCGATAAGCGGAAGCAACATAACATAAACAAATCATAATCGACATGCAATGTACTACATCATAATCTGTACAAGTCATCATATACAGAATACTGAAATCTTCTGAAATACATCATAAATCAAGCTTAATGTCTTCAAACGAATCTCTCAGCAGGTTTCTTCGTTATCAATGATCTATCTTGCCTGTCATCAACAAGTCTGTATAGTGATACCTGTTATCTGGAAAATGATAAATGAGGCAAGTATGAGCGATAGACACCGACTTTTAATCGCTCAGCAAGTAGTCTTACCAGATACGACATGTGGATCATACATGGGAAGACGGGGTGACAAATCATAATAACCATAAATTTTGAATATAATAAGCACGTCTCCTTTTTAACAAGTATCATAACATATCTGTAAAAACAGGTAAATAAGGAAGATTTCAAAACATACATAGCATAACAGCATCTCATTCTGCTTCATCCATAACATCATACTACATCCATACTTAACTCCTGATCCATACATATACCATCTTTGCCTACCTTACATGTACTACATTTTCATACTCAACCCTACCGTGTCCACGGTAGTGCTGTCATATACTCAAAGAATTCTTAATCTTAACTCTAAGGTAACATGGTCATGACGTGATACATAAAACATGACTTTTCATAAAATGACTTTTCGTAAACATGACTTTTTCGTAATCATGACTTTTCATAAACGTGACATTTCATAACTTGACATGATTTCCATAACTTGCGTAAAATGACATATTCATAACTTGCATGACATGACATTTTCATAACATGAAGACATAACATTTTCATCATTGGCTATAGCACTTTTCATAAGAATAATAACACACGACATACCGATTGATTCCCCATATAATACATGTACGACATAAACATCATAACATATGTACATGTACCAACGTGACATGCTATGACAGAGATCTCGTGTCCCAGACCCGGTGTTACACTCAGGCACATACGTAATCATATGCCCCTGACATCTACCACCCCGGTACCAATGTCACACTGGCGAACATAACATGATCGTAATCATGAACATAACATAACATAACATATTGTGTGTCGATGGAATCAATCGTCTCGCGTTTATTATTCACATGCATATGAATTTTCAAAACATGAGATGTGACAACATAACTTTGCAAATCTTGTTTTCATGCAACGTGAGACTTGGTCAAATAAGGGTGTCTTATCATACTACCACTAGTAACATCACTTACATACTTACAGTCTAATTATCATAACTTAAAGAAATACCATAACCCTCCTTCGATAATATCAAGTCTACACATAGACTTCATAAATAATAACTTAAGTACTTAGGGCATAAACTTCCTATTTCCGTCAACATATCATCTAGGGATTTCATAACTTATATCTTAACTTACACATATTCATATCTAACACATAGAATACAATTAACATGAAATAAAATCATTTATGATATAAGGTCTAATGGCCGAAATATGTATACTATGTATACATTTATAAAAATCCTTTTACTATATAGTATGTAATATCCAAAACTTATTCATTTTCATATCTTAGCATATATTTTATACATATATACATATGTGTACTACATAATAAGGTTATTTTCTCATAAAAGGCCTAAGGGCCGAAAATAAATCATTTATATATACATTTATATATATATTTGTCTTATAATATATTATGTACACTCAACTTTACTCATATTTCATCACATATTATATCTTAACTATTGAAACATACTATTCATAAAATTAAAGTCAATTAAACCAAAAATTACTTAATGGCCGAATATATATATATATATATATATATATATATATATATATATATATGTATATATATGCTTGTAACAATTTATATACTCTACATATATAAGTATATAAGATATTCAAAATACCATTGTTCATATTTAACATATATAGTATACTTATGTGTACATAATACATATAAAAATTATTCATAATCATAAATAGAACATAAAACCGAAATATATTTGTATATATAATACATATGTACATAATACATAAAACATAATACACAAATACTTCTTCATTTTCTCTCTTTAAACTATATGTTACACATATATACACATAAAATATATAAGATCATATTTTAACCTTGAAATGGCCTTAAGGCCGAAGTATATATTTTGTATATACATATATATATATATATATAAATGCCGTATATATATATACACTCAAAAGCAGTGACATATATATATATATACATACATGTGTGAAACCGTATATATATATCTATATATATATATATAAAAGAATATACACATAGAATTCGGCCATGCCCTCGGAGCGATCTTCATGGCTGGTGGCGTAGCCACCACCGCCGTTCATCGCCTGCCTTGCGTCGCTGTTTTCTGCAACCCAGACATCTCACCACCATGAATGATTCCTCAGCCGCTGTTGCGGCATCACCCAAGCATTCGTTTGCGTCACTCTTTGAACCCGCAGCACAAATACAGCCGAAACCTATTCAGAGATATAAAGGCAGCCCTATGATCATATTTTTAGAGGAAGAAATCAATTCTTTAGCAGCTCCTTTTCGATATACATTGGTAGGCACATTCTGGTATGGTCGTCCGCCATTAGCTACCATACGTTTCGCCATTGATCGGATTGGTTTCGTTGGGGCGGTAAAGGTGGACTTTTAGATCCCACACATATCGTTCTTCATTTTGATCAAGAGCTAGATTACATAAGATGCTTTTCCAGAAGAGGATTGATTATTTCAGGCAAACAGATGCGAATTACGAAATGGACTCCAGATTACGATCCTACAAAAGAGGTGCCGGTTGTTCCGATCTGGGTCACGTTGCCAGGCCTACCTCTTCACATGCATCACAAAAATTCCCTCTTTCAAATAGCTGCGATGCTAGGCACGCACCTTAAATTGGATTCAACAACAGCCACGATGAATCGTCCGTCGATGGCACGAGTTTGTGTTGAATTGGACGTTTCCAAAGAATTGCCACAAAGGATCTTCATCCAAACACCATCTCGAGTAATCATGCAGAATGTTGAGTACAAAGATCTGCCGAAATACTGCTCCTCTTGCTATAAACTCGGACACGTACTCACCCAATGTGGCACCGAAAACCCTACGCAGCCGCGTCTGCAGGAGAGCGAACCAACAGAAGTTCCACGCTCAAAGAAATCAATAAACACACAGAAGCATCGATGGACCCCCAAAAAGGTGGGGCCTTCCACTGCAGATCCGATCATAGAGCCTGATACACACCATTCAGCAGAATTGCAGCCGGATCAGCACATAACTGAATTGCCCTCATCCCCAGATATGATTGCCATCAACACTATATCAAATATTCAGGATATGTCACTCTTGAAAGGTGTCGATGACTCAATTATAGGAGAATTTCACGGGGCCGCAATACTTGATTCCCATTCGGATGCAGAAGCAGATCCATGCTCAGACGAGCAAGATAGAACTGCAACAGACCAAATAGCCAATTTAATTGAAGCAGCATATATTGATTCATGCACTACTGAGAATCCAACAGGGGCAGACTTGATGGATCATGCCAACATAGAGACGACAAATGCAAATGTAGACGAACAAGCATCAAACGTACACCCAGATAGTCATTTAATCCAGGGGTCTCGAATCAATAGACGAACTCAGCCGCCTTCTCCCCGCTTGACCAGGTTACGTGCAGCGCACATCTCAAACTCTTTTGATCCTCTTTCCCAATGAAGCTCTTATTATGGAATGTTAGAGGAATTCGTAGTTCATTTCATAGACTACTTTCACTAATTCGTAAGCATAATGTCTACTTGCTAGTTATAATCGAACCTAAACTCCGATTAGTGCTTTACAATCACACCAGTTGCAATTTGGATTCTCTAATGCAATATCTGTGTGTAATGATCAAATGTGGTTTTTTGGAAGGATGCATTTCTCGCTAGAGAAGACGAAGGCTATGGCAGTCAACATCACTCCATAAAATTCCAATGGCGTATTACAGGCCAATGCTTCTGGTTTACAGGGATATATGGGAAGCATACAATTCTCCAGCAGCGAGTCCTATGGATGAATTACGGCATTTTCATACATCACTTCATATCCCTTGGCTTTTCGGAGGAGACTTTAACACGTTTCGAACGCTGGATGAACATAGGGGCAGATCACAGCCGTCATTACGTACATTGCAGGACTTCAATGATTTTATTCTGCATTGTCAGTTACATGAAATACAATTTCAAGGCTCATCCTTCACATGGTCAGATGGAAGAGGTCTAGGGCGTGTGTGGCGACGCTTAGACCGGTTTTTGAGTTTGGATTCTCTTATAGATCTCTTCCCATACATGCAAGTTCAACATCTCTCACGTGCCACCTCAGATCACTCTCCTTTGCTTCTAACATGTGGCTTGGATGTCCCAAGAACACCATCCCGATTTAGATATCTTGACGTTTGGGCAACCCATGCTGATTTTGACTCATTTGTGATACATAGGTGGCAATCATACCCAACTGTAGGCGGCATGTGGGGATTAAATCATAAGTTATCTCTTTTGAGTAAAGATTTACGTCAATGGAACAAGGATATATTTGGCAACATCTTTGATATGGTATCACTAGCAGAAACTGAAGTTAAAAGCGCAGCACGTGATTATGATGCTAATCCCACGGACTCTACGCGATCCGTGTATCATCAGCGCATGGTTGAGCTGTGATTAGCTCAAAAATGCGCGTATCTCTATTGGAAGCAAAAGGCAAACATTAAGTGGTTGAAGGATGAGGATGCTAACACATCTTTCTTTCACCAGACAGTTAAACGTAAACGATGCCACCAGATGATCCGCAGAATAACTAAACAGGATGGCACGATACTGGAGCAGCAATGTGACATCCAAGCTGAGGCTGTTAGTTATTTTTCCCATCTCTTTGCTGAGGAGTCCATATCAGAATGTGAATTAATTCTTCAATATATTCCATCGCTGATAACGGCCGATGATAACACTATGTTGACGACCATTCCTTTGATTTCTGAGGTTAAAGATTCGGTATGGGATCTCAGTCCGACAAGTGCTGCAGGTCCCGATGGCTACCCTGACTCTTTTTACAGACGGTTTTGGCCCCATATCCAGAATGATGTTCATAAAGCATTTCAAGAATTCTGCTTGGGTATCCGAATGCCTAAGGCAGTGGCAGCAGCATCTGTTATTTTGATACCCAAGGTTAGTAATCCCCAATCCTTCACAGATTATAGGCCGATATGCCTAACAAATTTTCTTTCTAAGGCCATCACGCGGCTGATTGCTACCAGATTGGGACGTATCTTGCCCAGAATAATATCTCCTGAACAAGCGGGCTTTATGAAGGGCCGCAACATCACATAGCAAGTCTTGTTGGCACAGGAAACGGTTCATGTCCTAGACAAGCACACACGGGGAGGACAAGTTCTTATCAAATTAGACATGGCAAAAGCTTTTGATAGGGTGAGTTTGAAATATCTTCAGCAGCTGTTGCAATGCATGGGTATGGATGCTCGGTTGGTTCGCATGATCATTAATAACTTGCGCAGCACGTCATGCTCAATTTTGCTTAATAGCACTTTGACCGAATCATTTCCTGTTGGTAGAGGGGTCAAGCAGGGGGATCCTCTATCCCCTTTACTTTTTATTTTGTCATCTGAAGGTTTTACATGAGGATTGAACCATCTTATATGAATGGGAGAGCTTAAGGGATTTAGAGCAGGCCGCACTCCTTGTATTTCACATTTGGGATTCGCAGACGACTTATTAATTTTCCTTAATGGTACACCACGAAACTTATCAAAATTTCAAAAGTTTTTGGATATATATCAGCAAGCCTCGGGTCAATTGGTAAACTATAATAAAACTCAATTTGTTGTGGGACAAGGGACCTCGGTGGCTCATACATCCGCTGCATTAGGGATGCGATCTACAACGCTGCCCCTCAAATATTTGGGTTCATACTTATACAAGGGAATAAATAAGGCCAGGTATTGCTCCAATCTTCTAGCTCATTTTGATGCCAAGCTATCGTCTTGGTCTACCAGTTTCTTGTCCATGGCAGGCAGGCTAACTCTTATCAAGCATGTCCTTAATACATTACCCACACATCTCATCGCCAGCTCTCGATTGCCTAAGGGTATCATACATATTCTTCATAGGCGAATGGCATTCTTTCTATGGAAAGGTCGTCATCATTGGCAATCCTGGCCTACTATATGCCAATCGCATGAAGCGGGTGGATTAGGCATTCGATCTCTTTTGCATGTCCAGCAGGCATATGATTGTCAAATATGGTGGATGTATTTCACTTCAAACAATCTGTGGGCAGCCTTTTGTAGATCCAGATATGGTCATCGTTCTTCCATCTATTCACATATTTATGACTCATCAATATGGAAACGCATAACACGCACGCATGAGTTCATGGAGGGACATACTACCATCATCAATGGATTGTTGCATTGGACACCAGAGGAGAATGGTCAATTTTCAATTCGGTCTGCATACAATTTGATATCAGCTGGGTTGCCCAAAGACGAAGCCAAGTACATTTGGTGGAAAAATACGCATCCAAGACAAAAGGTCTTTCTTTGGCGTCTTTGGCATTGCTCGTTTCGAATGGTGGACAACTTCAGAGGATGGCTCATAGTTTATCCTTCTCAATGTATATTTTGTCGACAATATCATGACTCCCAAGATCATGTATTCTTACATTGCCCGCTTATTCGCCCTCTTTGGGTTGACATGTCTATCACATTCCATGGCCCGTTGCCTTCTTCGCGTACAATCAAATGTCACTTGCTTCGATGGTGGCATCAGTCATCATCTGGAACTATGGCAGGTCAGCTCACTGCCGTCGTGCCTTCTATTGCGGTGTGGGAAATATGAAAAATGTACACTTTCTGCAGGTTTGGCGAAGAAACTTTTGATTATGATCGGCTTTACACGAAGCTCAAGAGTTCAATTTACACGTGATGTGCTTCAGTTAATGGGAAGAAATTTTCCCGCAACATATCGCATCTCGTGGCTCAGCACTTTTCTCCACCGTTGCGCATGAAACGCGCCACTATTGTTCGTTGGATACTTCCACCATCAGGCAAGTTAAAGCTAAATGTGGATGCGGCTGTAGGTAAACACATGTCAGCGGGGGCGGCCATACTTTGGACGTGCCAGGGTTCATTTCATTCGGCCATCAGTTTTCCACTGCCACTTTTGAGTCCTCTACGGGCTGAGATTCATGCTTTGATGATTGCTCTCATGTTCTATGCTCAGCATCATGACAGTCTTATAGTTGAAACGGACTGCCAATCTTTGCTTACCTTGTTAGCTGATCAAGATCGAATCACTGGAATGCTGTCATCGGATATTGCCCAGGCATCACAATTTCTCATACTCAATAATTCTACACTTCAATATTGCCCAAGAGAAGCTAATTTGGCACCACATAAGCTTGCAAGATATGGATATTATTCTCCCGGTCTCACTCGCTACTTTTCGGTACAAGCCTTGCCATGTGAGGTACGGGGTGCCTTGTATGTGGACCGTCATCTGCCAACACTTCGACTTTGATCCATGACAGCCCACTTTCTTGGTAGTTGCCTGTGTTTTCGAACGCAGGCAACCACGGTGCGTTTATCCTTCGTCTGTATGACTCTTTGGCATGCTGCTTCTTTTATTGATTTTACAATGTTTCGTTTCACTTTTGCTCTTGTATCTGTTTTTTCATGGTGGCACATCCACATACTGCCCACACGGAGCTTCCTACACATAGTCTGGCAGCTGGGAACGGAATCCTGCATGGCTTTTACTTGCGTCTTGTCGTCTTGGTTTTCATGCCAAGACGACTCCGGTATGTTTTGTCTTTCATCTGGTCTGCTGCTGTTTACAAACGTCTTGTTACTCCTAACGGCTCTTCTCCCTGTTTCTGTGGTACTCGTCAATATGAAACCACATACTCTTGGCAAGCTATTCCTGACGCTCAACAATGTCAAGTGCGGCCACGCAATGTATCAAGCCTTCGCCAACGACGTTCCATCATTTTACACATCATTTCGCATCATTCCATTCATGTATTCATTCAAATATACGATATGCGCTATTCCCCGTCGAATAAATATGTACGCTTTTTCCTTCGTCAAGGTTTTATCCACAAGGGTTATTTTACTTGACAAGGTTTTAATGCAGCATATCATATTCGATTGGAGAAGCGCCATCAATCGAGCTTTGTATTATGTTTTTGCATATACTGAATTTTGTAATATGGCTTTTCTCCGCCATAAGTGAGACATTAAATAAAATATTCTTTTCATAAAAAATATATATTTATAAAAACAGTGAGATATATATATATATAAATGTAAAACAGTATATATATATATTTTTGTATATATATACCTAAAAACAGTGAAATATATATATATATATATACATGTATAAAACCGTATATATATAAATATCTATAAATATATATCTAAAAACAGTGATATAAATATATATATATATATATATATATATATATAAATGTAAAACCGTGTACATATATATTCATATATATAGATCTATACATCTATACATACATATATACCAAAAACCGTATATATATACACTTTTATACAAAACCATGTGTTTATATATACGCATCAACACATCTATAAATACGTATATATATACATATTTATATAGATAAATCCGTGTGTATATATATATATATATATATATATATAGATCTATACACTTATACATTTATATATCAACATATATCTGATATACATACTTTAACATAACCATGTTTGAATGGATCAAATGTACCTCATTGTATATTTCCTTTAAACATAGATCTATACTTTCTTGAGAAGAAATCTTGAACATACTACATGATGATCCAACTTTGATATGAACATAAATACTTAGTATTTGTAAAATCATGTAGGATCTAGGAAGAATACTTGCCGTGGTTCACCTCTCTTACACTTAGAAGATGTTTCCTTCACTTGGTTTGGAAGACAGTTCTTCTTCCTTCCTTCCTAGTATACACGGTTTTTAGAATTTAAAAGAAGGGTTAGTGAGCAACTTATGAAACTCAATATATGGAAGAATCAAACTTAAACTTCATAAAGTTCTTACCTTAATTGCCTTTGATTCTAGATGCTACAACCTTCTTGAATCTTTCTTAGTTGATGGAGTGTTTATGATACTTGATTTGAGTGATGTTGGTGTGAAGAAAGGAGAAGAAAATCTTCTCCTTATGGAGAGGGAAGTTTCGGCCAATATAGGGAAGAAGGAGGGTGTTGGAGTGTTCTTGACTTTTTCCTTGGAGATGGTATGAAATTGGTTGGTTGAAGATGCAATTATGTGAGGGGTTAAAGAAGAAATAATATCCTACTTTTCTAAGGGGGTGGCCGGCCAAGCATGGAAGGGAATGGGGTGGGAGACAAACTTTTGGCAAGTATGGGTTGAAGGGATGGGTTAAGGTAAGATTCTTGAGCATGCTAGTATTTTAATCTAAGTGTAAGACAAGTTGTCTTCACTTTTCTTTTTCTTTTTCCTTTTCTTTTACTTTGTATGTATATAATTGTTTTTTTATTAAATGTAGTATAAAATTGTTGTGTCATGTATTTCTTTTTGATTTAATTTATCCTAATAGTTGAAGTTGTTACCAACTAATTTAATTGAATACCTTGTATGTCCGATACAGTCATTGTCTAGTCCCAACCAGTCTCGTTATATCCGTTAACTTACCTTAAGTTTATTTTTAAGTGTGTTTCTAACCCCGATATTTAATGTCGATGTCTTTATTAACTCTAAATAAAATTTTAAATTTCCACCGAAAATCTTATTGACATCGCATTCGCGTTCTATTTTCCATCATTTTATTTCATTTCCACTACCCCGGAATCTTGGGTCGTAACATCTTGAATATCACACATGCTGAAAAATTTCAGCATGTGTGTGTATGCACCTTGGCCGAATACTTGGTCACATTAGTGTCCATTTCATTTCCAAAAATGGTGAGAATATTTGCTACTTATTGGTGATTAGTTTTAAAAGAAAAATCAATGAAAATTTGGAAGAAATTTGAATTATATCACCATGTATCACATGCTGAAATTTCAGCATGACAAGTCCCATTATGGCTAAAATTTTTACCTTGTTTGGAGAAATTTTATCTTGCTTGATTTGGGTGATAATCTTATGAGTTATGGCAATTATTTTATGATGATTTTGGCACATGTTTTTAGTGGAATTCTCAGATTTTCCAAGTCATCAAATGATGACAACATTCAACCAATCAATGAGTGCCAAGTAAGCAAAAGTTAAATGATCATCCAATGAGGAGATGCCAAGTAAGCAAGATCATGTCACAATGATGCCACACATTCTCCCAAGGACTTAGAAGAAAATTTTCAAGAGGAGGAGAGAACCTAGGGGGACGGCCCTTATGGTTAAAAGGAAATGAAGAAGATCAAAACAAAGACAAGAACAAGCATTACATTCTTGAAGATCAAAAACGCCTAAAGCCTTCTTCTCTCTACACTTCTTTCTTTCTTCTTCTTAAAAGCCTATTGTACTCATATTCATATTCTTGAATAGGCTTATCTTAGACTACCACACATTCTATATCTTTGTAAAAGATTGATCAAGGTGCGATCAATCTTCATTCTTGCAAGGTGGTGGTGTTCGTGCGTATTGTATTCATCATACAAGGTTTGTAAAGGGTTGGAGTTGGTGTGTAACTCCATCAACCCTGTGGTAAGGTGTATTTGTGTTGTGTGACTAGTGTGAACCGAGGAAGGTATTCCTCGAAGACTGGAGTAGGTTGTTTAAAACCGAACCAGTATAAAATTCTCGGTGTCATTTACTTTCAGCACTTATATTCTGTTTCAGCACTGTTTACTCTTTTTGATTACGTTCATAAAAATAGTAAACGTTTTTCAAAAATTACAAAATTTTTCAGAAACATAGTCACACGTCTTAGGGTTAATTTGGCACAAGTTTCAACCCTTTTGGATAAGTATAAGTCAATCAAACATCCAAAGTTCTGAGACTAGTGCAGTCTGATTTTCAGGCTTGCAAAGGTTGAGACTTTGAGTGTATTTGACTAACTTTCCAAAAGCATTTTTCAAAACTGTTTCAACCCATTTAAATAAAACATATAAGGGGTTAGTGGTTAAAATTTCAGAGCCATTGGAGTTAATTACAAATAGGAATAAATTTTTCAAAACAGTCTACCGTTTCTGGCAGATTCACACAATCTGACCACCAACGATTATTGAAGGGGTTAAAGGTTGAATTTAAATCTGAAATTTTTAGGAGACACTCACAACATCTGAGGCTAAGTTCTCTCAAAATTTCAGAATTTTTGAAGACCTACAACCTAGTTTTAAAAAGTTTTAAAACTGGTCTTGAAAACAGAATCTGTTTTCAGAAGTTGAATTCTTAAGTCAAAACAATTTTAAAAACCACACTTTCTGCACCAACTATTCAACCCCCCCTTCTAGTGGTGCCTTGCAGATCCCACAAGTGGTGTCAGAGAGCAGGAACACTCACTTCAAAGGATCCAACGATCTTAGTGAGATGGCAACCACTAGCGACAAAACCGAGCAAGAAGGTATGTCAAGCCAAATGCCTCCACTATTTGAAAATAAGATAAATTCTGATTCTGACTCGGATTCTGAACTATCTTATGATGATTCATATGTGGAATATCTTGAATTACATAAGTTTGCTAGAACTCTTGCAAAAGAAAAGAAGCGATTAATTGAAGACAAGAAGATGTTAGAATCTTCTGACGAAAATCTTGTCGCTCAATTAAACGATTCTAAAGAAGAGTCATCATGCATCATCAATGCATTAAATACATCGATTTCATCATTGACCACTAAAAATAATGATATGAAATCCGAAATTTCAAGTTTGAAATCAAAGAGTACAGACTTAGAGAAAATGATGAAACAGTTTGATACGGGATCTAACATGCTGCATCGTATTATCTTATCACAAAAGCATAATAGTGACAAAACAGGTTTGAGATACGTTGAAACAAATGAAGTATCCACCAAACCAACTAAGTTTGTTGTGTCTAAGAAAGTAGACACCCTAATGCCAAAAACGGAGTCTAAGATGATGCAAAGAACCCCTCTTCCCCCGTCACGCCCAACTTCTTCCTGATATCATGTGGAATACAATTTTGTACCATATAGATATGAAAAGAAAAGAGTGATGCATACACGGCATTCATTTCATCCACGCACTACGCACACAAACACAAGGAAATATCAAAAACGTCCTACATACAATGAGTATAAGGGAGTCCTTGGCAAAGGCCCAAAGTGCATTCACCACATGTCTACTATATTGCACCCTCATCTACATTCTTGCCATTTGCTAGACCGAGAAGGATCACCCAAGTATGGGTACCGAAAGGTACTTTTACCAAGAGGTGATTAACTAACTCGCAAGGACCCAAAGTTAAAAGGGTACCTAAATCATTTTTGCACATTGCAGGGAGCCCACACATCAAAAGATACATCAATAAAGTGGTTCCTTGACAGTGGCTGCTCGAGGCACATGACGGGTGACCCGAGCTTGTTCACAAAATTAAAGAAGGTCACAAAAGGCGGATCCGTGACCTTTGGAGACAACAACGAAGGCAAGATCATCGGAAAAGGTACGATAGGAAATCCAAACACTCTTCAAATCTCCAACGTCTATTTGGTAAGCAACTTATCTTACAATCTTCATAGTATTTCTTAATTTATTGACAATGATTTTGATGTGTGTTTCACTCACCCTTATTGCAATATAATAAATAAAAATGGAGAAACCGTTTTAAAAGGAAGACGAGAAGGTAACATATTTACGCTTTGCTTAGATGATATGGTAGATGCTAAAGTCAAGTGCTTTATGTCAAACGAACCTAATGTAAATTTATGGCATAGACGTTTAGGACACATTGGTATTTCCACACTAGAAAAACTCCAACGAAAGAACCTAGTATGAGGATTGCTTACACTTGATTTAGACAACTTTCAGTTGTATGAATCTTGTATAAAAGGCAAACAAACACGTGAGTCACTTAAGCCTAAGAATGAAATAAGCACGACTCGAGTCTTAGAACTACTACATATTGATTTGTTTGGTCCTAGTCGCACTACAAGCCTTGGTGGGCGCCACTATGCATGCGTGATTGTTGATGATTTTCTCGTTATACTTGGACTTTATTTCTTGCACATAAGGATGATAGTGCCATTGAGATTGCGAAATTAATCAAACAACTTGAAAATCAATACAGTGTCAATGTGAAAAAGATAAGAAGCGATAGAGGCGGTGAATTTAAAAACAAAGATATGATTTCATTTTGCGAAGAAAAAGGAATCAAGCATGAGTTTTCGCTACCTAGAACTCCACAATTAAATGGAGTAGTAGAAAGAAAGAATCAAACATTACAAGAAATCGCCAGGACTATGTTATACGAAAATAAATTGCCTAAATTGTGTATGCTACATAGTAAACTGCCTATCCATTAGAATGAAAATAAACAAGACGCCTAATGAGATTTTAAATGATCGCATGCCTAAGATTGGCTATTGTCGTGTGTTTGGATGCAAATGTTTTGTTTTGAATACAAAAGATAATTTAGACAAATTTGAATCTAAATCAATTGAATGCATTTTTGTTGGCTATTCTATAAATTCAAAAGCATATAGATGTTATGATCCTCTCACTAGACAAATCATAGAATCTATTCATGTGAAGTTTAATGAATTTGGTGAGACTGATAAAGATAAAGACTATGATGATGACTTTGAATTGAAACCCGTGTTGAATGAAGATGATGGTACATTTGATATGCATGACATGAATGATACACTAGAAATGCATGATCACTTAGAAGTGCATGATAACATAGAAAATAATCTACCAAGATGGCATAGAGGTCACCCACATGATCTCATCATAGGCGACATCACTCACGGTGTGCGACCACATAGAAGAATAACTTCGGATGAAATAAGTCAATTTCATGCTATGATTTCCGAAATTGAACCCAAAAATGTGCATGATGCTTTGAGTGATTCTTCTTGGATTGATGCTATGCATGATGAGCTTAATCAATTTATCAGAAATGATGTATGGGATTTAGTGCCACGACCACAAGATAAGACCATAATAGGCACAAAGTGAGTGTTTAGGAATAAAATGAATGAAGAAGGAAAGATCGTTAGAAATAAAGCTAGACTTGTAGCACAAGGCTATAATCAAGAAGAAGGAATTGACTACGATAGAACATTTGCACCCGTAGCAAGTTTAGAAGATATACAACTCTTACTTGCCATTGCTTGCATGAAAGATTTCAAATTGTATCAAATGAACGTAAAAAGTGCATTCCTAAATGGATTCATACAAGAAGAGGTATACGTGAAGCAACCACCCGGTTTTGAAGATTTGAAACATCCCGATCACGTGTACAAACTAAAGAAGGCACTCTACGGACTAAAGCAAGCACCTAGAGCATGGTATGATCGTCTTGCTACTTTCCTCTTACAAAATGATTTTAAACGAGGTACTATAGATAGTACACTATTTTTGAAACAAGATAAATCGGATTTACTTATTATTCAAATCTACGTTGAGGACATTATTTTCGGTTCTACCTCACATAGACTTGTTGAAGATTTTGAAAATTGCATGAAATCCGAATTTGAAATGTCTATGGTTGGTGAACTTAACTATTTTCTTGGCTTGCAGATTAAGCGAACAAGTAAACGCATTCACATAAGTCAAGCTAAATATGTAAATGACATGATTAAAAAGTTCAACTTTGAAAATTTGAAACCATCCCCCACCCCTATGAGTGTCACTACTAAATTGGACAAAGATGAACATGGTAAAGATTTTGATAATGCCTTATATAGATCTATGATTGGTTCTTTGTTATATCTTACTGCTAGTAGGCCTGATATCATGTTCAGTGTATGCATGTGTGCACGTTTTCAAAGTCAACCTAAGGTGTCTCACTATAATGCGGTAAAAAGAATATTCTGCTATATTAAGCACACGCCCACCTTAGGAATTTGGTACGATAAGGATTCCGAGTTTAATTTACATGCTTATACTGATGCAAATTACGGTGGCTGTAAAATAGATAGAAAGAACACGAGTGGCACTTTCCAATTTATAGGAAACTCACTCATTTCATGGTTTTCCAAAAAGCAAGCAAGCGTTGCTTTGTCCACTACTGAGGCTGAGTACATGGCACTTAGCCTTTGCTGCACACAGTTGTTATGGATAAAACAACAACTTTCGGACTTTGGAATTATCGTAAATAGAATTCCTATATATTGTGATAGTATGAGTGCAATTAATCTGTCTAAGAACCCCGTATTACACTCTAAGGCCAAGCATATAGAAGTTCGCTATCATTTTCTTCGTGATCACGTAAATAATGGTGATATCGTCATAGATCACGTACGCACCAAAGCACAAGTAGCGGATATCTTTACAAAAGCCTTGAATCAAGCCACATACAAGAATCTGCGTTCTAAATTAGGCATGATTTCTGTTGATATGATTTGATTTGATTCTCTTTCCTTATTTACAGGCATCTTTTGATTTACTTTCAAAAATAAAGGAGGAGAGAAAGCATGATTTAAGGGGGAGAGATATACTGATTAGATATTGATTGCATAAATCAAGGTGAAGCGGTTTTGAAATTTATGAAAGCATGATTTAAGGGGGAGAGAGATACTGATTAGATACTGATTGCATAAATCAAGGGGCAGCAGTTTTGAAATTTAAAATTCAAATTTTGAATTTATGCATGATTAAAGGTGGAGCGATAGGATTTAAATCATGTGTATAGGTTATTTTGAAAATCATCAAAAGGGGGAGATTGTAGAGAAAAAGGGGTTTGAGTGATTTCAAAACATATGATTTAAATGAGCTTAAAAACGTGCATAAGATAAATGTGCATGATATATTTCATATTACTTGCCTTATATAGTTCATATATAATGTTACCATACTAACGAGCCTTGAAGCTTTAAAGCTTACATCAAATGGCGAACATTCGTTGTGTTTATACTATTTTCAGGCGCCACTATTAATGAACTAAACTAGTTCATTAAGTGAAGTACTTAGTTAATTAAACTAAGTAGTTCATTAAAGGAAGCTACATTTGAATAAGGCACAAAGGCAACAAGACTAAGAAAGGAAAGTCTCCTCCTCCTCTCTTCATCAATATACACGCATATATATATATATACAAAAATATATATTTTTAGATTTTTTGAAAAAGGCACATACACATGTATTCCAACATACTATCGACACGTTATATATTTTACGTACGTACGTTAATGTCACACCATCAGACTTAACTCATATTTATGAGTATATTCAGGTCTTATATCATATGATATAAGTCATGGTGATGACAAATTAAATACGACACGTTAAAAGGATCTAAACCAAAAATTGTCGTATCGGGCAAATACCAAAACTTCGTCAACGTGTCACGTACTTGCCATAAATAGATGGCCAGCCCCTACAACTTAAAAATCATTATTATTTTTGCGGCTATGATGCTATTTCCAGCCATAAAATCATTCCAAGTTGGCACACACAAATCACCCCATATTAAGGCCAAATTGTGGAGATTCAAATTTCAATTTTGTCACATGTAAATGGCGCCACTTTAATCAGCCTTATAAGCTGAATATTAAAGTTTATATTATGTATATTATGTGTAACATAATATATATAACATGTGCAAAAAGTTGGAACTTAATTAGAGAAAAATTGGGTAATCGATAAACATTGAAAATTCAGTTTTCTACGTACACAATACATGGAACATTTTTGGCACATCATACGAAACGTATCTGACACTTTTTTACATATGTCATACATCTTAAAGTGTTCTAGAAAATTAAATTAAGGGCTGATTGGAATATAACATGTGTGTATTATTAAATGTGCACTATTTTACCTAGTTTGCAAAAAATAAAATTCAGCACATGCATATACATGTTGTACATGCCTATACAGCTGAGATGGAGCATATGTGAAGCCTTGTTGGCATATTGATTGGTCAAGTATCAATTATACAATGTTGGTGATTTAAAGAAAGAAGCTACAAAAGGTAATGTTTCAAATTTTATCTCATTTGAAACACATGCTGAAAATTTCAGCATGTGTAGTTATAGCTGGCTGATTTTCATGATTAATGAGCATATAATTTGTGTCTTGAAACATGTGATTAATTGGAAGAAGAATTGGAAGTAATTTGAATAAGATATAAAGTCATAAAGTGTGATATCTTGAATATCACACATGCTGAAAAATTTCAGCATGTGTGCATGCACCTTGGCCGAATTCTTGGTCACATTAGTGTCCAATTTCATTTCCAAAAATGATGAGAATATTTGCTACTAATTGGTGATTAGGTTTAAAAGAAAAATCAATGAAAATTTGGAAGAAATTTGAATTATATCACCATGTATCACATGCTGAAATTTCAGCATGACAAGTCCCCATTATGGCTAAAATTTTTACCTTGTTTGGAGAAATTTTATCTTGCTTGATTTGGGTGATAATCTTATGAGTTATGGCAATTATTTTATGATGATTTTGACACATGGTTTTAGTGGAATTCTCAGATTTTCCAAGTCATCAAATGATGACAACATTCAACCAATCAATGAGTGCCAAGTAAGCAAAAGTTAAATGATCATCCAATGAGAAGATGCCAAGTAAGCAAGATCATGTCACAATGATGCCACACGTTCTCCCAAGGACTTAGAAGACAATTTTCAAGAGGGGGAGAGCACCTAGGGGGACGACCATTATGCTTAAAAGGAAATGAAGAAGAGCAAAACAAAGACAAGAACAAGCATTACATTCTTGAAGATCAAAAAGCCTAAAGCCTTCTTTTCTCTACACTTCTTTCTTTCTTCTTCTTAAAAGCCTATTGTACTTATATTCATATTCTCGAATAGGCTTATCTTAAACCACCACACATTCTATATCTTTGTAAAAGATTGATCAAGGTGTGATCAATCTTCATCCTTGCAAGGTGGCGGTGTTCGTGCGTATTGTATTCATCATACAAGGTTTGTAAAGGGTTGGAGTTGGTGTGTAACTCCATCAACCCTGTGGTAAGGTGTATTTGTGTTGTGTGACTAGTAAGAACCGAGGAAGGTATTCCTCGAAGACTGGAGTAGGTTGTTTATAACCGAACCAGTATAAAATTCTCGTTGTCATTTACTTTCAGCACTTAAATTCTGTTTCAGCACTGTTTACTCTTTTTGATTACGTTCGTAAAAATAGTAAACGTTTTTCAACAATTATGAAACTTTCCAAAAACATAGTCACACGTCTTAGGGTTAATTTGGCACAAGTTTCAACCCTTTTGGATAAGTATAAGTCAATCAAACATCCAAAGTTCTGAGACTAGTGCAGTCTGATTTTTAGTCTTGCAAAGGTTGAGACTTTGAGTGTATTTGACTAACTTCCCAAAAGAATTTTCCAAAACTGTTTCATCCCATTTAAATACAACATATAAGGGGTTAGTGGTTAAAATTTCAGAGCAATTGGAGTTAAGTACAAATAGAAATAAATTTTCAAAACAGTCCACCGTTTTTGGCAGATTCGCGCAATCTGACCACCAACGATTTTTGAAGGGGTTAAAGGTTGAATTTAAATCTGAAATTTTTAGGAGACACTCACAACATCTGAGGCTAAGTTCTCTCAAAATTTCAGAATTTTTGAAGACCTACAACCCAGTTTTAAAAACGTTTTAAAACTGGTGTTGAAAACATAATCTGTTTTCAAAGGTTGAATTCTTAAGTCAAAACAATTTTAAAAACCACACTTTCCGAACCAACTATTCAACCCCCCTATAGTGGTGCCTTGCAGATCCCACCTACTGAATGCATATTTGTTGGTTATTCTACTAACTCAAGAGCATATAGGTGTTATAATCCTGCATCTAGAAAGATAATTGAATCCATACATGTGAAATTCAATGAAAATGCATGTTTTGAAGTTAGTGATAAACATCAACATAAACAAGAAACAAATGTTGAAAATATGTTTGATGATGATGTATTACTTGAGCCTGTACTTGATTATCTAGAACCAACTCTCCCTGAACAAGACATGCATAAACCCTTAGATGATATAAATGAAGAAACTTTGCAATTGGAAGATAATGTAACTAATGATCCAATTACATATGATAATGTTCACACTAATGAAACATTTGAACAAGATGAGGGTGAACTTAGTCAATCTAGGAATTGGTGGCACCCTAGAGAATTAATCATTTGGGATCCAAGTGTTGGGGTTAGAACACGTAGAAATATAAGTCAACTTGAAGGACATAACTTAATCTCACAATTAGAATCTAAGAACATAATGGAAGCCTTGGGTGATATATCTTAGATAGATGCTATGCATGAGGAATTAAATCAATTCACAAGGAACAATGTGTGGGACTTAGTACCTAAACCCGAAAACAAGTCAATAATAGGGACGAAATGGGTGTTTAGGAATAAGATGGATGAACAAGAAAACATTACAAGAAATAATGCTAGACTAGTCGCACAAGGATATAATCAACTAGAAGGAATAGATTATGAAGAAACCTTTGCACCCATTGCACGACTAGAAACAATTAGATTGTTACTTGCAATTGCAAGTTTAAGTAACATCAAACTCTTCCAAATGGATGTCAGGAGTGCATTCTTGAATGGATGCATCTAAGAAGAGGTGTTTGTCAAACAACCCCCTGGATTCGAAGGTCCAAAGAATCCTAATCATGTGTACAAGCTTAAGAAAGCTTTATATGGTTTAAAACAAGCTCCAAGAGCTTGGTATGATAGATTTGCAAACTTTCTTATTGCAAATAATTATCAAAGAGGAACCATAGACAACACATTATTCCTAAGAAGAAAAGATAATGATTTATAATAGTTCAAATCTATGTAGATGATATAATCTTTGGTTCAACCAACCCTACCTTAGTAAAAGACTTCGAAGAGTGTATGAAGTCAGAATTTGAAATGTCAATAGTAGGATAATTGAATTACTTCTTAGGGCTTCAAATCAAACAAACCCCTCAAGGAATTCATATTAGCCAACTTAAGCATGTCAATGATATGATTAAGAAGTTTGTATTTGAAGAGTTGAAACCTACAACTACACCCATGAGTGTTAGCACCAAATTACATAAGGACGAAAGCGGTAAACCTTTTGATGACACACTTTATAGGTCTATGATTGGTTCATTGTTATACTTAACTGCATCAAGACCTAATGTCATGTTTACTGTGTGTATGTGTGCTAGGTTTCAATCTTGTCCTAAGGTATCATATTACAATGCAATGAAAAAGATTTTTAGATATCTCAAGCATACACCTCACTTAGGACTTTGGTATCATATAAGAACTGATCACCAAATCACTGACATCTTCACCAAACCCCTTAATCAAGCCACTTTTGAAAACTTACGAGCCAAATTAGGAATGATGACTTATGATACCATTGTGTAGTTCTATCTTTTGCATGATTTGCAAAATAAAGGGGGAAATAGAATAAGAACATGATTTTAGTTGGTAAGTCATGATGAATCATATGCTAAGTTTTAATTGGTAAGTCATGATGAATCATATGCTAAGTTTTAATTGGTATAAATTTTGGAGCATAGGTAAAGGGGGAGAGTATGAGTTGAGGGGGAGCAGCATACTATTTAAAAGTTGAAAACATTTGGTTAAATTTGTGGTTATAAGTTGTGACATTAAAATCAGGTTAAGTCATTTTGAAAATCATCCAAAAGGGGGAGAATGTTGAGAAATATGTTTGGCTAATTTTCAAAGTCATGATTTTAAGTGGTGAATACTTAAAAATGTCACACATGGTGTTATATGTGATTAAAAGTTGAAAAAGTTGAAAAAGTTGACATCGATCTATCAGGTTGTTGCACATCGATCGATCTATGTATATAGATCTCTCACATCGATCGATCTATGTAAGGCAGAAAAGTTTAAGACCTTTCCGTGAGACATCGATCTCTAAATTTGAGACACATTGATCGATCGATGTACATCAAACCCTCACTTCGATTGATCGATGTAGGTCAGAGGCAAACTCTGAAACGTTCTGTGAGACATCGATCTCTGAAGCTGAGGCACTTCGATCGATCGATGTCTAGGGTTTTTATGAATATTTTTTTAAAATGTGATAAATTGGTTGTTTTCATTTGTACATGATTTATACATGCTCATTATGTGCTTATTATGTGTTTTTGGTGATTATTATTGCCTTGTGACTAACGTGCCTTGGAAGTTTCAATAACTTACCAAAAGGGGCAAAATTGGTATTTTGAGTTTTGTAGGGACATCACATGGTGAAAATATTTCAAGGGTGTATTTTTATACTATTTATCAAGGCAAAGGTGATATCATGAGTATTTATGACCATCCGGGTCATTTTTGGAGTTTTCTCACTCAAGAGGTATTTTGGTCATTTTACTCCCAAGTGTATTTTTGGTATTTTAACTCAAGGAATCTCTTGATCATACTATTATCTTTATCTGGGGTTGGGATATTATTATCTTGAAGATTATTTGGTGATTTCTTATCTTATTCTCTCAATCGATGATATTATTGACTATAGATGGATATGTGACGATTTGAGATGTCACATTCTATTTTTTCTTGAAGACCCTCTTATATATGTTATAAGAGGATATTTATCATCATTACTCAGAGATATTAAAGGTGTCAAAAGTGTGGAAATGTTCTTGACATATACAAAGAAATATTGGGAAATTTTGGCGTTACACGTTGACATAATCTTGTCAACTGCTATCTATTTATTTTTTCTTCAAAAATCTGAGTTGCTACACATATATATCTGTTGAAAAAGTGTATCATAAGGTGGATATGATGTTGTACATATTTTATGAGTTGGTGACAAGTGGACAAATCAAAAAGGAGCTAGTTGGCAAAAATGCCAGCTAGGAAAATTCAAAGAAGTAGCCAACGGCTACTAGACTTTTCTTGGGTATTTTCAGCAGATTTTTGAAGTCAAAAGAAGACTTCACATGTCCTATTGTTGTGCTTGAAGTTGAGGATAATTTTGTGGTATTATCCTTTCTTATTTTATTAAGGAAAATCAAAACTATTTTTTTGGAAAAAAATAAGGTAGCCAACGGCTACTATGGAGCTTGGAGCTGAATTTCTAATTTTGAATTCTTCAACATTCACATATCCTATGTTTATGCCAAGAAGTTGTGGCATTATATTCTCCATATTATCTATTCTTGCTAAGGATAATTCAAGGCAATTCCAAGGTGTATTTTCGACCAACACGGCATTGCCAAGGTGGACCAATCATTGTGTTTTATTTTGCCAAGTGTACAAGGCTAACCAATGATGAGAAGACATTTGGACTTGACGATGAAGATGGTGAAACATTAGAAATCTTATCTTCAAGGCTCATTTCACACTATAAATAGAGGCAATGGTGAAGAAGATGGAACACACTTGAAGCTCACAAGCATTTGTTGAATTGTCTAGCTTTCATCTTCATCTTCTTGTTGTTATTGTTTTATTCATTGTAGAAAAGGTGTTCTTGTTGTATTGTGGTGAGCTACAAGCCTCTTGAGCTTCATTTGTAAGATTGATTAGCCATCTTTACAAGGCTACATCAATAGGTGTTAGAGGAGTTGCAACTAAGTGTTGCTTAGAAGGTGATTATCCAAGTCTTGAGTAGGGTTGGTGTATAACCCAAGGATCAAGCTTGGCTCTTGTTGTAAGGTGTTCATTTCATAGTAAAATCCAAGGAAAGGTGTTCCTTGGGACTGGAGTAGGTCACATTGACCGAACCAGGATAAATCCTCGGTGATCTTCTCTTGTTTCTTTATTTCTGTTTTCTGTCCGTTTTGACTGCAGTTTTCAAACAAATTCTCACAATTTGAAAAAATGGCTAAACATTTTCAAAATTCGTGATTTTTGGTGGAGTTATACTTCAGACTGTTTGTAGCGCCCCAGCCCGATACCGTCATCGGAACCAGTGCACCCGCCGTAGTCTACTATGAGAACTACGAAGCGTCAAAGCGGATCAAGCATACATCATCTATGACGAAAGATAAATCAGCAGAAACATTGATAAATTTAAAACTTCATCGTCATTAAAACCAGAAAATTCAGCGGAATTAAAAAGTGTTTGGTCTTCTAGCTAACACAAATGTCAGAACAACATAATAACATTGAGTTTCCAATCTTAAGAAAATAATCCAGCATCTATCTATCCCCATGTCCGTCTTCCCACTGAGCCCACTCGCCATCGTCCTCGATAAATATCAACTCATATTCAGGCTCACCTGAAAAGGAATAGAGAACTGTTCTTAGCGAAATTATCGCCAGCAAGTAACCCGTCTATACACCTTACGGAATCACACACGACGAGTCACCAGTGTATAAATCATTGCCCAAAATATAGGTGCTCGGGTTAACAAATAGCATCTCAATAAGAATTTCTCAAAAGAGATAAAGCACATATATGGTACACGGGTACGAGAACAAGCATGTATTAAAACAATGTATCACATAAGCAAGTCATAAACTAACCACGTTTCTTGCATATCAAGTCTTATGCTTCGTGTATCATGATGCATGTACTTCTTTAAAATCACACACAACACCCGTGCATATGTCTTCTTTCATAAACATGTCATGCATGTCATTTCACAAAACATTTCATCACTTTACATATCATATTCTTCGCATAGCAGAACTTTATACCCTGTGGGTGATCAGTCCACATCAAACATAACTTTATACCCCGTGCTGAAAGGTCCACGGCCCCATAACATATAACTTTATACCACGTGCTGAAAGGTCCACGGCCCCATTACACATATCATATATCCGTGCTGAAAGGTCCACGGCCCCATTACATATATCATATATCCGTGTTGAAAGGTCCACGGCCCCATAAAATAACTTTATTTTCCGTGCTGATAGGTCCACGGCCCCATAAAATAACTTTATTTTCCGTGCTGATAGGTCCACGGCCCCATAAAATACTTTATACCCTGCTGTTGATTCACAGATCACGCTTTTATACCCTGCTTTCGCAAGCGTGACTTTTATACCCTGTGATCAACCAGCAGCCATTTTGTCTTTCGAAAACTTTAAACTTTTCTTGTAACACATGCTCTTTCGCAAAACAAATCTCAAAACAAATGCAAGTGCCCATGTCATGATGTAGGATGCACATGTAACTTCGTATCAAACATATACTACACACACACATACATCTTACATATCAAGTATATGGTCTTGCCACCTCAAACACTCCATGTTCGTATCTTTCCAAGTCCATCCGTCCTACTAATTCACTCAGGATTCAATCTTATTCTTACTTGATCAAACTTACCATCTACACCTCAATTATACCTCAAATACCCTTGCATTTTATGTTCAAAAGAAGTGTATAAAGTTACTACACATACATAGGGCGCCTAAAGGGTCAAAAAGACTTCCAGTATACTTGGAACGCCACATGAGGTGCCTAAAGTGACATAAAGCGCCTATACTAGGCGTTCAAAGTGTTCGGGGATGTGCCGTAGACATAGAACGCCTACATGATGCGCCTAATGTGACATTGAATGCTACATTAAACGCCTAATGTGACATGAAGCGCCTAATGTAGGTGTTCGAAGTATTCTGACGGTTCGAAACTGCAGTTTTCCTGCAGTAACTTCCTCCCATCATCTTCCTCCTTCAACCCTTTCATGTTAATCCTCTCAAGATCCATCTTACCATCTAGATTCATCGCTCTTAACACACATCTAATCATGAATTGATGCTTAGTTATGTCTAACAATACCCACTCTTAACCTTCAACCATTCACCACCTTCAAAAGTTATCATCAACATTCCCAACACAACAAGTCTACAACAATGCCATCACTCATCCTTCAATTCCCTGCACTTACTCCTTAACGTCTAAGTGTAGACAATCAACATGAGAATAGAGCAAGACAATAAGCACATCAAATATACACTTTCATGGGCATGCTTGACAAACAACAAAGAAACTTTTCTTGTAACACATAACTACTTTCAGAAATATGGCCCAAAGAACAAGACTTTACACAATCATCAACAACAATTACATGTATAGTAAAACATTTAGCATAGACAAATCAAAACTACTAATGTGTGATCCAAGTTTTCTCTTTGTAAGAACATAGGGCCTAAAGTAACAAAATTTACGTAAAGCGTATAGAAAGATTACTTGTCTTGGAATTGAGATAAGCTTACAAGTGTGTGCTAGAATTTCGGGACGAATTGGACCTAGGTTAGCCTTCTTCTTCTTCCTTTCTTCTTCTTCTCTCTTTCTTCTTCCTTTTCTTCCTTCTAGGTGTTTTTTTCCTCTCCTCTTTTGTGCAATAACCGTCCCCTAGGTTGAGATGGGGAGTTATACTAAAAGTGGTGTAACTCCCTATCTCTTAGTAGGGACCTTTTAGGTAATTTTCTTTAATTACCTTTAATTCTACTTTTAACCCCACTTCTTATCTTTCCTATATTTTAAGTAACTACGTCGCACATCCTACATCATCAATTAAATTGTGTTTAAGGTTGACCTAACGTATTGAATGTCATACTTAAAAGTCACCGGGTATGATATTCCACTCCCCTTACAAAAAGTTTCGTCCTCGAAACTTACGTACCTTAGTCAAAGAGTTGAGGATACTTCTCTCGCATTTGTTCTTCGAGTTCCCAAGTGGCCTCACGTTCTGTGTGATTGCTCCATTGAACCTTCACATAAGGGATTACTCGCTTCATCAACACTTGATCCTTCCGGTCTACAATTTTCACGGGTATCTCTTCATATGTAACATCGTCTTTGAGTTCTAAAGGTTGAGCTTCAAGTACATGACTTGGATCCGTCACGTACTTCCTTAGTTGTGACACGTGAAAGACATTGTGGACTTGCGCCAACACTGGAGGTAATGTCAACCTATAAGCCAAGGCTCCCACCTTCTCAAGTATTTCGTAAGGACCAATAAAACGAGGGCTTAACTTGCCTTTTACTCCAAACCTCATGACACCCTTTGTAGGTGATACCCTCAAATAAACTTTTTCACCCATGTCAAATTCCAATGGTCGTCGTTTGGAATCTGCCCAACGCTTGTTGCGATCCTGAGCTGCCTTGAGTCTTTCCCGGATGACTTTCACTTTTTCTAGCGTTTTCTCCAAGAGCTCAGGTCCGGTGATGGTCCTCACACCTACTTCGTCCCAATAAACCAGGGACCTATATTTCCTTCCATACAAAGTTTCAAAAGGAGCCATGTCAATCGTGCTGTGGTAACTATTGTTATAAGAAAACTCCATCAGCTTTACTATTCCATCCCAACTCCCTTTAAAATCCAACACGCAAGCTCTTAGCATATCTTCCAAGGTTTGAATAGTCCGCTCGGACTGTCCATCAGTTTGGGGATGATACGCCGTACTCAACCTTAATTCGGTACCCATGGCTTTCTGGAATGCTGTCCAAAACTTAGAGGTAAATCGTGAATCCCGATCGGACACTATACTTACTGGGACACCATGTAAGCTAACAATGTTCTCCATATATACATTCACTAACTTGTCGAGAGGTGCTTCACTTGAAACGGGTAGGAAATGGGCAGACTTTGTTAGACGATCCACGATGACCCAAATCATGTCATATCCACTTCTTGTCTTTGGTAAACCAGCTACGAAATCCATCGTGACATGTTCCCATTCCATTCCGGAATTTCCAATGGCATCAACAATCCACCAGGCCGTTGGTGTTCTGCCTTGACTTAATGACAAACCAAACACCTCTCTATAAATTCCGCGACATGTCGTTTCATTCCGGACCACCAATAATATTGCTTAAGGTCTCTGTACATCTTGGTACTATCGGGATGTATGGATAGTCTTGAGTTGTGGGCTTCTTGCAAAATTTCTTTTCTAAGTTCATCATCATCCGACACACACAATCTTCCTCGGAACCATAGGCTCCCATCCTCTTTGACCTGAAATCCTTCAACTTGACTCTGTTTCACTTTTTCTGTTATTTCACTGAGGGTCTTATCATTCTTCTGAGTCTCTTTTACTCGATCAATCAAACTCGGTGTGATGGTCAATGGTGTCAAAACATTCACCGTGGAATCAATCAAATCTAAACCGAATTCCTCTATCTCTCGTTCCAATGGTGATTGTCGCGCAAGGCTGGATTTCCTGCTTAAAGCGTCGGGTACCTTGTTAGCCTTTCCCGGGTGATAATGAATAGTCAGGTCATAGTCTTTTAGCAATTCCAACCATCTCCGCTGCCTCATATTTAATTCCTTCTGTGAGAACAAGTACTTTAAGCTCTTATGATCCGTGAATACCGCGCACTTCTCTCCATACAAATAATGCCGCCAGATCTTCAAGGCGAACACAACCGCGGCAAGTTCAAGATCATGTGTGGGATAGTTTTGTTCGTAAGGCTTTAGCTGTCTTGAGGCATATGCGATGACTCGTTCGTTTTGCATCAAAACACAACCTACAAACAAGGTATTAGTCTAAGCTTAATGGGTATACAAGATCATAACCTTATACTATAGTTTACGTACCTAAGCCGTTCTTTGACGCATCACTATAAATCACAAACCCATCAGTTCCGGAGGGTTGAGCCAATACTGGAGCTGTCGTTAATCTCTTCTTAAGCTCCGTGAAGCTTTGGTCACATTCCGCCGTCCACTCGAACTTGGACTTCTTTTGAGTAAGGCGACTGAGAGGTATGGCTATCCTTGAGAATCCCTCCAGAAACTTTCTGTAATAACCCGCTTGACCCAAGAAACTTCGCACTTCGGTAACATTGATGGGTCTAGGCCATTCAGTGAATACCTCTACCTTCTTTGGATCCACAGCAATCCCCTCCTCCGATATCACGTGACCCAGAAAAGCCACACTTCTTAACCAAAACTCACACTTGCTAAACTTAGCATATAGTTGTTTTTGCCTCAAAATACCTAGAACGGTTCTCAAATGCTCAGCGTGAGTTTCTTCGTCAGGGGAATACACCAGAATGTCATCTATGAATACCACAACAAACTTGTCCACCTGTTCTCGAAAGACGGTATTCATAAGATCCATAAAAGCTGCAGGGGCATTTGTCAATCCAAACGGCATCACCAAAAATTCATAGTGGCCATATCTTGTGCGAAAAGCTGTCTTTGCGATGTCCTCGGCCTTCACTCGCAACTGATGATATCCTGATCGGAGATCAATTTTAGAGAAGATTTTAGCACCTTTGAGCTGGTCAAATAAATCCTCGATTCGCGGAAGGGGATACTTATTCTTGATGGTAACTTTATTCAACTCTCTATAATCGATACAAAGTCTCATGCTACCATCTTTCTTCTTTACAAATAAAACAGGTGCTCCCCAGGGTGATACACTAGGACGGATAAACTTCTTGTCCAATAACTCCTGCAGTTGTTCCTTCAACTCTCTCAGCTCTGCCGGAGCCATTCTATAAAGGGCTTTAGAAATAGGTTCAGTTCCTGGGATCAAGTTTATCTCAAACTCGACCTCTCTCGGGGGTGGTACTCCTGGTAAATCTTCCGGAAACACATCAGGAAATTCATTGACCACTGGAATTTGCTGAAGGGACGGTACCTCCCGAGTAACATCCATTGCATACACTAGGAATCCCTCAGCACCTTTCCTTAAGGCTTTGCACGCTTGTGTAACCGACAGATACATCTTCTTAGGAACTTTCTTTCGTTCTGGTTCCCCTTGAAACGTTACCTCTTCCATCTTAGCGTTCTTGATTGTCACTTGTTTCAATCGACAATCAATATTGGCATGATGCTTGGCCATCCAGTCCATTCCCAATATAACATCAAAATCGTACATCTGAATAGGGATCAGTGTGGCGGAGAATGTTTGGCCTTCAAACTCTAACTCGCAATCTCGATACTGCTGATACGAAACCATAACCTGGTCTCCGGCCGCTTGAGCACGATACGGAGTCTCTAACCATTCAGGCGAACTACCAAGGTATTTAGTGAATCTCTTTGCTACGAAAGAGTGGCTTGCGCCGCTATCAAAGAGCACGTTGGCAGGTACCTTATTTACTAAAACCACACCTAAGGCCATATAAAGTTTTACACACAAAAAGTTAAGCACATAAACACTCAATTCATTAAGGATTTAAACTTAATTCAAATGGTACCTGCTACTACATCGGTAGCCTCCTGCACATCTGTGTCCGTCATGAGATGTACACGGGCATTTGCTCGAGGCTTCACTCTCGGCTGCTGAGCCGCCTCTCCAGGATTATTCTTCTTCATCTCCGGACAGTCTCTAATCATATGGCCTACTTGACCGCATCGGAAGCATGCTCCAGCCACTTTCCTACACTCTCCGACGTGGTTCCTGTTGCAGTGTGGACATACTCCTATAGCCTGCTGGGCCACCGGGTTCTGGGGTGGAGGTCTCTGAAAATTTCCAACCGGACCTCTTTTTGGAATCTTGACCCAACATCCGGGTCTTCCACCCACTCTCACATCCTCTCTTGGCCTTTTGCCTCTATCAGACCCTCCTGCGCTAGATGCTCTTGCCGCTACTCGGCGGAAATCACTCTCAACACGGAAGCACGCATCTAACATATCCTCATAAGTTTTCATCCCCGCATTCACTATCGCCGATTGTATCCTCGAGTCCAAACCCCTCTCAAACTTCGTCATCTTAAGACGATTATCAGACATGATCGTAGGGGCAAACTTACCCAAAGCATGAAAACGATCTGCATACTCCGACACCGTCATCCTTCCTTGCTCCAATCTGTCAAACGCTCTTATCTTGTCCAATATCGCAGTCTCCGGTACATAGTACTTCAGGAAAACATCACAAAACTGAGTCCAGGAGATTGGTGGGGCCATTCTCAACACCATTCCGTCCCACCATTTGCCAGCCTTGCCACTTAGAAGGGGCGTGGCCACCTCAACCTTTATCTCATTCGGTACTTGCACTAGCCTAAAACATTTCTCTACCTCAGCCAAGCAGTGCTGAGCCTCCTCAGGGTCAGTACATCCACCGAACTCCGGCACCCTCATCTTCCTCATCTCTCCATAAAAGAACCTAATGTTATGCTGTGGTGGTGGTGGAGGCGGAGGCTGATGCTGTTGCACATACCCTTGTGCAATCACCGTCAGTGCATCAGTGAGCACCTGGGGTAAAACAACTTGTGGTGGCTGGTTCTCATGTCCATTGCCAGAGTTGCCTGTGTTATCTCTTCTTGGAGGCATATTTCTCTGAAAAGGTCAACATTGCATTAGCATTCAGTAAATACAAGGGGTTACTGAAAGCTTGAACACGTACGAAGGGTGAGGTATGTAATCCAACTATTAATACGAAATTAGATGATAAACGCGCTCGCACACACACAACCCATATTATACTTAAACACTAAGATTAATCAATACTTATGTCTAAGGGTCAAACTTAAGGGAGAATCATAACTTAGGTGTCTAAAGATCATGAACCTAAGTTTCCGAGATAGATCTGAAGCCTAGTCTCTGATACCACCTGTAGCGCCCCAGCCCGATACTGTCATCGGAACCAGTGCACACGCCGTAGTCTACTATGAGAACTACGAAGCGTCAAAGCGGATCAAGCATACATCATCTATGACGAAAGATAAATCAGCGGAAACATTGATAAATTTAAAACTTCATCGTCATTAAAACCAGAAAATTCAGCGGAATTAAAAAGTGTTTGGTCTTCTAGCTAACACAAATGTCAGAACAACATAATAACATTGAGTTTCCAATCTTAAGAAAATAATCCAGCATCTATCTATACCCATGTCCGTCTTCCCACTGAGCCCACTCGCCATTGTCCTCGATAAATATCAACACATATTCAGGCTCACCTGAAAAGGAATAGAGAACTGTTCTTAGCGAAATTATCGCCAGCAAGTAACCCGTCTATACACCTTACGGAATCACACACGACGAGTCACCAGTGTATAAATCATTGCCCAAAATATAGGTGCTCGGGTTAACAAATAGCATCTCAATAAGAATTTCTCAAAACAGATAAAGCACATATATGGTACACGGGTACGAGAACAAGCATGTATTAAAACAATGTATCACATAAGCAAGTCATAAACTAACCACGTTTCTTGCATATCAAGTCTTATGCTTCGTGTATCATGATGCATGTACTTCTTTAAAATCACACACAACACCCATGCATATGTCTTCTTTCGTAAACATGTCATGCATGTCATTTCACAAAACATTTCATCACTTTACATATCATATTCTTCGCATAGCAGAACTTTATACCCTGTGGGCGATCAGTCCACAGCAAACAGAACTTTATACCCCGTGCTGAAAGGTCCACAGCCCCATAACATATAACTTTATACCCCGTGCTGAAAGGTCCACGGCCCCATTACACATATCATATATCCGTGCTGAAAGGTCCACGACCCCATTACATATATCATATATCCGTGCTGAAAGGTCCACGGCCCCATAAAATAACTTTATTTTTCATGCTGATAGGTCCACGGCCCCATAAAATAACTTTATTTTCCGTGCTAATAGGTCCACGGCCCCATAAAATACTTTATACCCTGCTGTTGATTCACAGATCACGCTTTTATACCCTGCTTTCGCAGGCGTGGCTTTTATACCCTGTGATCAACCAGCAACCATTTTGTCTTTCGAAAACTTTAAACTTTTCTTGTAACACATGTTCTTTCGTAAAACAAATCTCAAAACAAATGCAAGTGCCCATGTCATGATGTAGGATGCACATGTAACTTCGTATCAAACATATACTACACACACACATACATCTTACATATCAAGTATATGGTCTTGCCACCTCAAACACTCCATGTTCGTATCTTTCCAAGTCCATCCGTCCTACTAATTCACTCAGGATTCAATCTTATTCTTACTTGATCAAACTTACCATCTACACCTCAATTATACCTCAAATACCCTTGCATTTTATGTTCAAAAGAAGTGTATAAAGTTACTACACATACATAGGGCGCCTAAAGGGTCAAAAAGACTTCCAGTATACTTGGAACGCCACATGAGGCGCCTAAAGTGACATAAAGCGCCTATACTAGGCGTTCGAAGTGTTCGGGGATGTGCCGTAGACATAGAACGCCTACATGATGCGCCTAATGTGACATTGAACGCTACATTAAATGCCTAATGTGACATGAAGCGCCTAATGTAGGTGTTCGAAGTGTTCTGACGATTCTAAACTGCAGTTTTCCTACAGTAACTTCCTCCCATCATCTTCCTCCTTCAACCCTTTCATGTTAAGCCTCTCAAGATCCATCTTACCATCTAGATTCAACGCTCTTAACACACATCTAATCATGAATTGATGCTTAGTTATGTCTAACAATACCCACTCTTAACCTTCAATCATTCACCACCTTCAAAAGTTATCATCAACATTCCCAACACAACAAGTCTACAACAATGCCATCACTCATCCTTCAGTTCCCTGCACTTACTCCTTAACGTCTAAGTGTAGACAATCAACATGAGAATAGAGCAAGACAATAAGCACACCAAATATACACTTTCATGGGCATGCTTGACAAACAACAAAGCAACTTTTCTTGTAACACATAACTACTTTCAGAAATATGGCCCAAAGAACAAGACTTTACACAATCATCAACAACAATTACATGTATAGTAAAACATTTAGCATAGACAAATCAAAACTACTAATGTGTGATCCAAGTTTTCTCTTTGTAAGAACATAGGGCCTAAAGTAACAAAATTTACGTAAAGCGTATAGAAAGATTACTTGGCTTGGAATCGAGATAAGCTTACGAGTGTGTGCTAGAATTTCGGGACGAATTGGACCTAGGTTAGCCTTCTTCTTCTTCCTTTCTTCTTCTTCTCTCTTTCTTCTTCCTTTTCTTCCTTCTAGGCGTTTTTTTCCTCTCCTCTTTTGTGCAATAACCGTCCCCTAGGTTGAGATGGGGAGTTATACTAAAAGTGGTGTAACTCCCTATCTCTTAGTAGGGACCTTTTAGGTAATTTTCTTTAATTACCTTTAATTCTACTTTTAACCCCACTTCTTATCTTTCCTATATTTTAAGTAACTACGTCGCACATCCTACATCATCAATTAAATTGTGTTTAAGGTTGACCTAACGTATTGAATGTCGTACTTAAAAGTCACAGGGTATGACACTGTTAGCTTTCATTTACAATAAGAATCACTTGATTTGAGCAAGGGAAAGTTAGCCTTTCAGTCTTTGCAAGATAACTGCTCCAATCTGGCTGCAAGCTGACCAATTTTGAGAAAACTTAAATTATGTATTTTTCAAGAATTGTTTAAGGTCAGGGCCTTTTGGAAACTTCATCTACACATCCTAAGGAGTGTTTTGATATAAAGATCAACCTTTTTGGTTGAATATTCAAAGAGAAACACATTTTGCGAAATCAACAACATTCTGTCCAATTCTATCCAGATTGACCATCTACATCTGTTTATTTGTTTGAAGGGTCAAACAATATTATTCTTGTCTGATTTTTTGATAGATTTTTGTCAAAACATTGAAGTTATATTCTGGAAAGTTTCATAATTTTTGGAGTTCTGTAAAATTATTTTTGAATTTTTCAAAAATGGGTTCTGAATCAGAGGTGGTCTCAGATTCTGTTTTCAAAGGGGATTTTAACAAAGGGTTGTAGTGTAATTTCTGCTAACCACTATTCACCCCCCTCTAGTGATGTTTATTGCAGGTGCACGGTCCAACACAAATCACACTATAAATAGAGGCGATGGTGAAGAAGATGAAACACACTTGAAGCTTACAGGCATTTATTGAATTGTCTAGCTATCATCTTCTTCTTGTTGTTGTTCTTGTTCCATTCTTTGTAACAAAGGTGTTCTTGTTGTTTTTGTTGTGCTACAAGACTATTGAGCTTCATTTGAAAGATTGATTATCCATTCTTATAAGGCTATATCAATAGGTGGTAGATGTGTTGCTACTAAGTGTTGCTTAGAAGGTGATTATCCAAGTCTTGAATAGGGCTGGTGTATAACCAAAGGATCAAGCTTGGTTCTTATTGTAAGGTGATTCATTTGATAGTGAAATCCTAGGAAAGGTGTTCCTTGAGACTGGAGTAGGTCACATTGACCGAACCAGGATAAATCTTTGGTGTTCTTGTCTTGTTTCTTCATTTTTATTTTCTTCCTGTTTTTACTGCAGTTTTCATACAACTTCTCACAATTTGAAAAATACCTAAACACTTTAAAATTTTTTGATTTTTGGTGGAGTATAATCAGACTATTAGCTTTCATTTACAACAAGAATCACTTGATTTGAGCAATGGAAAGTTAGTCTTTCAGTCTTTGCAAGATAACTGCTCTAATCTGACTGTAATCTGACCAGTTTTATAAAAACTTAAATTCTGTATTTATCAAGAATTGTTTAAGGTCAGGGCCTTTTGGAAACTTCATCTACACATCTTAAGGAGTCTTTTGATATAAAGATCAACCTTTTTGGTTAATTATTCAAAGAGAAACACGTTTTTCAAAAGCAGCAACATTCTGCCAAGTTCTGTCCAGATTGACCATCTGAATCTTTTTATTTGTTTGAAGGGTCAAACAATCTTATTTTTGTCTAATATTTGGATAAAGTCTTGTTAACACATTGAAGTTTAATTCGGAAAGGTTTCATAACTTTTGAAGTTGTGTACAATTATTTTTGAATTTTTCAAAAACATGTTCTGAATCTGAGGTAGTTTCAGATTCTGTTTTCAAAGGGGATTTTTACAAAGGGTTGTAGTGTAATTTCAACTAACCACTATTCACCTCCCCTCTAGTGGTATTTATTGCAGGTGAATGGTCAAACAATTAGTATCAGAGCAAAGTCTACACCATTTAAAGAAGCAAGATTCAACACCATACGAACAATACAAAGCCAAGAAACAATTACTTTTTGTAGCCTGCTTATCTCAGATTAAAGGTCCATACTATGGCAATAGTTTCTCACAAAGGTGAGTTGGAAGATATGTCCACTCAACGCTCTCCTCTTTTTAATGGCAATAATTTTGTTCATTGGAAACTAAGAATGAGGCTATTCTTGATGGCTATAGACATCGATTTATGGTGTATAGTTGAAGATGGGTCGTACATTCCAATGAAAGTTGTACAAGTTAGTGCAGTCACTCAGGAAGTTGAAAAATATAAAAGTGAATGGTCATCGGAAGATAAAAGGAAAATGTCCATGAATGCTAAAGCTATGCCATTACTTTTGAATGGACTTACAACTTCTGAAGCAGGGTATGTGTCAAATTGCACAAGTGCACACGATGTGTGGAAATCACTTGTATTAAAGCATGAAGGTACTAGTGGTGTTAAAGAATAAAAAATAAACATGCTTATGACTGAATTAGAGTCTTTCAAAATGTTGCCGAACGAATCCATAACATCTATGGATTTGAGGATTACTAATATTTTCAATGTCCTTGAAGCTTTAGGGAAATCATCTCGAACAATGAAAAGGTTCAAAAAGTGCTGCGAAGCCTTCCTGCTGAATGGGATCCAAAGATTACGACGATTGAAGAAACGGAATCAATCACAAAAATGGACGAATTGATAGGCTCACTAAGAGTATATGAGGTAAAAATAAACCAACGGAAGTCTGAGTCATCTAAATCATCAAGTAAGTCAATAGCTTTCAAAACAACTGAAACACATACAAATAATGATGATAGTAATAGTGATACTGAATTAGATGATGACTTGATATTAATAGCTAGAAAACTTAGAAAGCTTTTCAAACGTCCTAATAGGAATAAACAACGTTCTTCTTCTTCTTCTTCTTCTCAACCTAAGAAAAATAACACTAGCAAATGGTATAATAAAGAGTTAAAGTGTTATGAATGCGGTCAAAAAGAACATATTTCGTATGATTGTCCCACAAAGAAAAATAATAATAATAACAACAATAATAAACAACCCAAGGACAAAGAGGAACAAACGACAAAGACAAAGGAGTCTAAGGCAAGGAAAGGGAAACAAGCAATGAAGGTGAGCACATGGAGCGACTCATCCGACTCAGAATCCGAAACTGAGGAAGCTCAAGTCTGCTTCGTATCTAACGAGGTAAGTTCTTTTTCTGATAGTGATTCTGATAGTGACATGACATTTGATGAAATGTATGAAGAGTTCTTAAGAATGCATGCTCACTGTAAGAGGCTCTCTAAAGAAAAGAAGAGACTAATTGAAGAAAATGATAAGTTGAAGACATCCAACTTGGAGTTTTCCGATCAATTAGAATCTTTTAAACAAGAGTCTACTAATACTCTTGATTCTTTATAGAATAAAATTGAATCATATAGGAAAGATGAACAAAAGTTAAAAACGGAAAACAATATGTTAAAGTCTAAGTTGGAAAGTTGTGAACATGAGAGAGTACAACTTAAGTCTTCTAAACTTAACTTAGAAAAAATGTTAGAACAATTTAAATCTGGTGCTAATATGTTAGATACACTAATCTACTCACAAAAGTATGGTAATGATAAAACCGGCTTAGGATATAAAGAAGAAAATATAAAAGTAGATAAAAAGACTAAGTATGTCTCATCTAGTACAAAGTTGCCGTATAATACAACAAAATCAACTTTGCATGCTACATCTTCTTCTACTTATATCAAGGAAAAAATACAACACACACCCACAAATATACACACGCATAAACATACATCTAGGCCAAATTTTGCATCTAGACAACCTAAAAATTATGCATATATATATATATAAGAATACAACTAGAAAGAATAAAATGTATCCAACATATTATGAACCTAAATATAGGCAACATTCATATAAGTCTTATAGAAATGCCTATGAACACACTTATATAGCGCCATTCAAGAAACAAAATTACATGCCTTATACACATTATAGAAATTGGCCATCATATAACGATTATCAACCATGGCGTAACGTGTATAACAATGCATCTTCACTTATGTGGAATGATCATCTATATGCTAATCCTTCTTATTTTCCAAATTATAATCGTGCTAAAAATGTGCCTAAAATGTATGTTCAAGTTTGGATACCTAAGGGATATCTAAACAAGAATAGTTCCCCTAACATTCAAGGACCCATATAAAGGGTACCTAAAACTGTGTCTCCATTGTAGGAAAAACGCAAAGAATGCAAGAAGGAGGCAAAGTCAAACAATCTGAAAACCAAATGGTTTTTAGATAGTGGATGTTCGAGGCATATGACGGGCAACCCCAAACTATTCATCGAATTGGAATATATCAAGAATGGAGGAAAAGTAAAATTCCGTGACAACAACAAAGGACAAGTTGTTGGAAAAGGGACAATTGGGACCCTAACACATTTAAAATACGAAATGTGTTGTTAGTAAGCAATCTCTCTTATAATTTACTTAGTATTTCTCAACTTATAGGTTGTGGTTATAATGTCTCTTTTCTTCCCAATTCTTGTGATATAATAAATGAAAACAGAGAAACAGTTTTAAAAGGAAATAGAGACGGTAATATTTATACTCTTACCTTATATAACATATTAAATGCTAAGGTTAAGTGTCTAATATCACTTGACTTAGATGTGAATTTATGGCATAGAAGATTAGGCCATATAGGAATTTCAACCATTAAGAAATTATCTAAGAAGAATTTAATTAGAGGAATGCCTAAGTTAGACTTAGATAATTTTCAAATGTGTGAAACATGTATTAAAAGAAAACACACTAAAGGAACATTAAAACCGAAACATGAAGTGAGTACTAGTCATGTACTAGAATTTCTTCACTTAGACTTATTTGGTCCAAGTAGGACAAGAAGTCAAGGTGGATACTACTATTTGTGTGTCATAGTAGATGATTATTCACGCTACACATGGACATTGTTCTTAACACACAAAGACGATGCTCCATTAGCAATCGAAACTCTTATTAAGCATCTTGAAAACATTTACGAAGAAAATGTTAAAAGGATTAGAGTGATAGAGGTGGAGAATTTAGACACGAAGATGTAATCAAATTTTGTGAACTACATGGAATTAAAATATGAATTCTCACCACCTAGAACACCACAACTCAATGGAGTTGTTGAATGTAAAAATAGAACAATTCAAGAAGTTGCTAGGACAATGCTTTGTAAAAATAAATTACCTAAATATTTATGGGCTTAAGCTGTTAGTCGTGCATGCTATATTATAAATAGGCTTACCATTAGAAAGAAGTTAAATAAAATGCCTTATGAATTGCTAAAAAATAGACAACCTAAGATAGATTATCTTAAAGTATTTGGATGTAAATGTTTTGTGCTGAACTCTAAGGATAATTTAGATAAATTTGAACAAAAGTCTATTGAATGCATATTTGTTGGGTATTCAACTAACTCAAGAGCATATAGGTGTTATAATCCTGCATCTAGAAAACTAATTGAGTCTATACATGTGAAATTCAATGAAAATGCACGCTTTGAAGTTAGTAATAAAACTCAACATAAACCTGAAAATAATGTTGAAACTATGTTTGATGATGATGTATTACTTGAGCCTATAATTGATCATCTAGAACCAATTCCCTCTGAACAAGATATGCATGAACCCTTAAATGAAATAAATGAAGAGACTTTGCAATTGGAAGATACTAATGATCCAATTACATATGATAATATTCATACAAATGAAACATTTGAACAAGATGAGGGTGAACCAAGTCAATCTAGGAATTGGTGGCATCCTAGAGAGTTTATCATTGCGGATTCAAGTGTTGGAGTTAGAACACGTAAAAATATAAGTCAAGTTGAAGGGCATAGCTTAATTTCACAATTAGAACTTAAGAATGTAAAGGAAGCCTTAGGTGACATATCATGGATAGATGTTATACATGATGAATTGAACCAATTTCCAAGGAACAACGTGTGGGACTTAGTACCTAAACCTGAAGACAAGTCTATAACATGAACTAAATGGGTCTTTAGGAATAAAATGGATGAACAAGTAAATATTACAAGAAATAAGGCTAGACCAGTCGCACAAGGTTATAATCAACAAGAAGGAATAGATTATGAAGAAACTTTTGCACTCATTGCACGACTAGAAGCAATTAGATTGTTACTTGCGGTTTCAAGTCTAAGAAATATTAAGCTCTTCCAAATGGATGTCAAGAGTGCATTCTTGAATGGATACATCCAAGAAGAGGTGTTTGTCAAACAACCTCCTTGATTCGAAGATCCAAAGAATCCTAACCATGTTTAGAAGCTTAAGAAAGTTTTATATGGTTTGAAACAATCTCCAAGAGCTTGGTATGATAGATTTGTAAACTTTCTTATTGAAAATAATTATCAAAGGGGTACCATCAACAGCACATTATTTCTAAGAAGAAAATATAATGACTTGTTAATAGTTCAAATATAAGTAGACGATATTATCTTTGGTTCAACCAACCCTACCTTAGTAAAAGACTTCGAAGAGTGTATGAAGTCAGAATTTGAAGTGTCGATGGTAGGAGAATTGAACTACTTCTTAGGCCTTCAAATCAAACAAACCCCTCAAGGAATTTACATTATCCAACTTAAGTATGTCAATGATACGATTAAGAAGTTTGGCTGTGAAGAGTTGAAACCTACAGCTACCCCCATGAGTGTTAGCACCAAACTTGAAAATGATGAAAATGGTAAACCTTTTGATGACACAGTTTATAGGTCTATGATTGTCTCATTGTTATACTTAACTGCATCAAGACCTGATATCATATTTAGTGTGTGCATGTGTGCTAGGTTTCAATCTTGTCCTAAGGTATCACATTACAATGAAGTGAAAAAGATCTTTAGATATCTTAAGCATAAACCTCACATAGGACTTTGGTATGATAGAAACACTAAGATGGAATTGTACGCATATAATGATGTTGATTATGGTGGCTGCAAGTTAGATAGAAAATCCACTAGCAGTACATGTCAGTTCATAGGAACCAACTTGATCTCTTGGTTTTCTAAAAAGCAAGCTAGTGTACCCTTTCTACCACTGAAGTCGAGTATATTGCTGTGAGTTTATGTACTACCCAAATACTTTGGCTTAAACAGCAACTTAGTGATTTTAGCATTAAAATGAAAAAGATTCTAATTTTCTGCGATAGCACAAGTGCAATCAATCTTTCTCGGAATCCGATGCTTCATTCTAAGGCCAAACAAATTGAGGTGCGATACCACTTCCTTAGAGATCATGTTCAAAATATGGATATAGTTATAAACCGTATAAGAACTGATCACCAAACAACTTAATAAAGCCACTTTTGAAAACTTACGAGCCAAGTTAGGTATGATGACTTACTATACCATTGTATAGTTTTATCTTTTGCATGATTTGCAAAATAAAGAGGGAGATAGAATAAGAACATGATTTGAGTTGGTTGGTAAGTCATGCTAAGTTTCAAATGGTATAAGTTGAGCATAGGTCAAGGGAGAGAGTATAATTTGAGGGGGAGAGTATAAGTTGAGAGGGAGCGTAACAAAGTTTGATAAAAAATTGGTTATAAGTTGTGACATTAAAATCATGTTAGGTTATTTTGAAAATCATCCAAAAGGGAGAGAATGTTGAGAAATATGTTTGGATAATTTTCAAAGGCATGATTTTAAGTGGTGAATACTTAAAAATGTCACACATGATGTTATATGTGATTAAAAGTTGAAAAAGTTGAAAAAGTTGACATCGATCTCTCAGGTAGGTGCACATCGATCGATATATGTACATAGATCTATCACATCAATCGATCCATGTAAGGCAGTGAAAGTTCAGGACCTTACTGTGAGACATTGATCTCTAAACCTGAGACACATCGATCGATCGATGTACATCAAACTCTCACTTTGATCGATCGACATAGGTCAGAGACAAAACCCAAACCTTTCTACGAGACATCGATCTCTGAAGCTGAGGCACTTCGATCGATCGATGTCTAGGGTTTTTAGAAATAATTTTCTAAAATGTGTTAAAATTGTTGTTTTCATTGGTATATGATTTATACATGCTCATTATGTGAATCTTATATGATTTTGATTATTTTAAATGTATTGTGGCTAACGTACCTTGGAAGTTTCTACAACTTACCAAAATGGGTAAAATTGGTATTTTGTGTTTTATAGGAACATCACATAGTGAAAATATTTCAAGGGTGTATTCTTATACTATTTATCATGATAAAGGTGATATCATGATTATTTCTTACCATCCGGGTCGTATTTGGAGTTTTCATATACCAGGGGTATTTTGGTCATTTTATCCTTGAGGGTATTTTTGGTAATTTTCACTCAAGGAATCTCTTGAGAATATTATTATCTTCATTCTGGAGCTTATTTATTATTAATTTGAAGATGATATGGTGATTCTTTATTTTATTCTCTCACATGATGATATTACTGACTATAGCTGGATATGCGATGATTTGAGATGTCACATTCTATTTTTTCTTGAAGACCTTCTTATATATGTTATAAGAGCATATTTACAATCATTATACAGATAATTTAATGGTGTCAAAGGTGTGTAAATGTTCACTACATGCAAGAAGAAATATTGGGAATTTCGGTGTTACACGTTGACATAATCTTGTCAACTATTATCTATTAATTTCTCTTCAAAAATCTGAGTTGCTACACATATTTGTATGATGAAAAACGTTTATGAGCAGGAGGAGGTGCTACATTATTCATTTTATGAGTTGGTGACAAGTGGACCAACCAAAAAGGAGCTAGTTGGCAAAATTGCCAACTTGGAATTTTCTAAATATAGCCAACGGCTATATGGCCATGGTTGGCAGATTTTTGAGTCAAAATGGAGTTCTCAAATGTCCTATTATTGTGCTTAAAGTTGGGGATATTTTGGTGGTATTATCCTTTCTTATTTTATTAAGCAAAATCAAAATTTATTTTTGAAAAAAAAGGAAGTAGCCAACGGCTACTATGATGATTCTTGGAGCTGAATTTTTGAATTTGTCAAATGCCCACATGCCTATTATCTTGCCAAAGAGTTGAGAAGATAATGGAGTTGTTATGGCTATTATCTTTGGATATTATCTTCACATTTTAAGACTATTTCAAGGTTAAAAAAATCGGCCAAGTGTAGTGCCAAGGTGGACCAATCATTTTGTCTTATTTTGCCAAGTGTACAAGGCCAACCAATGATGAGAAGACATTTGGATTTGATGATGAAGATGGTGACACATTGGAAGTCTTATCTCCAAGGCTCAAATCACACTATAAATAGAGGCAATGGTGAAGAAGATGAAACACACTTGTAGCTTATAAGCATTTGTTGAATTGTCTAGCTATCATCTTCTTCTTGTTGTTGTTCTTGTTCCATTCTTTGTAGCAAAGGTGTTCTTGTTGTTTTTGTTGTGCTACAAGCCTCTTGAGCTTCATTTGTAAGATTGATTAGCCATTCTTATAAGGCTATATCAATGGGTGGTAGAGGTGTTGCAACTAAGTGTTGCTTAGAAGGTGATTATCCAAGTCTTGAATAGGGTTGGTGTATAACCCAAGAATCAAGCTTGGTTCTTGTTGTAAGGTGATTCATTTGATAGTGAAATCCAAGGAAAGGTGTTCCTTAGTACTGGAGTAGGTCACATTGACCGAACCAGGATTCATTTTTGTTTTCTGCCTGTTTTATTGCAGTTTTCACACAACTTCTCACAATTTGAAAAAATATCTAAACACTTTCAAAATTCGTGATTTTTGGTGGAGTTATACTTCAGACTGTTAGCTTTCGTTTTCAACAAGAATCACTTGATTTGAGCAAGGGAAAGTTAGTCTTTCAATCTTTGAAGAATAACTGCTCTAATCTGGCTGTAATCTAACCAGTTTTGAGAAAATTTAAATTCTGTATTTATCAAGAATTGTTTAAGGTCGATGCCTTTTGAAAACTTCATCTACACATCTTGAGGAGTCTTTTGATATAAAGATCAACCTTTTTGGTTTATTATTCAAAGAGAAACACGTTTTTCAAAAGCATCAACTTTCTGTCAAGTTCTGTCCAGATTGACCATCTAAATCTTTTTATTTGTTTGAAGGGTCAAATGATCTTATTTTTGTCTGATATTTGGAAAGAGTCTTGTTAGCACATTAAAATTGAATTATGGAAAGTTTCATAATTTTTGAAGTTGTGTACAATTAGTTTTGAATTTTTCAAAAATGGGTTCTGAATCTGAGGCATTTTCAGATTCTGTTTTCAAAGGAGATTTTTACAAAGGGTTGTAGTGTAATTTCCGATAACCACTATTCACCCCCCCTCTAGTGGTATCTGTCCCCAATGCTGTTTGCAAACGTCAGAAATCACTATATGACCTTAAGCAGGCAAGTAGGTAATGGAATGACTATTTATTTGTTGTCTCAGGGATTCCAAAAATCTAAGAATGATTATAACATGTTTACCAAGAAATCTTTAGATTCTTTTTTAGTGTTGCTCATTTATGTTGATGATATCATAGTGGCCAGAGATTCTATGTTCCAGATACAACAACTTAAAGACCATTTACATTCTACATTTCAGATAAAAGATTTAGGAATCCTAAGATACTTTCTAGGACTGGAGGTGGTAAGGTCTCGGGGGCGATCATGATTTATCTGAGAAAGTATACAATGGAATTGTTAGAGGAAACATGTTTCTTGGGTGCTTAACCTGCATTAACTCCTGTGGAGCAAAATCTGAAACTGAACATAATGATTCACCATTGTTCCTGATGTATCTTGTTACAGAAGAATAATTGGAAAACTGTTGTATCTTAATATTACTAGGCCTGACATATCTTATAGTGTTCAACAGTTGAGTCAGTTTTTAGACACTCCTACAAAATAGCATATGAAAGCTGTTTATAGATTGTTGGGATAATTGAAAGGGAATCCAGGTCAGGGCTCGCTGTTTCCTAGTATAGGGTCAAAATTGCTCAAGGCTTATGCAGACTCATACCAGGGTGGCTGTTCAAATACCAAAAGATCTATTACAGGATATTGCATGTTCTTTGGCAATGCATTGGTGTCTTGGAAGGCCAAAAAGCAAACCACTATATCTAAGTCATCTTCAGAGGAAGAATATAAGCCACTTGTGCAGCAACACGTGACATACAATGGTTACTGTGTCTGTTGAAGGATCTGGGGGTAAAACAGGATCAGCCTGTGGAATTATTCTCTCACAACAAGAGTGTAATTTATATAGTTGAGAATCCTGTGTTTCATGAGAGGACAAAGCATATAGAAGTGGATTGTGATGTTGTTAGAGATAAATTTCAGGAAGGTATGATTAAACCAATGCATGTGAAGACAGAATATCAAATGGCAGATTTATTCATTAAAGCATTGAGCTCACACGGATTGCAATTCTTGACTTCAGCTCTGGGGTGTGCAACATTTACAAGAAGTCATAATTGAGGGGGTGTGGAAGATAATGGGTTAGCAGAGTATAAGAAAGGAAAGAGAAGATGCATCAGCTTGGCAAAGGTGGATTAGTGAAGAAGTTAGCTCAAATACACAAGGGAGTTGGCATGCTTGGAACGTATGGCACGCTTAACGACTTGGCACACTGGCGGGTGAAGGAAAGTTGGTGTGCAGATATTGTAGCGAACCAAATTTCCATTTACACATGCTAATTAGATTCTAGTTGATTCTATAACTAATATAAATACTTAGTATGATTGTAAATATCAGTTAGAATGAAGAAGATAGAAAAATTTCTCAAAACATGTTAGATTATGTTAAGTTTTGATGATTTGCACAATTGACACTCAGAAGCCTGGATAAGGCGCCTAATATAAAGTGTTCAAAGGTCAGTATACTTTGAACGCCTACATAAGGCGCCTAATGTAAAGTGTCTGGAGACCAGTTCACTTCGAACGCCTACATAATGCACTTCATGTGAAGTTTTTGGAGTCTAGTACACTTCAAACGCCTACTTTAGGCACTTTACGTGTCAAGCTATAAAATAGCACACTTTGAATGCCTAAACAGGCTCTTCATGTGTGTTACAAAGTGAAATGGATGTTTCCCCCTAAAATGGGCACGAATATCAAGATACGTTTGACAAAAACTCAGAATTACTTCGAACAAGTATGAAGGCTGAGATTAGGTGCTTCATGTGATATTGAATAAGTGCTTCTTATTCACTTAAAGCGCTTCATGTCACATTGAACGCTAGTTCAAACATACGTTAGGTGCTCTATGTCACATTGAACGCCTGTTCCTAGAACACATGAGACTCTTCATGTGACCCAACGTTACAAATGTTTTATGCAGCACTTTCTAATGTTTACTTGACATTTGTATCCTCCTTTTTAGTGTAACATCAATGGTTCTTCTCTGACTTTGGAGAATTCTTTCTTTCCTCTTTGAGCTTTCAACAAGAAGCTTCCTCAAGATGTTTTAATCCATCCAAGAGAAGATCTCCAAAGATGAACACATGTCATCACAAAGAGAAAAAATCCATTATTGTCTCCTGCAACCTTGTCAATGGCTATAATATGATAAAACAAGGGTTTTCATCTCACTTTGATCTTCAAATTTCTACTAAGAGCTCTCAAGTTTCTCTCAAACTTTAAATCTCAAAATAGTTGTATTATTGTGGATTTTACTTTATTTGTGAGAGTGTGATTTGTAAAGAAGAAGAGTCTTCTACTTGAGTGAAGATTTGTAAGGACCAAAGTGTAGATCGTTGGTCAAGAAGCAATGGTGCTTTTTGTTTGATTAAATCCCGACCTTGGAGGGTTAGCAAATGGTGTTGTGGTGCACCATACTCCCAACAAGAATTCTCTGAGGAGCAAGGAAGTTCTTTGAAGGCTAGATTTCAAGGGGTTGGCTTTTCTTGTTTGTGGTCTAGACGTGTGGCCTAGTTTCTTACGTTTAAGTTTTTCTTTGGTTGTTGTTTTCCCCAAAAGAAATAACAATCCCCATTCGAAATCCTTCTTGTGAATAACCAAGAAGGTAGAGGAGTATAGTCATTTGACTTGAACCTCTATATATCTCGTGTTCTTTACGCTTCCACAAGTTTATTAATTTTTAAAAAAACACACCCAATTATAGATTTGTTCTCATATACGAAAATATTCATAAAAATATCTATACTTGGTGAACACACTATTCAACCCCCTTCTAGTGTGTTCTAAAGGACCTACAATTGGTATCCGAGCGAAATCTTGAGTGTTTGATTTCATATAGCAAGATTTGATCTTTGAAAGTATGGATCCCTTTAGTTTTGAAGATGTTGGTTCTCAAAGTGGTATAAGAGTCACTACTCCCTTCTATCTCAAGCGTACATGTCAGGGTACCTATGTTTGACCCTCTAAGCTGCCCACTATGGAAATCAAATATGAAAGCATACCTTCGCTCTTGTGGGTATCGTATATGGAGAGAGGTGTCAAAAGGTTCTACCATTCCTTTTGATGTTGATGATCCTACTCCAGAAGAGAAGTTACAATTTGCCATAAATAGCAATGCTCTTGGTATTTTGAATAGCTCTCTATCACCAAATGAGAGATCACAAATACAAGGTGTCCAATCCGCCATGAATCATGGACAAAGTTGGAGATGATCTATGAGGGAACATCTCAAGTGATGAAGGCAAAAAGGAGACAACTAATAAAACAATTCTACAATTTCAATGTCCCAAAAGGTGAAAAGGTCGAAGAGTCTATTCAACGGTTCACCAAGCTTGTCAACTTACTCACAACAGTTGTTAAGAAAATTGAACAAGAGGATCTCAACAATTGCTTACTAAAATGTTTAGGAATAGAGTGGAACGCAAATGTGACGGTCATTAAGGAATCAAAGGATCTAAAGATGATCACTCTAGATGAGCTTTATGGTAATCTCATCACTTATGAGATTCATCTTGAAGCTCAAGAAAAGAATGATCCTATCCGAAGTTCATCAAAGGCACTTGCATGCGAATCGAATGAGTCAGACGATGAAGTTGGACTTCTCGTTTGAAGGTTTAGAAGATTTGCAAGAAAGAATGAGGATGAAGCCAAGAGGTCCATCATAGAAAAATTCTCTAAGAATAAAGACAAGGTGAAGGACCAAGATGATAAATGCTATAAATGTGGAAGATATGGTCCCCTCATGAAAGATTGCCAAGTTAAAGATCAGCATTCAAAAGATAAGAATGCCATCTACCAAATGAAAAAGTCTTTGCAAGCATAAGTAGCTCATTGGGAGAGTGTCTTATCCAGATCCAAGAGCAAAAATGAAAATAATGAGAATCTAGCCCTCACAGGAATTTTCAATGGTGATCTTGACAAGGAATTCCATTCACTCATGGCCATCGAGGACGACATGGAGGTATGCACTACATCCTCACATTATAGATTACAAGATGTAATGGATGATTTAGTGCAAGAAAATGATTTATTAGAAATGAAATAAAAACATGTTAAAAAGGATTTTAAAGCATGCATATATGAATAATATGACATGTTAGAAAATCACATTGCATTACAACTTGAGCATGACATCTTATTAACCATGCATATGATTGCACTAGAAGAGAAGCATGATTTTATCATGCATTTCTAGTTAAACCCTTGGGAAAAAGAAAAATTCTCTAAGGGAAAGTGCTAAAAAGGTTGAGATAGTTAAAGATGCATCTACATTGAGCTTGAAAGCTAAAATTAAACCTAGTGTCATGTATCCATCTAAGAAGGGAAAATCAAAGGAACAAACATCACTTATAAAGCAGCCTAAAGCCTCCTTGAAGAAGCAGAGGCACATGCCTAAGAGTAACGCAAAGTCACCAAAGGTGTCAAAAACTTTTGTTGAATCCCTAAAAATAACTCAACCTTGATTCCATAAAGTGTCATCCCAAAATGGGAACCACGGAATGCACCATTGCACAATCATGGTAAGCATTCTTACCCAAACAAACACATTCCTAAATGTTTTTATTGTATTAAAAAGGATCATGTAGAAAGAGTATGTAGAGCCAAAAATAATTAAAATCTTGCGTGGGTGCCTAAAGGCGAAGTGAAGGTAACTAACCTTCAAGGACCCAAAATAAAAAGGGTACCAATATCATATGGTTCTTTTGTAGGCCCTAGCGCTAAATGGAGAAAGCGAAGACAAGAAGGTCAAATGGGTCGTAGACAGTGGGTGTTCCAACGATATTGACGGGAGATAAAAAAGCTAATTCATAGACTAACTATGCAAGATGGAGGAATAGTCCACTTTGGAGGTAGCAAAGGCCAAATCAAAAGATATGGTATTGTGGGTAACAACTCCTTCTCTCTTAGTGGCATTCTATATGTTGTTGGATTAAAGTTTAACTTGATAACCGTCAGTCAATTGTGTGATGCTAATTATGAGGTTATTTTTGAAAAAAAAGTGCATTGTGAAAAAGGATAACATTATTTTATTTGAGGCTTTGAGATTCAAAAACATTTACAAACTTAGCATCAATGATTTGGTTTCACAAAATATATCTTGCCTAGTTTCCAAAAATGACTTGACGCAACTAGACTTGGTGCAACTATGGCATAGACGTCTCGGACGCGTATGTTTCAAAACATTTAAATTTATTTGCAAAAACAAAAAGGTCCGAGGACTTCAAAAAATGAGTTTCGAAAACCAAGACTTATGTGACACTTGTCAAAAGGCAAAGCTTGTGAAAACAAACTTTAAACCAAAAACAAACATATCCACCTTCAAACCCCTACAATTACTACATATGGATTTGTATGCGGATGGTGGAACTAAAAGTTTAGGTGATAAAAATTATACCTTCATAGTATTAGATGACTATACTCGTTATACATGGGTGATGTTTCTTGCAAAGAAAAATGATGCATGTAGTGAGTTTATTAATTTGAGTAGACGATTGGAAAATCACATGGGTGACACCATTAAAACCATACGAAGTGATCGTGCTGGTGAGATTAAAAGGTTTTGTAAATCCAAAGGATACACACATAACCCTGTGGCTCCTAGAACTCCACAACAAAATGTTATAGCCGAAGGAAAGAATAGAACTCTACAATAAATGTGTAGGACAATGTAAAATGAGTTTGGTTTGTCCAAGTATTTTTAGACCGAAGCGGTATATTATGCTTGTCCTGTGATCAATCGCGTATATTTAAGACCTTACCTAAATGTGATACCTTATGAGCTTTGGAATGATAAAGTTCCCAATATTGGGTATTTCAAAGTGTTTGGGTGTAAGTGTTTCATACTTAAGTCTAAGGACACTTTGGACAAACTTGACCTCAAAGCGGATGAAAGTATCTTTTTAAGTTATGCCTCAAATAGTAAAGCATTTTTTGTTTTCAACGAAAGGAGTCAAAAGGTGGAAGAATCAATCCATGTTAAGTTTAATACGTCACTTAATGATGAACCTAAACTTAATGAGGATTGTGAAGAAAATGAAGTTGTTGCTCCTCAAGAAGAAATTCTTGAAGGCATTCCAACGGTTGCTCATCAACAAGAAATTGTAGATAAGTCTTCAAATAGAAACATCTTCATTGAATTAAGACTAGAACCCACTGAAGGTACTCCTCCACTAAGTGTCCATTAACATAGTGAGTCAAATAGAAATATTTCTTATAATCGTCTTGTTGATACACAAATGTTGAAAATGCGTCTCATATTCCGTAAAATGATGATCATTTAAATTGTGATGATTCGTCTCTTCCGGAAAGTGATCATGAAGAAGTTGAAGGAGAAGTCTAAAACCTTTCTAGATCATTCAAGTATAAAAGCTCTCATCTACACGAGTTGGTCATAGGTGATTTAAATAGGGGTATCACTACACAAAGGCAATATAGAGAGAACGCATTTGTTTCTCTCATAGAGCCTAAAAATATTAAGGACGCACTTCTTGATGAAAATTGGATCTTGGCAATGCAAGAAAATAAAACCAATTTGAAAGAAGTGATGTTTGTGAGTTAGTTCCCAAACCACTTGACCATCCCATCATTGGTACAAAATGGATATTCTGTAACAAGATGGATGATCAAGGAAATGTCATTAGAAATAAAGCTCGACTAGATGCTCAAGGATACCTTCAAGAAGAAGGTATTGACTTTGATGAGACATTTGCACCCGTAACACGAGTTGAAGCAATTAGAATGTTGTTGACATATGCTTGCTATAAAGATTTTAAACTTTACCAAATGGATGTTAAATCCGCCTTTTTGAATGGTGTTATTCAAGAAGAGGTGTATGTTGCACAACCTCCTGGGTTTGACTATCATGACTTACCACATTATGTATTTAAACTTAAAAAGGATCTTTATGGCCTTAAACAAGCTCCAAGAGCTTGGTACGAGAGGCTAAGTACTTTTCTTTTGAATAATGGATTTTCAAGGGGTAAAGTTGACACTACTTTGTTTATCAAAGAACAAAGCAAAAATAAAATGATTATACAAGTATATGTTGATGATATCATTTTTGGTGCTATTAACAATTGTCTTTGTGAGCAATTTGCTAGCTTAATGCAAGGTGAATTCGAGATGAGCATGATGGGCGAGCTTACTTACTTTCTTAGACTTTAAATCAAGCAAACTCAAGAAGTTGTGTATATCTCTCTAACCAAATACACAAAGGATTTGCTCAAAAAGTAGAATTCTGGTGAAGGAAGGGAAGTAAACACTCCAATGAGCACAAGAGTGAAGCTTGACAAAGATGAGAAAGGAGAGCACATCAAGATAACCTTGTATCGTGGCATTATAGAAGTCTACTTTAATTAACTGCAAGTAGACCGGATATACTACATGCAGTGCGCTTATGTGTTAGATTTCAAAGTGATCCTAAGAAAATGCATCTAGTTAGGGTAAAACGTATTCTTAGAAACCTTAGATGTACTTTGAAATTTGTATTATTTTATCCCAAAAATGCATATTTTGATTTAAGAGAATATTATGACTCCGATCATTCGGAAAGTCTTGTTGATAGAAAGAGCACATCCGAGACTTGTCAATTTCTCGGTGATTGTTTTGTCTCTTGGTTTTCCAAGAAACAAAATATTGTTTCTCTTTCTACGACAGAATCCGAATATGTGTCGGCTGCCTCTTGTTGTGCACAATTGTTATGGATGACCAACACTTTAAATGATTATAACAGTCACTTCTCCAAAGTGACTATTTTGTGTGATAACACGTCTGCTATCGATATTGCACAAAATCTAGTTCACCACAATCATACTAAGCACATTAAAGTGAGATATCATTTCATCCATGATTGTGTACAAAAGAATTTGGTCAGCGTGGAATTTGTTCCAACACATGACCAATTAGCAGACATCTTTACAAAACCCTTTCCTAGTGATGTATTTGCATCATTAAGAAGCAGTCCAGGGTTACTTAACAAGGGTTGAATTTCACCCGTCAGGAGTTCCAACGAGAAAATTTTAAAATTCTCAAGCTCAGCACACATAAAGCGCTTTATCTGATTTAGTTCAAGCGTTCAATGTAACATTAAGCGCATGATTTGAAGAATGTCACTCGTTCGATGTGACTTTAAGCGCTTTATGTATTTAAACCAGTCGTTCGAAGTTGTATTAAGCGCTTTATGCAAATTGTATCACTCGTTCGATGTGACTTTAAGCGCTTTATGTATTCAACTACAACCGTTCAAAGTCACTTTAAGCGCTTCATCCTTGTTTATGAAGTCATTTGAAGTGACATAAGGGGTGCTTAAACCTAGTTTTTCCTTGTCAAATCAAGTGCCCTTCACTTTTAGCGCCAATTAAGTGACATTGACTCCTGCCGACATCTTTTTCCTCTTCCCCATGTCCATCACATTCCCTTCACACGTTTCCTTATTCAATCCCACTTCCCCATTTCCATTTTAATCTCCCACCTCTTCATCTTCTCCAGTTCCCATGTGGCCATTGCCCCTACCTCTTCCACCTCTTCATCTTCCTCCTTAAAATCCCTTTTCCATTCTCATTTCATTTCACCATTTTTGTCAGGAAACACATATCTTTCCTCTATCCTCCAACAAACTCTGCGTTCCATTTCAACCAATCAATCTCTCTACTCAACTATTGCCTCTCAAGGACGTGGAGGTGCAAGCTCTTCAAGGCCTGTCCCAAGGGGACATAAATGAAAACTAACGACTGGCATTGTCGAACCCAAAAATCTCACATACATCCGCCAAGGTCTCTCCAAGGTTAACTTCTTTAGATGAAAAGAAATTTGATTCCATTGTCTAAAATCCACCTCCTAATGTTGTAAAAGTTACTCATCTGTCATTCCATTCCCTTATGCTTTATGAATAATAGAGGAGTAAAAACAGGCCTGCAGTGCCCCTCAAACTTATTCGCGTTAGTGACTTCAGCGAGGCGCACAACGCAAATCAAGTCATCACACACTTGGATCATCAGGGCTGGACACCTCTTTGGTCTAGACGTGACATGCAATCTTTCTCCAGAAACTACACCAGAATGTTCTATGACAACATGTGGATCACTCCACAATCTGAGCCTCAAGAATTCTCTTAGCACACCGTTGTCACTGGTACGCCCCTTGAGTTCTCAATAAGAAATTTGCGATCTCTAAGAGTAAGAAATGAGGGACTAAGTGACTTCTCCGATTTGACTGGAGTGACAAATACGGAGTATGTGAGTAGGACGTTAAGTTTGATCTGGAATATTTTCCAACAAAGAAAACTCAGAACATGCCTCTGGTAAATAGCATTCTGTTGGTTGTGGTGACTTACTGTGTCAATGGTAAAGCAACTAGAAATCCAAGAAATATGGACTTCTACGTCACTTATTGTATCAAGCATGAGACACAGTTAAACTTGGGATGGATAATGGTAGAACTGATGTTGGCCACTCTCCAGAAGGGCTCAAAGGTCCCTGCCCTTTGCAAATGTTGTCACTATTTTAATGAAGTCTAGAGGTATTGAGATACCTGATGGAGAAATGACAAAGGTGACAAAAATGGATTACTATGATAATTTTAATATTGCCCAAGCGGTCTATTCACAGCAGAGTCAAGCCACCACAATTCCTGACATTGTGGACGAGGTCGACCTCAAGATGGTGAGGGTGGTAGCAGTGACCCTAAATTGCTATCACGAATTCAGTCATTCGAACAAACTGTTCAACAGTTGGAGCTTCGTGATGTAGATCCCAAGACTTGGTATGCATAGAACGAATACCGTATGACAGTCTTCAAGAATGCCATCTTGAACTGAATCCGTACAATTCCCCTCAGATTTTGATGAATTAGGGGGAGAAAGTGGTGGTGGTGCTGGTGGCCCAACAAGTGGTTTTGCCAATTTTACAACTGGTGGATTTGAATTTGGTAGTTTTCAATCTTGTGGTGGAGATGCTGGTGCTAGCGGTGCCGGAGGCGTATGGTGATAGTGAATTGCTTTGCTCTGTTTTTTAAATGACAATTGTTTTGTTAATGATGATATGAGTTTTTGTGATGATGAGAGTATAAATGAAGTGTGATTTTCAGTTTCTATTATGAAATGTGATGATGTTGATTCATTGTTAAAATTATTATAATTCATCATATTTATCGAGAAAAACCTTTAGGCACAATGTGAGGGGGAGCATAAGTTAAGGGAGAGTTAACTTTAGATGTTATGCTAACTCTGAAATCATCAAAAAGAGAGAGAATGTTAGAATATGTTAAGTTTTGATGATTTACACAATTAACACTTAAAACGCATAGATGAGGCGCCTAATGTGAAGTGTTCAAAGCTCAGTATACATTGAACACCTATATAAGGTGCCTAATGTAAAGTGTCTGGAGACCAGTGCACTTCAAATGCCTACATAAGGCGCTTCATATGAAGTGTTTGGAGTCAGTACACTTCGAACGTCTATTCTAGGTGCTTTATGTGTCAAGCTGTAAAATAGCACACTTTGAATGCCTAAACAGGTGCTTCATGTGTGTTATAAAGTCAAATAGACGTTTCCCCCAAAATCGCTACAAATATCAAGTTACTTTTGACCAAAACTCAGAATTACCTTGAACAAGTATGAAAGTTGAGATTAGGCGCTTCATGTGACTTCGAACGAGTTCTGCTGCCCACTATAGGCACTTCATGTAACATTAAACAAGTGCTTCTTATTCACTTAAAACGCTTCATGTCACATTGAGCGCCAGTTCAAACATAATTTAGGCGCTCCATGTCACATTGAACGTCTGTTCATAGAACACATAAGGATCTACATGTGACCCAACATTACAAATGTTTTATGCTGCACTTTCTAATGTTTGCTTGAAATTTGTATCCACCTTTTTAGTGTAACATCGCAGGTTCTTCTCTCACTTTAGAGAATGCTTTCTTTCCTCTTTGAGCTTTCAACAACAAGCTTCCTCAAGAAGTTTTCATCTATCAAAAGAAGATCTCTAAAGATGAAAACATGTCATCACAAAGAGACAAAATCCATTATTGTCTCATGCAACCTTGTCAACGGCTATAATGTGATACAACAAGGGTTTTCATATCACTTTGATCTTCAAATTTCTACTAAGAGCTCTCAAGTTTCTCTCAAACTTTTACTCTCAAAATAGTTGTATTATTGTGGATTTTACTTTATTTGTGAGAGTGAGATTTGTAAAGAAGAAGAGTCTTCTTCTTGAGTGAAGATTTGTGAGGAGCTAAGTGTAGATCGTTGGTCAAGAAGCAATGGTGCTTCTTGTTTGAAGAAGTCGAGACCTTGGAGGGTTAGCATATGGTGTTGTGGTGCACCATACTTTCAACAGGAGTTCTTTAAAGAGAAGGAAGTTCTTTGGAGGCTAGACTTCAAGGGGTTGACTTTTCTTGGTTGTGGTCTAGGCATGTGGCCTAGTTTCTTACGTTGTAAGTTTTACTTTAGTTGTTGTTTCCCCCCCAAAAGAAATAACAATCCCATTCAAAATCCTTCTTTTGAAAAACTAAGAAGGTAGATGAGTAGAGTAATTTGACTTGAACCTCTATATATCTCGTGTTCTTTACGCTTCCGCAAGTTTATTAATTTTTAAAAGAACTCACCCATGTATAGGTTTGTTCTCATACACGAAAATATCCAAAATGATATCCATACTTGGTGAACACACTATTCAACCCCCCTTCTAGTGTGTTCTAAGAGACCTAACAAAACTGCTCTTGTTCATTGAGTTGCGCTCTTTGGCACCATTTGTTCAACATTCTAAAATTCTGTTGAGTTTTGTTCGTTTTGATTCGTGATTACTTTGCTATAATGTGTTAATTCAGCTTACGAAGTGATTTTATCAATCATATGTGACAATATTCCTTATTTTCTGATGTTCGAAATAGATCATAATTCACTTTTGAGGTTTGACAATTTTATTCAAATATATAAACAACGTGTTTCTTGGTGCTGGATTTGACATGGTCAATATCCTTTTTGTGATTTATCTTTGGGAGGATTTATCTACGGGAAGCGTACATGAACTATTTTAAGGATGATGAATGTTATGTCATGAATAAAGACCTGAGTTAATGGGACTCAATGTCAGTTTGTTACGCTTAAGGTTATGTGTCGTGTTTAGGTTGAACGAAAACACAAACATGTTATACTTAGATTATTGTCTATGTAAAAATGTAAAAGGAAAAAAAACGTCTCATGCTTATTGGAAGTATTAACAAAAGTGCTGCAACTGTACAACTTTTAGTGCCAAGATTGCATTGTCTTGATCTTGGGATATGAGGATATGTTTGTGAAACATAATATAATAGGATTTTCATGAAATGCGGGCAAAATTTAGCACATCTATCGATTTTCAGTTTATTGTTCTGCTTATAAAATTTGACAGCATCATGTTTGGTTTCATTTGAAGTGAGTATTCTCAACGATTTGGTATGATAAAGTATCAATATTGATGATATATGACGTAAATATCTCTTGGAAAATTTCATTTTTCTGTATGATAAAAATATAAAAGAAAAAAAACTGTATAAAATCATATCGAAGCATGTGCATGTCAAAGATAATACTCAAGTAGTTCAAGGAGGTAAGCGTTTGATGGAAAAGGTGATTGAGGGTGATGAATGCTGTGTAAAGGTAGAGATCATCTGATTGGAGGTTTAATATTTAAAAATTTATTTTGTGGATGGTTAGTGAAGGAGCGGATTGATGGTGTTGAGCTGAGAATTCTGTAGGTGGTATGCTGAAGATAGCACTTACGCGCAGAAGAAGAAGACAAGGACGTGGGAAGCATTTTAAACGTGTGATATTTCGATTATGTCCTTTTAGTTAGAATGTGATATGTTTAAGTGCAAGGACATTCTTGTAATTTTGGTGGAGCGGTTACTCCTTATTCCTGAGAAGTTTCTTATATGGCATGTTCGATGTTTTTGATTCTCAGTTTTTAATTGAATGAAATATCTCCTTTGTTTACATATTTTGCTCTCTCTTCAATCTCCTTCCTTGGCTCCTCGATTGCTCTGTTGTTGGATGTGATATAATTAGTCAGTTCAACTCAATTCTTAGTGATTGCTGCTAATCTGTTTGCTGTGACCTTGATCACACGAGCATTGGATCAAACTTTTACATAGTATCAGAGCCTATGTTCCGATTCTGATGAATTTGGTACATTCATGGCTAACAATCAAAATTCACCGAGCTCCTCAAACAGTGCTGCAAATTTCACACATACGGATCCCACAGAAGATCCACTATACATACATCCAATCGATAGTCCCTCACTTGTGCTCTTCAACATTTGTTAGATGGAAACAACTTTCACAACTGGAGTAGGGCCTTTCGAAGAGCCCTATAATCTAAGAACAAGGTAGGCTACGTGACAGGTATGGTTCCTAAACCTACTGAGATGAATCGTGGGTATGCTACCTGTACCAAGACAAATAATATGGTTGCATCTTGGATTGTTAACTCTGTTAATCCATCCATCAGTCAGAGCATCAAGTGGTTTGATAATGCATATGATATTTGGAATGATTTGAAATATAGATATGGTATTGCGGATGCATTTAGAATGTCTGATTTACAGGAGCATTTCTATGCCACCAGGCAAGAAACTAGTTCTGTTACTGAATACTATACTCGTCTGAAGGTGATATGGGAAGAGTTGATGGTGTTGCGTTCTATTCCTAATTGTGTTTGTAACCACTGTACTTGTAATGTCTATGAGCAAATAAATAAGTTCATTGAGGATGATTATATGATTAGGTTCATTAAGGGGATAAATGAAGAATTTGAACCTGTAAAATCACAAGTTCTATTGATGAGTCCGCTTCCTGATCTAAAGAATACTTTCGCAATGGCTGTTAAGTTGGAGAGAAAACTTAACCATGCGTCAGGACAGAGTCAGTTTGTTAATAATCCATCTATGGTATTGAATGCTAATTGCAGTTTTAGAAACGTTTCTTATGGACAGAATTCTACTAGTTCAGGTTCTGGGAGCAGTTTGTCCATACGAGCAGGCAGAGGCTTCAGGAGAGATTTTCAGAAGCCATCCTCTCAAAATCCTAAAGCTCCTGTGTGTACTTTCTATAACATGCTAGGTCATACAACGGACATATGTTACAAGAAACATGGTTTCTCTCCTGGTTTCAAACCCAGAGGAATGGTGAATTGTGTTGAGAATGAAACATGTATAGGTAAAGATGAAGAGATGTGCATCCAGAGTGCCTATGAGCAAAGTCAAGAAAGTTAAATTGTACAAGATGGTCTGCTTAGTGTGCCTACAATGTTCACTCATGAACAGCATAACCAATTGATTAGACTATTGCAAGAGCAAAAGGAAAGGAGATATGAGGAGAGCAGTCGGTTGGCTGATGAAGCCAAGGGACTCCATGATGTAATGTCAGCTCAATAGGCTGTTGTCCCTGCAAAGCAGTCAGGTAATGTATCTTGTAATGTTTCTTGTGTATGGGTATTGGATTTTGGCGCCACATAACATATTTATTGTTCCTTGTCACTCTTTGAATCTTTTCATTCGATTAAATCCATGTCAATTAAGTTACCAAACAACATCCTAGCCCTAGTCACTCATGTTGGCACTGTATGTGTTAGTCATCATTTGACACTTCATGATGTCTTTCATGTCCCTTCTTTCTCTTTCAATCTACTGGCACTAAGCTAGTTAACAAAAGATGTTGACATAGATCTAATTTTCCATTCTAATATGTGCTTGCTACATGATCATTCCAGCAAGAAGATGATTGGTTCAGCTAGAGTGAACCAAGGACTATATCATCTATCAGGCCACATTCTTCCATCTCAGTCTATGTCATCTGACAGCTCACTTCAGTTTCATGTTGTTGCTTCTTCAGAGTCATTTCTATGGCATTCGAGGCTTGGACATCCTTCTTCTTCCAGGCTTAAAGAAATAAATAGAATAGATCCTCAAGTTGATGTTTCTTTTCAGTTTTCTAGTTGCACAATATGTCCCTTAGCTAGACAAAAACGAATCCCATTTCCGGTTTCTTCTACAAAATCTGATTTTCCTTTGTCTTATACACATGGATATAGGGGTCCATACAAACACCCCACAATGTATAGACAATATTACTTCCTTACAGTTGTTGATGATTACTCTAGATTTTGTGGATATATTTGATGAAAACAAAATCTGAAGCTAGGAGCATTATTGAAAGTTTCTGGGCATACGTTCATGTTCAATTTGGTGCATACATCAAGGTCATTTTTTTTGCGAAATTTTCTTTTTATTTATTGAAAAATAATAGCAAGAAGTACATGCAAGCCCCCACGTGTCTTGCTGGCTTTTCCTCTCACTTTTAGCTACATTTACACTTTTGTCTACACTCTAACACATTTTTGCCTCTATTTCCGGTCTCTTTGTTTCTTTGATTTTGGCTCCGTTGCCTCTCTTTTACTCTGCTTTTGTGCTTTGTTTTTCTGCTTTCTTCGCTTTTTCGTTTTTCCTTTCTTCGTCGTTGCCTTTCATCTTTCGCCGATGTAGCTTATGTTCTTATATATCCTGTTGTTGCATCTGTTTGCAGGCAGCCTTTAACGTATGGTGGTAAGTCTTCCATCGTTGTGAATTCTTTGAATTCTTTACTCATCATGCTGTATTGTGCTAGATTGTGGGCTGCTGTGTTTGCTTCTCTTGGATTATACCTGATTTTTGCTTTATGCCCTTTTGCTATTTCTTCGATCCATCTGTATATCTTTCTTTTTTGTGTGTCTTTGTAACTTGTTGGGGCTGTATGTTGCAGTTCCTCTATTTTTTTGCAGTCCGTTTCTATTTCGAGCCCTTCCATCTGCATGTTCAATTTTATGCTGTGTAGCGTGTAATAGCAGATGGCTATTAGTATTGTTTGCATTTCTGCTTTCATCGGGCTGGTTAATGGTAGGGGGAAGCTGATTGCATGTTGGAATCTTCCTTTTTCATCTCTGATTACGGCCCCTCCTGCTGCATGTTTTCTTCCAATTGCTGCATCTGTGTTGATTTTTAGTCTGCCTGGTGCTGGCATGCGCCATTTTACTGTCTTGATGGGCTTTGGTTTCATCCTCGCAATTACTCCTGCTTGCTGCAGCATGTCGTTTCTTTGTGCTATCTTGGTTTTGTTTTTTGCTTTGCTCCAGTTGTAGATGGTGGTTCTAATTTGTTCTTCTACTGCTTGAGGTTTCCATGAGGCTTCTTCTTGTATAATCTTGTTGTATGCTTTCCATATGTTCCACATGATTATTCCTGGTGCTATGATTCTTATTGCTCCTTCAATTGTTTTTTCTGCCCCTCTTAGCCACTATGCGAGTAGGTTTTGTCTTATGTCTTGCTGTTGCTTTATTGGTCCGTCAAGTAGGCACGCGTATTTCTCCCACATCCCTTTGACTTCCTTGCATTGTATGAATATGTGTGCTTGGTTTGCCTCGTCCTTCCTGCAAAAAGGACATATTATTGGTGAGATTGTCATAAATTGCTGTAGATTGTCTTTTAGGGGTAGGGATTTGTGTAACAGTTTCCATAAGAATATTTTTATGTGTCCTGGTTGATATTTGTGCCATAGGAATTTGTGTGATATCATAGTGTGTTTCTCTTGTCTGCATCTCTCGTATGCCTTCTTTATTGTTATTGCTTCTGCGTTTGGGAACTCTTTTTCGCAAAAATCCTTTATTTGACCAAGCCTCTTCCATGTTGGGGTGTCTTCTGTTTTGTACTGGCTTTGTCTTCTTGTTCCATATCTTTGGTTCACGTATTTGCTCCATAGACTATTGTTTTCTTGATATCTTTTCCAGAGTTTGCAGGAATATGCTTTGTAGAGTGTTTTTATGTCTCTGATGCCTAGTCCCCCTTCTATTATTGGTGTTGTTAGCTTTTTCCATTCTTGCCATTGATGTTTTCCCCCCAAAAAAATCTGGCCATTTTTCGTTCTATGTCTCTGATGATCCCTTGAGGTATCTTTGATACTGCTATGATGTGAAGTGGTATTGACGATAGCACATGTTTTATCAATATAAGCTTTGATGCCTGCCCCAGCATTCTGTTGCTCCATGAGTTGAGCTTTCTGTCAAGGTGGTCTAGTAATGGTTGACAGTATTTTGCTCTGTTTATCCCTTTGTATATGTAGCATCCCAGATATTTCATTGGTTTTTGTCCTTGCTTCATGTCTAGTGTTCTTTGGATCCCTTCTCTTCATTTTTGCTGGAATTTTGGATCCTGTTAGGTATTGGCTTTTGGCAAAGTTTATTTTTTGTCCTGAGGCTTCTTGGTATTGTTGTAGAAACATCATGAATTGCTTTAGGTTTTTCTTTGTTCCATTTGTGAAGACTAGGAGATCATCCGCAAATGCTAGGTGTCATGGGGTTTCTATTCCTCTTCCTCCGTCATATCCTGATATGACACCCTTTTGTTTGAGTGTTTTTATTTCTCTGCTGAATCCTTCAGCCGCTATTATAAACAATAGTGGGGATAGTGGGTCTCCTTGCTTAACCCCTCTTGTGGGTTTGAAGTATTTTGTTGGTATGCCATTGACTAGGACTGTCATTTTTGTGGTTTCTAGGTGATTGAAGATCAGTTTCGTAAATGTTGTTGAGAATCCCAGTTTTGTAAGTATCATTCTCAGGTATGTCCAATCCACTCTATCAAATGCTTTTGTCATGTCCAACTTGATTATTACATTTGACCCTCTGCATTTTTTGTCCAAGTGGTGCATCATTTCTCCTACCAAGAGCACTTGGTCAGCTATTTCTTTCCCCTTCATGAACCCAGCTTGCTCTTCTGATATAATCTTGGGGAGGATGCTGTTGAGTCTGGTTGCTATTATCCTTGTGTTTATCTTGCTCATAAAGTTGGATAGGCTGATTGGCCTATAGTCTGAGTATGTTTTTGGATTGTCTGTCTTGGGTATGAGTGTTATTGTCGTGCTTGCCATGTCTGGTGGGGGTAGGAATCCTAGGAAGAATTCTTGTGCTGCCATCAGTACATCATGTTGTATTGTTTCCCAGCAGTGTTTGAAGAAGTATCCGTTGAAACCATCTGGTCCTGCTGAGCTGTTGGGATTTAACTCCCAGACTGCTTTCTTTACCTCTTCCTTCGTTGGCAGTCTCGTTAACAGTTGATTATCTGCATCTTTGATTATTGTTGGTATGTATTTCAGTATTACTTGGTGGTCTTTTGTGTCTTCTTTGGTGAAGAGTTGCTGGAAGTAATTTGCTGCTGCTTCTCTGAGCTCTTCTTCTGTATTGCATAACTTTCCATCTTGGTCTCTTATGCTTCTTATCTTTTGTTTGTTTCGCCTTTCTTTCACTTTGTTGTGGAAGTATGCTGTATTTGCTTCTCCTTCTTGCAGCCACATTATATTTGCCTTTTGTCTCCAGTAGCTTTCTTCCTTTATGCTTGCTTTTTTTAGTTTTGCCATTGCTTTTTGGTATGCTTGTCTGTTTTCCTCAGTTGGGTGTTCTTCATATTCTTTTTCTGCTCTGGTGGCATTTTTTTCCTCTTTTTCTACCTGATCAAATATGTTTCCATATATGTTTTTGTTCCACCTTGTCAGGTCTTTTCTCAGTCTTGTGAGCTTTGAGTACATTCCTCTCATTCCTCCTACTGTTTCATATGTTTTCCATGTTGTGTTGACATAGTGTTGGAAGTCTGGATGAAGGGTCCATGCATTTAGGAATCTGAATGGTGATGGAACCTTCTCTGTGGTTGTTTTGCCGATGAGTATTATTGGTGCATGATCCGAGGTTGTTCTATTCAGGTGTTTTTCGGTTATGTCTGTTAGGCCATCTTGCATTGCACCATTGATTAGATATCTGTCCAGTCTTCTCCAAACTCTTCCTCTTTGTCTATTATCTGACCATGTGTATTTTGATCCTAGGTATGGTATTTCGGCTAGATTGCATTGATGTACACAATCTTGGAAATCTTCTAGTTTAGATAGATTTGGAATGGATTCCCCTTTGTGTTTGTCTGCTTTCAGGAATGTGTTGAAATCTCCTCCAATGATCCATGGCTTTGTTTGTGTTTGGCTTTTTCTTTTTAGTTATTCCCATAGCTCTTTTCGTTCAGCAATCGTATGTTTTGCATACACCACTGTATAGCATATTTCTGTGTTTGTTTCCTTCCATTACAGTGTGACGTGCATTGCTTGGTCTGTGTGGTGTTCCTCTTTGTATCCGAATTTGGCTTCATCCCACATAATCCATGCTTTGCCTCTGCATCCTTGTTTTGCTTGGCTAAAGCCTAGCTTTAGTTGGTTTTCCTTCAATCTGTCTTCTAGCTGTTTTAGCTCTATGATGGCCATGATCTGCACTTTGTGCTTCTGAATGAGTTGTTTCAATCTTGTGATTGAGGTGGCTATCCCTCTTACGTTCCATGACATTGTGATGATCATTTCAATGTTTTTTGCTTTTTCCTTTTGAGCGTTGTATTTTTTGTTTCTTTGCGTTTGGTCATGTTGCCCCTTCAGCCATTTTTGATGCTCTTCTGGTTTGCATCCACATTGGTGTTGTTGGCTGTTTTGTTTTTGCTGCTCTTCTGGCTATTATTGGTGATCCCTTTTCTGTGTCTTCCTCTTGCTCTTTTCTTGTTGTTTCCTCTTCGTTTTCTTCTTCATGTTCCTTCATTTTTTCTGATTCTGACACATTCATTTTTCTGTTCTTTAGCCTCCCTTTTATTTTCTGTGCTGCTTCTATCCAGTCTGCTATAGTTATGTTTGCCCTTGCCTTTCTTGGACTGATCTCTGATTCTGAGTGATTGACATATTGTTCTTCTTCATCCTGAGTTTTTTGCGTTTCTTCATGCTTTATATTCAGTCTTGAGTGATCTTGGGCATATGTCATTTGCTGTATTTTTTGTCTTTCTTCATGAGTCAGCTGTAGTGGTTCTTTGTCCTTTCCTTCTTCCTTTTTTTTCAATTTGTATTCGCTCCTTTCTGTTTTCTGTTGATTTATTTTCCCTTTTTGTCTCCATTGATTTTCTGCTGTGTTTCTTGTGGGACTTATTGCCTTTTTAACCCCTTTTTCTTTGGGTGTAAATCTTTCCTTTCTGGTGTGTCATTCTTCTTTTTTCTGTACTGGGACTTCTTGGTTCTCTTTCTCTACACACTTTCCTGTTTTGTGTCCCAGCTGTTGGCAATCTTTGCAATATTTTGGGGGATTTTCGTATAGCACATTCTGTATGATATTGTTGTTGCCACATCTAATGTGTATCTTTTGCGGCAGGGGCCTTGATACATCTACTTCTATGCATATTCTTGTCGTTGATGGCCTGTGTAGCGTTAAGGTGGCGGTGTTCAGTTTCATCGGTTGGCCTATTAGTTTGGCCATGGTGTACATTGCCCTTTTTTCATGTAAGTGCACTGGCAGCCCTTCCATGGATACCCATACTGGTACTATTGGCGAGTCAATTTTCAGGTTGTAGCTTGGTGTCCATTTTGTCACTTTGACGTCATACCCTGCTATTATCCACACACTTCTTGCAAAGCATCTTTGGTAGTCGTCTTCATTCTTGAATGAGACTAGTATATGTTTTTCATCCAGTAGTCATATGTCCGGTGTGTTTTTGAATCCTATTCGTTCGAAGGCATTTCTTATTGATGTCGTTATGGGTCTTCCTTGCCAGAACGTCCCTATCAGCAAGTATTTGAATTTTTCTGATAGCATTCTTTCTTCTTCTTTTGTGAAAGTGACTGAGGGCATTCCTTTGTATTTGTTTATTTCTTCAGTCTGAAGCTCTGCCTCTGTCACATTCTCTTTTATTTCACCAATGAATTTTTTGGCAATTTCAGCGTAGGTGGGCACCTTGCTTTCCATCGTTGTGGAAATTAGTGCTCAATCAGTACTCGTAGTCTGCGTTTTTGAGGATGTAATCAGTGCATTTGTATTTCGTTGCGTTGTGATGACTGCTTGATTCTCAATGTATTTCATTGTTCTTGTTTTTCTTGGAGTTCTTGGAGTTCTTGGAGCTCTTGGAGTTCAGGTTTCCTTTGGTAGAGGATGTACTATTATCTTGCTTTCAGTCTGCATACATCAAGGTCATAAGAATTGACAATGGGAGTGAATTAAGATGAACTCATTCTTTGCATCAAAAGGCATAATTCATCAAACTAGCTGTGTATACGCTCCTCAGCAAAATGGGCTAGTTGAGCGTAAACATCAACACATTCTCAATGTAACTATAGCATTGAAGTTTCAGGCACAGATGCCAGCTAGTTATTGGGGATTTTATGTACAACACGAAGTGTACCTTATCAACATTACTCCTCCTTTACTGAACCATAAAACTCCATATCAAATGCTCTTTCGTAAATCCCCATCATACAGTCATCTCAAAGTGTTTGGTTGCTTATGTTTTGCCACCAATAAGTTTCCTTCAAAAGAGAAATTCACTCCCAGAACCAGAAAAAATGTGTTTCTAGGACTTTCCCATACAACAAAAGGGTATGTCCTACAAGACTGGACACCAAAGATGTGTTTGTTTCAAGAGATGTGGTGTTTCATGAGATTGTCTTTCCGTTTGAGTCTAAGTTGTTGTCCCCTTCTGGTAACACCTCTATATCTGCTGTGGCTTTACAAAATCATCCTGTATCTCCTAACATCTCTTCAGCCTACATCCTTCCTACCTCAACATCCTTGATTCCGAAAACTATTTTTGATACTTCCTCACCAAATCAAGCTGCCAGTAGAAATAATCTTCACATGCCTTCACCTCATCAAAACACTGAATCACAACAGCTAACTTCTATACGATCACCACCCAGATCGCAACATGTTAATGATGATACTCTCCATCGTCTGGCTCAACACTATAGTCTAGAAAGTCCCAGAGCATATGTTTCAGGAAAATCACCTGAAAGACTCATTAAGTCAATTCACATTGATCTTCCATTATCCAGACCAAAGCTTTCCAAACATACTCCCAAGTACCTCAATGAATACTATTGTAATCAAATCTTATCAAGATAGGGTGACACTGCAATTCTGAGGTCCCATACTACTTCCACACCATAGTCACTTCATAAGTATTTTTCCTTTGATTCTCTTGCACCAAAATTCAAGGCATATGCACTGAACATTAGCATGCAAACAGAACCTAACTCCTATGCAGAGGCTTTTTGTTCTCTTGAATGGAAGAAGGCCATTTAGGATGAGATTGCAGCATTGGAAGCCAACATAACTTGGAGAATGGCTGAGCTGCCTGTAGGGAAGAAAGCCATTAGGTGCAAGTTGGGTGTATAAGATTAAATACAAACCTGATGGATCAGTGGAGAGATACAAAGCTAGACTAGTGGCAAAGGGCTATACACAACAGTTTTGAGTAGATTATCAAGATACTTTTTCTTTAGTTACTAAAATGATGAAAGTTAAAATGTTACTGGTCTTGGCATCTAGGCTTGGGTTGTATGTGCACAAACTAGATGTCAATAATGCATTTTTTACATGGTGATTTGCATGAAGAGATATATATGACAACCCCTCCTGGAATAGTGGTGGATCATCCTAATGTAGTATGTAGACTGCAGAAGTCCTTGTATGGGTTGAAGCAATCAAGTAGAGAGTGGAATGCTAGGTTGACTAATTTTCTTATATCACAAGGTTTCTCTCAGCAAAAAAATTATTATACCTTGTTCACTAGGTCATCAGGTGAGCCACTTTTGGTACTGTTGGTATATGTGGATGATGTAATTGTAGCAAGTAAAAACCTAGATGAAGTTGAGAAAATAAAGAAGGCCCTGGACCTGGAGTTTCACATCAAGAATCTGGTAGAGCTGAGGTACTTCCTGGGTATTAAGGTAGCTAAGTCACACAAGGGTATGGTTATTAACCAGAGGAAGTACACTTTGCAGTTGTTGGAGGAAGCATGCTTCCTGGAATCTCAAAGTAGTAACTCCTATGGAGAGCCATCTGAAGCTTTTCTGTAATGATTCATAATTGTTGAGCAACAATACTGAGTATAGGAGGCTCATAAGAAAGCTAATTTACCTTACAATAACAAGACCTAACATTTCCTTTTGCATTCAACAATTAAGTCATTTCTTGGATTGTCCCACTGTGAATCATTTGAAAGCCGCACACAGGGTCTTAAGATACTTAAAGGGGTTAGTTGGACAAGGTATTTTGTTATCTAGTCCTGGACAGCTTAAACTGAAACAATTTGTGGATTCTGACTGGACATGCTGTCATGAGACAAGGAGGTTGGTCACTGGCTATGGCATGTTTCTCGGTGAGAGCTTGATATCTTGGAAAGCAAAGAAGCAGACCACGGTGTCTAGGTCTTCAGCAGAGGCAGAGCACAGAGCCATGGCCTCAGCAGTGTATGAAGCTCTGACCTATTGAACTATTCTGTGATAGTAAGAGCGCATTATATATCGTAGAAAATCTATAGTTTCATGCAAGGACGAAGCATATAGAAATTGATTATCATATAGTGAGGGACAAAGTGCAGCAGCATGTAGTTAAGTTGATGTTAGAACTCATTTTCAGTTAGCAGACCTTTTTAATAAAGCACTGGATTGCAGGAGGATGATTCAGTTACTTAAGATGCTGGGAACGTGCAATATCATTGCAAGCTAGGCTTGAGGGGGGTGTCAAAGATAATACTCAAGGAGTTCAAGGAGGTAAGCGTTTGATGGAAGAGGTGATTAAGGGTGATGAATGATGTGTTCCTAGTCGATAAAGGTGGAGATCATCTGATTGGAGGTTTAATCTTTGGAAATTAATGATTGGATGGTTAGTGAAGGAGCGGGTTAATGGTGTTGAGCTGAGGATTCAGTAGGTGGTATGTTGAAGATAGCGCATACACGCAGAAGAAGAAGCAAGGACGAGGGAAGCAGTTTAAACGTGTGATATTACGATTTCATTCTTTTAGTTAGAATGTGATATGTTTAAGTGCAGGGACATTCTTGTAATTTTGGTGGAGCGATTACTCCTTCTTCTTCCTAGGAAGTTCCTTATATGGCATGTTCGATGTTTTTCATTCTCAGTTTTCAATTGAATGAAATATCTCCTTTCTTTACATATTTTGCTCTCTCTCCAATCTCCTTCATTGGCTTCTCGATTATTCTGTTGTTGGATGTGATACAATTAGTCAGTTCAACTCCTTAATGCTTAGTGATTGCTGCTAATCTCTTCGCTATGACCTTGATCACACGAGCATTGGATCAAATTTTCACAGTGCAGTTAGAAACCATGGTTCTAGTAATAATCATGTGATTTCTTCAAACTATACATGGTTACATTAACTCTGAATACAAATTGGGTAAAATATGTATTATAATTTGTCACCAAATCCTGAAAGGTACAGTTGTATAACAAGAGAGACAAGAAAAAGTCTCCAACGAAACCCTGGCATTGCATGGTAATTAAACACGGAAGAACACCAAGTCTTTTGTCCACAGTAATGGAAGGTGCATTGAATCCTTCCAAATGGAAATACACATTTGCAAATATTTTCTCCAATGGATTTAAAAGACGAGCCCTGCAATGGTTGGAGAAGTGAGGCTGCAGTCGTTGATCTAGAGACGGATTCATGACAGAGTAAAGTAGAATCGTTGGATTAAGATCTTAATTGACGGTGTATTGGTTGGAAGTGAAGAGAGCACGTGGGGGCAGGCTGGTCCAACAAGATTATAGAGGAGTGTAGTTGCAAGGTGCAGAGCAGGAAAGGAAGAAGAAAGGAGTACCGTGGGAAGTTTAAATAGATGTGGAATGACAGTTTTACCCCTTTTAATTGTAATAGTCCAGTATTAGCTGAAAAGCAATTATGTAATTTTGGTAGAGAAATTATTTTCTTCTTATACCTTGTACATATTTTGCCTCGTTCGACGATTTGCATAATGAAGAAATCAAAGGCTTACATTTTTCAATGTCTCTGTCTCCTCATAACGTTATTACTTCTTGATTCATATTGCGTGTTCTTGATTCTTCATATCAAGATTTTGTGATGAGTTTTGCTTGATGGTTGTGATGAGTTTTGCTTGATGTTTTTCGATTACTATTTGAATTAGTTTGTTGTTGAATGTTTTACATGGTATCAGAGTGCTAACTGCTTGCGCTTGATGAATTTAGTACATTCATGGCTACAAATCAAAACTCTCCTTACTCTTCTTCCAATAATGCTCCAAATCTTGCTCATATAGACCCTTATAAGGATCGTTTGTATATTCACCCGAGTGATAGTCCATCTCTGGTCCTGGTTCAGCCACTGTTTGATGGAAATAACTTTGACAGTCAGAGTAAGGCATTTCGTAGAGCATTGGAGTCTAAGAACAAGATAGGTTTCATAAAAGGTATGATTTCTAGACCTGTAGAAACCAATCGTAATTTTGTGGCTTGGACTAAAGCAAATAATATGCTGGCCTCTTGGATAGTTAATTCGGTGATCCCGTCTATTGCACAGAGTATTATGTTGTTGATAATGCTTTAGACATTTGGAATGATATAAAACATAGATATGAACATGCAGATGTGTTTAGATTGTCAGATTTACAAGAATAATTTTATGCTACTAAACAAGAAAATAACTCTGTCACTGAGAATTACACACGTTTGAAGGTAATCTGGGAAGAACTTCTGGTGCTAAGGTCTATGCACAACTGTTTGTGCAATTGTTGTACTTGTAATATCTCTAGTCAGATAAACAAGTTTGTTGAAGATGACTATGTCATTAGGTTCATAAAAAGATTGAATGATAAGTTTGAACCTGTAAAGTCGCAGGTCCTATTGATGTGCCCCCTTCCTAATCTAAGGACTACTTTTGCCATGGCTATCAAATTGGAGAGAAAACTGAATCACTCACCTGCACAAGGCCAGTTTACGAACAATCCATCTGTTGTGTTGAGTACGAATGGCAGTAACACAAGGATTGGTACTTATGGAATTAAGCCAACTAGTCAAGGATCCGGTGGGAACTGGTACAAACCAGCAGGGAGAGGTTTTAGAAAAGACTCCAAGAAACCTGTGTGTACTCACTGTAATATGCCAGGATATACAATAGATAGGTGCTATAAGAAGCACGGTTATCCTCCTGGATTTAAGCCTATTAGGACAAGTGAATTGTGTTGAAGGAATCTTGTATGTTGGTCAGGGGGGAATTACTTTCAGACTGATTATGAGCCTTATCAAAATACTGAATTGTTCCAAGATTGTCCATTGAATAAATCATCACCGGTAATTTCTTCATTCATAGAGGAGCAATGTAATCAACTAATCAATTTGTAACAGGAACATAGAAACAAGAGACATACAGAAGGCAATTTACAGACTGAGGAGGGTAAAGGGCACCATGCTGTGATGTTAGCTCAACAAGCTAATGCGTCTACTAAGAAATGTATAACATAATGTTTTGTGCACATGGATTTTGGATTCTGGTGTCACAAATCACATCTGTGGTTCATTGTCCTCATTTGAATCACATCACTCAGTTAAGTCCATGTCTGTCAAACTTCCTAATAATGTCCTTGCACATGTTACACTTATGGGCACTGTTTGCCTTAGTCCGTTCCTAACCATATATAATGTTCTATATGTACCTTCCTTTGCCTTTAATCTGTTGTCTTTGAGTAGGCTTACAAAAAGAGGTGATATAGAGTTGATTGTTCACTCAAATTCATGTCTTATACAGGACCATTTGGGCAACAAGATGATTGGTTCAGCTAGGGTGTACCAGGGCTTGTATCATCTGCTTGGTAGTATCTCATCTTCAATTTCATATGTTCCTTATTGTTCTCAAGCTTACGTTTTTGAGTCTTCAGATCTCTTTCTTTGGCAATCAAGGCTTGGGCATTTTTCATCGGACAGGTTGGCAGAAATCAGCAAGACATATCCCCAAGTTGATATATCCTTTCATTCCCCTTCTTGTACCATATGCCCCTTAGCCAAACACAAAAAGCTCCTTTTCCTTCTTCTGTTTTCAGTTTCTAACTCACCATTCTCTCTTGTACATATGGATATATGGGGTCCACATAAACACCCTACAATGTATAGACAACAGTATTTTCTTACAATTGTTGATAATTATACAAGATACATTTGGATTTACATGATGAAATCAAAATCAGAAACAATAAGCATTGCTGAAAGTTTTTGTACATATGTTCATGTTCATTTTGATATTGCCATCAAAATCATTAAAACTGATAATAGAGCAAAATTTAAAATGAATCAGTTCTATGCATCTAAAGGAATGATACACCAAACCAGTTGCATGTACACCCCTCAGCAAATTGGTTAGTTTGAGCGCAAGCATCAACACATCCTTATTGTAGCTAGTGCCTTGAAGTTCCAGGCAAGTACGCCAATCACTTATTAGGGTTTTTTTATTTAGCATGCTGTATACCTTATCAACATCACTCTATCACCTTTGCTAAGCCATAAAACCCCATATGAACTATTATATAAGAAAGCTCCAACGTACAGTCATCTTAAGGTGTTTGAGTATCTTTGTTATACGGTTAACACATCTCCACTTAAGGAGAAGTTTTCTGTCAGGTCAAAGAGAAGCATATTTCTTGGTCTCTCTCATGTCACAAGAGGCTATATTCTTCAAGACTTGAACACTAAAGACATCTTCATCTCTAGGGATGTCATATTTCATGAAAACATATTCCCTTATCAATCCAACCATGAGCCTGTGTCTAAACATTCCCATGCACCTTCCTCACCTTTACCTGCCTCAGCACTCCCTTCTGATACAGTACTTTATCCCTATTCCAACTCCTTTCCTCTATATTCTAAGTATCCTATTACTCAAAATCCTCCCTCACCAACAAGATGTGATCTATCTAGGTCCACATCTAGGGGAGACATGACCATCAGTCACTTGATCCAGCCACTTATGTAGCTCCAAAAACTTCAGATACGTCATTTTCTTCTGATTCTTCACCTTAGCGTCCCTCTGAAAATGATTCTAGAGACATTCATGAGATACCTATCAGCTCCATACATATTGATATTCTTATACCCAGACCTCAGAGAACTAGACATATTCCATCATACCTTAAAGAATACTATTATAATCAAGTATAATCAAGCTCTTCTTCTTCTTCTTCTTCTTCTGTCATGTCACCCGCATCACAAACTAGCACTACACCACACTCACTTCAGAAATAATTTTCTTTGGAATCTTTGGAACCAAAATACAAAACACATACATTAAATATTAGTATGCATACAGAAACTAACTCTTATGTAGAGGCAGCTAGCTCTGTTGAACGGCAGAAAGCAATGGAGAGTGAAATTGCAGCTTTGGAAGCAAACACCACCTGGATAATGACTGAGTTGCCTCCAGGTAAGCAGCCTATAAGATGTAGATAGGTTTACAAAGTTAAGTGGAGCGACACAAGGCAAAATTAGTGGCAAAGGGATATACACAGCAGTTAGGGGTGGATTATCAGAAGAAATTTTCTCTAGTTGCAAAGATGACTATAATGATATTGTTGTTGGCCTTGGCATCAAAACTCAACTGGCATGTCCATCAACTGTATGTGAATAATGCCTTTTTACATGACAAGATATATTGTTCCCCCTCTTGGAGTGTTAACAGAACATCCTAACGTTGTTTGCAAGTTACAAAAATCACTGTATGGCTTGAAACAGGCTAGTAGAGAATGGAATGTCGAGTTGACAAGCTTTCTTCTTTCTCAAGGGTTCTCATAGTCAAAGAATGACTATACATTATTCACTAAGCTATCAGATAATTCCTTGTTAGTGCTACTAGTGTATGTAGATGATGTTATCATGGCATGTAAAGATTTGCAGGCAATTGAGGATATTAAGAGAGCATTAAATCAGAAGTTTAAAATAAAGGATCTGGGAAACCAATGATATTTCTTGGCATTGAAGTGGCTAGATCATCCAAAGGGATGGTACTTAATCAGATAAAATATGCTTTGGAGTTGTTGGAGGAGATAGGCGTTTTGGGATCTAAACCTGTGGAAACACCTATGGAAAGCCATGTCAAACTGGTGCATAATAATTCAAGTTTGCTGGACAGTGCTACTGAGTATAGAAGACTAATAGGGAAACTGATATACCTTACAATTACTAGGCCTGATATTGCCTTCAGTGTACAACAATTGAGCCATTTTTGGTTTGTCCTACTATAAATCATTTAAAAGCTGCACATGGAGTCTTAAGGTACTTAAAGGATTCTGTTGGTCAAAGGATCCTATTGCCTAGCACTGGTGAGCTGAAATTGAAGGGGTTTGTGGATTCAGACTAGGCAGGATGTCAAGAGACCAAGCTATTTGTTACTGGATATTGTTATTCTTGGGAGACATCCTGATATCGTGGAAGGCAAAGAAGCGGCCTACGGTGTCCAAGTCCTCAGTAGAGGCAGAATATAGAGCAATGGCCTCAGCTGTGTGTGAAGTTCAGTGGATGCTTTACTTGGCCAAAGATTTGATGCTCATTGAAACAGAACCAGTGAAATTGTTTTGTGATAGCAAGAGTGCGCTGTATATTGCTGAGAATCCTGTATTTTATGAAAAGAAAAAACACATAGAAATAGATTGCCACATAGTGAAGGACAAAGTGCAATTACGTGTGATTAAATTGATGCCAGTTAGAACGCAGTTCCAGTTAGCAAATACATTTACTAAGGCATTAGACTGTAAGAGACTGAATGAGCTGGTCAGAAGACTAGGAACATACAATATATATAAGGCAAGCTGAGCTTAAGGGGGCTTGTTACAAGATGAGTCATGCAATGGTTGGAGAAGTGAGGCTGCAGTTGCTGATCCAAGGACGGATTTATGACAGAGTAAAGTAGAATTGTTGGATTAAGATCTTAATCTATGGTGTTTATTGGCTGGAAGCGAAGAGACACGTAGGGGCATGCTGATCCAACAAGATTACGGAGGAGTGCAGTTGCAAGGTGCAGAGCAGGAAAGGAAGAAGAAAGGAGTACCGCGGGAAATTTTAAATAGATGTGAAATGACAATTTAACCCCTTTTAATTGTAATAGTCCAGTATTAGCTGAAAGGGCAATTACGTAATTTCGGTAGGGAAGTTATTTTCTTCTTCTTCCTTGTACATATTCTGGCTCATTTGACGATTTGCATAATGAAGAAATCAAAGGCTCACATTTTTCAATTTCTCTCTCTCCTCTTAACATTCTTACTTCTTGATTCATATTGCGTGTCCTTGATTCTTCATATCAAGATTATATGATGAGTTTTGCTTGATGTTTTTCGATAACTGTTTGAATTAGTTTGTCGTTGAATGTCTTAAAACTGGTTCAGCTAAAAAAGATTCTTACATTAAAAGAATGCTTTCCACATTTGAGAATATTGTTGTTGGTTTGCTCCTAACAACGTGTTTTATTCTGCCACTACTAATCCAATAATCACAGAGCTCCTCTTAATGCCAATGTTGAAGTCACAGGCAAAGAAAGTGCTGAAGGTGATCCGCATAAATAGCAAGAGAAGTCATGGAATTGAGATATGCAATTGGAGATTGAAGGATCTAGGTGATACATGGTGGGTCCAAATAGGTAAATAACCGTCTTCGCACGGGGCAGCACACAAGATCAAGGAGTGATGTTGCTGGGACGCATACGCATCACGAGAAGAAGATGAAGGATGGCACCAACGGTTTGAATTGAGTGAAGTGTCTATTTTACCCTTAGCTAACAAGTGCAGGGGTCATTTAGTTATGGGCATTTTGGTCTATGTAGATATTTTGTGTTGAAATCCTAGCGGTTATCACTTTTCTACCCGGTAAAAAAATTTTCTTCTTCCTCCTAGAAGCTTCTGCTCTTCATCTCTGTACTTCCTCTCCTTTCAATCCTTCCTTGATCAATAAAATTCTTGTTGATTAATTTTTTGTTCTTAGTTGATATTGATCTATTCTATTGAATTCTTGTATCAATTTCTTCATATAGTATCAGAGCGATTGAAAATGAATTTTGGTTCGTTCATGGCGTCAAGTAGTAATGCCTCTCCTTCTGGAGTGAATATGCATCCCATACCTACTAATCCTTCTGAGGAACCGTTTTATATTCATCCTAGTGATAATTCTCGATGATATTGGTTCAGCAACTGTTGCATGGTAACAACTGCCATGGCTGGAGTATATCGGGTAAGAGAGCACTTGAGTCGAAGAACAAAATAGGGTTCATTGACGGTTAGATTGAGAGACCTGCTGAGGGTGTTAGAAGATTCAATATCTGGATTAAAGCAAATAATATGGTTGCTTCTCGGTTAGTTAATTCATTAATTCCTAGTATTGCTCAAAGTGTAGTATGGTTAGATAATACAGTTGATATATGGAATGAACTGAAATCTAGATATGACAATGTAGATTCATTTTGTTTATCTGATTTGCAAGAAGAATTTTATGGAGTTAGGCAAAATAACATGATAGTAATAGAATATTATACCAAATTGAAGGAGATTTGGGAGGATTTGTGAAATCTAAAGTCAATTTCCGTGTGCACTTGCAGGAGATGCACTTGTAACATTAGTAGTTCTTTTAGCAAGTTTATTGAGGATGATTGTGTCATTAAGTTTTTGAAGGGTTTAAATGATTATTTTGAAGCAAGTAAGTCTCAGATCCTAATGGCAGCACCCCCTTTCTGACATAAAAATTGCGTTTGCCATGGCTGTTAAGCTTGAAAGGAAATTGCGTACTCCGATACTCATTCTCAAATTCCATTTGTTAACAACCCGTCTGCTGCTATGAATGTCAATTACGGGTCTAAGGCTAATTCAAATGTCTATAGAGGTTCAGGGAATGAAGGCATGAATTTAGCTGCATCAGGAAGTACAGGTAGAGGAATCAGGAACGAAATTCCAAGATATGGCTAGAATAATACCAGAGTTCCATTTCGTACGTTTTGTAATATGTCTAGGCACACAGTAGACAGATGTTATAAAAAACATGGGTATCCACCAAGATTTAATCCCGGGGCACAGGTGAATATGGTGAATGTTGAAGGTTGAAGCCAGCAGTTCAATGATGTAGCTAGCCAGGGAGAATTGAACTCTTATGAGTCTTGCAACTCCTATGACCAAGAGTCAGCGTCGGGTTTGCCTCAGCCTACATCTGTGTTTATCCCAGAATAATATGCACAGATTGTAAACATTTTGCTGGAGCATAGTGGTAAGGCAAGTAAGGATATCAGTGATGTTTCTAATATGTCTAACTCCTCCCATGCTATAATGTCAGCTCTGATGGCTGCTGACCTTGGTAAGTTGTCAGATAATACTGTTTCCCAAAACTTAAATATTAGGATTTTGGACTCTGGAGCTAGGGATCATATTTGCTCATGTATACATCTCTTTGATTCCTGTTCACCAGTCTCTAATATCTATGTTAAGCTACCTGATAAATCCATTGCATCCGTCACTCTCATTGGTATTGTAAGAGTAAACAATGAGATGACCCTTAATGGTTTATTCTATGTCCCTACATTTGCTTTTAATCTGTTGTCCTTGAGTAAATTGACTCAATTCAATACCATTCAGATTTCTTTCTACTCAAATATGTGTGTCATTCAAGATCTAAAGACCAAGAAGATGATTAGATCAACTGAAGTTAGTCAAGGGATGTACCATCTTTAAGGCACTTTGAAAGTTCCAGCTGTTTCAGCTCCTCACCCTCACCTTGTTTTTTCCAAATCCTTTTCTATTCAACTCTCTTAATCTATGTTGTGGCATTCTGGCTTGGCCATATGTCATCATCAAGAATCAAGGAAATACATAAAACTCATCCTGCTGTGCTAGCCTCATACCATGAATATCATTGTACTATTTGTCGTCTGGCTAAAGAGAAGAGGTCTCCTTTCCCAGTTTCCAATTCTGTATCTACTTTACCTTATGCCCTTATATATATAGACATATGAGGGCCTTACAGATATTGCATCATGTATTAACATCAATATTTTCTTACAGTTGTTGCTGATTACAGTAGATATTCTTGGGTTTACTTAATGAAGCCAAAGACAGAAGTTAGATCAATTGTTCAAAGATTCTGTCATTATGTTTCTGTCCAATTTGACACACATATAAAAACTATAAGGATAGATAATGGACAATAGTTTAATATGCGTTCATTTTATTCGTCTCTTGGTATCATACATCAGAAAAGTTGTATTCATACTCCTCAACAAAATGGCATTGTTGAGAGAAATCATCAGCACGTACTATCAATGGCCAGGGCCGTATGATTTCAATCTAATCTTCCTTTTCCTTACTCGAGCTTTTGCATTCAGTACCCAGTTTATCTTATAAATATAACTCCTTCTCCTATCCTACATCAGAAAACACCCTATGAACTTTTATATAATACTCCTCTGGCTTATGATAACCTCAAAGTTTTTGGATGCTTAGCCTTTGGGACAGATATCCAACCTCATAAATATAAATTTTCTCCTAGGGCCAAGAGGAGTGTATTCTTGGGCCTCTCACATACAACAAAAGGTTTCATACTGCAAGACCTACAAACCAAATCTATACATATTTCTAGAGATGTTACATTCCATGAAGGCACATTTCCTTTTTTTTCACCCTCAGTGCCTGTCTTATCTCTCCCTTCTCAGCACAATCTACCTTCTTTTCCAACTCACCCTCCACCCAATCATAACTTCACAGCCTCAGTACCACACGTGGCAGATACAACACCTTCAGTAGATACAACTCCTTCTTCAGTACCTTCCAATATTCAACCTATTCCAATAACTCAGTACTACACGTGGCAGATACAACACCTTCAGTAGATACAACTCCTTCTTCAGTATCTTCCAATATTCAACCTATTCAAATAACCAGTGAGGCTGCAACTACTCACTATCCAACATCTCATGCAACTTCTTTAGTACCTTCCAATATTCTACCTTGCCAGAACCTTCAAGACCTCAGTGTACTACACAACCCCCAGCCTATTTATAGGACTACCAGTGTAATCAAGTAACCTCTTCTAGCATCTCTCCTACACATAAATTCACTCACCCACATTCCTTTCATTACGCATTTGCGTTAAGTGTTGGCTAGCATGTGGAGCTTAACTCTAATGCAGAGGCAGTTAGTTCACCTGAATGGCAGGCAACTATGGCCAAAGAGTTAGCAGCATTGGAGAGTAATCATTCCTGGGAGCTCATGCCACTTCCCAAAGGCAAAACACCTATTGGCTGTAGGTGGGTGTATAAAGTTAAGTACAGACCAGATGGGGTTGTTGAGAGATATAAAGCTAGGCTTGTAGACTAGGGCTATACTCAGTAGTATGGGGTTGATTACCAGGACACATTTTCTCCTGTTGCTAAAATGACAACAACGAGGATGGTGCTATCACTTGCAGCCATGAAGAGGTGGATTGTTCATCAGATAGATGTCAATAATGCTTTCCTACATGGAGATCTTCATGAAGAGATATACATGTCTCCACCTCCAGGACTGGTTCTACCTAGTGCAGATATAGTATGCAAATTGAGAAAATCACTCTGTGGGCTAAAGCAGGCAAGTAGAGAATGAAATGACATTCTCACTGCATTCTTGTTAAGCCAGGGGTTCACACAATCCAAATGTGATTACACCTTTTTCACCAAGTCATTTGCCTCTTCTTTGATCATATTGTTGATTTATGTAGATGACTTCATTGTCACTTGTGACAATGTAGCACTCATCCAGGACATTAAGATGGCTCTACATCATGAATTCCAAATCAAAGACCTTGGTGATCTAAAATGTTTCCTTGGTATTGAGGTGGCCAAAGCTGAGGGGGGCATATACATGAATCAGAGGAAGTACACTATAGAGCTTTTGGAACAGGCAGGGTTCTTGAATTCAAAACCTGTTAAGAGCCCCATGGGAACACGTACAACCTTGACTCAATGATTCAGATTTTCTACGTAATGTGACATAGTATAGAAAACTGTTTGGGAAGCTAATTTACTTGACCATTACAAGACCTGACGTTGTCTTTGTTGTTCAACAACTAAGTTAAATCCTAGACTGTCCAAATACAAACCATCTTAAAGCAGCACATAGGGTACTTAGATACCTAAAAGGGACTATTGGGCAAGGATTGATCTTTCTAAGGGCATGAGATATGAAGCTTAAAGGGTTTGTAGATACAGACTGGGGTCGATCTGGTGACACACGAAGATCAATCACTGGATACTGCGTATTTCTAGGTGATGCATTAGTATCTTGGAGAGCTAAGAAACAGGCTATAGTGTCAAGAGCTTCGGCTGAGGCTGAATATAGAGCCATGGCTATGGTGACTTGTGAGGTGCATTGGTTGTTGTATCTACTGAAGGACTTGGGCGTAGCCAATCATGAACCAGTAGAGTTGTTTTATAATTGTAAGAGTGCCATATTCATTGCAGAAAATCTTGTGTTTCATGAGAGAACAAAACACATTGAAATTGATTGTCATGTTTAAAGAGACAAGGTGCAAGAGGGAGTATTGAAGTTGATGTCCGTTAGAACTAATTTCCAGTTGGGAGATGTTTTTACCAAGGCATTAGACAATAAGAGGTTGGAAGAGATTATGAGGTTGTTGGGGGTTCAGAACATCCATGCCAAGCGTAGCTTGAGGGAGGAGGGGTGTTGAATTCACAAGCCAAGAAAGTGTTGAAGGTGATCCGCACAAATAGCAATAGCAATCATGGAACACAGATATGCAATTGGAGATTGAAGGATCTAGGTGATACATGGTGGATCCAAGTAGGTAAATAACCATCTTAGCACGGGCAGCACACAAGATCAAGGAGTGATCTTGCTGGGACGCATACACAACAAGAGGGAGAAGATGAAGGATGGCGCCAACGGTTTGAATGGAGTGAAGTGTCCATTTTACCCTTAGTTAACAAGTGCATGAGTCATTTAGTTAGGGCATTTTGGTCATTTCTATGTAGATATTTTGTGTTTAAATCCTGGCGGTTATCACTTTTGTACCCGGTGAAAAAAAAATTTTCTTCCTTCTTGAAGCTTCTGCTCTTCATCACTGTACTTCCTCTCCTTTCAATCCTTCCTTGATCAATAAAATTCTTGTTGATTAATTCGTTGTTCTTAGTTGATATTGATATATTCTTAGTTGATATTGATCTATTCTGTTGAGTTCTTGTATCAATTTCTTCACAGCAAACCTGGAAAAAATTAACTATGTTATCTATTTCTCAAAACTCCTTCAGAGGGCATCATCGGCTGGCCGTGCAAAAATGACCACATATAAATGGAACCCATTTACACTATCAAATGCATCTATTCGATATCTAATTTTTGACCAGCCCGAGGTAATACAGTTAAACACAGAAGAACACCTAGTGTTTTGTCCAATGTAAAGGAAGGTGCATTGAATTCTTCCAACTGTAAATGCACATTTGGAAATACTTTGACCAGCCGGAGGGATAGTGGTTCAGCTAAAAATGATTTTAAAATTACAAGAATGCTTTCCAAATTTGAGAATATTGTTGATGGTTTGCTCCTAAGGTCATTATTCTGCATTAGCCAACTTGGAAAAAAAATTAACTATGTTATTTATTTTCCAAAACTCCTTCAGAGGGTATCATCGGCTGGCCGTGCAAAAATGACCACATATAAATAAAACCCATTGACACTATTAAATACATCTACTGGATATATAATTTTTTCCATTATAATGGTGAACAAGATGGCGAAGCATTGTATCTTGATTTATTATCTCCTCTTCGTTCTGCCATGTCAGTGTTGTGTATTTGAAGATGTGTATTATACGAAAATGTTCATACTTTGAATGCTTCTTTTATAGTTTCATTAGTGCACTATTTCATAGTGTTCATACTTTTAATGTTACCATGGTTTCATTACTATGTGATTCCATAGCGTTCCAACTTTGATGTTGAGATAATACCGGGTAGAAAGAGGGGTTTTTCTTTGTTCAGCATGTTAAAGTTAAATATAAGAGATATAGAATAATATATGAGGGTAAAGTACTGTAATTTTCTCCCTTCACCATCTTCCTATGAAAATTCATCCAACTCCATTCTATTTGCTCTGTGAATCTTAGGGTGGGCCTTAAGAACGTGGTATTTAATCTTTTTAGGCTAAAACCATTTGTCCATTCTATTTGCTCTGTGAATCTGGTTGAAAGTTCGTTGTAACCTTTTTCTGGTTCACGTAAGCAAGGAACCTTGTTGCAAAGCATAAGTGCTACTCCTCCCACCCAAAAATGCTATCATATTTCAAGATTGTTAATTTACCCTATGCTGAAAATTCAACTGCGACAACATTTTTGGAATAGAAAGAGTGTAGCGCCCCGCTCCCGAGCCCTAGCATCGGGAACAGTGCACCCGCCGTAGCCTACTATGAGGACTACAAAGCGTCGTTCAAACTTCTTTGTACGTCGGAACTGACGTAGAAATTTTTCGCGGAAACGATAATTAAAGAAATAAACATCTTGATTAAATTAAATCCATCAGAATAAAATCAAGTACAAGGGTTGACGAAACCCACTAAGTCAAGTATGAAATACTAAAACCAAACAATAAACCTAGGTGGAGGTCTATCTGACTATCCCAAGAACAAGCTCTCAATCAACAAGGTCCTTTCTTGAGCCTAGCTCACTCTTCCCAGCTCGCATAATCTGCTCCATCCTCGATAAATATATATACTCTTAATCCTGCTCACCTGTGGAGGGGGTGAGTGATGGGAGTCACTCGTAGGTTACCTGTCTCTCCCGAAAATGGACTGTCACATACTGAGTCGGGCAAACACATATAGCACGTAAAGCATGTAGCAAATACATAAAGCAATAAAGCATAAACAAATAAATAATAAAGCAAATAAAGCATAAATAAAGAAATAACACATACCCGACCCGATCCGTATCCCAAACCGTAGCACTGAAACAACTCAATAACAAGGACAACGATAATCCATAATAACAATGCAATGCACAACATCATGATGCATGCACTTCTATCTCCGTATCACACGCAGTCATTTAATATCACACGTTATGCTATGCTCTATCTTTTCCATGGTATGCTATGCATGTCCCGGGTCCTATCGGATGAAGGTAACCATTATTACCAACACCCATCACACGCCTCGTCAGGCCACACGTCCCGTAGGACCACACGGCTCACAGGACAAATGCAATGCTCGTGCCATGAATGCGTCACACTTGCACACTTCCGTTTGTCCTATGTTGCATGCTCCGTTCTATGTTGCGTATTACCTATATTCCGTAGTTACCCTATGTTGCGTGGGGTTCATTACTTTATTTTATCTTTCTAGACTTTATTTTAGGTTTCTACACTTTATTTTATTTTTCCTAGATTCTCAAACACTTAAATCTTTAATTTAAATATTTTTTTATCTTCCCCTACTATTTTTTTTCTTGCTTTAATTTCATTTTCGTCTCTCTCCTTTTTCCTCCTTTTTTTCCTTTTATTTTTGCTCATTTTAATTTATTTCATGAGTTTCTAAATTTATTAATTTTTATATTAAATAAATATACATATATTATTTATTTATTATTTCTCCTAAGTTACTCACGTTTACATTTTTTTATTTTTTATTTTTTATTTTATTTACTGTATTTCTAATTTATTATTTATTAAACAATAATTATATTACTTTATTTATCATTATTCTATTAATTAAATTTATTTATTCATTCTTACTTGCGTGCCTACATTCTTTTTTTTTATTATTTTGTTTTATATTATTTTACTTTTTTTTCCACATCTCAACCGACACCTCTTTTCTTTTCTTTTTATTTTTTTATTTCTTTATTTTCTTAATTTCTAATTTATTTCAAAAATCCATAACTTTTTTGGTTTTAACTCCGATTTACCCCAAACCAATTCTATTGGACTCTATTTCACGCCCTCCTCCTAACGCAACTGACAACGTCAGTACGTGTACTGCTCGCGGTGCTCAGGGACGCGCGTGGGCCGCCGCGAGTGTGCTACACGCGCCACCTCTAGGCGCTTTTTTGACAAACTGAACTCATTCTGGCCTATTTCCATGCTATGTGATCTATATCTAAGGCCAAACACGAAATTTCCATACCAAAACATAAAGAAATCATGACAAACATATAAAAGATAGATATGCAGTGATAATCAAATAATTCCCAAAACAGAATGCGAGAGAATCCAAAGCAATCCGACAGAGGGGAGGGTAACCTACCTCTTGAATACAAGTTCACTTACCAAAAGCAAGATTAGATTTAATGTGGGTGGCTTTTCTTCCTCCTCCTCTTCTCTTTTTCCTCTCCTGCCCGCTGTCACTCTTCCTCTCTTTTCACATTTTCCTTTGCTTGTGCTATTGTTGTTGCTGTCGTTCATGTGAATGGGGGTGGGGAATTAAGTGATGGGGTTTAAATGGTAAGGATGGGGGCAAAATTATGGGGTGTGGGGGGAAGTTAAGGGAGAGATTGGGAGAAAGTGTGGGGAGTGGTTGGGTGAGGGTAATTAATTTAGTATTAATTAATATTTATTTTTTTTTAAAATTTTTACGATTACGACATTCTACCCCTCTTACAAAAAGTTTCGTCCTCGAAACTTGCGTATTACATAGTCAACACTTAATTTAGTTCTCATTGATCCATTCACCTAGATAATGATCAAGCTAAAACATTCCTTGCGTTTTCCAACAGGCTAACCACTTAACTTCTTTATCACTGGCTAAGGCCTCAAAATCATTCCTTGTACACCAACAAGGTAATTTCGATCCATTTCTCTTTGCATGTTGAAATCATAACCTTATCTTTTATAACCATAAAAGCAGATTAAGAGTATTGTCTCCATACTAGAAGTTTCATAACCCAGTCATCAGTCTATAACACACTTATATTTGCTATTATGAGCTACTATCTACAATCAGTTCTTAAGTGTACTACAAATTCTCTTTTTTTTTAACTTAATGACTTGTTCGTCACACTCATCCCTCAAACCATATATATTCTCAGAGTACATCTTATTCTAGTATGATTCAACTTAATTGTCACTAGTATCCTGCAAGAAGGTCTCGTCCTCCTAGGGTTTAGTCCTTAACTTAATTCTCTATAATTAGTACTTACAAACTTCCTCTTATACCACTTGACGCGTGTCGTTCAACTTATTGCAATCTACAATTTGAATTCTTACAACTAATTATATCGGATCCATCTCCTAGTAAATATCCATTGAGTAGCCAATATATTGACCATTAGACATCCTCGTCATAGGGTTAAGTCATCGAATTCAATTCTTATATACTTACGAACTAGTTCTACGATCATGCCCTTACTCTTCCCGAGATATCATCAATAGTCTAATATACGAGATATGTGTATGGACATATTTTTACAAAAATGTAACCTATGTGGCTATAATTTGAAATATAGCTTTCGTTATTTTAAATTAATATCATTCCTATTTGTTTTTTTATAAGGTCGCTTATGTACCATCTCTTATAAGTCTAACGTTTGTCTACTCATGATAAAATCTTTGGCTTAAATTGGCACAATCACAACATGGCACACTAATTATTGATCGACTAAATTGTTCTAATTCACCATGCTTCCATGCGCCATACTGATCCAGCGTACCTCGTTACTTGATTATTTGAACCATTAATTTTATTCTAGTTTGTAAAAGCAACCTTTACTTGTTCATGCCCGATCTTTTTTAGTTCAAGCCTACCAAATTCAAGTCAAGTACTTCGACGTTTCTATAAATCAACACTTAACTAATAGTTTGTAACAGTTCATCGTTCCCCTGTACTTGTTATAGCCGGTTTGCGCCTTTTGCAGCCGATCAATACCTCTAATAAGACTAATATTGTCGTCCTACTTAACAACTCTAAATTTCATCATCCTAACCCTATACTATAAATTCCTTTGTATAATTCTCTTACTAAGCGCTGCCGATTATAACGCTTATGAATCATCACTCCGTTTCTATCATTTTTCTATAAATCATCTCTTAGTATCCATTATTCTATATTAATTCATTCTTAGTAGCTATTATCTCAACTTAAACCAAAGCCTGCTCCAATGCTACCGTCCGAGTAGGGTTATGAACATGCTTTACTTTACCCTAATGGCATCGGGTCTCATGCTGCTGTTATGATGAAGCAACTTGAGATCGTTTGACCTATTCAAACAAATGTGTCAATCAACACTTGCGATAGAGCATCCTGATCAACATTACTATTTATGTACTTAATTTGACACAAACACCAAAAATAAATTTCTTTCTATTCCAGATAATGTTTGTTCTTTTTAACTTCTTAAAACGGCGGCGAATCTGAATACCAAACCCTTAGCAGTATGTTAGCTAGGGTAACATGCAAAAATTAAATAGCATACATGACAATAACCCAAACTAACCTTTTCCACAGATTCCAAACAAAATATATGCATTGCAACCCACAAATTTTATAAACTTTAAACGTACGCATAACTTTAATGTTGAGGGCCTGGAAACATTAATTTCATAAACTTTGAACTATTAAATTACATTAAAAAAATAGGAAAATTTGTTTTTTTATTTAACATAAATGATATGGTCAAAGATAGTTTTGATTCCAACTGTAATCCAAAAGATCATTACTATTTATGTACTATTTATATACTTATTCCCTTATGGTTATTATAGTCATGGCTAATAGAATGTGCAAAGGGTCATGGTCAAACTTAGATAACGTAAGTAGGTAAAGTTTTATGTTATACCCTAGGTATACTTGTTCACTATCTGGCCGCCTTATTATTATTATTTTTTTTAAAGTTTAAGATCATAACTTATACCTAGGGTTTTTTTTTATTTTAGTATCATCGTTTCTTAAGCCTAGGATCATGTCTTGTTTCTAAAGTCATGCTTAGCATATAATCAATGCTTATGACTACGTTCAGTACTTATGTCTAAGGTTAACTCTTAATCAGAATCGTTACTTATGTTTAAAATTGTAACTTATGTTCAGGATCATCACCTATAGTTGAGATAAGTACTTATGTTCATGACCATCTTTTATGTTCGAATCATGACTTATGTCTAAGATTGTGACTTAGGGGCAAAATTGTAACTTAATTTTTAATATTATGGTCCGAATCTACATTTCTACTGTGGCCGTAGAACCACACTTTGAAAATCATACCCTCGGCATGTAGTACCTCTTGGACTCATTCCGAACTTAAATCCAAGTGATCGGCGGTGTCAATTCTGCTACGCCACCACTCCTCCGCACCTCTTTGTCGAAGAATCTCAGGTTCGAGTGCAATAATGATGGAGGCAGTGCGTGCTAGTTCAACAGCTGGTGTTACAGTGCAAAAGTGTTGGCCATGGTTACTATGGCGTCTTCAAGTGCTTGGGGATGATCCCCTGATTCTGGTGGTTCTCACCACCGTTTCTTCTATTACCGACTTGTTCAGTTCTTATCGGATTTTTTTTGGACTTTAGAACGGTCGAAAATATATTTATTTAAATACATGGTAAGTTAGGGTGTATTTTGGGAATTTCTAATAGCTTAAGGGTTGTAAGTAGAGGTTCAGGGGTAAAATAGTAAATAACTAAAGCAAATGAAAGAACGCTCAAGCTCCCCTTAACCCGATCATAACTTAAGTCTAAGATCATCACTTAACCCTATTTGATTGCTTAAGGGTAAAATCGTCATTTAGAAAAAAAATCGTAGCTTAAGTCTAAGT
>AP025060.1:5113618-5266595 GCA_036186865.1 Eustoma russellianum
CGAATGATCTTCGCTTTGCGGGAACAAAAAAAACCACCACCTCGCTCTTTCCTTTCTTCGGTGCTACCTTTTTTTTTCCAAGGGATGGGGTTGGGGTGTATAAGAACCCTTTTTTTAATGATGCCCGGAAACAACTGCTAGGTAAATTAAGGAGAAAATGTTGGAACCTCATGGGTAAGGATAAAGTAATGGAATTGATAGAAAAATTCATAGACCTAGGTAGGATAGGAGAATTTTATTAGTTGTGTGTTGATCAAATTTTCACAGATTTCCCTTGCACCAAGCAGTATCCGTATGCATGTCCAGATGACTGTGAGTGCCAGGGTAGCATATCACAGTGCATTCCTTCTCCAGCAGACTGTGATGAGCACACTTGCTTCGACTATGATGATTGCCCAATGAAGAGCTGCAATTGCTACGAGGATTCCCAGGAATGCATAACTAGGATTGGGACATCTGTTTGAGGGAAATGGTTCTTGGATTCCACCGAGCTGAATGATTCTGTGTGACTGTTAGCACATACATGATTTAAAGGTTCTGGAAGATCTGTTTGGGTTTATGCGGTTTCGACTGCCTTGCCACTTTGCCTAATTGCATAAGTTTTTCTAATTTCAGCGAGTGGTGTATACTTTTACATTTTTTTTCCCGTTGCATGTGACTTGCTTTTTTCTCTCTCTTTGTCGAGGTTGGAAAAATTTGTAATTCGTTCAATTTAGAATCAAATTTACAAGGTTATTTCGTTTCTAACGGTTTTATTCTACAACTTGTACCATAGTTATTGTCCGTCTACATTAGTCTCTAACATTTACATGTTGGATTTAATTTAATAAATCCCTGAATAGGACCGTTTAATCGAATCAATGGACAAAGTAACAAAATGCGGAAAATATACCTTGCTCCATTGCTGTTGTTAATCTGAACACGTACACTGCAACTGCTCCGGCTGATGAAGAATCTGGCGTGATCCAAGGATTCACGACCTCCCACCAATTGCTGATACACTCCTTGACTGGTTTCAGCAATTCACTGCTTTACCCGATGGAGAGGCTAGACAGTGTGGACTTTATAGAAAACTTGGCACACCTTCCTTCTTTTTCTGTATGCAGCACTTTTTCACACTGATATGAGGAGGTGAAGCGTTCTTCATATAGAGGGGATGGAAGGATCTGATAGGTATAAGGTTTTAAATTTAATCTTAAATTTAAAACTCAACCTTATCTTCCTATTAAATATTATCCAATATTTAATTATTGTACCAATAATTATCTACAAGCCACACGTGGGTTGTCGCCCCTCGGGGACCAGATGTCGTAACTTTATGGTCGCTGCACTTTGAGCCCATCCATCGCGGTCTCTGACCATATGACTGTCTACATATTCGGGGCTTCCATTTAGACCACACTATACATCCACGAGTATACCCGATGATCACTTAACATGTGGATGTTTTACGTAAAAACTAATATTATTACGTGACATATGTGACATATAATATTATCATACATAACGTCCACCTTATGATTAATTCGTATAAACTTTATCAACGTGTTGCGCATCACACGTATCTCGAATTAATCCCAACAATCTCCCACTTGGACTATGTATGTATCTTAAAGATTATATGTCACCCTTTTGAGCTTATATACCGTATGTCCTTTAGTGTGTCTTTCCTTTTCCGGTCCATCAGCAAATGTTAGCAAAAGACTTAAGCCGCACGTCCCCACATTGAATTAGTGGCTAGTCCCTCTTAAATCATGATACCAACATTCTACTGAATGACATGGATACTGAAATGGATATGTACTGTGGAATTAATATGATAGGTGATCATACATATCTAATTCCAACTTGGCCCTCTTTAGCGAGATCAATAGAATTCAGAATGTATGCCGTAACTGCTTAATGTACATTACTTCTGCAGAAAAACTTTAATATAACCGAAATGTACAATATACTGTATGTCTGAAATAAACAACTTTATTGAACACAAGAAAAACCTCACAGACTCCCACTAGGATAAAACATCCTCAACTGGACTAAGACCCATACGGCTAACATGCTTGTGAAACACAACCGGTTTCACGGCCTTAGTCAAATGGTCGGCCACCATAGAGTCTGTACTGATGTGCTCAATACTGATCAAACTACTCAGAATTCTTTCTTTAACAACCAGATACTTCATCTCTATGTATTTCGCTTTAGATGAACTCCGGTTGTTATTTGAATATAGCACCGCAACATTATTGTCACAGTAAATCCTCATTGGAGACGTGATGGTCTCCAATACCCGCAGCACTGTTACAAAATTGTGAAGCCATATCGACTGATTGGATGTGTGGAAGTAAGCTACGAATTTCGCCTCCATAGTGGAGAACGCCAATACGGTCTGTTTCGTGCTTTTCCATGAGATCGCACCTCCGGCTAGGGTAAACACATAACCTAAGGTCGATTCATGCTATCATAGCATCCAGCAAAATCGGAATCTTTATATCTAGTGATCTCTAACTTATCAGATCTCCGATACGTCAGTACGTGTTGTTTCGTTTCTTGTAAATATCTCAGCACCCTCTTTTCTGCGGTTCAGTGATCCTTACCTGGATCAGAGAGGTATCTGCCTAACATTCCCGTAATGAATGCCAAGTCTGGTCGTGTACATACTTGGGCATACATTATACTCCCTACTACCGAAGCATAGGGAGTATTCCTCATTTCCGAACGTTCAAACTCTGTTTTGGGACATTGTTTTAGACTGAATTTATCTCCTCTTGCCACAGGGGTATTAAGTGGTGTACACTTATCCATGCTATACCGCTTCAACACCTTTTCGATGTATGCCTGTTGTGAGAGACCTAAGATACCTTGGGTACGATTCCTCCGTATCTCAAGTCCCAACACATATGAGGCTTCACCAAGGTCTTTCATCTCGAAATGCTTTCTCAGAAAGGCTTTGGTGTCGCTCAACATGTTTACATCATTTGTTGCAAGCAGTATATCATCTACGTACAAGATCATAAATATGAACTTGCTCCCACTAAACTTATGATACACACATTCGTCAATTTGGTTTGCCTCAAAACCGAAGGAGGCAACCACTTTGGCGAATTTGAAGTACCACTGTCGAGACACTTGCTTGAGCCCATAGATGGATTTCTTTAGTCGACAAACCATGCCTTTTGGATCTCCCACCTCGAATCGAGGCGGTTGAACCATGTAAATGGTCTCGTCGAGTTCTCCATTTAAAAACGCAGTCTTAACATCCATCTGATGTAGCTCAAGATCTAAGTGTGCCACTAAAGCCATGATTATCCGGAAGGAATCCTTCGTAGATACTGGAGAGAAGGTTTCCGTATAGTCTATGCCCTCCTTTTGGGTAAACCCTTTAGCAACAAGTCGAGCCTTATATCGTTCTACGTTGCCTTTTGAATCACGTTTGGTTTTAAATATCCATTTGCAACCAACGGGTTTCGAACCTTTAGGCAACGAGACAACATCCCATACCTTGTTGTCGTGCATAGACTTTATTTCTTCTTCCATGGCATTTATCCACTTTTCTGAATTTCGACATTGCAATGCTTGCTGGACGTTTTCGGGATCATCGTCCAACATACCAATATCGAATTCGTGTTCTTGGAGATACACCACATAGTCGCTAGGTATGGGGTTTCTCCGTTCACGAGTGGATCTCCTTAGGGGCACTTGTTCTTGAGATACTGTAGGTTCCTGAACTGCATCAGCTGGCAATTCATCGGATTCTTCAGTAACTTCCTCAGGAACATGAATTTGTTCCTGTGGAGCGTCACTACTGGGATGAGGTACCTCAGGTGCGGGTATCGCTGATTCTATCTCCCCAAAAGATGGTTCGATTCGCATTTCTGTCGCATCTGAGTGTGCCTCATTTAACTCCATGATCTGCTGATGCAAATCATTCCCCCCGGAACCAAAGTATCCTCAAAGAACTTTACCGAATTTGTCTCGAAAAATACTTTACTTGTGGGATCGTAGAATTTGTACCCTCGTGACCTTTCCGAGTAACCAACGAAATAGCAACTAACTGTTTTGGTGTCCAGCTTTCTTTCATTTGGTCTGTAAGGCTTCGCCTCTTCTGGACAGCCCCAAACCCTTATGTGGTTAAGGTTAGGCTTACGCTTAGTCCATAACTCATAAGGGGTCCTTATCGTCGCTTTAGTTGGTATTCGGTTGAGGATGTAAGCTGCGGCTTTAAGCGCTTCTCCCCAGAGGAATAATGGTAGCGTAGTTTGACTCATCATACTACGCACCATGTCCATAAGTGTACGGTTTCGTCTTTCAGCTACACCATTCATACTTGGTGACCCAGGCATGGTGTACTGAGGGACGATTCCGTTTTCCTCTAGGTATTTAGCAAATGGTCCTGGACACTGTTCTCCTGATCCATCATATCAACCGTAGTATTCACCCCCACGGTCCGATCTGACGGCTTTAATCCTTTTGTTGAGTTGTAACTCAGCTTCAGCTTTAAAGGATTTGAACATGTCTATTGCTTGCGCTTTTTCTTTAATCAAGAATACGTAGCCATATCGCGAATAGTCGTCAATAAAGGTGATAAAATAAGAGTGACCATTTCGAGTAACCGGATGAAATGGGCCACTAATATCGGTATGAGTCAACTCTAATGGACTATTTGCACGATTTGCTTCATATCTTCGGACTTTAGTTTGTTTTCCTTTAGCATAAAATACACACGACTCTAAGTCGGTTAAGTCTAAAGGATTGAGAATTTCTGTTTTGACAAGACGTTCTATTCTGTTTTTGGACACGTGTCCTAAACGTCGATGCCAAAGTGATCCTGAATTCTCATGAGTTAATTTTGCTTTAACGTTTCGCGTTACAACATACAAGGTTTCCTGATTTGAAGCAACATTTATTGAATAAAGTTTATCAATTTCGGACATTATACCGTGACCAATCAATCTAGAAGCATGATATAGTTGGAAATTTCCATTTCCAAAATAACCGTAATATCCACTTTGATCCAATCGATAAAACGAAATAAGATTTCGTTTAAACGATGGTACTACAAAAGTGTCATGCAAATCTAGATAGAAACCGGATGTCAACAGCAATCTGAAATGCCCGATGGCTTCAACCGTTATGCCGCTGCCATTTCCCTAATAGACGTATCTTTCATCATCTCTCGGTTTTCTATGGCTTAGGCAACCTTGCATAGTCACAGATAGGTGAGTCATGGCTCTCGTATCGACCCACCAAGTGGCTATATCCGAAACAAAATTAACTTCTGAACAAACTAAGAATGTACCCTTTTTCTTGAGACAAGATATATAACCGGTACAATTCTTCCTTAAATGTCTTTCCTTATTGCAAAAGAAACAAGTCATGCTTTTGGGCGTGTCAGTAGTAGGCATCCCCTTTTCCTTTTGACTTGCCTTTTGCACAGTAACCATTTCTGCAGCTTTGCGTTTCTTACCACCGAACTTGGTGGCGACAGCATTCATAACTTTATGCACCCTTATGCTGTCGATTCCACGGTACTGTTTCGAGCAAAGTTTCTTTAAGAGATTGCCTGCCTCGGCTTTCTCATTCTTTACATATCTTTGCTCGAGATCGGCTAAAAATTCCTTAGCCGTCGTGGACTCAAAAACGTGTCCCCTGAAGCATTTGGGGATAGTCTTTTGCATGATCATAAGACACATACGATTTGATCGTAGCCAGCGTGCCATGTGAGATTTTTCCTCACTGGTACTTTCGTCTGTTAGCACAGCTGGACGATCTATCTGTAACGCATTGTCTGCATCAGCAATCCCCAGAAAAAATCTCAAATTGATCTTTTCATTGCTTATAGTTTGAACCGTTCATTGTAGGAATATCCTTAATGTTAGACATTATTGCTGAAAAGCAAACAAGAAACAGACTTAAATACACAACACGTGTAATCTTTAAACTGCATAAAAACAAATATCAAAATAGAACTCCGATTCCATCTACCAATTGTCTTCCAATATTGGGGCTCTTTGGAGTCATCCCAATACCTTCCAACAATTGGGTGTAGTGGTCAATATGACGGCTCTCCAAGCACGGGTTAACCACCTTCCTTTGGGCCGATGAGTTAACCTATGCATTTAAAGCTTCGCCGCCGGCCCTATTTGGGTCCACTACTATGCTCATATGTGTTTTCAACAATCACACCTTCCTTTGGGCCGGTCAATGATTGCCTCCAACACATACATGCTCTTCACGATCATAACAAATGTAGTGGCGATGATATGATTGCCGCACTTTAAGGGGATCATATTAAAGCCCTACATTTGCTAAGTCACGTAACTTTATGGTTCTAAATGATCCGCAGTTTACTGACTGACCCTTTTGCACGTACCGTGCATACTTAACCCCAACATCTGTTTTGTTTTACTTAAACCAATTCGAACCAGCTTGATTCCCTTTACGGCTCAAATAAGAACCACCTTGAACCAAGCTCGGTTCTCCTTACGGTATAAGAAAACAATATCTTTATCAATCAATTTAACAAGTGATATAACCTTATGATGGGTCACCTTTAGTGTGAAGGGAACCGATTCAGCTATACCCACTTGTCATAAGGGTGTATTACCATTCCACATAATTTCTAGGCCACCGGTGGAGTCACAATGGTCTCGCTTAAGTACCGGCTTTCTTAGACAAAACTATGTGTACGGTGTTTTTATCACAACTCAATGAGTCATCTATCACGAGTATAAACCGCATTGATTGATAAGTACTGGTTAATTCAGTCAACTTAGCCCATCGAATTAACTTGGTTGAACTCGGTCAAACCGGGTCAAGCAAGATTCGGATCCTTATTGGGTTAAGTTTCTTAACTTTATTTTATTTATTTATTTATTAACATGCTTAAACATAAAGCATAAATAAATAAATAAACAAATAACTGCATGCATATAAACATAATAATACAATAACCGGAAATTAAACTTAACACTTGATTATTATTATTTTGGATTTCTTTAAAATAATAATAATAATAACAAGAATTTATTATTATTATTACTATTTTCCTTAATAAACCTTAAATAAAAACAATAATAATCAAATTATTATCATTATCATTTACTTTATTTTTCTTTAAAAGAACTTTAAAATAATAATAATTATTATTTATTATTACTATTTTCCTTTAATAATAATAACAATAATAATTAAATTATCATCATTATTATTATTATTCTTTAAAAGGAGACTTTAAAATAATAATAATAACAACAATTTTTTATTACTACTATTTTCCTTAAAATAAACTTTAAATAATAAAAATAAGAAATTATTATTATTTACTTTATCCAAAATAATAATAATATACACATAAACAACAAACTGAAATTAAAAACTAAATAAAGGGGCTGGGGCCGGGTCGGGTCGGGTCAGAACCCGCCCGGCCCGTTCTGATTTCCGGATTTTGCTTTTTTTTTATTTGGAATCTGTATTGGGCCGAAGCCCTTTCCTGAACCGAATTGGGACCAAATCTGAAAGCCCATCTGAAACTCCTTTTTTTTTTAATGTCTGAATTGGATTTGGGCTGAAGCCCTTTTTCTGGAACACAGCCGGACCGGGTCAGACCCGGAACCGAGCCCAAACCGCCAGCTGAAGCTCCAGCCCGCCAGAGAGCCCCAAAAAAACATTTCCAGAATTCGGCAGGCTTAAGTTTCGAACCCTAAACCTCCCATACACAGTTCCAGGCGCTAACCAGTAGGCCAACTGAATTTTTGTTTAAAATTAGAGGAGGCTTTAATTTTATATTAAACAGAGACCGAAATTCCAAAAAATTACAGCAGCCGAATTTTTCGCAAGAGGGATTGAAACTGGGACATTCCATACACTGGCAGGGACTCTAGCCACCAGGCCGAAGCCTGTTTTGATGGAAATAGCGTGAAGCATAATATTTATTAAAATTCAGAATTCCAGAAAAACATAATCCGAAAATTTCGGCCGCAGGAATCGAACTGAAACTTTTCTTTATGTTTGAAGAACTAGGTGCTGGCCACCAGTGCCAGCGCCTCTTTTTAAGAAAACGTGGGATTCCTTTTTAAAAGCAAAAGAAAACTGAAACTTTTCTTCAACAAAAATTGTTCCGGAAAAACGTTTTCAACCCGAAAAATTTTCATTTTTCAAATATGAACAGATTAACATAATGATTCGATTAGACCCGCTCTGATACCACTTGTGGGATTTAATTTAATAAATCCCTGAATAGGACCGTTTAATCGAATCAATGGACAAAGTAACAAAATGCGGAAAATATACCTTGCTTCATTGCTGTTGTTAATCTGAACACGTACACTGCAACTGCTCCGGCTGATGAAGAATCTGGTGTGATCCAAGGATTTACGACCTCTCACCAATTGCTGATACACTCCTTGACTGGTTTCAGCAATTCACTGCTTTACCCGATGGAGAGGCTAGACAGTGTGGACTTTATAGAAAACTTGGCACACCTTCCCTCTTTTTCTGTATGCAGCCCTTTTTCACACTGATATGAGGAGGTGAAGCGTTCTTCATATAGAGGGGATGGAAGGATCTGATAGGTATAAGGTTTTAAATTTAATCTTAAATTTAAAACTCAACCTTATCTTCCTATTAAATATTATCCAATATTTAATTATTGTACCAATAATTATCTACAAGACACACGTGGGTTGTCGCCCCTCGGGGACCAGATGTCGTAACTTTATGGTCGCTGCACTTTGAGCCCATCCATCGCGGTCTCTGACCATATGACTGTCTACATATTCGGGGTTTCCATTTAGACCACACTATACATCCACGAGTATACCCGATGATCACTTAACATGTGGATGTTTTACGTAACAACTAATATTATTACGTGACATATGTGACATATAATATTATCATACATAACGTCCACCTTATGATTAATTCGTATAAACTTTATCAACGTGCTGCGCATCACACGTATGTCGAATTAATCCCAACATTACAAATGTAACACCTAGTTACCTGTTCAGGTTGCATTAATTTACGGTAGAGATTTTAAGCTATTATATTTACATGTAAGATATGGAATAATTGTTCAGCTTCCTAACATTTAAACATCGTGTTCAGCTTCCCAACATTAAAACCTAGATATCAAAAAGGACGTGTTTAATTGTCTAACTAGCTTCGGCATACCAATGTAATTATCATCCATAACCACATGCTTGTTCAAGAGACTTCAAATATATTAAAGTCAGCCCAATTTGATAAACATACCAGAAAAGTTTTGTGCGACTATAAAATAACGCAATTGCTATTACTAAATTGACAAAAACCATACATGTCATCAGTGAGTCATTTAGGCAACCGAAACACCAACTATCGCAAAAACTGAATAAAATATACAATTAGCAAAGTCACAATCCATGAAACGAAATGAGATAATCATAATGCCATTGACCAATTAACTGTAGACTCCCTTACCTTATTCATCAGCAATGAAAGTTAGTGCAGTTTTTCCTCCAAATTCACAAACCTGATCACAGATTGTATATCTTATATAAGGCATGGATTCATGGTCTAAGATTAATGTTACAACTTATTGAATCCAGAGTGGCAAAACAACCCTAATTATAAAGCCAAATTCAACTTCCTAAAAAAGAGAAAGAAAATGTTACTTGTTACCAACATGATGGTTCTCTCCCCGAGTTGGTTTCTGTTAGCACTGACCTGACCTGCCGAGCTGACCTGACCTGTCCATGCTTTGCTTACCTTGGGACTGACCTGCTGAGGCTGGCTGGCCAAGGTGACCTGACTTGTCTAGGCTGGGTTGACCTGCCCAGGCTGTGCGGACCTTGGACTGACCTGCTGAGGCTGGCTGGCAAGCTGCTGAGGCTGACTAGGACCGACCTTTCGATCATAATGTAGGATAGAGATTGTGGATATGATTATAGATACCTAATCTATTCAAATATTTCCTATTGATTAGTTTTATCATGTACATAAAGTATAGAAATATAATAGGATTCGTATTTATCTCTTTAGCATCAAATTAGGCAATAGATTAGCATCAAATGTTCATTGTATTTACTATAACTTGAATTGATCGAATAGACAAGGACAGAGATTTCAGTTGCCAAGCCTTCTTTACATGATATCAGAGCCATGCCATCCTAAATTTGCCGCCCCCTCTCTTCTACCCTCCAACCATAGCTGCTGAACCCTCTCAATGCAAGAAAACTATATCTCCCTATGATCTACACTCAGGTGATCATCCTGAGTTTCTTATCATGTAGCGCCCCACCTCAGACTACAGTCTCGGAATGTTACACCCGCCATACTCTGCTACTAGAAGTACAAGGCGTCGATACAATTTATACGCATGATGACATAAACATTTATCGAAATAGCGGAAGCATCATAAAATACATAAAGCATAATCGACATGCAACATACATCATAATCTAAATCCGAGTACATCATGAGTATCATCAGCACAAAAAGGGAAATGAATACATAGCTGAAATGGCAAAGTACATAATATAACAGTTGGGCCCACTAAGCTCCTCACGGGTATCCTACCCTCGGCTTGTCCTCTGTAATCAACGTGGACCGATTGACGTATACGTCAGTCCCTCACGTGGATCGAACGAAGTATACGTCAGCCCCTCACGTGGATCGATCGAAATAATCAGCCCCTCACATCGGTCAATCTATGTCATACAAAATCAAAAACAAACCTCACCGTGTCACATGGATCTCTCAACTGCAGAGACATCGATCAATCAACGTATACATCAGTCTCTAAAATTGAGACATAGATCGATCGACGTCAACAGATTTTTGAAAATTTTCTCGAACATATGACAAACTAATAGTCATTATTGGTACACAGATGATCTTCTTTGTATGTAATGAGTTTTAAAACATTCCATATATGTTTATCACGTTTAGTGTTTATGAGTCATATATGCATGTGTTATATCACTAACTTGCCAAGGGGTGGTCTCAGCCTTGGCTCTGTTTGAGTTCATGTGGTTTCGACTGCCTTGCAACTTTGCCTAATTGCGTTTCTAATTTCAGTGAGTGATGTATTATTTTGCATTTTTTTCCAGTTGAAAAAATTACATGTGACTTGCTTTTCTGGTTCAAAAGATAACACTTGGGAACAAACGGTTTCCTTGCGAGTAATGTTTTATTTGGTATTTTTCAAATCCTCCGTCATTTAGTAAATAAACGTCTCTTTTTCCCTCTATCTCTTTTTCCCTCTTTCTTTCACGAGATTGAAGAATTGGTAATTCATTCAAGTTAGAATCAAATTTACAAGGTTATTCTTTTTTTATATTAGTTTTCATCGTCTTGTCCAATGGTTACTGTTTGTCTACAGTATTCTCTAACGTTTACAAAGGTAGCAGCTAGTTACCTGTTCAACTCAAATTAATTTACTGTAGAGATTCTAAACTATTATATTTACATGTAAGATATAGACTAAGTGTTGCAGTTCAATTTTAGCTTCACTGTCTAAATGGTTGTGTCTTTACCTCGTCATCTCGATTTAACATACCTGTAGTCCAGATCTTCTAGCTTTATTGACATGGGTCATCAGTCTAGTTATGATAAACGTCTTCTTTTTCTCTCTCTCCTCTCTCCCTCTCTTTCCATCATTTTCTTCTTTTCTTTCACTATTTACTACGTAGTTATTGCATACTGAATGTTTTAGATTTATAAGGTTAGATAGATGGTACATTCTTTTATTTGTGGAAGACTCAAAATTCAAGATTGTTGCACAACATATAAGGGCGGTGGCCCTAATACGTTATTGCCGCAAATTTTATTATTTTATGATATCTCAACATCATATCACTACCAGAAAATTTTTTACTAGTGGCAAACATTTTTGTTACTAAAACACTATAATTCGTCACTAAAGCATTTACTGACCAAATTCCATTGTTAGTGAGCTTGCCACTAAACAACAATACCAATCATACCTAGTATATCTCAACGACAGCAAAAGCTATCGCTAGGGTCTAGAGATGGTAAGAGACAGACAAACAATACCTCAATTTCAAAGGATAGAGAGTTTGATTCCAGTGAGACCCCTGACTCTATATATGTACCTGTATAGATAGTACAATAATAGGAATATATACTAGTAAATAAATTTTATTAAATATAGTGAGCTCGCCACTAAACATTAGTACGTAGCTAAATATTTTACTGAAGAACTCTAGGGTCACCCCTGATTTGCCAAGGTATAATAAAACAGAAAATAATTGTCGACACTATCATTGTCAATAAGGTATATCATTGCAAAAACTGACTATTTTGTCACAAATTATACCATCTTGTACCAATTCTTCATTTTCAGCGACAATATTTCGTAACCTTACAAAATATGTTAAACATGTTGAAACTAGTTACAATATGGTTATCAGGAAGAAATTGATTTTGCAACATCACTGTAATGTCACGATATTGTTAGGTCCCTTAGAACACACTAGAAGGGGGGGTTGAATAGTGTGTTCACTAAGTATGGATATTTTATGGATATTTTTCGTTTTGAGGTGCAACCAATACTTGGGTGTGTTCTTTAGAAAGAGTAAAGACTTGCAAGAAAGTAAAGAACACAAGTATGTATAGAGGTTCAAGTCAAATGACTCTACTCCTCTACCTTCTTGATGTTTCACAAGAAGGATTTTGAAATGGGGATTGTTATTTTTTTTTGGAGGAAACAACAATCTAAGAACAAAAGCCAGAAAATAGAAAAACTAGGCACTTTGCCTAGACCACAACCAAGAAGTCTAACCCTTTGAAGTTTAGCCTCCAAAGATCTTCTTTGCCCTCAAAGAAATCTTGTAGGGAGAATAGTGCACCACACACTATCAACTAACACTTCAAAGTCTAGAATTCTTAAACAAGAAGCACCCTTGCTCCTTGACCAACAATCTACTCAATCTCTCATAATAGAATCTCGCCAAGAAGAAGACTCTTACTCTTCTTACAATAATCGCTCTCAACAACAAAGTAAAATGTACAATGTTTACAAGTATTTTGAGAGCTTGAGCTTGAGAGAATTTGAGAGCTTGCAAAGTAGAAAGTTGCAGAAGAAAATGGAAGAAACCCTTCTTTTATGAACCATCATGTTTCTTCCCGTTTGAAACCCTCTGCACAAACATTAATGGGTTTTGGCATCATGTGTTGGTGAGTCCTCATCATTGAAGATCTCTCTATGGCATGTAGCAACATTCTTGGAGAGATTTCAAAATGAATACCAAGAAAGGAAACCTGAAATCTTCAGCAGAGAGGAACCTGTGAAAAAGACACTAAAAGAGGAGGGTACAAAGAGTCAACTGATGTTAAAAAGTGAAGTTTAAGACCTTTGTAACGTTGGTCACATGAAGCGCCTAATGTGCTAAAAGCACAGGCGTTCGAAGTGACATTGAGCGCTTGATGTGAAAATGAACTGTCGTTCGAAGTCACATCAAGCGCCTAATGTGGGCTTCTTAAGGCGTTCGAAGTCACATGAAGTGCCTAATGTAGCCCTCCATGCTTGTTCGAACTAACTCTGACTTTTTCTTAGAGAAAGTACTTAAGAGTACGTGCCCACTCAGGGGAAAAGTACTTTTGGCTTTGGTGGACAGCATAAAGCGCCTAAAGAGCCGTTCAAAGTATTCGCATTTTCCAACAGGCCACATGAAGCGCTTAATCAGGCGTTCAAAGTGTCCTGATTTTCAAACACTTCACATGAAGCGCCTAATCTAGGCGTTCGAAGTGTTCGCACATCCAGACACTTCACATAAAGCGCCTAATCTAGGCGTTCGAAGTGTACTGGACTCCACCAAGGTACATTAAGCGCCTAATGTAAGCGTTCGAAGTATACTGACTTCAAACCACACACATGAAGCGCCTAATCACTTGTTCAAAGTACAGAATTGTGCAAATCATCAAAACTTAACATATTCTAACATTCTCCCTCTTTTTGATGATTTCACAACGTGCATAACTTATCAAAGCTCCCCCTTAACCTATGCTCCCCCTCACAAGATGCAAGAAAAAAATAACTTAAAAAGAACAAAGTGATGAAACAATTTAATGAACATCAACAACGAAATACCAAGTCATATTTTCTTGCAATAAACAATAACTGAAATTTTCACAACCAAAAACAAAAATAAGGAAATTTACATAGCACCACCACTTGGTGGTGTAAAACCACTAAAGCCAAAACCTACACTAGCGGCAAAATCAGTGAATCCACCCATGGATCCTCCAACATCTCCAGAGCCACCAGCATCACCGCCACCGCCAGAACTGCCACCAGCACCAACACCACCACTCACCACCACCACCACTTTCTCCCCTTAAATCATCAAAATTAGGAGGAAGAGCCCATGGACAGACTTGCATGAATGCATTTCGAAATGCAGTCATGCGAGCTTCATTCCGTACATGCCGAGCTTCATGCTCAGCATCACGAAGATGTAGCTGTTGAACAGTCTGTTCAAGCGCGGCAATGCGTGATAGAAATTCAGAAGAATTACTACCACCAGCAGCATCTTGAGGTCACTCCGCGACCTCATCATCATCAGGAATGGTGGTGGCCTTCCGTTTTTGCGAGTCAACAGCCTGGGCGATATTGTAGTGATCATAAACGTCAGATTTTGCAACTGGGGTCAAATCATCATCAGAAATGTCCACCCCTTTTGACTTTAACAATATTGTGACAATATTAGCAAAAGGTAAAGCTTTCGACCATTTCCGAAGAGCTGCAAACATGACTTCTATGAAAATCCAGGCGAGATTTAGCTGGGTCAGATGTTTGAGACGGTAAGATACATAGAAATCCATGTTGCTGGGATTTCTAGTAGCCTTACCATTGATACAGTAGGTGACCACCGCTAGCAAGATGCGATCCACCAATGGCATGTTCTGAGTCTTTTTGGAGAGGAAATACCCCAAATCGAATTTAACGTCCTGCTCACGGACGCCGTATTTGACACTCTAGTCAAACACAGAGAAATCAGTCAATCCCTCGTCCCGGATTCTCAGGACTTCACAAATTTCAGGAATAGTGAAGCTGAGAGGAGTACCATCAATAACGGTGTGGAGGGAAAAAGGTTGAGACTCAGATTGTGGAGTGACCCACAAATTTGAATAGAATAGACGGGTGTGCTCACGGGAGTATTTTTGCATATCAGGCCTGGACCAAAGAGATGTCCAGCCTTGATGTTCCAACAGAGGAACAACTTCAAAAGCAGTGCTCGTCTCAAGAAGATTGCTGAGATTGAGCAGTTTCAGAGGGATAATAAGACGATTGGATGCTACCCATTCTCGGAATAGCATGCCAGAGTAGTAGGAGACATGAGCACCTTTGTCAATGGTGCGTGGAGGCTTCTTGATGTCGGGCTCAAATTTCTTCAACCAAGGAAAGTTGTCCTTGGTGAGCCCTTCACGAATGGTTGTGATTTCAGGCGGCTCAACAATTCCTTGTCCAGCCGTTTGTTTTCGCTTTTGAGTGCGTGGACGTTTGGAAGGACCAGCGGAAGCCATTTGATGTAAGGTGTAAGAAAAGGAGAGGTCTTGAGAGTAGGGGTAAAATGAAGAAATGAAGATGTGAAGAGGAATGAAGAAGAGAGTGGATTTTAAAGGGTGAAGAAGAGGAGATGAAGGGTTGATGAAGTAATGGTGGGAGAGAGGAGTAATGGAAGAGTGGAGGAGTGGGAGAGAGTTTTGAGGAAGAAGATGAAAAAGTGTAGTGAATGGGGAAGAGGAGAGGACTGTCGTGGGGAAGTGGGAAAGAGAAAGAGGCGGTAGAAAAATTGATGGTCCTTGAATGGCGCAAAAACTGAAGAGGCGGCGGAAAAGACAGTGTGAAATTAGGGTTGAAGCGCCTATTGTGACTTCGAAAGACTTCACAGAATGGGATGAAGCGCTTAAAGTCACATTGAACGGCTGTTGAGATGCAGATTGAGCGCTTAATGTCACATTGAACGAGTGAACTCATTTGGATAAAGCGCTTAATCCTACATCGAACGCCAATGTAAAGGGACATAAAGCGCCTGATGTCACTTCGAACGAGTGACATCCTTAACATCAGGCGCTTGATGTGACATCGAACACCTGAAGCAAGTGCGATGAAGCGCTTTATGTGCACTGATCTTGAAAATTTTTGATATTTTCGTGCTCAAAACTCAAGATGGTTTTATCAACCCATGTTGAACAACCCCAACCTACTTCTTATAGATACAAAAACATCACTAGGTAAGGGTTTCGTGAAAATGTCCGCTAATTGATCTCGTGTAGGAACGAATTCCACACTTACCAAGTTCTTTTGTACACAATCTCGAATGAAATGATACCTCACTTCAATGTGCTTGGTCCGACTATGTTGGATGGGATTTTGTGCAATATTAATAGCAGACGTGTTATCACACAAAATTGGCACCTTTGAGAAGTGAATGTTATAATCATTTAACGTGTTTGTCATCCATAATAATTGTGCACAACACGAGGCGGCCGACACATATTCGGATTCCGCCGTAGAAAGAGACACACTATTTTGTTTCTTGGAAAACCAAGAAACGAGGAAATCTCCGAGAAACTGACAAGTTCCGGAGGTGCTCTTCCTATCAACTACACTCCCCGCATAATCGGAGTCACAATATCCTCTTAAATCAAAACATGCATTCTTAGAATAAAATAAACCAAATTTCAGAGTACTTCTAAGGTATCTAAGGATGCGTTTTACCGCAATAAAATGCATCTCCCTAGGATCACTTTGAAATCTAGCACATAAACATACTGCATGTAAGATGTCGGGTCTACTAGCCGTTAAATAAAGTAGACTACCTATAATGCCACGATACAAGGTTACCTCAACGTGCTTTCCCTTTTCATCCTTGTCAAGCTTGGCACTTGTGCTCATAGGAGTGTTTACCTCTCTTCCTTCACCAAAGTTGTACTTTTTGAGCAAATCTCTTGTGTATTTGGTTTGGGAAATGTACACGCCATCTTCGGTTTGCCTGATTTGTAATCCAAGGAAATAGTTAAGTTCGCCCATCATGCTCATCTCGAACTCACCTTGCATAAGACTAACAAATTGCTCACAAAGACAGTTGTTAGTAGCACCAAAAATAATATCATCAACATATACTTGAACAATTAAATGATTTCTACCTTGTTCTTTTATAAACAAAGTAGTGTCAACTTTACCTCTTGAAAAACCATTATTAAGAAGAAAAGTACTTAACCTCTCGTACCAAGCTCTTGGAGCTTGTTTGAGGCCATAAAGAGCCTTTTTAAGTTTGAAGACATGATGTAGTGAATCATGACATTCAAACTCGGGAGGTTGTGCAACATACACTTCCTCTTGAATAACACCATTCAAGAAAGCGGATTTAACATCCATTTGGTAAAGTTTAAAATCTCTATAACAAGCATATGCTAATAACATCCTAATAGCTTCAAGTCGTGCTACGGGTGCAAATGTCTCATCAAAATCAATACCTTCTTCTTAACGGTATCCTTGAGCAACTAACCTAGCCTTGTTTCTAGTGACATTACCTTGATCATCCATCTTGTTACGAAAAACCCATTTCGTACCAATAATAGGATGATCGTGTGGTTTAGGAACTAACTCCCAAACATCACTTCTTTCAAATTGGTTTAATTCTTCTTGCATAGCCATGATCCAATTTTCATCAAGAAGTGCATCTTTAATATTTTTAGGCTCTATAAGAGAGACAAATACATTCTCTCTATATTGCTTTCGTGTGGTGATACCCCTATTTAGATCACCTATGACCAACTCTTGAGGGTGAGAACTTTTGTGCTTAAGTGATCTAGGAAGATTGGAGACATCTCCTCCAACTTCCTCTTGATCATGTTCCGGAAGAGATGAACCTTCATCATCCACATGAACCTCATGTTCCAGAATGTGTGATGCATTTTCTACATTTTGTGTATCAACATGAGTATGAGAAAAATTTCTATTTGACTCACTAAGTTCATGCACACAAGGTGGAGGTGTATCTTCAATAGGTTTAACTCTCAAATCAATGAAGATGGTTCCATTTGGAGGATCATCAAGATCTCTCGTTGAGGAACGACCATAAGAACATCCTCAAGAATTCCTTCTTGAGGAGTCACATCTTCATCCTCTTCACAATCCTCATTAAGTTTAGGTTCGTCACTAAGTGACTCATTAAACTTAACGTGAATTGATTCTTCCACCTTTTGACTCCTTTTGTTGAAAACACGAAATGCTTTACTATTTGAGGCATAACCTAAAAAGATACCTTCATCCGCTTTGAGGTCAAGTTTGTCCAAAGTATCTTTGGTATTAAGTATAAAACACTTGCAACCAAAGACTTTGAAATATCCAATGTTGGGGACTTTTCCATTCCAAAGCTCATAAGGTGTCACATTTAGGTATGGTCTCAAATAGGCAAGATTGATCACATGGCAAGCGGCATTTACCACTTCGGCCCAAAAATACTTAGGCAAACCGAACTCATTCAACATTGCTCTACACATTTCTTGTAGAATTCTATTCTTTCGTTCGGCTACACCATTTTGTTGAGGAGTTCTAGGTGCCGAAAGGTCATGAGCGTATCCTTTGGATACACAAAACCTTTCGAAATCACCATCAAACTCACCACCGCGATCACTACGGATGGTTTTAATGGTGTCACCCACATGATTTTCCAATCGTTTACTTAGACTCATAAACTCACTACATGCATCACTTTTCTTAGCTAGAAACATCACCCACGTATAACGAGTATAGTCATCTACTACCACGAAGGTATAATGTTTACCACCCAAGCTTTTTGTACCAACATCCCCATACAAATCCATATGAAGCAATTGTAGGGGCTTGGAGGTGGAAATATTTGTCTTGGGTTTGAAGCTTGTTTTCACAAGCTTCGCCTTTTTACAAGTGTCACATAAGTCATGGTTTTCGAAATTCATTTTTGGAAGGCCTCGGACCTTATCATTTTCGCAAATAAATTTAAATGTTTTGAAACATACATGTCCGAGACGTCTATGCCATAGTTGCGTCAAATCATTCTTAGCAACTAGACAAGATACATTTTGAGAAACCAAATCATTGATGCTAGGTTTGTAAATATTTTTGAAACGCAAAGCCTCAAATAAGATCTTATCTTCATTTTTCACAACACACTTTGTTTTCAAAAACGTTACCTCATAATTAGCATCACAAAGTGGACAACTCCTCCATCTTGCATAGTGAGTCTATGAAAGAGACGTTTGTCTCCCGTCATATGGTTGGAACACCCACTGTCCACGACCCATTTGACCTTCTTGTCTTCGCTTTCTCCATTGAGTGCTAGGGCCTACAACAGAACCATATGAAGTTGGTACCCTTTTTGTTTTGGGTCCTTGAAGGTTAGTCACCTTCATCTCGCCTTTCGGCACCCACACAAGATTCTTATTATTTTTTGCTCTACATACTCTTTCTACATGGCCTTTCCTATTGCAATAAAAACATGTAGGAGTATGCTTGTGAGTTGGTGCATGCTTGTGCGAATGCTTGTGCGTAGGCGCATGTCGTGTTTCCTTTTTAGGAACCACCTTCTTTGGAATAGAAGAAGGTTTTTGTTTCACAACATGAACCAAAGGTTGTGATGCCTTTGGTGCATTAGCCTTTTGTTTAGGCATGTGCCTTTGCTTCTTCAAGGAGGTTTTGGACTCCTTGACCACTTGTGCTTGTTCCTTTTTGTTTCCCTTCTTGGATGCATACATGGCACTAGGTTTTATTTTAACTTTCATGCTTGGCCTAGATGCATCCTTAACCTCTACCTTTGTAGCACTCACCCTTGAATCATTTTTCTTATCCTCAAGGGCTTGAGCACATGATTTCATCAAATCATGTTTCTCTTCAAGTGCAATCACATGCATAGTTAAAAATATTTCATGCTCAAGTTGCAATGCAATGTGATCTTCTAACGTGTCATTATATTCATTTAAGCATGCTCTAAACTCTTTCTTGACACGTTTATATTTTAAATCTAAGAGGTCATTTTCTTGCACTAAAGCATCTCGTTCATCAATAATTCTATAGTGAGATGAGATATTGCATACCTCCATGTCGTCATCAATGGCCATGAGTGCAAAGAACTCCTTGTCAAGATCATCTTGAACCACCCCCGTGAGTGCAAGATCATCATGATCGCCATTGTCGCTCTCGGACCCGGAAAGAATGCTCTCCTAATGGGCTACTTCCGCTTGTAAGGCCTTCTTCCTTTGGTAGATGGCCTTCTTGTCTTTGAGTTGCGGCTCCTTCATCCGACAATCCTTCATGAAGTGACCAAGCTTCCCACACTTGTAGCATTTATTCTCTTGGTCCTTCACCTTGTCCTTGGAGTACTTCTCCTTGATGAATCTTTTGGCTTCATCACCATTCTTTCTCGCAAACCGTCGGAATCTTTTGACAAGAAGTCCGATTTCATCGTTCGAGTCCTCCGACTCGCATACAAGAGCCTTAGTGCAGTGGCGAATAGGATCGTTCTTTTCTTGTGCATCCAAATGAATCTCATAAGTAATGAGATTCCCATATAGCTCGTCCAAGGTGATGGTCTCCGAATCCTTGGACTCCTCAATGGCCGTCACTTTTGCGTTCCGTTCTCTTCCTAAACTATTTAGGAAGCAATGGTTTAGATCCTCTTGTTCTATTTTCTTGCCAACCGCTTTGAGAAGGTTGACAAGCTTGGTGAATCTTTGGATGGACTCTTCAATCTTTTCACCTTTAGGGACAGTAAAATTATAGAACTGTTTTATCAACTGTCTCCTCTTGGCCTTTCTTACTTGAGATGTTCCTTCGTGGATCATCTCAAGCTTTGTCCAAGCCTGATGAGCGGATTGGACACCTTGAATCTGTGCTCTCATTTGAGGAAAGAGAGCTGTTTAAAATAGCAAGAGCCTTGCTATTTATTGCCAACTAAAACTCCTATTCAGGAGTAGGATCATCAATATCAATGGGAATCATAGAGCCTCTTGAGACCTCAACCCATATTCTGTGCCCACAAGAACGTAGATAGGTTTCCATATTTGACTTCCATAGTGGGTAGTTTAGAGGATCAAACATGGGAACTTTGACATGAACATTTGAGATAGAAGGGAGTAGGGTTTCTTGCCTCCTTCTTCTAGAGGCTTCAGCACTAGGAGAACCCACATCATCAAAAACAAAGGGATCCATACTATAATGATCAAATCTTGTATTTGGACTCAAATAAGCAAGATGTGGCTCTGATACCAATTGTTAGGTCCCTTAGAACACACTGGAAGGGGGTTGAATAGTGTATTCACCAAGTATGGATATTTTATGGATATTTTTCGTTTTGAGGTGCAACCAATACTTGGGTGTGTTCTTTAGAAAGAGTAAAGACTTGCAAGAAAGTAAAGAACACAAGTATGTATAGAGGTTCAAGTCAAATGACTCTACTCCTCTACCTTGTTGATGTTTCACAAGAAGGATTTTGAAATGGGGATTGTTATTTCTTTTTGGGGGAAACAACAATCTAAGAACAAAATTCAGAAAACAGAAAAACTAGGCACTTTGCGTAGACCACAACCAAGAAGTCTAACCCTTTGAAGTTTCGCCTCCAATGATTTTCTTTGCCCTCAGAGAAATCTTGTAGGGAGAATAGTGCACCACACACTATCAACTAACACTTCAAAGTCTAGAATTCTTAAACAAGAAGCACCCTTGCTCCTTGACCAACAATCTACCCAATCTCTCACAATAGAATCTCACCAAGAAGAAGACTCTTACTCTTCTTACAATAATCGCTCTCAACAACAAAGTAAAATGTACAATGTTTACAAGTATTTTGAGAGCTTGAGCTTGAGAGAATTTCAGAGCTTGCAAAGTAGAAAGTTGCAGAAGAAAATGGAAGAAACCCTTCTTTTATGAACCATCATGTTTCTTCCCGTTTGAAACCCTCTGCACAAACATTAATGGGTTTTGGCATCATGTGTTGGTGAGTCCTCATCATTGAAGATCTCCCTTTGGCATGTAGCAACATTCTTGAAGAGATTTTAAAATGAATGTCAAGAAAGTAAACCTGAAATCTTCAGCAGAGAGGAACCTGTGAAAAAGACACTAAAAGAGGAGGGTACAAAGAGTCAATTGATGTTAAAAAGTGAAGTTTAAGACCTTTGTAACGTTGGTCACATGAAGCGCCTAATGTGCTAAAAGCACAGGCGTTCGAAGTGATATTGAGCGCTTGATGTGAAAATGAACTTTCGTTCGAAGTCACATCAAGCGCCTAATGTGGGCTTCTTAAGGCGTTCGAAGACACATGAAGCGCCTAATGTAGCCCTTCATGCTTGTTCGAACTAACTCTGACTTTTTCTCAGAGAAAGTACTTAAGAGTACGTGCCCACTCAGGGGAAAAGTATTTTTGGCTTTGGTGGACAGCATAAAGCGCCTAAAGAGGCGTTCAAAGTATTCGCATTTTCCAACAGGCCACATGAAGCGCCTAATCAGGCGTTCAAAGTGTCCTGATTTTCAAACACTTCACATGAAGCGCCTAATCTAGTCGTTCGAAGTGTTCACACATCCAGACACTTCACATAAAGCGCCTAATCTAGGCGTTCGAAGTGTACTGGACTCCACCAAGGTACATTAAGCGCCTAATGTAAGCGTTCGAAGTATACTGACTTCAAACCACACACATGAAGCGCCTAATCACTTGTTCAAAGTACAGAATTGTGCGAATCATCAAAACTTAACATATTCTAACAGATATTACCATTCTTATACAAAGCTATTTTATAAAGTGAAGATATTTTCGGACGAGCAAAGATGTGAATAAGGACAATAGTTTTGGACGGATGCAGTACTTTATATCATCAATATTGAAAAATTAATTGTAACGAACATATTCAATCAGAATACTCACACGAAATAAAACCAAACATGATATCAATAAAAGTCAAAAACAACTTGCCTTCACAAAGAACTTACAAGCCGATCCAGATATGGTGCCAAAAGTTGGTACATAAAGAATACTTACAATGTTTCTCCGTGTATGATCCTATAGTAGATACGAGAAAGATACTTACGGAGCGATGTTTTATCGCTCATATTATAACCTAATGCTGTTTTGCAGAGAGACATGATTTCGATCTAATGTATGTCGAGGATGAAATTGAGTGGAGATATCGTTGATGATTGAGGATTTGTTTAGGATTACTTATGGTTCTATTTCGAGACATTTGTTGTGCGTTCATGATTTATGTACTTGAGAATTAGAATTTACTAGTTACGTTATGACATTTGTATCAATTTGAATGTGCTTACGCATTTATATTAATGATGATGATTATTTTGAGGATTTTAATTTTATGGCTTCCGTTGACATCAGTTTACATCACTTTGTTGAGGTGTAATTGAATTGTATCGTCCACTAGTATTTTTTTAGCAGAATATGACGGGTGAACTGTTTCGAGTACTAGGACTCAGGACAGGTCGCTACAATTACTCTTATCCTTATCCCTTTTTGTATAGGTTTCTTAGTTATTTTCAATGCCTAATTCCTTGTAGTTGCATTGTAAAATACATCTATAAATACTACCATGTAGGCTAGCTATACAGTGTGTGGTTTTTGAACCGGCCAGAGGGCTTTTCCACAAGGAATTCTCACGTTCTTCTAATTGCGCTCTTTGCTTTTTGCATTCGTTTATTTTTTGTGGTGTTCTTGGTTTATTATCAACTGGTATCAGAGCGAGGTTCGGGCGATCAACATTGACGACGACAAGGTGAATATTTGATGTTCCGACAGAAAACACTTCGGTTATTGGAAATTACAAATAACCGATATGTTGTACGCAAAGAAGTTGGAGGATGCCATATGGGAGCATAAACCTAACAGCATGGAGGAGAGGGTGTGGAGGAAATTAGACCGTCGGGCGCTTGGTCTCATCCGCAACACCATCTCGATGGCATGCCCTCGCAAGTTGCCAACGAAACCACAATGTTCGGCTTCATCAAGAGGCTGTCTGATTTGTTCGAAAAGCCATCAAGTTTGAACAAAACTCATCTTCTTGTTTCAATTGCAAATGGCTAAAGGCATCTCCATGGCTGAGCATGTGGTCGAATTCAAACAAATTGTAAACCAACTAAATGCAATCGCATAGTCTTTGGATGACGAGTTGCTCGCAAATGCTTTTTAATCTCTATGCTATATAGTTGGTCGACTATCATACAGATGATCTCAAATCAAGAAGTGTTGACTCTCAACTATGTTCATAACCATATCACTAGCGAGGCAATTTGCAGGAAAGATTGAGACGAAGGGGGTGGTTCGGTCTTAACCATTCAAAGAGGACGAGACACCCAACGAAAAGATAGTCGAGAAGGAAAATTCAAAGGACACAGTAAATTTCAAAGCAAAACCGAGATGGAGTGTTGGAATTATGGAGAGAAGGGCCATGTGAAGCGCAAGTGCAATGTGCCAAAGAAGATGAAGAAAAAGGGGATATGACGAGTTTAGTAAATGTGACGACAAAGGAGGATTCCAATGATGGTTTAGTCCTTTGTGTCGACATCCCCATTGACCCTTGGATTCTTGATTCTAGTGCATCATTTCATTCAACCTCATGTAAGAAATTGATGAAAGATTTTGTATCCGGAGAATCTGGCAAGGTGTTCATAGCAGATGGAAAGCCCTTGGAGATTATGGGCAAAGGCAATGTCAAGATCAAGTCGAGGCATGTCGGAAGATAGACATTGCGTGATGTTCGATATGTTCCAGGTTGAAGAAGAATATAATCTTTGTAAGTCAATTAGATGATTAGGGATACAAAGTCAATCTTAGAGAAGGGTGTTGGAAAACTGCCAAGGGCGCCATGATTGTAGCACGAGAAACCAAGAGGGGTACACTTTATTTTGACCAACCATTGTGCGTACCTAATGGCAGCAACAGAGGCCGAAACTTGTCCAATTTTTTGGCACAATAGACTGGGTCACATGAGTGATAAAAGGCTGAAAGTGTTGGCCTCCAAACGGTTGTTATCAAGCACGCCAACAGTGGAAATCGGTTTTTTTGAAGACTGCGTATTCGGCTAACAAAAATAGGTGAGTTTTTTCAAAACACAGCTGAGAATGTAAAGAAGGAAGGCTGGATCTTTTGCGCATGGACATATGGGGGCTAGAACTGGTACAATTGCAAGGAGGTTCAAGGTACTATTGACGTTCATCGACGATTCCACTCAAAAGATATATGTTTATTTCCTTAAACACAAATCCAAAGTGCTTGAAGTTTTCAAGTAGTGGAAGGCGCAGGTCGAGAACCAAACAGGTCGAAAATTGAAGTGCTTGAGGTTGGACAATGGTGGAGAGTACAATGGTACAAACTTCAAGCATATTGCATGGAGCAAGGAATACAACGTGTGCGAACAATCCCGAATCTACCACAACAAGATGGGAGAGCCGAGAGGATGAACAACACCTTAAATGAGTAGGCAAGTGCAATGTGGCTCTGTGCAAAACATGCAAAGTTTTTGGGCGGAGGCAGTAATACAGGCATATCTTATCAATCGAAGTCCCTCAATAGCCATAGATCTAGAGCTGCCCAAGGAGAAGTGGAGTGGCAAGAAACTATCCCTGTCGCACTTGCGTGTCTTTGCATGTACAGCCTATGTTCATGTAGATTCCGAGAAAAGGGACAGTTGGATGCTAAGGCGAAGAAATGCATTTTCATTGGATATGGATCAAATTATTTTGAATATAGATTTTGGGATGAAAAAGGATGGAAGATAATTCGATCACAAGATGTTACCTTCAACAAAGATGATAAAGCTTCTCATCTAAAGAGGGATGAAGTGAGGAAGATTGAGTTAGAAGATACCCAAGTCTCTGATAATGAGGTAAAAAGAGAGAGTGTTGAGAATGAAGACACTAATGAGGCTGAGCAAGATGAAGGAAATCCGCAAGAATCGGCATTGAGAAGATCTACATGCATTCGAAAGCCAAACACACGATACTTATCTTCTCTAAATTACTTACTCTTGACCGACTCAGGAGAGGCTGAAGATTATGATGAGGCCCTAAGTTCGAGGGAGCAAGCAATGAAGTAGGAGTTACGATCGCTAGAAAGATAGCACGTGACCATGACTAAGCTGCCGGCCTTGTTCAGTTGGAGTTGATAACAATGCAACAAGGAGGATAATTGTTGCGTGACAAGTGTGGCAAACTCGTCTTCAAGTGGGAGATTGTTAGGATGAAGACAAGATTTAGGAATAGATTTTACAGTAGATTTAAGCATTTGATTTTTGATATGACTCTTATCCTTCCCCCTTTTGTATAGCTCTTATCCTTTTCCTTTTTTTATAGGTTTTGTAGTTGTACTCAATGTCTAATTCCTTGTAGTTGCATTGTAAAATTCTTCTAAAAATACAAACATACAGGCCAACTATATGGTGTGTGGTTTTTAGCCGACCAAGAGGACTTTTACACAAGAAATTCTCGTGTTCTTCTTATTGCGTTCTTTACATTATCGTTCTTTTATTTCTTTTGTGTGTCCTCAGTTTATTATCATTCACATATTAGTTTGTTTTGATATTCAAGTAGATGCCTTCCAATATTCAACCCAACTTAGTGAAATGTGTGTTTATGATTTCGACTTGCTTTTGACTGTAACTATAATTTTAAACGTCGCACTATTTAATATATACATTATGACCCAGATTTTTCAATTTGATACTACTTCTGTCCTATAAGAAAAGCCCATTTTGAATTTTTAGACTGATATTTTGAAAAAGAGAGTATTTTTTACGATATAGAAGAGGCAAATTAAATCGACATAAGAAAATGAAATCTCAAAATGAACAATTTTAGATCTCCAAAAAGAAATAGAAAGATCAATAGTCAATTAAAAAAAACTTAAAGGAAAACAAAAACACGAATATGAAATTGTTAAATTAATTTTTTCAAAAACTACAGAAGAAGAAACATATTTCAATAAAGGAGTACCCCAGGATGTTACCAGTATTAGAAAAGAAGTTGCTTAAAGTACCTCCTGTTTTTTTCCCCCTTCGTACTAGAAGAAATAACCACCAGAAAATACCATGTAAAAGAAACTTTTTGGATTCATTCCATTTGGATACTACTGCCCTATTTGATATAGGTTCTCATCATAACTATGTCTAAACACATAACAAGACCCTCAGTCGCAAATATATCTAAACTCCAAGTTAAATATAAAACAATTCGCAACTTTTTTATTGTTTGAATTGATAATGTACTTTTTATTTTCAATGTCCATGGAAGTATTATGTATAGGATAATATTGTGGATGTCCAAGATGACCTTGTATGTGTCCAATGTGTTGGAAACATTAAAGGGTACTATCCCATTTATTTAATTTACCCTCAAAATTTCCTATAAATAAGACATGATATTGTAATGTTACATACACTTGAAAATCAATATAGAAACACTTCTATTCTATCCTCTTTTGTCTGCTTTATATTGCATGAGTTGAACTTGGTTTTATAACACGTTATCAGCACGAATTGCTTCAAAGAAAGAAAAACAAGTAATCAAGAAAAGTATTAGAGAAAAAAGAGAAAGAGGGAGAACACCCTTAAAATTTCGTAGGTGCAAGCAGCTTTGCGTAGCTCTGGGGAATCTGAATTTTTCAAATCATCCACCGTTGGATCATCACCATTTTTTGGCAGATTGTCTCTAACACATAAAGGTACATTTTGAACGGTGAAGATGTGTTTTAGAGGTCTCTAGGTTAGTCCGAAAGCATCATTTCCAAGGCTGTGTTTTGCGGATTTTTTAAGGTTTATGTTTTGTTCATCATTTACGTTACATACTTCTATATTACAAATAGTCATGAAAGAAATAACCTAGCCTGAAGTCCAGATTTAGTTTGAAAAAAAGAATCATATGTGTCTTGAAGCCCCTAAACATAAACAGTTGATATGCCCGAAGCATAAACGGTTGATATGCCATAAATGGTAGTCATGCCTGAAGCATGAATCATTGACATGCCTGGAGCATAAATCATTTTTCGTGACCAAAGAATGAATCGTTTTCATGTCCGAAGCATGAATCGTTTGACATGCCCGAAGCAAGAATTGTTGACACGCTCTAAGCATGATTAATTAATATAATTGACATGCCCAAAGCATGACTAGTTTATGTACCTAAAGAATGAATAACTATCATGCCTGTAACATGCATAGTTGACATGCTTGAAGCATGAATATTTTGACATGTAGTTGTTGTGTCATTTTGATTTTTTAATTGTGTATTAATTGTATTCTTATTATTGCATATATAATCATCTGCATCGTACTTATGCCTCAAGCATATAACATTAACTCAAACTTGTAGTTTTTAGTAAATCTATCCTTTCTGAGATGAATTATTTTTGCATTCTCAGACTATGGCAAATATCAAAAAACTAGAGTTTGCTGTCCTTGGTATTTCTGAAAGAAATTATATGGCTTGGGACCTTGATGCCGAGATCCATTTGACATCCATGAATCTTGGGCATACTATCAAAAAAGAAAATAAGACAAACGAACAAGATAAGGAAAAGGCAATGATATTCATTAGCCAACACCTCCATGACGGGATGAAAACCAAATATCTTGGAGTCAAAGACCCATATGAATTATGGAAAAATTTAGAGGAACGATATGATCATCAAAAGAGTGTGATCCTCGTAAAGGTTCGATATGACTGGTTGCACCTGAAGTTGCAAGATTATAAATCAGTCAATGAATACAACTCTGTTATGTTCTCTATTATCTCCCAATTACAAATGTGTGGAGACAAAGTGACTGATGCTGATAGGTTAGAGAAAACATTTACTACATTCAATGCGTCAAATATGCTCCTGCAGCAGCAATATCGAGAAAGAAAGTTTGAAAAATATTCTCAACTGATTTTATGTCAGATTGTTGCTGAACAAAATAATGAACTCTTAATGAAAAACCACAACCCTCACCCGACTGGATCATAACCATTCCCAGAAGCGAATGCAAGTCACCATAACCATAACCATTGTTGTGGTCGAGGTCGCAGTCACGGTAAAGGTCGTGGCTGCGGTAGAAATTTTGCATCATACCACTTGAAGTGGAAAAATAAGGAAAAGCCACAAGAAATACAACAACTATGTAAATTAAATTGGTGCCCTAGCTTAGAACCACATAGAAACTTGTTATCGATGTGGAGCCCAAGGGCATTGGTCTCGTACTTGCTGCAATTCAAACCATTTGGTTGAACTTTATCAAGCATCCTAGAAGGATAAAGGCAAGGGAAAACAAGTTCATTTTGCAGACGTTGGTAACATAGCAGATGATGGGAAAATAGATTCGAATGATTTTACTCATTTCGGTATTGAAGCTTTTCTTACAGAGCCAAACTTAGATGGCAATAGGATCCACTTTGTGAATGAGAATAATCAAGAATGATTGACAAACTTGTCGCGGTCGTGGTCGTGGAAAAGGTCGTGGTCGTGGTAGAATTTTGTACCATATCAACTGAAGTGGGACAATAAGGAAAAGCCACAAGAAATACGATAGCTATGTAAATTGGTGCCCTAGCTAAGAACCACGAGGAAACTTGTTATCGATGTGGAACCCAAAGGCATTGGTCTCATACTTACCGCACTCCAAAGCATTTGGTTGAACTTTATCAAGCATCGTAGAAGGATAAAGGCAAGGGAAAACAAGTCCATTTTGTAGACTTTGGTAACATAGCAGATGATGGTCAAATAGATTTGAATGATTTTACTCATTTCGATATTGCAGATTTTCTTACAAAGCAAAACTTGGATGGCAATGGGATCCAGTTTGTGAATGATAATAATCAAGAATGACTGAGAAACTTGTTCAATGAATTTCATATTTTATAAGGATTGCTATAAATAAGTTGTGTTTTTGTTTATGTGATAACATTCATTTTTATAAAACCTTTGCATTACTATATTTTCTTAAATAAAATTCTTCAGAGTTATTCTGTTTATTTTTCTTGTATAATTCTGATTTACAGTATGACTTGAAAAATGAATTTCAGATATTCTTATTGACGTATAAAAGGTTTTTCATCAAGCAATACAACTCACTATTTTTAACTTGATTCTTTCGAATTCTACTCAATAATGAAAATTATATATGTTATGCTAGACATTTATTCAAGATGAATGGTGGGGACATCTGTCTGGTTGACAGTGGAACGACATACACAATTCTTCGTGATCAATGGCAAAAGTAAATATTAGTACAATTTCTCGTAATATAACATTGATTCATGGCTCCGGAAGAGCAACAATTATATTGCCAAATGGTACACATATCTTGGTTACTACGACATTATTTTCCACCAAGTCGGAAAGAAACTTATTGAGTTTCAAGGATATACGTCTAAATGGTTTTCATCTTGAAACCATGAATGAGGGGAATATGGAATTTCTATGTATTACTTACACTGATTTAGACCACAAACTTGTTAAAGAAAAATTCTCAATTTCTCATCTGGATTGTATTATGTGACTATACATCCAGTAGAATCCAATATTGTGATGAACCAGAAGTTCAATTCTCCAAAACTATTTATGTTATGGCATGATCGACTTGGTCATCCGGGTTCAGTAATGATGCGTCGAATTGTACAAAACTCATATGGACATCCTTTAAAGAACCACAAGATTCTTTTACCTCGTGATTGTGTTTGTGTCACTTGTTCACGGGGAAAACTAATCAAGAGGCAATCCCCGATGAAGGTTCATGTTGAATCCCCTATATTTTTACAACGAATACAAGGGGATATTTGTGGATTTATTGATCCTCCTTTGTGGATCATTACGTTTGTTATGGTCTTATTGGATGCCTCCTCACGATGGTCTCACATGAGTTTTCTTTCAACGAGAACCGTAGCTTTTGCCAAGCTTCTTGCTCATATTATACGCTTACGAGCACAATTTCTGGATTATCCTATTAAATCTATTTTTCTTGATAATGCCGGTGAATTTACTTCACAAGCTTTTAATGATTATTTTATGTCGATTGGGATTGAAGTTGAGCATTCAGTAGTACATGTGCACACTCAAAATGGTCTGGCAGAGTCATTTATCAAACGTTTACAACTGATTGCTCGACCTATGCTTTTAAGATCCAATTTACCTACGACAGCTTGGGGAGATGCGATTTTACATGCTTCCGCATTAGTCCGGCGTAGACCCAGTTTGTTTCAACCATATTCACCATTACAAATGGTATGGGCCAGCAGCCTGATATTTCCTGATTTTCGGTTTTACGATTTATGTTCCGATTGCTCCACCTCAATAGACAAAACTGGGTCCTCAAAGACGTTTAGGAATATATGTGGGTTTTGATTCTCCTTCTACTGTGAGATCTATTAAGCCCCTGACGGGTGATTTATTTAAGACATGATATACCAATTGTCATTTTGGTAAAAAAGTTTTCCCACCGTTAGGGAGAGAGAAAGTACCGTTTCCTGATGAACGACGTGAAATTACATAGAACATTCCTTCACTTTCTCATCTCGACCCACGAACAAATCAATGCGAGCAAGAAGTAAGAAGGATAATCCATTTACAGAATATTGCAAATTAGTTGCCTGATGCATTTACTGATAGTAAAAAGGTAACCAAATCCCTTTCCCCTGCAATGAATACACCAGTTCATTTTGATGCCTCAGAAAGGCAAAATGATGGTATACCAAAAGCAAGTCTAAAACATGAATGCTCAGTTGGTGCAAAAAATAAAAACTCTCGGAAAAGAAGGGTATAAGTTAATGGTCCAAAAGAGCATACTCCATAAGAGAAAAGAAGTTCACAACTTGGAAGTGCTATAGATATCGAAACTAATCACTCTAAAATCGATAAAAAAGTTGCCCCTGAAGGAGCAAGCGAACAAAATTTTGAAGATATCTACTTGAATTATGCAAATACAGGAGAATTTTTGGGATGGACAAGGGGTTACTATTGATCATGTTTTTTCTTATGCGATTACATGTGAAATTCTGAATGAGGATCCTGAACCAAAATCCATTGAAGAATGTCAACACAGAAACGATTGGCTAAAATGGAAAGATGCAATCCAAGCAGAACTAAAATCTTTGGAAAGTCGCAAAGTATTTGGACCTATAGTCCGAACCTCTGAAGAGATAAAACCTGTTGGACATAAATGGATTTTTATACGAAACGCAACGAGAAAAATGATGTTGTGCAATACAAAGCATGTCTTATTGCGCAAGGTTTTTCATAAAGACCTGGACTTGACCATAATGAAACATATTCTCTGGTTATTGACGCCATAACATTACGATATCTAATCAGCCTAGCAGTCACTAAAAACCTTGACATGCAGTTAATGGACATGGTTACCACATACTTATATGGATCATTAGACAATGATATTTAAATGAAAATTCCAAAAGGATTTAAATTGCCCGAAGCATATAATCAAAGGGCGCATGGGTTATTCTCAATCAAATTACGAAGATCCTTGTATGGATTAAAACAATCTGGCAGGATGTGGTACAATCGTCTTAGTGAGTGCCTTGTCAAAGAAGGTTATATAAATAATCCAATTTGTCCTTGTGTATTCATCAAAAGATCTGATAGTGAATTCTCTATAATTGTGGTACATGTTGATGATTTGAACCTTGTTGGAACTCCTGAAGAGCTCACTAAAACCGTAAATTATTTTATGGAAGAATTTGAAATGAAAGATCTTGGAAAGACCAAATATTGTATCGGTCTGCCGATCGAACATCTGCATACTGGAATATTTCTCCATCAATCTTCATATACAGAGAATATCTTGAAACACTTTTATATGGATAAAGCTCATCCATTAAGTAGTCCTATGGTGGTGCGATCATTAGATGTAAAGAAAGATCCATTTAGACCACTAGAAGAAAATGAAGAATTATTAGGTCTATAAGTACTGTATCTTAGTGCTATTGGTGCTCTTATGTATCTTTCCAATTACTCAAGACCAGATATATCATTTTCAGTAAATTTATTGGCAAGATATAGCACCAACACGAAGGCATTAGAATTGGGTCAAATATATTTTACGCTATCTTCGAGAAACATATTTCTACTCAAAGAAGTTCGAGCCACAATTAGTGGGTTATGCTGATGCTAGTTATCTATCTGACCCTTATAAGAGAAGATCACAGAGAGGATATGTATTTACATGTGGAGGTGCAACCATTTTATGGAGATCAGTGAAGGGGACATTGACAGCCACCTCTTCCAATCATTCAGAGATTTTGACATTACATGAAGCAAGTCGTGAATGCATATGGTTGAGATCGATGATTCAACATATCCAAGAGTCATGTAGATTATCTTCACTAAGGAAGACTTCGACAATATTGTTTGAGGATAATGTTGCGTGTATTGCTCAAATTAAGAATGGCTACATCAAAGGAGATAGAACAAAGCATATATCACCAAAATTTTTCAGCACTCATGATCTTGAGAAAAACGGTGAAATTGATATCCAGCAGATATAATCAAGCAAGAATTTTGCTGATTTGTTCATCAAAGCACTACCAACAGCTACGTTTAAAAATATGGTCTATAACATTGGAATGCATCAACTTAAAGATCTCATGCCAGATTCAGGGGGAGTGTGATTACCACAAACACTATACTCTTTTTCCTTTGTCCAAATTTTTATCCCACTGAGTTTTTCTTGGCAAGGTTTTAACGAGGCAGTGTATTACACAAGCCAAATATATTAATGTGTACTCTTTTTGCTTCATCCAAGTTTTTATCCCACAGAGTTTTTCTTGGTAAGGTTTTAACAAGGCATATTTTATAAAATTTAGACATCCAAGGGGGAATATTATGTATAGGATAATATTGTTGATGTCCAAGATGACCTTGTATGTGTCCAATATGTTGGGAACATTAAAGGGTACTACTCCATTAATTTCATTTACCCTCAAAATGTCCTATAAATAGGACATGATATTGTAATGCTACATACATTGGAAAATCAATATAGAAACACGTCTATTCTATCCTATCTTGTCTACTTTATATTGCACGATTTGAAACTTGATTTTATAACGGGAAGTACATTTTAACAGTTAAAAATATTTTTCATGTATCAAAAATGGTTCTGTTACTGCTAAATCTTATATGTTTTTGTTTCAAACAGTAATATGTTTTTTAGGGCATAAATCAAAGTCTTGGGTTCTTACATCTCTCTTCTTGAAAAAGGTTTTGTCCTCAAGGTCTAGATATTCAAACCCATCATGGTACATGTATTGGTGTTTGTTTCGCATTTGGGTATCGAAATCAGAATCAGAATGGGCATGACAAGGTATGAGTTTGGAGTATATGAGTTTTGGCCTAAAAGTGATAGTTGTTTGGTATTGAGGTAGGAATGAGTATGATAGATATTGATGATGTTTGGAACGTATCGAAATTGAAATGGGTATCAAATGTGGGCGGCTGGAAAAATTTGACTTGCTTTAATAGTGACCCGCCGGTGGCGTTGACCAGCGTTGACCGGTCATACCCCTCATTCCTCCATATTGATAGACAAAGAGGGGTTAGTATATCAAAAAATGATATCTATTACCAAATACTTGGATATTAAACCGAACCTATACCCCCATTTCCTCAAACAAACAACTTTTATGGGTTTAGATTCCTCCAAACTCATACCCTTAATACCATACCCCCAACCAAACACCTTCCAATATACATCAAGAGTTTTTCATGTAGCCCCAATGTCATGCTTTATCAACTACACGGCCCTACTCTATCCTACCCTTTTCTTTTGAGTCTCTTAGCTCCTAACATTCTCACATTATCTTTTTTCACAAGACATTCTAAATAAACTTCGGCATAAGACTTGTCTTCAAGAGTTTTCAACATATACAGCATTATACCACTGTATGAACTATAAGGATCACACGTTGTGTTTAGATGATCAGGTTTCAACTCCTAGAACATTAGCTCTCAATACACCTTGGACTTCCTTGTCCAGAGGGGTTCTGGCGATTCGTACTGGAAGACATATGATACTTTCCTTTACTACCGGAACTTGCAAACTTAGCTCATGCACGAGACCAGACATTGCCTACGTTGTTGGAGTAATAAGCCAGAACATGCATAAATCTCAGGAGGAACACATAGAAGTGGCTATGCGAAAAGTCCGTTATTTGAAGGGGACTCCCGGGTAAAAACTGATCGTCGTACTAAACTTAATCCTTTTTGTTGAAGCTAAAGGTATTGATAGCTCGGATGAAAATGTGAATGGAAACCCAAGATATGCTGGAGTTAAAGGGGCGTTGCAAGCTTTTAAACAAAGAAAATTGGTTGCATGTGAAGATTACCCTTGCGCCAAGCAGTTTCCTTTTTCATGTCCAGATGACTGTGAGTTCCAAGGTAGCATATCACAGTGCATTCCTTCTCCAGTAGACTGTGATGAGCACACTTGCTTCAACGATGGTGATTGCCCAATGAAGAGCTTCGACTGCTACGAGGACACTCATGAATGCATAACTAGGATTGAGACATCTGTCTGAGGGAAATGATCCTTGGATTCCACCGAGATGAATGATTCTGTGTGACTGTTAGGACATACATGATTTAAAAGTTCTAGAAGATCCTGTATTACTTGTTTAGAGTGATAGATGGACGTTTGCATTTGGGATTCGTCAATAATATTGTTTTTCCTATTTCTTTTTCATTTTTTGTTTCTTGCTACATTGTGCTTTTGTGTTTAATCACACAACATGTTAACGATGGTCTCCACCATGGATCTGTTCTAGTTCATGCGGTTTCGACTGCTTTGCCACTTTGCCTAATTGTATAAGATTTTCTAATTTCAGTGAGTGATGTATACTTGGTTACTTTATTCAAAGATGAAATAACTATCCATACCTCTTACATTTTTTTCCGTTGAAAAAATTACATGTGGTTTGCTTTTCTGGTTCAAAAGATAACACTTGGGAACAAACCGTTTCCTTGCAAGTAATGTTTTATTTCGTATTTTTGTGTACGAAGCTAACTTTGGAGGAGGATGTTGGGAAATCACCAAAGATTTCATGATCATCGCACGGTGAACTAAGAAGGGCACACTTTATTTAACCGACTATTGTGCGAACCTAACAACAGCAACAACGGCTGAAGCTAGTCTAATTTTGTGGCACAATAGATTGGGACACATAAGTGATAAATTGAAAGTGTTGGCTTCCAAAGGATTGTCTTTGAGTCTGCCGATGGTGGAAACTGGTTTTTTTGAAGATAACATATTCGGCAAACAAAAATAGGTGAGTTTTTTGAAAGGTGGCCAAGAATGCAAGGAAGGAAGGCTGGATCTTGCAACACATGGACGTGTGAGGGCCAACCCGATTCAATCACATGTAGGCTAAAGATATTACGTAACAATCATCGACGATTCAATTCGAAAGGTATGAGTTTATTTCCTCAAACATAAATCCGAAGCATTTGAAGTTTTTAAGAAGTGAAAGGCATAAGTCGAGAACCAAATAGCCTGAAAGATATTGTTGAGAAATACGTTTGGATAATTTTCAAGGTTATGATTTTAAGTAATGGATACACACTTGAAAGAGGCGTTCTGGCGATTCGTACTTTCAAGTGTGTGTTCTTCTTCTTCACCTTTGCCTCCTATTTATAATTGAACAAACCAGGATAAATCTTTAGTGTTCTTGTCTTCTTTCACTTTTCTATTTTTCTGCCCGTTTTCACTGCAGATTTCATACAACTTCTCACGTCTTGAAAAAATAGCAAAACACTTTCAAAATTCATGATGTTTGGTCGAGTTATACTTCAGACTGTTAGCTTTCATTTGCTACAAGAATCACTTGAAGCGCCTGTTTAGGCGCCTGAAGTAGGCATTGGAAGTGTAGTGGAATCCAAACACTTCACATGAAACAACTTATGTAGGCGTTCGAAGTGTACTGGTATCCAGACACTTAACATTAGGCACCTTATCTAGGCCTTCGAAGTGCACGGACTTCCAGACAGTTCACATTAGGGGCCTTATCTAGTTGTCTAAAGTGTTAATTGTGCAAATCATCAAAACTTAACATATTCTAACATTCTTCCTCTTTTTGGTGATTTCACAATTAGCATATCTTCTAGAATTTGCTCTCCCTAAGCTCATGCTCCCCCTCACATTAAGCCTAAACTTTTCTTAATTGAAAATTGATGAATCAAATATAATGGTGCAAATAACATTAACCAAAAAAAATCATCAATTTAAAAGAAAGACAAAGTATGTCCATTATATTTCTAAGCACATCACATTCTTGTTCTGAGGTCATCAAAAATAAATTTCAATCACAAGGAAATTTTACGATCACAAAGAGAATCTACGCATCTCCTGCTCCACTTGCACATGCACCTCCGAAACCAAATCCTCCACTAGTCACAAAGTCATCAAATCCACTTATTGATCCTCCGAAACCACCAGAACCACCAGCATCAGCATCGCACCACCACCAGCAGAATCACCACTTTCTCCCCCTACATCATCAAAATCCGAGGGGAGTTTAATCCACGGATTCAGCTACAAGAGGGCATTCTTGAAAACTATCATACAGTATTCATTCCGAGCATGCCGAGCTTCATGCTCTGCATCACGAAGCTCCAACAATTCGACAGTTTGTTCAAGTGTCTGAATGCGTGATAGAAATTCAGGGTCATTGCTACCATCCTCACCTTTTTGAGGTCCTTCGTCGACCTCGTCAGGGATGTAGGGAATTGTAGTGGCCTTCCGTCTTTGGGACTCAATGGCTTGGGCGATGTTGAAATTATCGTAATAATCTGTCTTCGCCACCTTAGTCATCTCCCCGTCTGAAAACTCAATGCCTTTGGACTTCATCAAAATGGTGATAACATTCGCAAAGGGCAGGGCCTTTGAGCCCTTCCAGAGAGCAACCATCATGACTTCCATAATTATCCATCCAAAATTTAATTGTGTCTCATGTTTGAGACGATAAATAACATAGAAATCCATATTTCTTGGATTTCTAGTTGCTCTACCGTTGACAAGTAAGTAACCACAGCCAGCAGAAATCTGTTTACCAGAGGCATGTTCTGAGTTCTCTTTGTTGGAAGATATGCCTGATCAAACTTGACATCTTGCTCACAGACTCCGTATATATCACTCCAGTCAAATACGGAGAAGTCACTTAATACCTCATTTCTTAAGCCTAGAGCATCACGAATTTCCTGTATGGAGAAATCGAGGGGTGTACCAGCGACGACTGTGTGCAAAGAGAATTGTTGAGACTTAGATTGTGGAGTGATCCACATGTTGGCATAGAACATTCTGGTGTAGTCTCTGGAGAAGGACTACATGTCACGTCTAGACCAAAGAGGGTCCAGCCCTGATGATCCAAGAAGGTTATGACTTGATTTGCGTTGTGAGCCTCAGTGAAGTCACTAACGCCAATCATCTTGAGGGGCACGATGGATCTGTTGTTGCTCCTCCATTCTTCATAAAGCATGTGTGAATGAAGTGATAGATGGGTACCTTTGGCATAATTAGGAGGTGGTTTTGTGACATCAGAGTCAAATTTCTTTTTCATCCAAGGAAAGTTATCATTGGAAAGCCCTTCGCGGACAGATTTGGTATCTTCTGGTTCAATAATGCCAGCAATTTGCTTACGTTTGTTTCCCCTTTGAATGCATCTTGAAGGACTAGCATAAGCCATCCTTGAATTGAAAGGATGAAGTTTTGGGATTTTTATCAAGGATAGAGGAAGAGGGATGGTTTGCAGAAATTTCTGTGAGAGAAGAGAGAGGAAGAGGATGGAATTTAAAGCGAATATGAGGAAGAGGAAGAGGCAAGGGGGTTTGGTTGAGGGATAGTGAAAGAGTGGGAGTAATGGTGAGCAATGGAGGAAGATGAATAGGAGGGAGAAGAAGAAGGGATGGAGAAGAAGGATGGGAAGTGGGAAACGTAGGGAAGTGGGAGTGAATTGAGAAGTGGAGGGAAGAAGGTTGGCGACGTGGTGAAGAGGAAAAGACGGCAGCAGTGGTCCAATGCTTCAATTCACGCGAAAAAGTGAAATGACACTTGGTTTGCCAAGTAAAGAAATACGGTTTATGCACCTTATGTCACTTCGAACGACATCATAAACGAGGATGAAGAGCTTGAAGTGACTTGGAACGATTGTGGTTGAAGGGATTAAACGCTTAAAGTCACTTTGAACGAGTGATGCAGTTAGTATAAAGCGCTGAATGCCACTTTGAACGAGTGTTTAAAATACATAAAGCGCTTGATGTCACTTCGAACGAGTGACATTCTTAGCATTAGGCGCTTAATGCGACATTGAACGCCTGAACTAATTCATATAAGGCGCTTTATGTATTCTGGTCTTGAAATTTTGAAAATTTTCTTGCTCCTACTCAAGATGAGTTTATGTCAACCTATGTTAAGTAACTCTAACCTGCTTGTTATAGATGCAAATACATCACTAGGTAAGGATTTCTTGAAGATGTCTGCTAATTGGTCACGTGTTGGAACAAATTCTACACTAACCAAGTTCTTTTGTACACACTCATGGATAAAATGATATCTCACTTCAATGTTCTTATTCCAACTGTGGTGGACCGGATTTTGTGCAATATTGATATCAAATGTTATATCGCACAAAATAAGCACTTTGGAGAAGTGAATGTTATAATCATTCAAAGTGTTGGTTATCCATAATAATTTTGCACAACAAAAGGCGCCCGACACATATTCGGATTCCGCTGTTGAAATAGAAACACTGTTTTGTTTCTTGGAAAACTAAGAGACAAGACAATCACCAAGAAATTGACAAGTCCCGGATGTGCTCTTTCTATCAACAAGACTCCTCGCATAATCGGAGTCACAATAGCCTCTTGAATCAAAACATGAATTCTTGGATAAAGTAATCCAAATTTCAAAGTACACCTAAGGTATCTAAGAATACGTTTTACCACAACTAGATGCATTTCCCTAGGATCACTTTGAAATCTAGCACATAAGCGCACTGCATGTAATATATCCGGTGTACTTGCAGTCAAATAAAGTAGATTCCCTATAATGCCACGATACAAAGTTATCTCGATATGCTTTCCTTTCTCATCTTTGTCAAGCTTTGCACTTGTGCTCATCGGAGTGTTTACTTCCCTTCCTTCACCAAAATTGTACCTTTTTGAGCAAATCCTTTGTATATTTGGTTTGAGAAATATACACACTTTCTTGAGTTTGCTTGCTTTGAAGCCTGAGAAAGTAAGTAAGCTCGCCCATCATGCTCATCTCGAATTCACCTTGTATTAAGCTAGCAATTTTCTCACAAATAAAACAGTTAGTAGCACCAAAAATAATATCATCAACATATACATGTACAATTAATTGATTTTTACTTTGTTCTTTGATAAACAAAGTAGTGTTAACTTTACCCCTTGAGAATCCATTATTAAGAAGAAAAGTACTTAACCTCTCATACCAAGCTCTTGGAGCTTGTTTGAGGCTGTAAAGAGCCTTTTTAAGTTTGAATACATGATGTGGTAAATCATGACATTAAAACCAGGGAGGTTGTGCAACATACATTTCTTCTTGAATAACACCATTTAAAAAGGTGGATTTAACATCCATTTGTTAAAGTTTAAAATCTTTATAGCAAGCATATGCCAACAACATTCTAACTGCTTCAAGCCGTGCTACGGGTGCAAAAGTCTCATCAAAGTCAATACATTCTTCTTGACGGTATCCTTGAGCAACTAGTCTAGCTTTGTTTTTAGTGACATTTCCTTGATCATCCATCTTGTTACAAAATACCTATTTTGTACCAATAATAGGGTGATCAAGTGGTTTGGGAACCAACTCCCAAACATCACTTCTTTCAAATTTGTTTAATTCTTCTTGCATAGCCAAGATCCAATTTTCATTAAGAAGTGCATCCTTAAAAATTTTAGGCTCTATAAGAGAGACGAATGTGTTCTCTCTATTTGCCTTCATAGGTCACCTATGACCAACTCTTGTGAGTGAGAACTTTTATGCTTGAATGATCTATGAAGATTGGAGACATCTCCTCCAGCTTCTTCATAATCACTTTCCAGAAGAGACGAATCTTTATAATTTAAATGATCATCATTTTCCAGAATAAGAGATGCATTTTCAACATTGCGTGTACCAACAAGATGAGTATAAGGAATATTTCTATTCGACTCACTAAGTTCATGAACACTTGGTGGAGGAGTACCTTCAATAGGTTCTACTCTTATGTCAATGAAGATATTTCCATTTGGAGACTTATCAACAATTTCATGTTGATGAGCAACCCTTGGAATGTCTTCAAAAATTTCCTCTTGAGGATCAACACCTTCATTTTCTTCACAATCCTCATTATGTTTAGGTTCGTCATTAAGTGACTCATTCAAATTAACATGGATTGCTTCTTCCACCTTTTGACTCCTTTTGTTGAAAACACGAAATGCTTTACTATTTGAGGCATAACATAAGAAGATACCTTCATCCGCTTTGAGGTCAAGTTTGTCCAAAGTGTCTTGAGTGTTAAGTATGAAACACTCACACCCAAACACTTAAAAATACCCACAATTGGGAACTTTGCCATTCCAAAGCTTATAAGGTGTCACATTTAGGTAAGGTCTCAAATACACACGATTGATCATATGGCAAGCGGCATTTATCGCTTCGGCCCAAAAGTACTTGGGTAAACCAAACTCATTTAACATTGCTCTACACATTTCTTGTAGAGTTCTATTCTTTTGTTCGGCTACACCATTTTATTATGGAGTTCTAGGAGCCGAGAGGTTATGAGTGTATCTTTTGGATTCACAAAACCTTTCAAACTCTCCATCAAACTCACCACCACAATCACTTTGTATGGTTTTAATAGTGTCACCAATGTGATTCTCCAATCGTCTACTCAAATTTATAAACTCACTATATGCATTATTTTTCTTTGCAAGAAACATCACACATGTATAACGAGTATAGTCATCTACTACCACGAATGTATAATGTTTACCACCTTAACTTTTTGTTCCAACATCCCCAAACAAATCTATATGTTGTTGTTGTAGGGGTTTGGAGGTGGACATATTTGTTTTTGGTTTAAGGCTTGTTTTCAAAATCTTTGCCTTTTGACAAGTGTCACACAAGTCTTGGTTTTTGAAACTTGTTTTTGGAAGGCCCCAGACCTTATTGTTTTCACAAATAAATTTATAAGTTTTTTAAAACATACGTGTCCGAGACATCTATGCCATAGTTGTGTCAAATCATTTTTGGCAATTAGGCAAGATACATTTTGTGAAACAAAATCATTGATACTAAGTTTGTAAATATTTTTGAATCTCAAAGCCTCAAATAAAATAGTGTTATCCTTTTTACAATGCACTTTGTTTTTAAAAACGTAACTTCATAATTAGCATCACATACTTGACTGACAATTATCAAGTTAAAATTTAATCCTACAACTTATAAAAAGAGAGAAGGAATTGTTACGCACAATACCATGTTCTTTGATTTGGCCGTTGCTACCTCCAAAGTGGACAACTCCTCCATCTGGCATAGTGAGTCTATTGAAGAGACTTTTGTCTCCCACCATATGGTTGGAACATCCACTGTCCATGACCCATTTGACCTTCTTATCTTTGTTTTCTCCATTTAAAGCTAGGGCCTACAAAAGAATCATATGATATTGGTACCCTTTTTATTTTGGGTCCTTGAAGGTTAGTTACCTTCACTTCGCCTTTGGGCACCCACACAAGATTTTTATTATTTTTGGCTTTACACACTCTTTCTACATGACCCTTTTTATTACAATAAAAACATGTAGGAATGTGTTTGTGTGAGTGATGATGGTTATCATGCTTGTGCATTGGCACATTCTGTGATTCCCTTTTTAGGGACAACTTTCCTTGGAATCAAGGAAGAGCTATTTTTCACGGACTCAACACAAGGTTTTGACACCTTGGTTGACTTTGTCTTTCCCTTAGGCATGTGTCTTTCCTCCTTCAAGGAGTTCTTAGACTCCTTGACGAAAGATTCTTGTTCCTTTGGTTTTTTCTTCTTAGATGCATACATGACACTAGGTTTGATTTTATTTTTGTGCAATGCATATGCATCTTTAATTTTTTTTCATCCTTTTTAGAACTATCCTTTTTAAGATTTTTCTTCTTCAAAAGGCTTTGAGAAGATGAGCTTGATTTCATCAAGTCATGCTTCTCATTTAGTGCAATCACATGCATGATCAATAAAATGTCATGCTCCAGTTGTAATGCAATGTGATTTTCTAACGTGCCATTGTATTCATTTAAGCATGCTCTAAAATCCTTTTTGACACGTTTGTATTTCATATCTAAAAAATCATTTTCTTGCACTAAGTCATCCTTTTCATCTTGCAATCTATAATGTGATGATATAGTGCATACCTCCATGACGTTCTCAATGGCCATGGGAGAATAGAACTCCTTGTCGAGATCATCAGTGATGACCCCCGTGAGGGCTAGATTCTCGTTGTCGTCGTTGTCGCTCTCTGACCCAGATAAGATACTCTTCCAATGGGCTACCTCCGCTTGTAAAGCCTTCTTCCGTTGGTAGATGGCTTTCTTGTCTTTTAGTTGCGGCTCCATCACCCTACAATCCTTCATGAAGTGACCAAATTTTTAACACTCATAGCATTTATTTTCTGGGTCTTTCGTTTTATCTTTATCCTTAGAGAAGTTTTGCTTGATGAAACTCTTGGCTGCAACTTCGTTCTTCTTTATGAACCTTCTAGACCTTCGAACGAGAAGTCCAACTTCATCGTCCGATTGCTCCGATTCGCATGGGAGAGCTTTTGACGAACTTCAGATGGGATCATTCTTTTCTTGAGCTTCAAGATGAATCGCATAAGTGATGAGATTTCCATAAAGCTCATCTAGAGTGATAGTCTCTAGATCCTTGGATTCTTCGATGGTCGTCACTTTTGCATTCCATTCTCTTCCTAGGCTATTTAGGAAGCAATGATTGAGATCCTCTCGCTCTATCTCTTTTCCATCCGCTGTGAGTAGGTTGACATGCTTGGTGAACCTTTGAATAGACTCTTCGATCCTTTGACCTTTGGGGACTTTAAAATTATAGAATTATTTGATCAATTGTCTCTTCTTTGCTTCCACACTTGAGATGTTCCTTCATGTATCATCTCCAACTTTGTCCAAGTTTCATGTGCGGACTGGACTCCTTGTATTTGAGCTCTCTCATTTGGTGATAGAGCGCTATTTAAAATAGCAAGAGCTTTGCTATTTATGGCAAATTGCAGCTCCTCTTACGGAGTAGGATCATCAACATCAAAAGGAATAGTAGAACATTTTGACACCTCTCTCCATATACAATACCCACAAGAACGTAAATATGTCTCCATGTTGGATTTCTATAGTGGGTAATTTAAAGGGTCAAATAGGGGGATTTTGACATGAACACTAGAAATAGAAGGGAGTAGTGATTCTTGTCTTCTTCTTCTAGAAGCATCATCACTTGGAGAACTTGTATCTTCAAAACTAAAGGGATCCATACTTCAAATAGATCAAATCTTGCTATTTGAACTCAAATACTCAAGATTAGGCTATGATACCAATTGTTAGGTCCCTTAGAATACACTAGAAGGGGGGTTGAATAGTGTGTTCACCAAGTATGGATATTTTCTTGGATATTTTTTGTGTATGAGTGTAAACCAATACTTGGGTGTGTTCTTTGAAATGAATAAAATTTTTGGAAGCGTAAAGAACACAATATGTGTAGAGGTTCAAGTCAAAATGACTCTACTCCTCTACCTTCTTGATTTTTCACAAGAAGGATTTTGAATGGGGGATTGTTATTTCTTTGGGGGGAAACAACAATCAAAACAAAATCCAAAATACAGTAAACTAGGCCAATGCCTAGACCACAACCAAGAAATACCAACCCCTTGAAGTCTAGCCTCCAAAGAACTTCCTTACTCCTCAAAGAATTCTTCTAGGGAGTATGGTGCATACAACACCATCAACTAACCCTCCAAGATCTGAATTTCTTCAAACAAGAAGCTCTCTTCCTTCTTGACCAACAATCTACACTTAGCCTCTCACAATCTTCACTCAACAAGAAGAAGACTCTTCTTCTTCTTTGCAATACAACTCTCATAAATAAAGTAAAATATACACTGATACAACTATTTTGAGAGCTAAAACTTTGAGAGAAACTTGAGAGCTTTGTTGGTAGAAAGTTAAAAAATGAAAAAGAAGAAAACCCTTGGTTTTATCTCCCATCTAGCCGTTTGTGACCTTGCAGAGCTAATAATGGGCTTTGTCTCTTTGTGATGACATGTCTTCATATTTGGAGATCTTCTCTTGGATGACTACAAGCATCTTGAGGAAGCTTCTTCTTAAAGGATCAAAGAGGAAAAATGACATTCTCCAAAAGAGAGAGAGAACCTGTGATGTTGCACTAAAAAAGGAGGGTACAAATGCCAAGTAAACGTTATAAAGTGCAACATAAAACATTTGTAACATAAGTCATATGAAGCGCCAAATGTGTTTTATGAATAGGCGTTCAACGTGACATGGAGCGCCTAATGTGGTTTTGAACTAGCGTCCAATGTGACATGAAGAGCCTTAAGTGATAAGAAGCACTTGTTCAATTTTATTTGAAGTGCGTGTTGTGGGCATCAGAACTCGTTTGAAGTCACATGAAGCACCTAATCTCAGCCTTCGTACTTGTTCGAAGTAGTTTTGACCTTTACCAAAAGTAACTTGGTGTTCGTTCCTATTTTGGGGGGAAAAATTCATTTGACTTTGTAACACAAATGAAGCGCATGTTTAGGCGTTCAAAGTCTACTGTTTTACAACTTGACACATGAAGCATCTGAAGTAGGCGTTCGAAGTGTACCAGAATCCAAACACTTCACATAAAGCGCCTTATGTAGGCCTTCGAAGTGTACTGGTCTCCAGACACTAAACATTAGTGATACAAAGATAAACCCTGTGGATTGTTGACGGATCTTCCCTTTAACTCTACCTTCTCCTCCAACGTTGGTTTACGCACAAGTGTAAAACACTCCCTTGCTTCCAAGGATGATGGAGACGGTGCTTGAGGCAGCTACACCAATGATTTCCGTTTATCACGCAAGCATTACACCCTCGTGGACAGTTCAATCTTTGGACGTAGGCAATATCACCTTCAAGGTTCCTTAATCCTTGAAAGATCTAATCTAAGGTTTTATCATGAAAAAACCTAGAAAAACAAAGAACACATGGTGTTCAAAAGAGCAATAAGTTCATATAAATTCTGAATGTCATATCCTCTACAAATGATGCAAATGGCCTATATATAGAAAAAGAATTGCAACCAAAGATCTATGGTAGACAAAAAGATAATTCAAGACATCATTCTTGGTCAAGGGACATCATTAGACACGCTTTATATTCAGTTTAAAGAATTCAAAAAGGTTGTCTTCATAGGCTGGACAAAAGGCTAGATTTAAGGCAGCTTGTCCTCCTTTTGTTTGACTGAGTGAAGCATCCATCTAGAAGCCGAATCTGAGGATGGGTCCTTCTTTAAACTTTTAGTTCACGGGCTGAAGTTGAAGTTTGGCTTTTGAATGACTTAATTTGGAGCTTTCATGACCGAGATATGCGTTGTCAATGTTTATACAATTTCCAGCAACACGAAGCGGGTCAAATGGCTGGATTTAAGGAAGCTTGTCTTCCTTTTGTTAGACTAGTTGGAGTGTCCATCTAGAAGCTGATTTGAGAGATGAGCCCTTCTTGAGACTTGTAGTTCACGAGTGGAACTTGAATTTTGAATTTGAAATGACTCAATTTGGAACTTGTATGAGTATAATATGGATGGACAAAGTTGAAGCAATTTCAGCAATTTTCAGCAACACTTTATCTTGAATTCGCTCTTGCTTGTACATGTTTTTAGCACCTCCAAAATACCAACACAGCTTCTTGAACACCACTAAAGTATTCTACAAAGTAAACATATGACAAGCTAGAATCAAACTTGAAAAACATATAATATAATTTATGGAATGCAATGCAACTTAGCTACACATAATGCATGAAATGCAACTAGCATAATACGCACAAGTATTGTCTTGCACGTGTGTGAGAATTGTCAAGTAGAGGCTCCTAGCCTTGCATCGATCCCTTCTTCCTAGAACAGATTCGTCCTCGAATCTTAGCATGTGTGCACTGAAGGGAGAAGAACCACAACAATCCAACAATTATGCAAGGCACACCTAAATAATTTTGACACAACACCCATGCACAATCTCATTCTAATATGTTTAGGGTGTATAAGTAACTCAATGAAGAAGCATACACCCAACAACACATTGAAGAACATCTTAACAAGAATGCTTAACAACCAACACCTTTTCCTAACGTGTTTTGGATGCATAAACAAGGACATATCAGATTCCTCATTCGTGTAGCCAGCACATTTATAACCATTCAATGTATATATGCAACAACCTTGGGCACGATTTTCATTTGTGGACAGCATACTTGCAACACAAAATGTAGCATGTACGAAAGCTAAATTTTGTAAAATATTAAAAACAAGCATCGTACCTTGCACATTCTTTAGCATTACGAAATTAGATTCTTCACCATTGGTTTCAAACTCACTTTCATAGGGATTGGGTAAAATTTGAGCATGCGTATCATCATCGTTAGGCAACTTAAGCTCAATAAACTCATGTTTAATTTCAGCATCATGTTCATGAATGAACAAAGGATTATCATACAGCAATATATTTGAATGCAAGTTAGAACTTTTAAGTAATGTATCATCATTTTCATGCATTTCAAACAAAGGATTACTATAATCTTTCCATTCATGTTCCTTTAAGTTTTCATGATCAATCATACCATCATTTTCACTAGAAAGATAACTTAAGTCATCATTTAAGTCATGCAAATCAGTAGCTAAATTATCATGCAAGTTAAGACTTTGATCACGCAATACATCTTCCTTAGATTCATCTTTGTTATCAACACTCGAATCATGTTCAACCAAAGGAATTTCATCAACTTTCTCACGCGTATCAATCTCATCATGCAAGAATTTATCATTAAGCACACTAGAATCATTGCTAGGTTCATGCATGATTTCAGATTAGAATTCAAGTAACATAGATTGCAACTCTAGCATTGTTTTATCCATATATTCATAAAGAGATTGTATTCTAATCCTGTTATTCAATTTCAAAGACAATGCTTTCTCATATATATCTCTAAGAGATGGAAACCAATCATTTAACATACATTCAGCAATATTCTTGTTTAAACCCGCAATAAACCTAATCATCCTCAATTCCTCACATTCCTTAGTGTTAACATAATAATAATCATCAAACACGTAATTGTAATATGCTCCAACACTTTGTTTTTCTTGAGGAAACCTTTGATAAGATGGTACCTTTTGGCAATAATTTCTTACCCAAATCTTATTTGCCTTACCAAAGTGATACATGCGCCATTCGACATCATTACAGTCATGTCCATGAAGCATGACTCTCCAAATGGTAGAAACAAACATTGTGAAACTTAAAATCAAACACTAAACAAACTTTTGCAAAGTTGGTTAGTTAAAAATCAGCTTGTGTTTGTATGTGTTTGTTGCCTCACTTGCTCTCTTTTCTTTTCTCTCAACAACACTTTGTTTCTTTGGCCAACCTATGGTTAAATCCAACAAGACGAGCAACCAATGAGGTGAATGCCTTAATCCAATATGTCTTCAACAATGCTTCACAACTCCAAACTAATTGAGTCCACGTCCAATGCAGCCTACCTAACACTAACCCAATCAAGCTTCAACGGTTTTAAACTCCTCAAATACAATCCAAAACAGTTTGTTGTGCCTTAAGACATTCCCAAAAACAGATTATAAGGCGGTCCCAACAAAATTTACTAAAAGAGCTCCAAATTAAATCAAAACAACCCAATGAGCAAATGCACAAAGAGAGCACCAAAACTTGGACAAAACACTAGGAATCAAAGGGTAAATGAGACCAAAAGTTATGAAAGAGGCAGAGCCAAAGAAGAACTAAGGGTTGCCATGGGCAATCTTTACTTAACCTTACGCTTTATGCAATTGAAATCACAAGTGTGTATATCAAATTGTGACCAATTGTGTCCAAGTATTTTTGGCTATATGTAGGTGTTGTATAATGTTGAAAATTCAGTAGTTTTGTGGGGGTAAGACTCGGCAATGTGGAGGGGGAAAAACAGCCCACTTGTTTGAACAATTTGCACCTTAAACAACTTGCAACTTTCAAGCCCTTTTTGCCTTGATCTTTTGCTATTTACTTTTGATCTTTTGATCTTCTTTCTTTTCTTTTGTCTACTGTTTTCAAAGGTATGTAGACTGCTTTTTTTAAAAAAACAATGCAAGGACAGTTTGGTATTTCGACACTTTAGACACTTGAGCTCAACTTTTCAGCACAAGTTTCAAATTTTTCTTTGTCTAGTAGGAGGATGTTTATGCCGTAAGGTCCAATGTGTGGGGAAAGTAGGATTTGTTTCAAGGTGTGTAGGCTGAATTTATGATGATATGGTTTCTTTCGGCAACATTGAACACAATGAATCACAGGCCAAATCAATCCACAAATGCAACTCAAACATATAAAGATTCAAGTTAACTACTAGCTTCGTTAGCAAAAAGAATTGTAAAGAAGACTAGGTAACTTTTTAGATAAAAGTAGAAAGCTTTTTATGTGTCTGAATTACAATCTATAGCACAAAACCTATTGCCCATGTTCCATATAATATGACGTACATTTAGAAGATAAGAAGACAATATTCTTTTATTTTGAATTTATTGTGTTTAAGATGGATGAAGGAATATAGATGAGTGCGAAAATGGTGATGAAAGAAAAAAAAGCAAAAACGAAAATGGATATGGGTTAAAGGGGAAACCTTCGCTCTGATACCAAATTGATACAAGGACAAACATGTGGATTGTTGACTGATCTTCCGTTTAACTCTACCTTCTCCTCCAACGTTGGTTTAGGTACAAAAGTGTAAAACACTCTCTTGCTTCCAAGGATGATGTAGACGGTGCTTGAGGCAGCTACACCAACGATTTCAGCGTTTGTCACGCAAGCATTACACCCTCGTGGACGGTTCAATCTTTGGATGTAGGCAATATCACCTTCAAGGTTCCTCAAGCCTTGAACGATCTAATCTAAGGTTTTATCATGAAAAAACCTAGAAAAACAAAGAACACATGGTGTTCAAAAGAACAAGAAGTTCATATAAATTCTGAATGTCATATCCTCTATAAATGATGCAAATCACCTATATATAGGAAAAGAATTGCAACAAAACATCTATGGTAGACACCAAGATAATGAAAGACATCATTCTTGGTCAAGGGACATCATTAGACACATTTTCTATTCAGCCTAAAGAAGTCAAAAAGGTTGTCTTCATAGGCTGGACAAAAGGCTAGATTTAAGGCAGTTTGTCCTCCTTTTGTTTGACTGGGTGAAGCGTCCATCTAGAAGCCGAATCTGAGGATGGATCCTTCTAGAAACTTTTAGTTCACGAGCTGAAGTTGAAGTTTGGTTTTTGAATGACTTAATTTGGAGCTTTTATGACCGAGATATGTGTTGACAATGTTTATACAATTTCCAACAACACGAAATGGGTCAAATGGCTGGATTTAAGGAAGCTTGTCTTCCTTTTGTTGGACTAGTTGGAGTGTCCATCTAGAAGCTGATTTGAGAGATGAGCCCTTCTTGAGACTTGTAGTTCACGAGTGGAACTTGAATTTTGAATTTGGAATGACTCAATTTGGAGCTTGTATGAGTATAATATGGATGGACAAAGTTGAAGCAATTTCAGCAATTTTCAGCAACACTTTATCTTGAATTCGCTCTTGCTTGTACACGTTTTTAGCACCTCCAAAAGACCAACATAGCTTCTTGAACACCGCTAAAGTATTCTACAAAGTAAACATATGACAAGCTAGAATCAAACTTGAAAAACATATAATATAATTTATGGAATGCAATGCAACTTAGCTACACATAATGCATGAAATGCAACTAGCATAATACACACAAGTATTGTCTTGCACGTGTGTGAGAATTGTCAAGTAGAGGCTCCTAGCCTTGCATCAATTACACGTCTTATGTAGGCGTTCGAAGTGTACTGACTTCCTGACACTTCGCATTAGGCACCTTATCTAGGTTTTTAAAGTGTCAATTGTACAAATCGTCAAAACTTAACATATTTTAACAGTTCCCATCATAACTGTGTCTAAACATATCATAGTAGTCTATCATAACAAGACCCTCATTCGCAAATATATATAAACTCCATGTAAAATATGAAACAAAATTGGCAAAATTTTTTTTTGAATTGATAATGTACTTTTTTTTTAATGAAAAACATCTTATCATGTATCAAAAATTGTTCTGTTATCGCTAAATCTTATAAGTTAATATTTCAAACTGTAATACGTTTTTTAGGGCATAATTCAAAGTCTTGAATAGTTACATCTCTGTTCGAAAAGTTTTTTCCTCAAAACTTGAGTTCTAAATATTCAAACCCTTTGGAGTACACGTATTTCAATATACATCAAGAATTTTTCATGTAGCCTTAATGTCCTGCTTTATCCACTACATGGCCCTACTATATCGTACCCTTTTCTTGTGAGTCTCTTAGCTCTTGACTTTCTCACAGACCGGGCTTCCTACCAAGAAAAAACTAGTTTATTTAGAAGATAGATCATGTCATCTCTATTCGGAGGAATAAGAAACGTTGCATCACTTACTCTTTTCCTGTTCGGTTATTAGACAGGTTTGACTTACCATCTCGGCATGGCTAGTTCTACCAAAGAGAATTAGCTCCATCATCAGACTTTTGTCTTGGAATTCGTGCAGACTCAAAGGAAAGACATATGGTACTTTTCTTTACTATCGAAACTTGCGAACTTAGCTCCCACATGAGACCTATTCCACATGAGACCAGACATTAGCTATTTTGTCGGAGTAATAAATTAGTCTATGCACAAATCTCAAGAGAAACATATGAAGATGGATATACGAATAGTCCGGTACGTAAAAGGGACTCCAGATAAGGAAATCGTGTTTTAGCGAAATAGACACATCGAAATATTTAGTGATACAGGCTGTGTAAAAAATTCAAATAATAAAAAGTCCACTTTAAATATACAACTCTCCCCGCGTTGGTTTCAATGGCGGTTTCACATTTTCAAACAGACTTTTTGTTTTCTCCCTCAGAGGAATAGGGGAAGATGTCAGACTCCTCCCCTTTTTCGTCGATTTGATTATCTTATTTTATTTTATTTGGTTTACTTTTTTGTCGTTGATCTTGAAATTTTAAATATTGGATTGTTACGGTCAGTTTGAATTAGTTTACAAAACTTGCTAGAACATTATGGTAAAACAAGAAGGAAAAATGAGCGGTCGCATGTGCACTATACTTTTGCTTTTGTCTAAAGTTCGGAAAATGACCGGATCGTTTCGCGATCTGATGTACGCAGTTTTACTCTACACTTTGTGTAACATGTTATTTCCGCGACTCGATCCCATGACTTCAAAGTTACAAAGCAGAACCTTAACAGTTGCTCCAAGAGCCCGGTCCGTTGGCCATTCGGCTCGGTCCGCTAAGCCAGCCTCCCTTTTTTTATATGTAATTCAATACTGGGCCTGGTCTGCACACAGCCAGCCCATTACAGGGTCTGGCCTGCCAGCCCCTTCGGCCTGATCCATCCTTTAGCTTTTTTTTATTTAATTCATAAGCGGCGGCTGTTCCACCAGGGGCGTGCCTCAGCGCGCTTGAAACCACGCGCTGCCATTTCCGGCGGCGCGTGAAGCTCACCGGCGACCTCCGGCCTCCGTTTTTCGACCCCGATCTATATTTTTGACTATATCTAGTCTATGGAAACCTAATCTAAGGGCAAAATAAAAACATAGAACCCCTAATCATGCAAAGATTGTGTTATTTTGATTATCAAATTTTTCCCTAACATCAAATTCAAAGCACGCAATACATATACGCATTTTTCACATATCAAGAACGCATGCTTCATATCGATTAATACACATACTATCAGTTTCAACAATCAAAACAATCAAAAACACATAATCTACCATTAAAGCATGTTTGACTTATACTAAATTGGAGGGAGAAAAGGGAACCTATCTAGATTGGTGACAAAACTACGCGACTAAAGTAGACCTTGGCTTCTCCTTCTCTCTTTCTCCCTTCTTCCTTTTCCTTACCGCTGCTGCCAACCCCTCCGTTCTCTCTCTTTTTTTTTTTTTAATTTTTTCCCCTTCTCAGCAATTCTTTTGTTCTCTTTCTTTTTCTTTTGGTAACTGACCCCCTGCCCCTTTTTCCCCATTTAACGTGTATGCGGCGGGATTTTGGAGGAATTAGTTTCCCCCATTATCTCCATTTCATTATTATTTTTATTTATTTATTTTTTTATTATCCTTTAACTTTTCGTTAATTACTATTATTATTTTCTTTTTAATTCTATTTATTTATTTATTTCATTATTTATTTATATCATTATTTTCTTCGGTTATAACAAGACATATGGTACTTTCCTTTACTATCAGAACTTGCAAACTTAGCTCCCACCTGAGACCTATTCCACATGAGACCAGACATTGGCTATGTTGTTGGAGTGATAAATTAGTTTGTGCACAAATCTCAACAGGAACACATGGTCCGAAAAGGGACCGGATCGTTTCGCGATCTAATGTATGCAGTCTTACTTTATACTTTGCGTAAGTGGCTATTTCTGCGACTCGATTCCATGACATCAAATTCACACAGCAGCAACATTAAGTCACCCTCAACAAAGAAAAATGGGGAAGATTGCGAAATTATGTTGCGCCTTTATCTATAATTACATAATTGAGGCAGGTAGCCAATAATTCGACATTTCGAGTACCTTACAACAATGAGAATTTTTCAGTCACGTGTTTTTTGGACAAGGTAAATGTCGTTCTAAAACTTTTGTTGCTATCTCAAATTTCCACCTATTCTTTATGCCTCAAATCATGCATTCAAAACTTGTCTGATTAAACGAAAAAGAATATAAAAAAGCTGTTATGGCTATGATTTGCTCAAAAATACTCGTGTTGGACAAACCGAACACTTCACGAAATATTCGAGTTCGGTTCATATTCATTCGGTAATTATTTCTTAAGAACCGAATTCAGACAGGTATTCGGGTTTGTTTAGTTAAACGAGCCGAACTGTTCGCAAACTGTTCGGCTTGTTTAAACAGTCATAAGGTTATCGAGCCGAACTCGAACCAATTTTAAAGTTCGGTTACCGAGCCGAACAGTTCGTTTAGCTAAACGAATTTGAATTCAGAAACCTATAATTCGGTTTGGCTCGTTTCGTTAACACTCCTACCCCAAGCTGAGCAACTTCTGAATGCAAAGTACAAAGAATAAAGACTTGATAAAATTTTTAAATTTTGACTATATTTTAGTAGACAAAATATGATTCTGTCTGATGTTAAATAGTTCTGTAACAATTGCTTGCTTCTTATATTTTAATTCCTTAGTCTAATATTCTCATTTAAGATGTCCAAATTGTTCTTCCTTTTCTTGAAACTGTGAAAAATTTCACTGTAAACAACTAACAAAAAGTACATTAGTTGTACGTCTGTAATATATAAGAAAGTAAGACTAAATACTTTATAATTATTTTACTATCTAATCAATATACTAAATGACGCCTGCTTACATATATGAGAAGAAACAGCAATGCTGCATGTTTAAATTAAGACAGACAGAGTAACTGAACTAATTATTAGGTGACTCCATATGTCGTTCTAAAACTTTTGTTGCTATCTCAAATTTTCACCTATTCTGTATGCCTTAAAATCATGCAATAAAAATTTGTCTGATTAGTTGACTTGTTTTTTTATTTTTCTTTATTTTGCATCGGGTGCAGTTGATCTGTTGTGATGGTTGCATGTGTTTTTCTTGTATTTTTTCGCATAAAACTCCAACAACTAGATTAGTTTATTTTTATTCCATTCTATATTTGCTTTCTATTTGCAATAGAGTAAAAGACATACTCTTCTTTGATTTTGAAATATGAACGAATAAAGTATGACTCACCAAATTGGTTGTGGTTCGTATATTGTGAAGTAACAGTTGATCAACACAGCTTGACGCAATTTCTATTAAGGGTCATCGAGAAACAACCTCTGTGTGTTTCTAACATATGGGTATGGTTGAGTACATCCAACCTCTCATACCCAATCATATGTGGGAGCCTCTAAAGTAATGGGGTAATGTTATTGTTGTTGTTCCATTATATATTTGACTTCTGGTTCACCTAGTCTACTGTGTATAACATTTTTTTTTATCTATTTTAAAAAAATTTAGCATATGCATAAGCATGATGCATATGTGACAACATTCCTTATCTTCTGATGCTTCAAATAGATCATAATTCACTTTTGAAGTTTGACAATTTTATTCAATTGTGTCAATTTTACTCATAATCTGAAAACTTTTCAGCCACAATGATCCAGAAAATTAGAAAAAAGAAGCCTTATTTTGTAAAACTTTATATTTTAGGAAGTTTATATTTACACACGTAGCATCCATCTTTCCTAGAGTTTTCTTCTGTGAGTCTTTTAAATCTTCGACCAAAGCTTCGTAGATATGGTCAACGCAATCATGATTTCCTTCAAATTGGCAAAATGGAATGAAACTCAGTTGGAATTTGCGTGGTTGGAAACCATAGTGCTGTTCGTGAACTTCAGACGCTTGTCTGCACGTATTTCACATATATTATATTTCGAGCTAAAACAAAATGGTTTACGATGAAGGCTTATTTCTTTATAGTTGGGTTGTAAAATTCTCTCATAGATATAAGACATATAGGCCGGCTATGTGTGTGGTTTTTTGGCCGGACGATTCTATGGAAATTTTCTTGTTTTTTCTATTGTATTCTTTTGTTCTGTCTTTGTTTTTCTGTTCTGTGTGTTCTTGGTTTTTTATCGACTGGTATCAGAGCTTGTGTTGAGCGATCTAGATGGATGACAGGAAGGCAAATATTTGATGTTTTGACGGAAAACACTTCTATTATTGGAAATTGTAAATAAGCGATATGTTGTTGCAAAGGAGTTGGAGGACGCAATGTTGAAGCATAAACGCGACAGCATGTAGGATAGGGTGTGGAAGAAATCATATCGTCGAGCACTTGGACTCATCCGCAACACCATATCGATAAATGTAGCTTTGCACATTGCGACGGAAAACACAACTTTCGGCTTTATCAAGCGGCTATCCGATTTGTTCGAAAATGCCCATGTTTCAGCAACCTTCATTTTCTTCACAGGTTGTTTCAATCACAAATGGCTCAAGGTGTCTCCTTGACTGAGCATGTGCCCGAGTTCAACCAAATTGTGAATCAGCTAAATGCAACCGTGTACTCTTTAGATAACGAGTTGCTCGCACACTGCTTGTTGATCTCTATGCCGGATAGTTGGTTGACTACCATAGAGGTAATTTCAAGTCAAGAAGGACTGACCCTCAACTATGTTCGTGACTGCATCATCAGCGAGGGAATTTGCAGGAATGATCGAGGGTGAGACACCCAAAGAATGGATAGTGAAGAACTAAAATCCAAGAGATGCAGCAAGCCTCGAAATAGAAGTGAGATGGAGTGTTGGAATTGTGGGAAGAAGGGTCACTTGAAACACGAACGCAAGGCACCCAAGAAGATGAAGAAGAAGAGGGATATGCTGAGTTCAATGAATGTGACGACAAAGGAAGTTTTCGACGATGCTCTAGTCGTGTCCACATCCCCATTGAGTCATGGATTCTTGATTCCGGTGCATTGTTTCATTCTACCTCATGTAAAGAATTGACCAAAGATTTCGTTTCAAGAGAAAATGGCAAGGTGTTCCTAGCAGATGGAAATTCTTTAGAGATTGCAGGCAAAGGCAATGTCAATATCAAGTCAAGACACGGTGGAAGATGGACATTGCATGATGTTCGATATATTCCCGAGTTGAAAAAAATCTAATTTCCGTTAGATGATGAGGGGTACAAAGCTATATTTGGGTAAGGATGCTGGAAAATCACCAAGGACGCCATGATCGTCACACGAGGAACCAAGAAGGGCACACTTTATTTAACCGACCATTGTGCGAACCTAATGGCAACAACAGTGGCCGAGACTACTATAGTTTTGTGGCACAATAGATTGTGACACATGAGTGATAAATAGTTGAAAGTGTTGTCTTCCAAAGGCTTGTTGCTCAGCCTACTGGCGACGGAAACTAGTTTTTGAAGATTGTGTATTTGGCAAACAAAAACAGCTGAGTTTGTTGAAGGGTGGCCAAGAATGCAAGGAAGGAAGGCTGGATCTTGCGGCACATGGACATGTGAGGGCTAGCCCTGGTTCAACCACAAGGAGGCTAAAGTATAACGTGACATTCATCGATGATTCCACTAAAAAGATATGGGTTTATTTACTCAAACATAAACAATTGAAGTTTTAAAGAAGTGGAAGCCAGAAGTCGAGAATCAAATAGGCCGAAAGGTAAAGTGCTTGAGGCCAAACGAGTACAATGAAACAAACTTCAAGACATGTTCTGCGGAGCAAAGAATATGATTTGTGCGAATTATCCCCAATCGGCCGCAACAAAATGGGACGGGCAAAGGAATGAACTGCACCCTCAATGAACGGGCAAAGGCGATGTGGCTGCATGCAAGAATTCCAAAAGTTTTTTGGGCTGAGGAAGTAAATACGGAGGCCTTTATTATCAATCGAAGTTTCTCACTAGACCCAAATCTTGAGGTACCCGAGGAGAGGTGGATATCTAAAAAAGATATCTTTATCGCACTTGCAAGTGTTTGGATGTATAATCTATGCTCATGTAGATGTTGAGAATAGAGAGAAGTTGGATGCAAAAGTATTTTCGTTGGATATGGACCAAATTATTCCGTGTATAGATTTTTGGAGGAAAAGGGCCAGATGATAATTCGAGCACGAGATGCAACCCTGGATGAAGATGATAAAGCTTCCAATCCAAAGGCGGATAAAGTGAGATAGATTGTTTTAGACGAAACACAAGTTTTGCATAATGAGGCCGAAAAAGAGAAGGCTACTTTTGAGGATATTAATGAGGCCAAACAATATGAAGAAACTTCACAAAAATCGGTGCTGAGAAGATCTACTCGCATTTGCAGGCCAAACACATGATACTTATCTTCTCTGAATTATTTACTCTTCACCGACTCAGGTGAGCCCAAAGATTATAACACTGCCATAAGTTCAAGTGACTCGGACAAGTGGAAGCAAGCAATGAAGGAAGAGATACGGTCATGATATAAAAATAACACTTGCACCATAACTAGGCTAAAGGAAAAAGACCATTGAGAAACAAATGGTCTTCCGAATCAAAGAAGAGGCGGATGGACTTAAGCGATATAAGGGAGATTAGTGGTCAAGGGTTTCTTATCACCCATTGTGAAGCTTACGTCAATTCAGATAGTTCTTAATGTAGCTACGGCCGAAAATCTTCACCTTGAACAACTTGATGTGAAGATAGCCTTCCCTTACGGTGACTTGGAAGAAGAAATTTATATGGAGCCATACGAAGGTTTTGAAGTCAAAGGACAAGAGGCTCTCGAGTGTGGATTGAATAGAATTCTATACAATTTGAAGCAAGCTATAAGGCAATGGTACAAATGGTTCGATAAATTCATGAGTGATAGTGGATTTAAGCGAGGATATACAGATCATTGTTGCTTTCGTCAACTTCTGCATTATTTGGTTGTATGTCAATGGCATACTTGTTGTGAGAGCTAACATGAAATAGATCAATGCATTAAAACTAGAGTTAGTGTAAGAGTTTGAGATGAAAGAATTGAGTTTGGCAAATCAAATTCCTAGAATGCATATCCTTTGAGATCGAATGGGAGGTTCGTTGATCTTGTCGCAACAAAAGTATATCAGTAAGGTGTTGGACCGGTTTTGTATGCAAGATGCTAAGCCAAGGATTAAACCATTGGGGGTACAACTCATGTTATCGAAATCTCAGTCATAAAAAACGGAGGTGGAGCAGAATTATATTAATAATGTACCATATTCATCAGTCGTAGGCAGCCTTATGTACACTATGGTTTGTATGAGCCCGATACTACTCAAACAGTGGGAGTAATGAGCCGTTTTTCTTAAAAATACCTCTCATTCCTCAATTTCATTTTTCTGAAGGTTGAAAAATCCTTTTTTTTGGTTAAAATGCTAATATATTAACTAGTGAAATCAAAGCATCAAGGGGATGCAACCTATATAAAAGCCTTACTTTTAGTTCACATGCTGACCTACATATATTGTTTAGTGATGTAGAGCGATTTTAAACTACAGGAGCAAACCTATGTCTAAAATTTGTGGGTAGAGTTTATACATGACTCTATACATGAGAGTGCAAATTCTATGTGTTACATCTCTAGATACAAATGATTCTCCTTTAAAAATGATATCGTGACACCCAATGAAATTTTTGCCGCCTTACCTGTCAAAGCTTTAACTTTGAGTCTGCGTGAACTCCAAGTCAGAAGTCTGTTGACGGATCTAATTCCCCTTGGCAGAGCCAACCATTCTAAGATGGATCGCCAAACCTGGCTGGTAGCCAAGTAGGAAAAGAGTAGGTACTACAGCGTCTCTTGTTCTTCCGAGCAGAAGTGGCATGCTCTGTCCTCCAAGTAAACCAGGCTTTCCTTTGGTGGGAAGCCTGTTCAGGCCGGCAAGCCACAGGATGAAAGAGTTTTTGGGAGTCATTGCCGAGTCCCAAATAATCTTGGCCCAATTGACTTTCATGCATGTGTCCCTAAAATATTCATATACCAGCCGAGGTTTGAGAATGCCATCCGCTGTCCATGAGGTGAGTACTACTGTCGAGCTGTAGGAGCCTGCGTTGACCAGCAACTTGTCTCTGATCTCCATAAGCTTTTTCATGAGGGGAGAGTCTGAGCTGCAGCGCGTCCTAGTCTATAATATGTTGTACATTTTGTATTTGTGGTTCATCTATTGTATCCATAGCGTGTCCTTCTTATGGTGCAGATCCCACAAGTGCTTAGCTAACAATGCCAAATTCCATGCCTTTAGCTGAGAAACACCCAAAACCACCTTCCTCTTTAGGCATGCTGACCGAAAACCAAGAGACTCAAGACTTTTTGGACCCAAGTGAAGAATTCTCCCATAAGAAATGTAGACAAATTCTGTTTACGAGAGTCTTCACTATTACAGGCAAGGGTAAAGAACTCAACTGAAAATAGTTCACTCCTCGCAACATTGATTTGATCAGTTATAGTCTACTAGTGTATGAAAGGCTAGATGCATTTCATAATCCCACCTTATCCATAAGCTTCTTGATGTATGGGGTATAGTGCAAGCTCTGCAATTTGTGCCCTGGGATGGGAATGCCTAGGTGTCTTAATGCATTGTACCTGCTAAGAAACCTGTGTGGACTTGCAGCCAGTTAGCTGCCTCTCCAATGCCTGCGTGAAAGAATTGGGATTTGGCCAGATTGGCCCTGAGCCCTAAACAATCACCAAAGATAGTTAGCGTATCCATTACTTTTTGTACTGAGAAGGCGTCACCTCTGGAAAAAAAGATGATGTATCTGCGAAGCAGAGGTGGGTGATATACTACTTAGCACAGCAAGCCTTTATCATGGTGTGATTGTCTGAGGAGCCGTGAGAAGTATTCCATGCCAATGACAAATAGGAAGGGGGAGATAGGGTCTCCTTGGCTCAGCCCACGTCTGTCTTGAAAGAATCCATAAGGAATGCCATTAATAGAATTCTTGCACCGCAGAGAATCCATAAGCTCCACCTCCTACTCTATTTCTCTTAATGGCATTCCTTATGGATTCTTTCAAGACAGACTGGGTAGGGTCCATGAGGGAGGCCATGACTGGTGTCATTCTTATTGCAAGGATTTTAGATATGATCTTATAAAGGTAGTCCTCAACTCTGTTGACATAGGTTGCATTGTAGACTAAAGCAATAGTCACATGATTGAGCTATTTAAGCAGCACACCACTCCTAAAAAATTCTTGCACCGCAGCAATAAGGTCTAACACAACTATCTCCCAGGCTTTAATGAAGAACTGGAAAGAATAGTCATCAGAACCAGGTGCTTTGTCCTTCCCAGTGAAGTGCAGAGCTATTTTGATCTCAGCTTCCAAGACAGGGGCAATGAGCAAGTCAACATTCTATGCATATAGCCTGGAACCTCCACTAAGCTCTTGTTCACTGATGGGCTAAACTGGCTGAGCTGAGCCGAGTAGGTCGAAGAAGTATTGTAAAAATTGCTGGGCTGCTTGCTCGATAGAGGTGGACATATTGCCATTAGTTAGGTAAACTCCAGTAATGTTGCTCCTTATGTTGTTCCTTTTAATTATAGAGTGGAAGAATTTAGTGTTCCTATCACTCAAAATTAAAATGTCATCTTTGACTAGATGAGCAAAGAATTTCCCTTTAGCTTCTAAGAGGTTGAATGCCAAGTGTCTTTGTCTCTGTGGCTTGTCCTTCCTGTTAGGCGTGTCCCATTGACCATCAGGGTATCCCTGCATACGTTCCATCTCTTCCACATCCTAGTCAGCCCTGCTTGAGATGTGCAAGAAGGAATTATTGTTAAGCGCCTTGAGGGCGCCTTTCATAGCCTTGAGCTTCTTGCATATATGAAACATGGCTGAGCCATGAACTATTTGAATTCAGTGTGAACTAACCAGAGGAAGGAATTCCTCGTGGTCTGCCCACATGTTGAAGAATTTAAAGGAGCTTTTAACTACAGGTCTGGAATGATCAAGGCAGAGCACACCTGGTGAGTGGTCAAAAATGCATCTAGCAGGATGAAAATGTACCTTTGACAAGGGATATATCTCCATGAATGCATTGTTTGCCATACTCTGTCAAGTTGAGATTTGACAGAGCCATTATCCCAGGTGTGGAAGCAACCCAATAAGGTGATCTCATTCGATCCACTCTGAAGGAAACAATTGAGTTGGTCGTACAACTCATAGTTAGCTGCCGATCTGCCTTCCAGTCTCTCCTGTTCGCTTAGGATGCAATTAAAATCTCATAGAACAATCGAAAGGGTCACTCTGCGCTTGGCTTTGATTGAGAAGAGAGCTCCGCAGCGAGCGCCTGTTGACCAGTCTGTTGAAGCCATAGACAAAAGTGGCTAGTAAGCTTAGCCTAGTCACCTGTGAAGCTAACTTACAGTGCATAGCATAGGGGTCAGCAGAGATGACCTAGGCAGCAACTGAGGATAGTTTCTAGCATATCAAAATTCTCTTGCCAGCATGAGAGTAAAAATTATTTACAAACTTCCAGCTTGCAAACTTTTGTTTGAGAACAGATACATTTTGGTGTTCAACTTAGTTTCTAACAATCTGAGGATATCTATCTTGTGTTTTGTTTACAAAATTATAGATGCCGTTTTGTTTTAGAGGCTTGTTGCAGCCCCCCAATATTCCAAAAACTAGTTATCACAAATTAAGTATTTGGTCGTACCTTGGCCTTGCCATTAGGGGCCTGGAGCTTTTTCCTTAGGGCAAAGGCCTTCGACCTGGACATCATTTACAGTGAATCCGTCTTGGGGCAATGAGTTAATTATCTCCATATGGTGCTCCACGTAAATGCTAGTTTACTGAGCTTGACCTGGCACTTCAGGATTGTTTTCAGGCAGACCAGAGGTGCTTGCCTTTGTTTGGTTAAATCTATGTTGGGGTTTCGCTAGAGCAATCTCAAGACGCGAATTGCTATCTGGCTTGGTTAGGTGGGTGGATGGCTGGGCCGAGGTAGTGTGTTTTGCTGGGTTGGTGTTTGGCCGAGCTAAGGTGGTGGGAGTACAGGCTGTTTCTGAGAGGACTTTAGCTGTTATAGTGTTTTGTTGCTGAGCTGGGCTCGGCTATTGAGGATTAGTTGAGCTGGACCAGGTTTTATGGCGGATTTCGTTGTGTGGGGGATGGTGGGAGTAAGTGTTACGGTTTGAAGCTGTGCTAAGCTTGGCTGAACTAACAGGGCTGCGCCGAGCTGAGCTGAAATTGATGCTCGGCCAAGGCGGAAACTGATGTTGCTTGGTTGGCAGCTCGCTTGTGGGATGATGTGCTGTGACTGAGCTTCTTACATCTCTACAAAACATCAAAAGTCGATCATATTCGACATTCTGAATTATCGTGGTGTCATTCAATAGGACTAACTCCACCACGGTCATGAGCACCTTGCTGAGATCAACTTCCACTAGGGCACTTGCATAGTTCCATGTGCTTCTATTAGCCGTGAGTTGGTCTGCATATAGTGGTGCATCAAGCTGAGAACAAATTCCATATATAACCTGTTCAACCCAGAGCGTGACAGGTGGGTTGTAGAATTTCACCTAAACTGAGACTTGCGCCATTTCAGTTGCACCAAACGTGAGGAATCTGAGAATTTTCTTAAGAATAAGATATCTACTATACACAAAGTATGGTGCAGCACAGATTACTTCTTACATCTTCTTGGCTGACTCGAATTTGAAGATAATCCATCCAGAAGCATGGAACTCCACTTTTTGTTTAACCTTCCAGGCCTTGAAGAGGTTATGCACTGCTTGCCTACCTGGAAATCTTCCGATGAAGCAGCCTACTAGACAACGATCAATCTCCTCGTCGTTGCTCATTCATCAACATTGATATACATCTGGCCCAGGGTGGTACTTCTACTTTTTTAAGCCTGAGGCCGTGCTCAGGTTTCTGGTTGTTCGCAAATAGTGTATTCCAAGCTCTGTCTTGGCTGGCTGGCCTGCAGGCTGAGCTGGTTGGGTGATGGGATTGGCAAGATGATGATTGACATGTTGAATTTTTTGAATTGTTGGAGGGTCAACTCTTCCAGCAGCAGGTGCCCACAGGAGCTGACAAGTTGGTGGGAGAAAGTCCAGGTGGCTTTTGTGGATTGGTGGAGAGGAGGAGAGAGGTTGTTGAGGTCACGTGATGTAGGATGTTAGTTGGTTGACTGACAGCTATTGTCACGTCACCTAAGCTTTTACCTACTGGGTAAGTTTTTGGGCGGGATTGCCTGTTTCCAGTGTCTCCTTCCATGGAATTCCGAACTTGACTGACTTGCTTCATCTTCATCCGAAGCAGGCCTGCCTACCTCCTCTTCCTGGTGAATTTGCTGGGTTTTGCCATGGGGTCCCTTCTCCATCCGTACATCCATGAAAGAAGAACCTCTCATTGTCTTCTACTTCTTCCTCACTTGAAGAGAAATCTTCAACATCCTGTGCAGCTTGAAGTTGGGATGCCATCTCTTTAGACTTTTCTTTCCACCCGTGGCAGAGTGGATGATGTTCTTTCTAGAGCATGTGGAGTCAAAGATACCTGCTTTCGCGGCGCTCTTCCTCCTCAAGAGAGCAGCCTTGCTGCTATTCAACGCGTCATTTCAGCCAAAAGAGGAGAATTTTTTACCAAAACAGAGAAGAGGTAGTCATATTACACGAGGGGGTGAGAAGATAACGGGGAAGATGTGTTTGTTAAATATAATATAATAAGATTTTCATGGAATGCCGACAAAATATTAGCACATCTAAAGATTATCATGTTTGGTCTCATCTGGTGTGAGTTCTCACCAAATACGTTTGTTATGATAAAATATCAATATTGATGATATAAAATATTTAATACAGAAATCATTTTATTCTTCGCAAAATTCTCTTAATATGACGTAAATATCTTTAGAAAATTTATTTTTCTATATGGTAAAAAAAACATAAAAAAGAAAAAAAGAAGTCTAAAATCATATCCAAATATGTGGAACTAAAAATCATAGTTCTAGTAAAAAACATATTGTTACGCAAAACTAGACATGGTTACATTAACTCTGCAAGTAAATTGGATAAAGTCTGTATTATAATTTGCCATCAAAGGCGGAAAGGTACATTTATATAGCGAGAGAGACAGGAAGCAGTCTCCAACTGAATGGTAGTCTTTTGTCCAATGTAACCGACGGTGCATTTTGATTGGTTCAACTCAAAATATTCATAGGCTACTAAAATGCTTCCAACTGGCAATACACATTTATTTTGGCCAGCCAGAGGGGCAGTGGTTCAGCTAAAAAAGATTCTAACGTTGCAAGAATGCTTTCCACTAGGAATACACACTTGAGAATAAATTAAATATGTTATCTATTTTCCAAAACTCCTTCAGAGGGCATCATTGGCCGGCTATGCAAACACAAAATGACCACATATAAATTAAACCCATTTGCACTGTTAAATGCATCTATTCCATATCTAATTTTTTTCATTATAAAGATGAACAAGATGGCCAAGCATTATATTTTCATTTATTATCTTCTGCTCGTTCTGTCTGGTCAGTGTCGTGCGTTTAAAGATGTGCATTATATTAAAATGTTCATCCTTTGAATGCTTCTTTTATAGTTTCATTAGTGCGTGATTTCATAGTGTTCATACTTTGAATGTTACTATGGTTTTATTAGTATGTGATTTCATAGCGTTCAAACTTCGATGTTGAGATAATACAGGGGGGTTTTCCTAGGTGGTATTTAATCTTTTTAGGCTAAAACCATTAGTCAATTCTATTTGCTCTGTGAATCGGGTTCAAAGTTTTGGAACCTTTTTCTGGTTCACGTAAGCAAGGAAACTTGTTGCAAATCATAAGTGCTACCCTCCGTCCCAAATTACTATCGTAGTTGACTGTTCAACATTGTTTAATTTACTCTATATTTTAAAATCAACTGTGACAAAATTTTTAAAAATTAACTGTAACAAAATTTTTAGAATGGAGAGAGATTATAGTAAGAGATTTTGGCACACAATGTACAATTGTTATTTCTTGAGTAAAACTGATAGTCCTACTAACTTAATTCTTTCTATTGAAGCTAAAGGTATTGATAACTCGGATGAAAATGTGAATGGAAACCCAAAATATGCTGGAGTTAGAGGGGCCTTGCAAGCTTTTAAACAAAGAAAATTGGTTGCATGTGAAGATTACTCTTGCAGCAAGCGGTTTCCGGATATATGTCCAGATGACTGTGAGTGCCAGGGTAGCATAGCACAGTGCATTCCTTCTCCAGCAGACTGTGATGAGCACACTTGCTTCGAGGATGATGATTGCCCAATCAATAGCTGCGAATGCAAGGAGGATACCCAGGAATGCATAACTAAGACTGGGACATCTGTCTGAGGGAAGTTGTTCTTGTATTCCGTCGAGCCGAATGGTTCTTGTAATCATGTATGTCTGTTAAAACATACATGATCCTTTCATAGAATATGTTAACGGTGGTCTCCACCTTGGATCTGTTCGAGTTCATGCGGTTTCGACTGCCTTGCTACTAAGATTTTCTAAATTCAAAGTGTGATGTATACTTGGTTACTTTATTTCACGATGAAATAATTCTCCATACTGTTATAACCGTGTGTTTCAAAAAAAAAAAAAAAAAAAGAGAGAAAGAGATAAATAAGAGATAAGGGTAAAATATTTGAATTAGGAAATCTTATCCCTTTCCCTTAATTAACTTCTAATCCCCTAAATCCCTCTCTCATAATGAACCCTCATCAAACCCTAACCCTCCTCCTCTCTTTTCTCTATTGCGGCAGCCTCTCTCTCCCCTTCTCCCCCTATCAATTTCGACCACAAGAAGGAAAGGAAAAAGGAGGATTTTGATCCAAGGATCAAGAAGAGGAAATCAAACGCTCACAAGATCACCACACTCTTCTTTATCTATCAACTCTTGCTAGGAATCGAGGTAGGTGCATATTCATTATCCTCAAAACGGTATGAAGGCTTGCATAGGCAAAAGGGTATTTTTATGTGATGTGGTTGTCGTTGGTTCTTGATTTTATGTGGATCATGTGTAACGTGTTTATTTTCCGTTATTCGTTTTGCTTTCAACGTGATCTCGTTGTTGTACGTTTCTGTGTGGGGTTGAGAGATCGTTATGCGTATATGAATATGTGGGATGGGGGAAAGATCGTTTGGGATTGGATGGAAGGATTGCAGAAATTTCAGAATGGGAGTTCTGAAATTCGGAGACATCGATCGATCGACGTCTAGAGGCTGAGGGTTCGACGTGCCTCAGATGGACATCGATCGATCGACGTCCAGGGGGTGAGAGATCGATGTGCCTCAGAAGGACATCGATCGATCGACGTCAAGAGGCTGAGGGTTCGATGTGCCCCAGAACCACGTCGATCGATCGACGTCCTATGGCTGAGGGTTCGACGTGTCTCAGGACCACGTCGATCGATCGACGTCAGAGGATGACGTCCGATCGTTCTTTTTCCTTTCTTTTGCATTCATGGCACGTGCATGTGCGTGAGGTTCCCATTGTCTGAGGGTGTGCGCGTGCGGAGGATGCGTAGTGCCTATAGGGCGTGGGGGCCGTGATGATACACAGCGTCGGTCGGGCGTGGGTGTCATGTGATACGCAGCGTCTATAGGGCGTGGGTGTCGTGCGGATACGCAGCGTCTATAGGGCGTGGGTGTCATGAGATACGCAGCGTCTATAGGGCGTGGGTGCCGTACGATACACAGCGTCTATAGGGCGTGGGTGTCCAGAACGGCAAGTGGTAGCTAGAGACCATGACGCTGGAACTAGGTCCCGGGGGCATGCATTGCATATAGGCCTAGGAGCATATAGCCTGACATGTTGCTAGTTGCGTGTGACACGTTATGTGAGCATGCATCACGTACTTGCGCATGCATCTTGTGTGGATTGTTTATTTCCGTAAAGGCCATGTTGTGTAGTTTATGTTGAGTACGTGGAGTGTCTTACTTTCCGGTTGCATGCTATCTGTTCTATGTGGCTACGTGGAGATATCGTTTTGGGTATGTGAGTTTTGTATTGTTTTGAGAGGCACCTACTGGGTGATTACCATCACTCACACCTACTATTCCATATGTAGCCGAGACGGAGTATGATTACATTTTCATTGAGGATGGATCTGACACCGTGGAATGAGCTGAGTGACTCATAGAGAATGACGCAGCAAGGATGGAGACGGAGTTCTTATGATGATTTGGGGTGACACAGACATTTTATTCACATGCTTTATTTTGGAAACAATTTCATGTTTTGATAAATTTAGACATTGACCCTGATTTGTAAGGCCCGGTCAGCCTAGACTTTCCATCGTTATTTTATTAAAGTTATTTAATTTCGGAGTTGGCATTTGATTTATCGTTACCGCAGAAAGAAAAGGAAATTTTTCTATGTCAGCACTGACGTGTAGCAGGTTGATGTGACGCCTTGTATTCTCCTGAGTGAGATACGGCGGGTGCACCGTTTCCGAGGGTGGAGCTCGGGAGCGGGGCGCTACAGGTGGTATCAGAGCCCAGGCTTCAGATACGCCTCGGGAACGTAGTAGATTAGTTAATTACCTTAAGATAAGTGACGATCCGTTTTCAAATGATTTTCAAATTTGAATAAAATGAAGTAGACATAAGCTGTGATTGGGGTTTTGGTTGGTGAGTGCCGTTAGTATATAGACGGGATAGGTTATCTTTTCCTTTGGTCTCCATTCCTGTATCTCTTACAATACTCTTAAGTCAATTTTGGCTAACGTGTTTTGATTTGTCCACAGACAATGCCTCCGCGTCGTGAGCCATCAGGAAATAGTGGAAATGACGGAGATGAACGTCAGGGGCAAGGGGCGATTCCCCAAAACCTTACAGACACACTGGCCAATCTGACGGCCTTAATAGCTCATCAGCAGACGCAGATGGCCCAGCAATATACCCAGATGGCAGAGCAACAGGCACAGATTGCCCAAATACTTCAGCACACTCAGCAGCAACAGCAACAACATCCGCCACCGCCACCGCCCGCACCACAGCAAGGCCTAAGGTTCTATTACAGGGAGATGCAGAACTCCCGAATACCAATGTTCAGGGGTACCACTCGGCCTGAGGAAGCCGAGATTTGGCTTAAAAATGTAACTGAACAAATAAGACTGATACAAGTACCCGTGAATCTGAAAGTAGAGGTGACTACCCCGTTCTTGGAAGGGGAAGCTGAGAGGTGGTGGAACGGAGTGAAACGCAAATTGACTCCACCAGTGACTTGGGAGCAATTTGTTGAGGAGTATAAGAAGCACTACGTTCCGGGTAGTGCTATTCAGAGAAGGATGGCAGAGTTCCAGCTGTTGACCCAAGGGTCCATGACGGTGGATCAATACTCTGAGAAATTTCATGAACTGGGCCAATACATGTCATGCATCATGGACAACGAGGAGGCCAAGATGCTAAAGTTCCATACGGGGTTGAGTTTCTGCATCCAGCAGGCGATTGTTTGTGCAGAGACTACCACATTTGAGGGATTGCTGGAGGTATGTCGACGTGTCGAGAGAAATTTGGAAAGGGCAGCTGCACTAGAGAGACTAAAAAGGCCCCGTGAGGAGTTGCAGACGGGTAGATCAGGGAGATGGTTGAAAGTACCTCGCCGCCCACAGTCCGGGCAACCATTCCGGCCGGAACGACAGCAAAGTGCAGTGATTCAGACCCCGATGATTGAGGGTCCAGCATCGACTGATGCGCAACCAGTAAGGACTGCGGCACCTATCCCACGGTGTACCCTGTGCGGACGTTTTCATCCGGGACCATGTCGGAAGGATCAGAGAGTGTGCTATAACTGCGGGAAGCAAGGACACATTGCTAAAGAATGCTCAGCGCCGGCACAGGTGAACTCGCAGACACAGGCTCAGCAGGGAGGACGAGGCCGGACCAATGCCCGGGTACACGCGATGACGGACGCCGAAGTCGAGGAGTCGGGCGACGTGGTGACGGGTACATTTATTTAAGTACTTAATTTCGTAGTTGGAGTACATTTCTATGTGTTGTTGTGGTTATGTGCTAAAACCTGAATGTGGTAGGTGTGATTTTAATTAACAAAGTGCCAGCAAATGTCCTATTCGATAGTGGAGCAAGTCACTCGTTTATGGCAAAGAGATTTGCCAAGAATCTGGACATTCTTCCCGAATGGATTGAGACTCCATACCGTATACAGGCCGCGGGTGGCCAAGTACTCGTATCTCATCAACGTTACAATGGATGTGAATTGGAGATTAACGGTCTACAGTTTTCTGCGACCCTGATACCGATCCAGATGTTCGATTTCGACATTATTCTGGGCATGGACTTCTTGGCGGAGTATGATGCAAATATTAATTGCCGGCAACTGCAAGTCAGCATGAAGGCACCTGAACTGGGGGAAACTATATTTCAAGGGAATCCTAAATTAAAGAAGGCACCCCAGAAGCTTTATTTGACTGCGGCACAGGCATTTCGAGCACTAAAGAAAGGGAGAGAAGGATTTTTGATTTACGCAATGAGTGCTGAACATGAAGTTCCGCAAATCGACCAAATCCCTGTGGTAAGTGAATTTACAGACGTCTTCCCCGAGGAATTACCAGGACTGCCACCAGAAAGAGAGGTGGAGTTCGAGATTAATCTCATACCTGGTGCTGAACCCATATCCAGGGCACCCTACCGCATGGCTCCAGCAGAACTCAAGGAGTTGAAGGAGCAATTACAAGAACTGCTGGACCGTAAGTTTATCCGACCGAGTGTATCACCCTGGGGTGCTCCAGTCCTGTTCGTGAAGAAGAAGGATGGGAGCATGAGACTATGTATAGACTATCGGGAACTCAACAAGATCACTATCAAGAACAAGTATCCGTTACCTAGAATTGGGGATCTCTTTGATCAACTGCGGGTAATGATAAGTTAAAATTATACTTGAACTTTTAATTATTCGATAACTTCACCTCTAACGAAATTTCTTCCAGGGAGCTAGAGTGTTTTCCAAAATTGATTTGCGATCCGGTTATCACCAGTTGAGGATCAAATCAGGAGATACGGCCAAGACCGCCTTCAGAACACGCTATGGCCATTACGAATTCCTGGTTATGCCTTTTGGATTAACCAATGCCCCGGCTGCCTTTATGGATCTAATGAACACAGTATTTCAGAAACAACTGGATAAGTATGTTGTAGTGTTCATTGACGATATTCTGATATACTCCCCCGACGAAGAGACTCACGCTGAACACTTGAGGGAGACTTTAGAGACACTTCGGAGAAGCAAATTATATGCCAAGTTCAGCAAATGTGAGTTCTGGCTGAAGAGCGTAGCCTTTTTGGGTCATGTGGTTTCTGAAGAAGGAATTTCTGTAGACCCAAAGAAGGTAGAGGCGATCACTGAGTGGCCTCGACCCACTAATGTGACCGAGGTAAGAAGTTTTCTTGGACTGGCTGGATACTATAGGAAGTTTGTCGAGGGCTTCTCATCAATTGCAGTGCCCCTAAGCCGATTGACTCAAAAGAAGTCAAAGTTTGAATGGACCCCCGAGTGCGAGCAAAGCTTTGCTGAACTAAAACAGAGACTGACCACAGCCCCTATTCTTGCTCAGCCCTCCGTTTCAGAAGGGTTTGTCATTTACAGTGACGCTTCTAAGAATGGGCTAGGTAATTGTGTATGAACTCAACTGATTTTGTATACAATTAAAGATGTGGTCTAACTCTTATATTTCAGGATGCGTGTTGATGCAAAACGACAAGGTCATTGCGTATGCTTCACGACAGCTAAAGCCCTATGAGCAGAACTATCCGACTCATGATCTGGAACTAGCAGCAGTGGTGTTCGCACTAAAAATCTGGCGCCACTATCTATATGGAGTGAAGTGCGAGGTGTTCACCGATCACAAAAGCCTTAAGTATTTGTTTACGCAAAAGGAGCTGAACATGCGCCAAAGGAGATGGTTAGAGTTGCTGAAAGATTATGATTTAACCATCAGCTATCATCCAGGGAAGGCCAATCGAGTAGCTGATGCCTTAAGTAGGAAATCAAGCCATGCACGGCAGGCTACTCTAGAAAAAGAGATGGCAGAATTTGATTTGGATCTTGTAGATTCTACCGCAGACATTCTGGCGACGCTAATTATCACCCCAACGTTGGTAGACCAAATTAAGGAAGCACAGAAGAATGATGCAACAATTAGAGAGACGCGAGAAAGAATGTTAACCAGCCAAGTGGACGGATTTTAGGTTCATGATGACGGCAGTATGTGGTACCAAGGAAGATTGTGCGTACCTGATATTGATGACCTTAGGAAGGAATTGTTGAAGGAGGCACATAATTCGAGACTGTCTATTCACCCTGGTGCTACGAAGATGTACAATGATCTCAAGAGACACTATTGGTGGAATGGCATGAAAAGGCATATTGCTGAGTTTGTGGAAAGATGTCTTGTTTGCCAGCAAGTTAAAGCGGAACACCAAAGACCCGGTGGACTAATGCGACCACTAGAGATACCCGAATGGAAGTGGGAGCATGTAACAATGGACTTCGTGGTGGGACTCCCGAAAACAAGAAATGGAAATGACGTGATATGGGTAATCGTGGATCGACTGACTAAGTCCGCTCACTTCTTGCCTATTCCCACCGGACTTACTATGGAGAGGCTGGTAGCCATGTACATTGATAACATTGTTTGCCTTCATGGAGTGCCAGTTAGCATAGTATCAGATCGTGACTCGAAGTTTACATCTCAGTTCTGGGCAGCGTGTCAGAAGAAGATGGGGACTGAGTTGCGACTGAGTACTGCTTTTCACCCTCAGACCGATGGTCAATCTGAAAGGACCATTCAGACCCTGGAGGATATGTTGAGGGCATGCGCATTGGATTTTAGAGGAAATTGGGACAGCATGCTCAAATTGATAGAGTTCTCCTACAACAACAGCCATCACAGTGCCATAGGTATGGCACCATTTGAGGCCTTATATGGACGAAAGTGTAGGTCACCTGTGCATTGGGACGAAGTTGGTGAACGTAGGTTGACGGCTCCAGAAATAATTGAGCAAACTAAAGAACAAGTGAAGCTAATTCGTGAACGTCTTAAGACAGCTCAAGATAGAAGCAAAAGTTGGGCCGACATGAGGAGACGACCTTTGAAATTCGAGGAGGGAGAAAAGGTCTACCTTAAGGTGTCACCAATGAAGGGTGTGACACGGTTTGGAGTTAAAGGGAAGTTGAAGCCGCGTTATATTGGACCATATGAAATACTAGAAAGAGTTGGAGATTTGGCTTACAAATTGGCATTACCTCCGACGTTGGCTCAAGTGCACAACGTGTTCCACGTCTCTCAGTTAAGGAAGTACGTACCAGACCCGAGTCATGTATTGGATGCACAACCGCTTAAGATCAGGCCTGATGCGTCATATGAAGAGGTACCGATACGAATTCTGGATCGCAAGGACCAAGAACTCAGAAGGAGGGTTATTCCCTATGTAAAGGTTCAATGGAGCAATCACCGGGAGAACGAAGCGACATGGGAGCTCGAAGAACAAATGCGCGACTGTTATCCCCACCTATTTGAATAAGGTACGGCAAGTTTCGGGGACGAAACTTTTTGTAAGGGGGGTAGGATGTTATAACCGTGTGTTTCAAAAAAAAAAAAAAAAAAGAGAGAAAGAGATAAATAAGAGATAAGGGTAAAATATTTGAATTAGGAAATCTTATCCCTTTCCCTTAATTAACTTCTAATCCCCTAAATCCCTCTCTCATAATGAACCCTCATCAAACCCTAACCCTCCTCCTCTCTTTTCTCTATTGCGGCAGCCTCTCTCTCCCCTTCTCCCCCTATCAATTTCGACCACAAGAAGGAAAGGAAAAAGGAGGATTTTGATCCAAGGATCAAGAAGAGGAAATCAAACGCTCACAAGATCACCACACTCTTCTTTATCTATCAACTCTTGCTAGGAATCGAGGTAGGTGCATATTCATTATCCTCAAAACGGTATGAAGGCTTGCATAGGCAAAAGGGTATTTTTATGTGATGTGGTTGTCGTTGGTTCTTGATTTTATGTGGATCATGTGTAACGTGTTTATTTTCCGTTATTCGTTTTGCTTTCAACGTGATCTCGTTGTTGTACGTTTCTGTGTGGGGTTGAGAGATCGTTATGCGTATATGAATATGTGGGATGGGGGAAAGATCGTTTGGGATTGGATGGAAGGATTGCAGAAATTTCAGAATGGGAGTTCTGAAATTCGGAGACATCGATCGATCGACGTCTAGAGGCTGAGGGTTCGACGTGCCTCAGATGGACATCGATCGATCGACGTCCAGGGGGTGAGAGATCGATGTGCCTCAGAAGGACATCGATCGATCGACGTCAAGAGGCTGAGGGTTCGATGTGCCCCAGAACCACGTCGATCGATCGACGTCCTATGGCTGAGGGTTCGACGTGTCTCAGGACCACGTCGATCGATCGACGTCAGAGGATGACGTCCGATCGTTCTTTTTCCTTTCTTTTGCATTCATGGCACGTGCATGTGCGTGAGGTTCCCATTGTCTGAGGGTGTGCGCGTGCGGAGGATGCGTAGTGCCTATAGGGCGTGGGGGCCGTGATGATACACAGCGTCGGTCGGGCGTGGGTGTCATGTGATACGCAGCGTCTATAGGGCGTGGGTGTCGTGCGGATACGCAGCGTCTATAGGGCGTGGGTGTCATGAGATACGCAGCGTCTATAGGGCGTGGGTGCCGTACGATACACAGCGTCTATAGGGCGTGGGTGTCCAGAACGGCAAGTGGTGGCTAGAGACCATGACGCTGGAACTAGGTCCCGGGGGCATGCATTGCATATAGGCCTAGGAGCATATAGCCTGACATGTTGCTAGTTGCGTGTGACACGTTATGTGAGCATGCATCACGTACTTGCGCATGCATCTTGTGTGGATTGTTTATTTCCGTAAAGGCCATGTTGTGTAGTTTATGTTGAGTACGTGGAGTGTCTTACTTTCCGGTTGCATGCTATCTGTTCTATGTGGCTACGTGGAGATATCGTTTTGGGTATGTGAGTTTTGTATTGTTTTGAGAGGCACCTACTGGGTGATTACCATCACTCACACCTACTATTCCATATGTAGCCGAGACGGAGTATGATTACATTTTCATTGAGGATGGATCTGACACCGTGGAATGAGCTGAGTGACTCATAGAGAATGACGCAGCAAGGATGGAGACGGAGTTCTTATGATGATTTGGGGTGACACAGACATTTTATTCACATGCTTTATTTTGGAAACAATTTCATGTTTTGATAAATTTAGACATTGACCCTGATTTGTAAGGCCCGGTCAGCCTAGACTTTCCATCGTTATTTTATTAAAGTTATTTAATTTCGGAGTTGGCATTTGATTTATCGTTACCGCAGAAAGAAAAGGAAATTTTTCTATGTCAGCACTGACGTGTAGCAGGTTGATGTGACGCCTTGTATTCTCCTGAGTGAGATACGGCGGGTGCACCGTTTCCGAGGGTGGAGCTCGGGAGCGGGGCGCTACACATACCTTTTTAGAATTCTTTTTCCCATTGAAAAAATTATATGTGATTTTGGTTCCCGGTTTGAAAGATAATAACTGCTAACAAACGGTTTCCATGCAATTAATCTTTTCTATGGTATTTTTCAAACGTCTCTTTTTTCTCTCTCTACTCTCTTTCCTCCATTTTTATTCTTTACTACTTTATTTATTCATTTCATCGACTGAATGTTTTAGTTTATGATATCTCAACATCATATCACTACAAGAAAATTTGGTACCAGTGGCAAAAAAAATTTGTACTAAAACATTAAAATTCGTCACCAAATATTTATGTCACTATCACTGTGAATAATATGCATCGTTGAAAAAAGTATATCTTTTGTGACAAATTCCATCATCTTGTCATTAATTCATATGTTTCCGCCACAAATAATGTCAAACATCTTCAAACTAGTGACAATATGGTAATGACTAATGAAGAAATTGATTTTGCAATGTCAATGTAATGTTACGATTCTACTATTGGACAAACTATTTTGTAAAGGGAATATATTTTCGGACGAACGAGATGTAAATAAAGCCAATAGTTTTTACTAGTTCATTCTGATGTATAGAGGCCCTTACCATTCTCTATGTCTCAAAGGTTTCAGTATTTTGTTGTATTTATGAATGATTGTTCTTGGATGACTTGGGGTTACTTTCTAAAAAATAAATGTTGTGTTGACACCAAATTTGTTGACTTCTCCCATATGGTGCAAACCCAATTTAACAAAACAATCCAAATCCTTCAGACTGACAAATGGAGGAGAATACGTAAAAATGGTATTATTCACCAAACACCTTGTCCTAACACAACACAAAAAAACGCAGTCGCAGAGCAAAAAATCGTATTCTTCTCGAGATGACCCCGGGCACTGATGATTGAGTCCCACATATCTATAATTCAAATACTTCAACAATCGGTCCAATAATCCCTAGGTATTGGTGAAAAATCACTTGTGAAAATTGTGATGGAAATCATATATATAGTTCATCAGTGTCCACAAAATAATTTTTAGAGACGCTAAATAAAAATTTTTATTCCAATAATGAAGCTAATTTTGTAGGACACCATGAAAGATTCAATCGAATAGAGTAAGTCATGGAGAAATGTCTCTAATTCAACTTAAAATCCAAATCAAAATTTAAGACCTCTTCCTACCCACCCTCTCCTTAATAGAATAAGTCAAATCGTGAAGATGTTTTAGCAAAATTTATAACCAGTGCAGAAATTAAATTTCAAAACAAAAAAGTATTGAATAGCAATTATAGAGACATTATAACACCAATTGATCAAATAGCAAACATTCTATCAGGTAGAATTTAAGGAAGTTTGCATACTAATACTGAAATAAACCCTAATGGAAGAAATGATACAAGTCTTAGAAGTGGAGAAAATTCAGAAAGTGAGGAAAATGACAAAATAAGGATTTTATGGAACAGAAGAGCAAGGAATTTTGAAAGTAAAATGCAATTGGACAAAAAGTTTTATTAGATAAATTTATGTCTCGTACAGTTAAATGAAGTATTTCCGAGAGATTGAGGTAACTTTTGAAAAAGTTGAAATAGTCAAAATGAAGGGTAGTCGCATAAAGGTTTCAAAAAATGAAGCTTCTTGTGGTATTCATGAAAAACTTGTGATTAATGGATTGTAGTGAAGAATCATGTTTATTCGTGCATTTTATGATATTCTAGAGGTTACTTTATTACTTCACAAGGCAAAATTTATAGACAAATTTAAGTTGATTTAAAGATGGCAGTACAGGTGTTTTTGGGACTGTTTGAGTCTTTCTAGCCATTCTCGTAATCAATTTATCTCTAGTATCCCTTTTGAGCCTAATGATTAAGAATGATGAGACCCATCCGATTTATTTGTTGTTAAAGCTTATTAACTTCTTATTTTAGCCTACTTGATTGTAACATTATATCCTTATTGTCCATATTTAAGAGAGCTTTTATGGCACTTTACTTTATTTACGATGAAGATAGCTGGTTTAAAAAATTATATTAGATTAAAGCGGATTATGGATATGTTTTTATAAGAAAGAAAGTACGGTGAAAGGAGAAAGCAAGTTTGAAGAAACCCAGCTCAGCCCGGCCTCAACAGCCCAGCTCAGGTCAGCAACAAAGAGCTGCAATATCTCACAAAGTCCAGCCAGAAACAGCCCCGTCTTCCACCAGCTCAGCTCGACCTAATGCCACCTCAGCACTTCCTCCACCTCAATCCAGCCAATCCTCAGCCCAGCTCGCCTATCCACCACCTTGTCCTGGCCTTACATTTATGCCCCCACTCAGAGCAGCCACCCAGAAATTGTCTTTGCCATACCTCTTCACAGATAATGGAGGACATCTCTACTCTGCCTGAGGTTTGCCCAGTCGAGCCAGGTCAGAATACACAAGCTAATGTCTACCTGGAGCACCACGTCGAAAGAATCAACTCCTTGCTCAAGAATGGATTCACTGAGGTGATCTCAAAACCAAAGGCCCTCACCTTGAGGAAAAAACTCAAACTCAAGGTAAGACCAAGGTACGTTCAAATGCCTAACCTACATGATTATTAGTTTTTGGAATGTTATGAGATGCAAAAAGCCCCTAAAGTATAATGGAGTCCATAATTTTGTTAAAAAGCATAAAATAGACGTCCTTGGATTACTAGAAACAAAGTTAAACGATAAAACGTATCTATTTTTGTGTCAAAAGTTTGCGGGCTGGGAGTTCGTAAATACTTTTGAATCCCATAGGGGCAAGTGAATTTTGTTAGGGTGGAATTCATCCTCCGCTGCTGTCCTGGTCATCTCTGCTGACACCAAAGTCATGCACTGCACAATTGTATCTAAGGAGACTAAGCTGAGCTTGTCAACCACTTTTGTCTATGGATTCAACAGCATTGCAGACATGCATGCGTTGTGGATCTCCCTTTAAGCCACATCCAAACACTGAATAATCATTGGATAGTCCTGGGTGATTTCAACTACATCCTTAGTGTAGAGGAGAGAATAGGTTGCAGGTTGGCCAGTAACTATGAGTTGCATGATCAGTTCAACTGCTTCCTCTAAAGTAGACTGATGAAGATCACCTCATCAGGCTACTTCCACACTTGGGACAATGGCTCTATCAAATCTACACTTGATAGAGCTATGATAAATGCTGCCTTCCGGGAGACATATCCCATGGAAAAGTTACATTTCTTTCCTGTCGGTTGCCTGTCTGACCATTCTCCTGGAGTGCTCTTCCTAGATCATTTCAGGCAAGAAATCAAAAGCTCTGTCAAGTTCTTCAACATGTGGGACGATCATGAGGACTTTCTTCCTCTGGTCAGTTCACACTAGAGACAAAGAGTCCGTAGCTCAGCAATGTTCCAGCTTTACAGGAAGCTCAAATCCCTCAAAGGCCCCCTGATAGACCTGCATAGGAAATCCTTCTCACACATCTCTAACTTTGATGCCCACGCTGAGGAAGAGCTAAAGATCATGCAGGAATTTCTGGACGACAACTGAGGCACCCTTGAATGGAAGGTAAAGTTGCAGAAACAAAGGCACCTTGCATTCAATCTTATGGAGGCAGAAAGGAAATACTTTACACACCTAACAAAAGGTAACTTTTCAATTTCGAGTGACAGGAACACAAAATTCTTCCATTCTGTAACTAAAAGGAATAGGTCAAGGAGCAGTATAATGGGAGTCCAGCTAGCGATTGTACTATTCCATTTTCTATTGAGCAAGCAACACTGGGTTTTGTTCAGTTCTTCATTGACCTGCTCGGCACAGCTCAAAGTGCACAAGTTTTGAACAGGGCCCCCATGCTCTCAGCTCAGCAGGCTGACTCTCTTATTGTCTCTATCTTGGAAGTTGAGATCAAAGCAGTTCTGCTCTCTATTGGTAAAGACAAAGCTCCTGGTCCTGATGGTTACACTTCCCCATTTCTTCATCAGCGCCTGAGAGATAATTGGGGCAGACCTTGTTGCTGTGGCACATGAGTTCTTCAAGAATAGGGTGTTTCTCAAGCAACTGAATCATGCAACAATTGCTCTAGTACCCAAGTCTGCACATGCCAACAGATTTGAGGATTGCAAGCCTATCTCCTGCTGCAATATTACAAGATTATATCTAAGATCTTTGCTTCAAGAATGACGAATGTCATGACTTCCTTTATAGATTCAGGAAAGCGTTTGACTCCATCAGCTGGTCTTTTCTTAAGAACATTCTTATTGGACTTGGTTTCCCTGATGCATTTAGTGGATGGATCACGGAGTGCGTCACATCCACCTCGTACTTTGTCACTCTAAATGGCAGGCCTTATGGACACTTTCAAGGCAGACGTTGGCTGAGACAGGGGCACCCTATCTCTCCATTCCTATTTGAACTTGGCGTGGAGTCCCTCTCAAGGCTTCTCCGACTGCTGCATCATGGTAAATAATTCAACTTTCATACTGGCCATGATAAGCAATTTATCACTCACCTCAGCTTTGCGGATGACCTCTGTTGAGAAATTGGAGTTTGAATGATTTCAAAATGCATGATTTAAATGTTATGTGATTTCAACATGCATGATTTAATTTGTCACATGACATGTGTACATGATAAATATGCTTTATATGTTTTAGATATATCATTGTTGGACTAACACGTCATGAAGCGTTAAGGCTTAAATCATATGGCAAACACTTGTTGTATTTACACTATTTTCAGGTGCCATGTTAAATGAAGTAAACTAGTTCATTAAATGAAGTACTTAAGGATATGAACTAAACTAGTTCATTAAATGAAGTGCTTAAGGAGATGAAGTTGAAAATGGCTATTTGTCAACAAAGTTCAAGCAGGAAGTTCTTCTCCACACTACATATACACACACACGGCACACACACACACACACACACACATATATATATATATATATATATATATATATATATTCTAAAAAGATTAGAAGTTACATTTTTCTATCCTGACATTTCATTGACACGCCATCAACGTACGTCAACGTGAAGCTACTATATACACATAACCCTTTTGAGTATAAATATATTCCTAGTGCAAGAATTAATCAGGGAGTATGGGAAAAATAGGACAGATCCTAAGTGCATGCTAAAGGTTGACATCAAGAAAGCGTTTGACTCCATCAGCTGATCTTTTCTAAAGAACATTCTTACTGGACTTGGTTTCCCTGATGCATTTAGTGGATGGATCATGAAGTGCGTCACATCCACCTCGTACTCTATCACTCTAAATGGCAGGACTTATGGACACTTTCTGGGCAGACGTAGGCTGAGACAGGAGGACCCTATCTCTCTATTCCTATTTGAACTTGGCGTGGAGTACCTCTCAAGACTTCTCGGACAGCTGCATTATGATAAAGAATTACACTTACATACTGGCTGTGCTAACCAATATATCACTCACCTCAGCTTTGCGGATGACCTCTGTTGAGAAATCGGAGTTTGAATGATTTCAAAATGCATGATTTAAATGTTATGTGATTTCGACATTCATGATTTAAGTGTTACATGACATGCGTACATGATAAATATGCTTTATATGTTTTAGATATATCATTGTTGGACTACCACGCCATGAAACGTTAAGACCTAAATCATATGGCAAACATTTGTTGTATTTACACTATTTTCAGGTGCCATGTTAAATGAAGTAAACTAGTTCATTAAATGAAGTGCTTAAGGATATGAACTAAACTAGTTCATAAAATGAAGTGCTTAAGGAGATGTAGTTGAAAATGGCTATTTGTCAACAAACTTCAAATGGAAAGTTCTTCTCCACGCTACATATACATACACACGGCATACATATATATATATTCTAAAAAGATTACAAGTTACATTTTTCTATCCTGACATTTCATCGACACGTCATCAACGTACGTCAACGTGAAGCTACCATATACACATAAACCTTTTGAGTATAAATATATTCCATGTCATTAAGCTTCCAACAATATACCGACATGTCAAAAGCTCGTAAACCGAAAATTGCCACATCAAAAGACTACAGAACCGTCACCGACATGTCATATACTTACCATGCAAAGATGGTCAACCAATATACACTCCAAATACATAAACAATTTTGCGTACCACATGTCTAATACAACCCCAAAGTCATACCATAATTACATATATCAATTACCTATCATTTGTCTTGATTTCTTAAAATTTCAAATTCAATTTAGTAGACCACATGGCCGATTTTTGTTCCACCTTTTGGAGATGAGATCACACATTATATTATTTATATTATATGGTGTATAACACCTTTTACATGTCTAAGAGGTTTGTGATAAATTGGAAAAAAAACACGCAATCGACGAAAATCGAAAATTCAAGTCATCATTCTAAGGGGACGTTTTTTTCCACTTGTGTGACAGTATCTAGAATGTCTTACACATTTAAGACATATCTTGGAGTATTCTAAAAAAAATAAATGGTGATTAAAATTTACCAAGTATATGAAGATACTAAATTATTATCTTCAAAAATTCAAAAATTGTTTTCAGCACATACTGAGTAGGCGACTGATTTGAGCTGAGTTGGAGCCTAGTTGGAGCTTATTTTGCACTATGATTGGTGGAGAATGATCCATAAATGAATGCAAGTATTGATGGAAATCAAGACACAAAGTAAGCTTTCAGAATTCAAAAGAGGAGCTGAAGGCTTCAGCACATGCTTTGGCTGTTTTTTTCCAAGTCTTCAAGGTGAAATCATTCCAAAAATATGGAGATATCCTACTTACGATTGAATGGAAATCAATACATTTAAAATACAAATTGTTTTCAAACTTTTATTGGTAATTTCCATGTCATATATTATGTGTCAAGATGGATAAGTGAAGACTCAATCATAGAGTGACAACAAGATGAAGACACATCACTTATGAAATCATATCTCGCCAAGTAAGCAAGAGTATGTCACAAAACTATACAGGGTATCTTCAAAGGGAATTCAAGACATTCCTCAAGAAGTTTTTCAGCGAAAGGGGGCGTGTCATACGTTGCAAAAGAGAGGAAGAAGATCAAACACAATGCAAGACTCATTGTTTATATTCTATCAAGTACAAAGCAAGAGTTCTCTTCTTCTCCTATCTTCTTCTCTTGCATATAGCCTTAAGCCTATCAAATATAAATTTCATAATCTGTATAGGCTTCATTCGTACCACCCATACACGTTCCATTCTTGTACAAGGTTGATCAATGTGTGATCAAACCTTCATTAGTAAGGTGGTGGTATTTTTGTTGATTGTCGTTGTTGTTCTCTGTAAATAGGGTGGACATTAAAGGAGTTGGTGCATGACTCAAGCCACCCTTATCTAAGGTATTTTTGGTGATTAGTGAATACCGAAGAAGGTGTCCTCAAAGACTAGAGTAGGTCGCATTGTCCAAACTAGTATAAAAATCTTGGTGTTCTTACTTTCAACACTTTTACTTTAAGTTTCTGTTTTTGCAATCTTTTCAACGCCACTATAAAATAGCAAATGACTTTCAGAAATCATCAAATTTCACAGACACATAGATAAAGGGCTTAGGTTTCATTTAAGACAAGTTTCATTGAAATTGGATAAGTATAAGTCATCCAAACGTTCAAAGTTTTAACTAGTACAATCTGATTTTCAGATTGGCAAAGGTTGAGAATGTCAACGTGGTTGATATACTTTTCAAAGGAATTTTGAAAAACTGTTTCAACCCATTAAAGTAGGCATCTTAAGGGATGTTTCATAAAATTTTCAAATCATTTTGAGTTGTCATTAGATAGGAATTAATTTTTCATTGAAAGAGAAAGTTTTTCATTGATTGATAGAGTCCGATAAAAAAGTCTTTTTAGGGCCTTACACTTTGAGTTTTAATCTGAAATTTTTATGATATATATATATCATCTGAGAGTACGTTGTCACAAACTTTCACAAATTTAGGAGGTCCAGAACCTGGTCATTTAGTCAATCAAATACGGGATCTGAAAACAGAACCTGTTTTCCGAAGTGAGTAGTTGGTCACTAAAATTTTTAAAAACCAATTTTCCGCACTCTCTTTACCACCCTTCTAGTGGTGCTATACAGGTTCAAAAAATGGTGTCAGAGCAAGGTTCACTCACAACAAGAAGATCTAACAATCTTCGTGAGAGGGCATCCACTAGCCACAAAACCGAGCAATAAGGTATATCAAGCCAAATGCCTCCCCTTTTCGATGGTGAGTCATTTATTCAATGGAAACTTTGCATGAAACTTTTTCTTGCGGCTATTGATATAGATCTATGGTATATAGTAGAAGATGATCCGTTTGTTCCATCTAAAATATCCACGGTTGATGGTGTTACGTTAGAATTCGTAAAGCCTAAGCAAGAATATACTAGTGTTGATAAATAGAAGTTGAGTATAAATGCTAGCCATGCAACTTCTCTTAAATGGGTTGAGTAAAAGTGTATCTAGTTATGTATCTAACTGTTTTAGTGCTCAAAAGATGTGGAGATGTCTAGAATTGAAGCATGAAGGAACTAGTCAAGTTAAAGATTCCAAGATTAATATGCTTATGCCTACTTTAGAATCATTTTAATTATTGCTAAAAGAATCCATTATTGATACGGATTTGGGATTGACTAACCTCTATAATTCCCTTGAATCTCTTGGCAAGGTTTTATCTTCACAAGAAAAAGTACAAAAAGTATTAAAAAGCCCCCCATCCGAATGGGATCCGAAAGTGACCGCAATTGAAGAAAGTAAAGAAACAAAGTCAATAAAAATGGAAGAATCGATCGGATCTCTACAGATATATGAAAACAAACTTACTTTAAGGAAATCGGAATCAACTTCTAAACAAGGTAAGCCTATAGCGTTTAAATAAAATGAATATGTATCTACTTCTTCTGATCGCGTAGATGATAGTGACACAGATTCTGATAATGAAGAACTAATCATGTTGGCTAAATGATTAAGAAAGATCATGAGAAAGTCTTTTAAAAACAAACCTAAGCCTACTTCCTCTAAGAACCATAGGAATAGGAATAATGATAAAGATATTGAGTGTTATGACTGTAGAAGACTTGGATACATCTCTTATGACAGCCCGAGCAAGGACTCAAACAAGACTTTAAAAACACCGTGACAAGAAATGGACAAAACTAGATCCGTCTCAGATTCTAAGCAAAGGAGAACAAGAAAATCCCTTAGAGCATATACATGGAGTGATTCATCCGATTTTTCGAAGTGAAGAAGGCGAAGAGGAAACGACTCAAGTGTGCTTTGCATCGAAAGCATCCAGTGAAGTAAATTCTGATTCTGATTCTGAACCTTCATATGATGATTTGTTTAGTCAATATCTTGAGTTGCATAAGTTTTCTAAGACTCTTGCAAAAGAAAAAAACGTTAATTGAAGACAATAAATTGTTAAAATATTTTAACACAAATCTTGTATCTCAATTAATTGATTCAAAAGAGGACTGTCTAGCATGATTAACTCATTAAAATCTGAAATTGCATCTTTAACCTCCAAAAATATTTTAGTGAAGCCAAGATTTCAGATTTTGAGATCAAGAAATGCAGACCTAGAAAAGACGGTAAAACATTTCGATACAGGAACTAGCATGTCACATCATCTCATTTCTTCTCAAAAGCATGAAAGTGACAAATCGGATTAGGATATATGGAAGATAATCAAGTACACAACAAAATTACAAATTTTGTTGTATCTTCATTTAAGCAACCAGATGTATTTAAAATGATTGTAAAGCCTAAGAAGGCGACAACACAAACTAGAGAGTTACCTATTGCATCTCATCGTACTATTTCATTTTCATCACATGGAAATTGTAATCATGTGTCATATAGATATGAAAGAAATCCGCTGATGTATATACGACATTCATATCATACTAATGCATCTGGATCACACACCTGGCATGCAAACTGAAATGCATATCAAAGTCGAAAATCACCTTATTTGTACAATGATAGGTTCTGCCATTATAGGCCAAATAGAAGTGACTATAACATGTTCTATATTCCTTCTTCATCTTTCTTCTCACCTTTTGTAAGATCAAGAAAGGTCACCCAAGTTTGAGTACCAAAAGAAACTCTTGCAAAGGGTTGAACCACTGATCCTTAAGGACCCAAAATAAAGAATATGATGATGATTTTGAGTTAAAATTCGTGATGGATGACATAGAAGAAAATACAATATATGATGAGCATGACACACTAGAAATGCATGAAAACTTAGAGCCTCAAGAAAACTTAGAAAATAATCAACCAAAATGGCATAGAAATCACGCACATGACCCCATAATAAGCGACATATCTCAAGATATACAACCACGTAGAAGAATAGATCAAGATGAAGTTAATAAATTCTATGCTATGATTTCTGAAATAAAACCAAAAAATTTGCATGATGCTTTGAATTATTTCGATTGATATGCTATAGATTGCTATACATTGCTTTTGCCTCTAATTGTTTTTCTTGATGTGATTTACAAAATAAAAAGAGAGAAAAGCATGATTTGAGGTAGAGCATGATTTAAGGGGGAGCACGACTTGAGGGGGAGTTTTAAAAATCAAATTTTAAAATACAAGTTATGCATGCATGATTGTAGAGGGAGTTATTATGATAAATTTAAATCATGACTAGAGGTTATTTGCAAATCATCAAAAGGGGGAGATTGTTAAGAAATTGAGGTTTGAATGATTTCAAAATGCATGATTTAAATGTTATGTGATTTCAACATGCATGATTTAATTTGTCACATGACATGCGTACATGATAAATATGCTTTATATGTTTTAGATATATCATTGTTGGACTAACACGCCATGAAGCATTAAGGCTTAAATCATATGGCAAACAGTTGTTGTATTTACACTATTTTAAGGTGCCATGTTAAATGAAGTAAACTAGTTCATTAAATGAAATGCTTAAGGATATGAACTAAACTAGTTCATCAAATGAAGTGCTTAAGGAGATGTAGTTGAAAATGGCTATTTGTCAACAAACTTCAAATGGAAAGTTCTTCTCCACACTACATATACACACACACGGCATATATATATATATATATATATATATACATGTATTTTCTAAAAAGACGACAAGCTATATTTTTCTATCCTGATATTTCATCGATACGTCATCAACATACGTCAATTTCAAACGACCATATACACCTCATCCTTTTGAGTATACACATATTCCAAGTCATATATTCCATGTCATCAAGCGTCTAAAAATATACCAACAAGTCAAAAGCTCATAAACTGAAAATTGCCGCATCAAAAGATACCGAACCGTCACCGACATGTCATATACTTTTTATGCAAAGATGGACAGCTAATATACACTCCAAATACATAAAAATTACGACATGTCAAATAAAACCCCAAAGCTAGACCATAATTACATATATCAATTACCTATCATTTGCCTTGATTTCTTGAAAATTCAAATTCAAATTAGTACACCACATGGCCGATTTTTTCTGCACCTTTTGGAGATGAGATCACAAATGATATTATATATGTTATATGGTGTATAACACATTTTATATATCTAAGAGGTTTGCGATAAATTGGAGAAAAATCGCGCAATCGACGGAGGTCGAAATTCAACTATCTACATCATTCTAAGGGGACTTTTTTTTTCACTTGTATGACATGTATCTAGAATGTCTGACACATCTAAGACATATCTTGGAGTATTTTAGAAGACAAATTCAAATGGTGTTTAAAATTTACTATGTATATGAAGATATTAAATTATTATCTTTCAAAATTCAAAAATTATTTTCAACACATGCTGAGTAGGAAGTTGATTTGAGCTGAGTTGGAGCCTAGTTGGAGCTTATTTTGCACTATGATTGGTGGAGAATGATCCATTAATTAATACAAGTATTGATGGAAATAAAGACACACAAGGTAAGCTTTCAGAATTCAAAAGAGTTGATGAAGATTTCAGCAGATATTTTGGCTATTTTTTGCAAGTCTTCAAGGTGCAAATCATTCCAAAAAAAATAAAAAGAAATAGTGGGATGTAGTGGAAGAGCTATAGAAACATTCATAGTGGACTGTAGTGGAAGAGCTATAGTAGCACTCAGGAATTCCAGGGTAGACTATAGTGGAAGAGCTACAGTAGTACTCTGGAACGGTGGACTGGAGTGGAAGAGCTACAGTAGCACCCAACAACCCGAGGGAGTCAGGCATTGCAAGCTAGAGATGTGGACATATCGCGTGACATTATCTTTATTATGTGTGACACGCAGAAATAGGGGTATGTATCATGAGGTTACGCATATTATAGGGAGTGACTTACTTTACACAGTTATTTACTTTATGCTTCCGTGCTGTTACTTGGATTATATGGATATGTTAGAAATTATATTGGTTATTGTGTTCTTACCTTGCGATCGGATCAGGTATGTGTTATTTTCCTTATGTGTTGTGTATTTATTGCAAGTATGGTTCCTTTTTGGGAAAAGAAGGGTAACCTACGGGTGATTTTTCTAAATCACTCACCCCCTACTACCCTTCCTTCCATAGGTGAGCTAGAGTTAATCACACTTTCGTAGAGGATGAGTCAGAAGGTGTTAGCTGAGGAGAGCGAAGTTTTGCGAGACCTTAGGGACACTTGATAGATTTCATATTTATTTCGTTTGTACCTGACTATTCGACTTCATTGGATGTATTGGGTTTCGTCACCTCTAAACATTTCATTTATTTCTGTGCGGAGGTTATTTATAAATTGACTAAATTTTTATACCGCTTCTGCGAAAAAATTTCTACGTTATTTCTGACGTGTAAAGGAGTTTGAACGACGCCTAGCAGTTCTCGTAGTAGACTACGACGGGTCACCGTTTCCGATTTTATGGTTCGGAAGCTGTATGCTACACATGTTCTAAAGGTTTTGGAAGATTCTTTTTTGCTTGTTAAGGGTGAAGGATGGATGTCTGCACTCGGGATTCCTCAATAATATTGTTTTTTCATTTTTTTTTCTACATTGTGCTGTTGTGTTTAATCATTGGACATGTTTTGTTTGGCGTTGGAAAATTTACATGTGATTTGCTTTTCTGGTTCAAAAGATAACACTTGGGAACAAACGGTTTCCTTGCGAGTAATGCTTTATTTTGTGTTTTTCAAATGCTCCGTCATTTAATTAATAAACGTCCCTTTTTTTCCTCTTTCTTTGACGAGATTGAAAGAACATGTAATCATTCAAGTTAGAATCAAATTTACACGGTTATTCTTCTTTTATACTAGTTTCTATTGTCTCTAACGGCTTTATTCTATAACATATCCAGTGGTTATTATTCGTCTACAGTGCTCCCTAACGTTTACAAAAGTAGCAGATAGTCACCTGTTCAGCAAGAATTAATTTACAGTATATATTCTAATCTACTATATTACATGTAAGATATAGACTAGTTTTGCAGCTCAATTTTAGTTTCAATGTCTAAATGGTTGTGTCGTCACCTCGTTATCTCGGTTCAGCACATATGTAGTCCAGCTCTTCTAGCTTTATTCACCTCGGCTCATCAGTCTAGTTATAATAAACGTCTATTTTTTTTCTCTTTCTTCTCTCTCCCTCTCTTTCCACCCTCTTATTTTGCTTTCCTCTCACTCTTTACTACTTTATATATTTATTGCATCGCCTGAATGTTTTAAATTTATTGTCTCAAAGGTTAGATACATGATACATTCTGTTATTTGTGGAAGACTAAAAATTCAAGATTGTCGCACAACCTATAAGGGCGGTGGCCCTAATACGTTATTGCAGCATAATTTTATTTGTTTTATGATATCTCAACGTCATATCACTAGAAGAAAATTTGGTTATATTTTCTATGAGGATTTTCGTCCTTCAGAATTTTAATCATGGTACAAAATGTCGAAAATCTTAAGGATGCGTTAAAATATTGGCTAAGTTTCATAACAATCCTATGACATTATATTTTCAAAACTTGTCTCTAAACAACTAAGAAGGCAATCCAATCATGGTACAAGAAGTTGTACAGTAGCAGCTCTTTGGTTCACAATTACAATGACTTCTTTTTTCCTGCAATGAGAACTTCCATCATGGTACCAAATTGTATGCTTTACTTCTAAAGTGTAGAATTCTAGTTTCTTTTGTGGGGAATAATTCAAGTCAGACAAAATTAACTTCTGTATAGTAATGCCCGACCTGCCAAGCTCAGGGTAGGCTAGACTGATCTGCAGAGTCAAGACAGTTCAGATAGCGCAATTAAGTTTGTGTCCTGAACAGTCAGCCAACCTGCCGACCTGAACTGAACAACACTTCAGAAGAGTAGTTCTGTACTATCAGCCTTCCAGCCGAGCTGAACTAAATCAGTCTGATTAGACAGATCAGATCAGTCTAGTCAGCATAATTGTATTTGCGTTTTGGGCTAATCACCGATGTGCCGACCTCGACTTCAGCACAACTACAAAAGTTGAGCTTTCAACCGCTTCAGTAGAGCAGAGCTTAGCACGGCAATGCTGCAGAACAACGAATGTTATCAGCCAACAACAGAGCTCAGCACAAAGCAGAGCTCAACACAACAACACTGTACAACAACAGTGTTGTGATATCCCACGATCAGCTGGGCTCAGCACAAAGCAGAGCTCATATCGGCAATAACCTTTACAGCTTAACTGAGCAGAGATCCGAGGTGAGTTCGGGACTCTGTCCTTAAGACGTGTTGCTCCAGTATACTATGCCCAACCGGATGGAGCAATCGTCTCCCCGGATACAACGGAAGTCAGTTCAGACGAGTGGCACTGCAGCGTAAGAACTCTACGAACCTGTAAGATGCCCTGAACTTCTCGGACTTGATGCAAAATGTAGAAGAAGAAGAGAGGAGAAGAGCATGTGTATGCAGAGGAGAAGAGGAGGAGAAAATTGGATTCTAAATGAGTGACTAGAGAGGTCAGGTAAGCCACTATTTATAGGAAAAAATTTGATTAGGGTGGTTAATTGAAAGTTTAACCATAGTCGTCCAATCAGATTGCCGCCGTTAGATCAGATAACAGATAACCGCTTTTCAAATTTGAATTACGGTTAAATAACCTATTTTCAAAATTAAATTACGGTTAAGTAACTGATTTTTCAAATTTGAATTACGGCAAAGTAACCGATTCTCAAATTTGACTTACGGTTAAGTATCCGACTTTCAAATTATTTTATCCCTAGTTTGAGCATTAATTTCTCTTTCACCCATTCAATTTCTCCAACAATCACCCACATGAATGGGAATTTAATGTAAGTGTTTATGCAGACTCTACCGAGAAGTCATACAAGAAAATGGTGTATCAGAAGAGGTAGCTTCTTGCTTTGAACCTTTCTTAGTGATATACTATCAGATCCACTCGGCTAACTAGTGAACTTAATGTCTTGAACTAACCGCCCTTTAGTATGAACTTAGATAATAGTACTCACACAACATTTCTTTTAACACTTTTTTTGGTTCTCATGATTGTGTTCGTTTTGGCCATGAACCGCCTGGTTTCAGAAAGTTTGTTAGAGAACTTTGGCCTTACAAAATTCTCATAGAAGCGGCCACACTTCACACTTACGTAGGTGCTTCCTATCAAGAGTTTTTAGCCATATCCCACTTGACATATCAAGATATAGGATCCATTAAAAGCCTCAGATTACCCTATTTCCCTGCAGGCAGCACTTTTATTTAACTCACTGTGTTTCATAACTTAGTTGTCCTATTGAACCAAGATTCTGGGATCTCCAGTCAACAAGGTTGGGTTATTATTACAAAGATTCATGCATTATAGGTTTTAGTCACATTCCGTTTGTCAAAATTAACATCCGATCTCTAGACAAGCCTTTTGCAAGTGGATCCGCAAGATTCTCCTTTGATTTTATATAATCAATGGAAATCACGCCATTAGAGATCAATTGCTTAATGGTATTGTGTCTTCGTTGCATGTGTCAGACTTACCATTATAGATGCTGCTTTGAGATCGTCCTATAGCTGACTAACTATCACAGTGTATGCTGATAGGAGCAATTCGCTTAGGTCAGCAGGGCACATCTTCCAGGAAATTCCGAAGCCATTCAGCTTCTTCCTCGGCTTTATCAAGTGCTATAAACTCCGCTTCTCTCTTGGAACGAGCTATGCATGTTTGCTTTGTGGATTTCCACGACAGAGCACCTCAACCAACAGCGAATAAATAACCACTCGTGGACTTCGAATCATTACTCTCAGATATACAGTTGGTATCACAATAGCCTTCCAACACTGCTGGATTTCTTGAGTAATGTAATCTAAGATTCATTGTATACTTCAAGTATTTAATTACTCTATTCAAAGCATTCCAATGTTCATCACTTGGATTACTCGTAAACCTACTCAACTTGTTTACCGAACACGCTAAGTCTGGCCTTGTATAATTTGTTATGTACATCAGACTTCCAATTACTTGTGAGTACTCCAATTGAGCTACTGGCTTGCCTCGATTCTTCCTTAAGTGTATACTTAAGTTGAGTGGAGTCTTCACCGGTTTCACATAAAGCATATTGAAATGTTTTAGAACAGATTCAATATAGTGAGTTTGTGACAGTACGAGTCCCTCGGTTATCCTAGAAATTTTAATTTCTAGAATAACATTGGCAACTCTCATATCCTTTATATCGAAGTTTCTTGTCAACATCTTCTTTGTGTTTAAGATGATGTCCCGAGTACTCCCTATGATTAACATGTTGTCTACATAGAGACATACTATAACATACGCATTCTATGTGTTCTTAATGTAGACACATTTGTCACACTCATTGATCTTGAAAACATTAACTAGCATAGCTTGATCAAATTTCAAGTGCCACTGTTTAGACACTTGCTTAAGTCCGTACAACGACTTAACAAGTCTACAGACTTTCGACTCTTGTCCTGGAACCACAAACCCTTCGGGTTGTTCGATATAGATTTTTTCATCAAACTCACCATTCAGAAAAGCAGTCTTCACATCAATCTGATAGATTTCCAAGTTATAGACTGCAGAATAGCAATTAGAACCCTTATAGAAGTGATCCTAATTACTGGTGAGTAGGTGTCGAAAAAGTCAAATCCTTCCTCTTGTCGATAGTCTTTAGCTACCACCTGGCTTTATACTTTTCGATAGACCCATCCTCTTTCATTTTCTTCTTAAAATTCCATTTGCAACTGCGTGGTTTACTTCCTGGTGCAGCCGTCTGATGAATAATGCCATGTTCTGAACATAATTCATTAAACGGTATATCATATTCGCCACCTCTATCACTACGAATTTCTTTAATTCGTTTGCTTAGTTTATTCCCAATTTCATTTTTATAGTCCTTGAAAGCATCAAGGGCCTCGTCTTTGCTACTTAGCAAATAGACATAACAGTATCGTATGTAATCGTCGATAAAAGTTACGAAAGACTTTTTAACACCTATCGTTTGCATAAATTTTAAATCACACACATCAGTAGGAATTAAATCCAAAGGTTCAGTGTTCCTTTCTAGTGAAGGAAATGGCGTCTTTTCCATCTGCGCTTCAACACATATTTGGTATTTTTTATTATCAAAATTTAATTTGGGCAACAAGTCAACGTTAACCAATCATTGTATTAACTTATAATTAACATGTCCCAAACAAAAATGCCATAAACAAGAAGACTCAAGCACGTAAGCAGAAGAGAAAACATTCTCATTAGCCTCTGTGGGCAAATCTCGTTTGGGTACAATAGTGACGACATTCAGTTTAAACATCCTATTCGACAAGTACCCCTTCCCCAAATACATGCCATTTTTCGAAAGAATAACTTTATTGGATTCTAACGCTAGTCTAAAACCATGCATGATTAGATAAGATCCAGATACTAAATTCTTCCAAATGTCGAGGACGTGCAACACATTCTGCAAAGTCAAATGCTTCTCTGAGGGAGCTTCATAACAACTTTTCCCTCACCTTCGATCTTCGATAAGGCCGAGTTCTCCATGTAAAGTTGTTCGTTGTTCCTGGGCTGGTATTCCGTGAACATCTCTATGCTTGAGTAGACATGTCCAGTGGTGTCACTATCAAGCAACCATTCGCGCATGTTCCCCAAAGCGTTGCATTCTGAGACCACCGCACAGAGGTTCAGATCATCCATGGCATCGACTATGTTGGCCTTTGCCTTGGTCTGCTTCTTCTTGGGCTTTCTGCATTCATTGCTGACATGCCCCTGAATGCCACAGTTGTAGCATTTTCTGGTGAACTTCTTGTCGATCTGCTTGCCTTTCTTGTTCGCCTTGAGCTGGCCCTTCTTATTCTTGGCCTCTGCAACATGGGCCTTGGCCTGACTAGAGCTTAATTATGGCTTTCTCTCAGATTTGCGATTGTCTTCCTCTATGCAGAGTCGGACAATTAGATCTTCCAATGTCATTTCCTTTCTGTTAGGCTTGAGATAGCTTCTGAATTCCCTTTACGAAAGAGGTAGCTTCTCAATCGCTGCAGCCAGGATGAAAGATTCACCGAGCAACATCCCCTCCTCTTCCATTTCGGCTACCAACGTCTAGAATTCCTCACCATGAGAAACAACAGTGCAAAAATCAGACATTTTGAAATCCAGAAATTTGTTTACAGTAAATTTTTTAGTGCCGGCATCTTTTGTACGGTATTTCTTTACCAAAACCTACCACAAAGACTTTACGGTTTTATACGTGCAGTGCAAACTGTACAAGGAGTTGTCCAAACAACTCAGAATATGGCTCAGATAAACATAGTTGTCGAAGTTGTATGCTTCAACAGAAAATTAGTTTTGCATATTCTGGTTTTGGTCCTCCTCAGGATCCACCACAGGTGGGTCCTCGATCAGGAACGAAGCAAACCCTATGGTAGTCAAGAAGAACAGCATCTGCTGCTGTCAACTTGGGCCACTGCAGGACCCTTTGCAGGAGGAGCATGTCTTGGCACCCTAGAATTCGGTGCCATTGGGGCAGAACAGCGTACTTCTGCGCCTTGAACCGAGCTAGAGCTTGCGTTCTCCATCAGGTTTCTGTAAGATCAGAAACAAACAGAAATCAGTATAGAATCAAAACGAATACGTCTTAAGAATTGCTGGGAATAATTCAAGTCAGGCAGAATTGACCTCTGTATAGTAATGGACGACCTGCCAAGCTCAAGGTAGGCTGAACTGATCTACAGGGTCAAGACAGTTCAGAAGTGCAATTGAGTTTGCGTCCTGAACAGTCAGCAGACCTGCCGACCTGAACTGAACAGCACTTTAGAACATTAGTTCTGTGCTATCAGCCTTCCAGCCGAGCTGAACTAAATCAGTCTGATCAGACAGATTAGATCAGTCCAGTTAGCGCAATTGTATTTGCGCTCTGGACTAATAACCAATGTGACGACCTCGGCACTTCAGCACAACTACGAAAGTTGAGCTTTCAACCGCTTCGGCAGAGCAGAGCTCAGCATAGCAATGCTGTAGAACAACAAATATTCTCAGCCAACAGCAGAGCTCAGCACAAAGCAGATCTCAACACAACAACACTATACAACAACAGTGCTGCAATATCCCACGATCAGCTGGGCTCAGCACAAAGCAGAGCTCAGCTCAGCAATAACCTTTATAGCTTACCTGAGCAGAGATCCGAGGTGAGTCCAGGACTCTGTCCTTAAGACGTATTGCTCCGGTATACTGTGCCAAACCGGATGGAGCAATCGTCTCTCAAGATACAACAGAAGTCAGTTCAGACGAACGACACTGCAACGTATGAACTTTACGAACCTGTAAGATGCCCTGAACTTCTCGGACTTGATGCAAAATGTAGAAGAAGAATAGAGAAGAAGAGCACGTGTATGCAGAGGAGGAGAGAAGGAGAAAATCAAATTCTGAATGAGTGATCAGAGAGGTCACTTAAGCCACTATTTATAGGGAAAAAATCGATTAGGCTGGTTAATTGAAAGTTTAACCACAGCCGTCGAATCAGATTGCCACTGTTAGATCAGATAACAGACAATCGCTCTAACTGTTTTTTCAAAATTAAATTACGGTCAAGTAAGTGATTTTCCAAATTTGAATTACGGTTAAGTAATCGATTATCAAATTTGAATTACGGTTAAGTAACCGACTTTCAAATTATTTTATCTCTATTTTAAGCATTAATTTTTCATTCACCCATTCAATTTCTTCAACAGCTCTTTGATAAGACGTTTCGTTATTCATTTAATTTTGATGGATTATTAAAAAGAGTGATCGCAGATAGGCATGATTCACCATTATACCTTAATTGATTTGTTCCTCTCAGGAAAATCCTGAATCAAGGCCCGTTCTCTTTTCTATATGCGAGATCATTCTCTCTCTCAAGACTATTTGTATAAAAAATTTTTTGATATACCTAAAGCTAGAGAGATGAGGTTTCTGATGTACCTAAAAGAGGTCATCTCAAGTTGAAGCCTTATCCTAGTTTGTTGGAGGATCAACTTGCAAAGTTAATGTGACCCTGCGTAATTCAATACATTCAGTGTTAGGACGAAGACAATTTTTAGGATATGTTTTACAATAGGATTTAAGTATTTGATTTTGGATATGACTCTTATTCTTATCGTCTTTTGTATAGGTTTCCTAGTTGTAATCAATGTCTAATTCCTTGTAGTTGCATCCTAAAATTCTCTTATAAATACAAGCACATAGGCCGGTTATATGGTGTATGGTTTTGAGCCAACCAAGAAGGCTTTTCCACAAGAAATTCTCATGTTTCTTCTTATAATGCTTTGTTGTTTATTTATTCTTTATATGTGTCTTCAGTTTATTATCAACTGGTACCAGAACGAGGTTCAGCCGATCAACATGGAGGACGGCAAGGTGAATATTTGATGCTTCGATGGAAAATACTTCTAATCTTGAAAATTACAAATTGCCTATATGTTGTACGCAAAGGAGTCGGAGGATGCCATATTCGAAGCATAAGCCCGATAGTACCAAGGAGAGGGTGTGGAGGAAATTAGACCGTGGAGCGTTTGGTCTCATTCGCAAAACCATCTCGATGGATGTGGCTTCGCACATTGCAAACCAAACAACAATGTTCGGCTTAATCAAGAGGCTGTCTGATTTGTTCGAAAAGCCATCAAGTTTGAATGAAATTCATCTTCTTCAGAGGTTTTTTCAATTGCAAATGGCCGAAGGAATCTGCGTGGCTGAGCATCTGGCCGAATTCAAAAAAAACTGTAAACCAACTAAATGCAATCGCATACTCTTTGGATGAGGATTTGTTCGCACACTGCTTGTTGTTCTGTATGACGGATAGTTGGTCGACTATCACAGAGGTGATCTCAAGTAAATAAGGGCTAACTCTCAACTATGTTTGTGACCATATCATTAGTGAGGGAATTTGCAGGAATAGTTGAGGCGAAGGGGGTGGTTCGACCTTAACCATTCAAAGAGACCGAGACACACAAAGATTTTCTAGGTGAAGGCGGTAAAAATAAGGTGCATATCTTATCAATCGAAGTCCTTCGATAGCTAAATTTTGAGCTACCCAAGAGAAATGGACGGGGCAAGAAACTATCCATGTTGCACTTGCGAGTCTTTAGATGTACAACCTACGTTCATGTAGATTTTGAGAAAAAGGATAAGTTGGACGCAAAGGCGAAGAAGTGCATTTTCATTGGATATGGATCAAATTATTTTGGCTATACATTTTGGGATGAAAAAGGCCGAAAGATAATTCGATCACAAGATTCTACCTTCAATGAAGATGATAAAGCTTCCAATCAAAAGGGGGATGAAGTGAGGGAGATTGAGTTCGAAGATACCCAAGTCTCGGATGGTAAGGCCGAAACCGAGAGTGCTGAGAATGAGGACAATAATGAGGTCGAGCAAGATAACGGATGTTTGCAAGGATCGGTGTGGAGGAGATCTACCCGAATATCGTAAGTCAAACACAACGTACTTATCTTCTCTAAATTACTTACTCTTGGCCAACTCAGGAGAGGATGAAGATTATGACGAGGCTCTAAGTTCGAGTGACTGGTCAAGTGGAAGCAAGCAACGAAGGAGGAGTTACGATCGCTATAAAAAATAGCACGTGGACCACGACTAGGCTGCCGGCCTTGCTCGGTTGGAGTGGATGACAATGCAACAAAGAGCATAATTGTTGCGTAGCAAGTGTCGCAAACTTATCTTCAAATGGGAGATTGTTAGTATGAAGACAAGATTTATGAATAGGTTTTATAATAGGATTTAAGTATTTAATTTTGGATATGACTCTTGTCCTTATCTCCTTTTGTATAGGTTTTGTAGTTGTACTTAATGTCTAATTTCTAGTAGTTGCATCGTAAAATTCTCCTATAAATACAAGCATATAGGCTGGCTATATGGTGTGTGGTTTCGAGCCAACCAAGAATGCTTTTCCATAAGAAATTCTCATGCTTTTCTTATTACGTTCTTTGCTTTGTCGTTCATTTATTTCTTGTGTGTGTCTTCGGTTTATTATCATTCATATGTTAGTTTGTTTCGATATTCAAGTAGATTTCTTCCCATATTCAACTCAAATTAGTGAAATGTATGTTTATGCTTTAGACTTGCTTTTGACTATAACTACAATTTTTAACGTCGCATTCTTTAATGTATGCATTATGACCGAAATTTTTCAATTTCATACTATTTATGTCCTAGAACAAAAGGCCATTTTAGATTTTTAGCCTAGTGTAAATTACTTTATATTGAATTGTCAAAGTGAACTGATATTTTGGAAAAAATAATACTTCTTACTGTATATAAAAGGTAATTCAAATCGACATAAGACAATGAAATCTCAAACTGAACAATTTTAGATCTCCAAACAGAAATAGAATTTACTTACATTTCTTATGGGAGAATTCTACCTAGGGTCCAAAAGTCAGCACACCTAAGGAGGAAGGTGGTCTAAGAGTTCTATAATTGAAAACCTAGAATCTTGCTCTGTTAGCTAAACACTTATTGCACCTGCACCATAAGAAGGATACATTATGGATGCAGTGAATGAGTATAAGTATAGACTATAAAACACATTACGGACAAGGGTGGGGCGCAGTTCCGAATCTCCAGTCCTGAAAAAACTTATGGAGATCAGAAATAAGTTGCTGGTCAGGGCAGCATCCAACAGCTCAGTTGTAGAAGCACTCACCTCATAGACATCAGATGGAACTCTCAAACCTCAGCTCGCTTATGAGTTCTTCAGGAATAGCCGCAACAAAGTCAACTGGGTAAAACTTGTGTGGAGTATTTAGAGGACATTACTTGCAAGCTCTGGTCAGTAAGACAAGAAACACTACAGCACCTCTTCTTTTCCTGTATAGTTGGCAAATAGGTCTGGCAATTCATCTCGGCATGGCTAGCACTACCACAGGTGTTGATAAAAAAGGGTTTGAGTGATTCACAAAATGCATGATTTAAATAACGTGTACTAAAGAGATACATGACATGTTTTATGACTTGACACGTTTTTGCATGAAACCTGCCTTATATAGTTTATATATAATGTTGCCGTACTAACAAGCCATGAAGCTTTAAAGCGTACATCAAATGGCAAACATTTGTTGTGTTTGAACTATTTTCAGGTACCACCATTAATGAACTAAACTAGTTCATTAAGTGAACTACTTAGTTAAATGAACTAAACAGCTCATTAAATGAAGATATATTTGGAAAAGGCACAAAGGCAACAAATTGAAGAATGGAAAGTCTTCTCCACCTCTTATTACATGATTTTACACACACACACACACACACACACACACACACACACACATATATATATATATATATATATTCATATTTTTTTAAAGGCACTATACACATATATTTCAATGTACTACCGACACGTTATATGTTTTACGAACGCATGTCAACGTCACACCACCATACTTACCTCATATATATGTGTATATTCAGGTCTTATATCATACGATATAATTCATGGTGATGACAAAATTATTACGACACGTCACAAGGTTCTAAACCAAAAATTGTCGTATCAGGTGACTACAGAAACTTCACTAACGTGTCACGTACTTGCCATATATAGATGGCCAGCCCCTACACTTAAAAAATGGCCACAAATTTCGTGGTTTACATGGTATATTCAGCCATAAAATCATTCCATGTTGACACACACAAATCACCCTCAATTAAGACCAAATTGTGTAGATTTCAAATTCAACATTTTAGCACATGGGGCGCCACATACACTTAGCCTTTAGAGCTGAATATTCAAGTTATTCTATGTATATTATGTGTATATAATATATATAACATGTGCAAAAAATTTCGAATTCAATCGGAGAAAAATCGTGAAATCGACAAAAGTCGAAAATTCAGTTTTCTACGAACACGACACATGGAACGTTTTTGGCATGACATATAACATGTATCTAGACACTTTTACATATTCAATGCATTCTAAAGTGTTCTATAAAAATCAATTTAGGGCTGATTGGAATATACCATATGTGTATAATTATTGTGCACTATTTTGTAAAGTTTGCAAAAATAAAATTCAACACATGTTGGAGATGGGTCACACGCCTAGCTCAGCCTTGATGGAGTGTATGTGGAGCTTAGTTGGCATCTTCATTGGTCAAAATTGAAGTATACAAGGTTGGTGACATAAATGAAGGAGCTACACAAGGTAATGTTTCAAACTATGTCACATATGTGACACATGCTGAAAATTCAGCATGTGTAAATAAGGTTGGCCAATTTTTAGAGCTTAATTGTGACATATTTACCTCTTTAATTAAAATAGATTGATTGGATGATAAAATAGCAATATTTTGAATATGTCTTAGATAGTACACATGCTGAAAATTTCAGCATGTGTTGAATGTGTTGGCCGAATATTTGAGGTAAATGAATGATAATTTGTCTTGCAAATTTTATGGGATTGATTATGTGACTTTTGTCAATATTTTAAACACTAATTTGGCACATGTTTTTAGTGAAATATTCAAATTCGTACAGTCATCAAATGATGACAAATCTCATCCAATCAATGAGTGCCAAGTAAGCAAGGTCAAGATGATCATCCAATGAAGTGTTGCCAAGTAAGCAAGTGATTGTCACAATGATGCAAGATATTCTTCCAAGGACTTAAAAGATAATTTCCAAGGGGAATAAAAAGGAAACAGGGGGTGGCCACACTTGTTAAAAAATGGAGAAGAAGAGCAAATCAAAAACAAGATAAGTCTTACAAGTTCAAGAGTGAAAAAAACGTTTTCATACTCTCCTTCTTCTACACTTCTTTTTTCTCTTTCTCTTTCAAAGCCTATTGTATCCATATTCATACATATTGTATAGGCTTTATATAAACCACCATACACGCCTAGTATTGTGAAAGGTTGATCAAGGTGTGATCAAACCTTCATCCGTTCGGTGGTGGTGTTCGTGATCATTGTGATTGCTTGTAAGGTTTGTAAAGGGTTGGAGTTGGTGTGTAACTCCATCAGCCCTTTGTGGTAAGGTGTTATTTTGTTTAGTGACAACCGAAGAAGGTATCCTCGAAGATTGGAGTAGGTTGATTTAACCGAACCAGTATAAAATTCCTTGTGTTCTCTACTTTTCAGCACTTTACATTCAGTTTCAAGCACAGTGTATCATTTTGGCAAGTTTTAACCCTTTTGGATAAGTATAAGTCATTCAAACGTCAAGAGTTCTTAGACTAGTGCAGTCTAATTTTCAGACTTGCAAAGGTTGAGACTTTGAACGTATTTGACTAACTTTTCAAAGGAATTTTTGAAAATTGTTTAAACTCAATTAAATACACGTAGTAAGGGGTTTGTCATTAAATGTTCAGACCATTTGGAGCCACGGTTTAATCGGAATAAATTTGTTAAATCAGACTACCGTTTCGGGCAGATTTGCACAATCTGACCACCAACAATTTTTCAAAGGGTTAAAGGTTGAATTTTGATCTGAAATTTTTAGGAGATACTCCGAACATCTGAAACTAAGATCTCTCCAAATTTCAGAATTTTTGAAAACCTGTAACCTAGTTTTTTAGACGTTGCCAAGTAAGGTCCTGAAAACAGAAATTATTTTCAGAAGTTGAGTTTTTGGATTAAAACAATTTTAAAAACCAAATTTTCCGCACCCACTATTCAACCCTCTCCCCCCTTCTAGTGGTGCCTTGCAGATCCTACAAGTGGTATCAGAGCACAAGCATATTCACAACAAGAAGATCCAACGATCTAAGTGAGATGGCAACCACTAGCTTCAAAACCGAGCAAGACGGTATGTCTAGTCAAAGGCCTCCTCTTTTTGATGATGTGTCTTTTATTTAATGGAAGTTAATAATGAAAATTTTTCTTATGACTATTGATATTGATTTATGATCTATCATAGAAGACGGTCCATTTGTTCCTTCAAAATTATCTACTATAGATGGTGTCACACTAGAGGTTGTTAAGCCAAAACAAGAATATACTAGTGACAACAAAAAGAGACTAAGCATGAATGCTAGAGCCATGCAATTACTTTTAAACTGGCTAAGTAAAAGTGAATCTAGCTATGTGTTTAATTGCTCTAATGCTCAAGAAATGTGGAGAATTCTTGAGATGAAACACGAAGGGACTAGCCAAGTAAAGGAATCCAAGATTAATATGCTTATGTCTACGCTTGAGTCCTTTATGTTCTTGCCAAATGAGTCTATGTCACATATGTGACACATGCTGAAAATTCAGCATGTGTAAATAAGGTTGGCCGATTTTTAGTGATTAATTGTGACATATTTACCTCTTTAATTTAAATAGATTGATTGGATGATAAAATGTCAATATTTTGAATATGTCTTGACTAGTGCACATGCTGAAAATTTTAGCATGTGTTGAAAGTGTTGGCCGAATACTTGAGGTAAATAAATGATCAATTTGTCTTGCAAATTTTATGGGATTGATTATGTGACTTTTGAAAATATTTTAAACACTAATTTGGCACATGTTTTTAGTGAAATATTCAGATTTGTACAGTCATCAAATGATGACAAATCTCATGCAATCAATGAGCGCCAAGTAAGCAAGGCCAAGATGATCATCCAATGAAGTGTTGTCAAGTAAGCAAGTGATTGTCACAATGATGCAAGATATTCTTCCAAAGACTTAAAAGATAATTTCCAAGGGAAAGAAAAAGGCAACAGGGGCGGCCACACTTATTAAAAAGAGGAGAAGAAGAGCAAATCAAAAACAAGACAAGTCTTACAAGTTCAAGAGTGAAAAAATGTTTTCATACTCTCCTTCTTCTACACTTCTTTTTTCTCTTTCTCTTTCAAAGTCTATTGTATCCATATTCATACATGTTGTATAGGCTTCATATAAACCACCATACATGTCTAGTATTGTGAAAGGTTGATCAAGGTGTGATCAAACCTTCATCCGTTCGGTGGTGGTGTTTGTGATCATTGTGATTGCTTGTAAGGTTTGTAAAGGGTTGAAGTTGGTTTGTAACTCCATCAACCATGTGTAGTAAGGTGTTATTTTGTTTAGTGATAACCGACGAAGGTGTCCTCGAAGACTGGAGTAGGTTGATTTAATCGAACCAGTATAAAATTTCTTGTGTTCTCTACTTTTCAGCACTTTACATTCAGTTTCCAGCACAGTTCATCACGAAACTTTCCAGAAACATAACCAAATGTTTTAAGTTTCATTTGGCGCAAGTTTCAACCTTTTTGGATAAGTATAAGTCATTCAAACGTCAATAGTTCTGAGACTAGTGTAGTCTGATTTTCAGACTTGCAAAGGTTGAGCTTTGAGCGTATTTGACTAACTTCGCAAAGGAATTTTTCAAAACTGTTTTAAATCAATTAAATGAACATAGTAAAGGGTTTGTCATCAAATTTTCAGACCATTTGGAGCCACAGTTTAATCGGAATAAAGTTTTTAAATCAGACTACAGTTTCTAGCAGATTTGCGCAATCTGATCACCAATAATTTTTCAAAGGGTTAAAGGTTGAATTTGGATCTGAAACTTTTAGGAGATACTCAGAACATCTAATAATAAGATCTCTCCAAATTTCAAAATTTTGGAAGACATGTAACCTATTTTTTAAAACGTTGCAAAACAGGTCCTGAAAACAGAAACTGTTTTGAGAAGTTGGGTTTTTGGATTAAAACAATTTTAAAAACTAAAATTTCCACAACCACTATTCAACCCCCCCTCTTCTAGTAGTGCCTTGCAGGTCTTACAACAGGAACTGAAGATTACTAGCTTGAGAATCACGTAGGTTCAAGGAGAAAGCCCTTAGAGCCAAGGCAGTCCAGTTTACCTTGGCTGCCACCGTCTACTACATCTGGTATGCTAGGAACAGAAACATCGTTGGAGGAGCACCATTTGTATATAATGATGTCACACATAGAATGTGCACGCATATATACAGCGTTATGCATAAACTCTACCTCTAAATTTTGGACATAGGCGCCGAGCCACTTATTGTTTAGAACGCTTTTAAATTTCTGATTAGTACGCGTATGTCAGACTGTTGGCCTACGAGTAGGGCTATTGTATTGGTTACATCCTCTATATTTTTTTATTTCTCTAGTTAATATATTAGTATTTTAAAAAAAAAAGAGGACCCCAGGATGTTACCAGTATTATAAAAAAAGTTGCTTAAAGTACCTTCTGGTTTTTTCCTTTTACTAAGAGAAATAACCTCCGGAAAAATACCTTATAAAAGAAAATTTTTGGATCCATTCCATTTGGATACTACTGCTCTATTTGATATAGGTTTCCATCATAACTGTGTCTAAACATATCATAGTAGTCTATCATAACAAGGCCCTCAGTATCTAAACTCCATGTTAAATATAAAACAAAATTCGCAATTTTTTTATTGATTGAATTGGTAATGTACTTTTTTTTTATTTTCAATATACATGGATGAACATTTTAACAATGAAAAACATCTTATCATGTATCAAAGATGGTTTTGTTATCGCCAAATCTTATACGTTTTTATTTCAAACTGTAATATGTTTTTAGGGCATAATTCAACGTCTTGAACAGTTACATCTCTCTTCTTAAGAAAAGTTTTGTCCTCAAAACTTTGAGGTATCTAAATATTCGAACCCTTTGGAGTAGGCGTATTTCAATATACATCGCACACTTTTCTTGTGAGTCTCTTAGCTCTTAACTTTCTCACAGACAAGGCTTTCTACCAAAGAAAGACTGATTTACTTAGAGCTCAGAACATGTCACCTCTGCTCGAAGGAACAAGAAACGCTGCATCACTTATTCTTTGCTCGACTACCAGACATGTTTGACTTACCATCTCGGCATGACTAACTCTACCAAGAGGAATTAGCTCCCTCAGCAGACTTCTGTCCTGGAGCTCATACAGACTCAAAGGGAAGACATATGGTACTTTCCTTTACTATCAGAACTTGCAAACTTAGCTCCCACATGAGACCTATTCCACATGAGACCACACATTGGCTATGTTGTTGGAGTAATAAATTAGTTTGTGCACAAATCTCAACGGAAACACATGGTTCAAAAAGGGACCGGATTGTTTCGCGATCTAATATATGCAGCCTTACTTTATATTTTGCGCAAGTGGCTATTTCTTCGACTCGATTCCATGACCTCAAGTTCACAAAGCAGCAACATTAAGTCACTCTGAACAAAGAAAAAATGGGGAAGATTGAGAAATTATGTTGTGTCTTTATCTATAATTACATAATTGAGGCAGGTAGCCAATAATTTGACATTTCGAGTACCTTGCAACAATCAGAATTTTTAAGTTAAATGTTTTATCGACAAGGTAAATGTCGTTCTAAAACTTTTGTTGTTATCTCAAATTTCCACCTATTCTTTATGGCTCAAATCATGCACTCAAAACTTGTGTGATTAAACTAATTATTTTACTATCTAATCAATATACTAAATGACGTCTGCTTACATATATGATAAAAAAACAGCAATGCTGCATGTTTAAATTAAATTACAATAAATTAAGACAGACAGAGTAACTTAACTAATTATTAGGTGACTCCATATGTGAAGGTTGACTTGTTTTGTTTTATTTTTCTTTATTTTGCAACCGTTGCAGTTGATCTCTTGTGATGGTTGCGTGTATTTTGACGTGTACTCTTTCGCATAAAATTCCAACAACTAGATTAGTTTATTTTTATTCCATTATATGTTTGACTTCTGTTTCACCTAGTCTACTGTGTATAGCCTTTTTTTTCCCTCTTTTTTTAAAATTGTTTTTATCTGGAGCATATACGCATGATGCATATGTGACAACATTCCCTATTTTTTAAAAATAGATCGTAATTCACTTTCGAAGTTTGACAATTCTATTCAATTGTGTCCATTTTACTCAATCTGAAAAATGTTCAGCCACAATGATCCAGAAATTTAAAAAGAAGCCTTATTTTGTAAAAGCTTATTTATCTTTTAGGAAGTTTATATTTACTGACGTAGTATCCATCTTTTCTAGAGTTTTCTCCTGTGAGTCTTTTAATCTTCGACCCAATCATTATTTCCTTCAAATTGGCAAATGGAATGAAACTCAGTTGGAATTCGCGTTGTTGGAAACATGGTTCTGTTCGTGAATTTCAGACGCTTGTCTGCACGTATTTGACATATATTATATTTCTAGCTAAACAAAATGGTTTACGATGCAGACTGTTAGAACATGTTAAGTTTTGATGATTTGCAGAAATTAGTACTTGGAACGACGGATTTGAAGCCTCATGTGAAGTGGGTGGAAGTCAGTATACTTCGAACGCTTACATCAGGCGCTTAATGTGCCTTGGTGAAATTCAGCACACTTCGAACGCCTACATTATGCGCTTCATGTGAAGTGTCTGGACGTCCGAATACTTCGAACGCCTACATTACGCGCTTTATGTGTTTTGAGAAAAAGGCAGTACACTTCGAACGCCTACATTAGGCACTTCATGTGTACCACTAAGTCAAAAGTACTTTTCCCCTCCCTAAAATGGGCACATACATCAAGTTACTTTATCATAAAAGTCAGAACTAGTTCGAATAAGCATGAAGGCTGACATTAGGCGCTTCATGTAACTTCGAACACCTTCAATTGCCCACATAAGGCGCTTTATGTGACTTCGAGCTCCTGTTCAACTTCTCATAAAGCGCTCCATGTCACATTGAACGCCTGTTCATTAAGCACATTAGGCGCTTCATGTGAATAACGTTACAAAGGTCTTATGCTTTATTTTCTAACATCATTTGACTCTTTGTACCTTCCTCTTTTAGTGTTATTTTCACAGGACCACTCTCACTCTTGAAGCAGTCAGGTTTCCTCTTCTGGCTTTCATTTTGAAACTTCTCCAAAAATGTTGCTACATGCCAAGAGGATATCTCAAAAGAAGGGGACATACCAACACAAGATGTCAAAACCCATTATGAGCTCTGCAAATGGTTTCAAACGGGCAAATTTTTTGAAGGATGATAAAACAAGGGTTTCTTCCATTTCTTCTACAACTTTCTACACTTTCAATCTCTCATGTTTTCTCTCAAAAGCTCAAGCTCTCAAAATAGTTGTAAACATTGTATATTTTTACTTTATTGTTGAGAATGATTATTGTAAGAAGAAGAAGAGTCTTTTTCTTGGTAAGTAAAGATTGTGAGAGGCGAAATAGATTGTTGGTCAAGGAGCAAAGGTGCTTCTTGTTTGAGAAATCTAGACCTTGGAGGGTTACTTGATAGTGTTGTGGTGCACTATACTCCCAACTAGATTTCTTTAAGGGCAAGGAAGATCTTTGGTGGCTAGACTTCAAGGGGTTAGATTTCTTTGTTGTGGTCTAGGCGTGTAGCCTAGTTCTTTGTTGGATTTTTTATTTCTTTGATTGTTGTTTCCCCATTGAAATAACAATCCCCTTTCAAAATCATTGTTGTGAAAAATCAAGAAGGTAGAGGAGTAGAGTCATTTGACTTGAACCTCTATACATTCTTGTGTTTTTTACATTTTTGCAAAGTCTTTATTCTTGTTAAGAACACACCTAAGCATTGGTTGCACTCAAAAACGAAAAATATGAAGAAAATATCCATACTTGGTGAATACACTATTCAACCCCCCCTCTAGTGTGTTCTAAGGGACCTAACAATTGGTATCAGAGCCTAATCTTGAGTATTTGAGTTCAAATAGCAAGATTTGATCTTTAGAATATGGATCCATTTACTTACGATGATGCTAGTTCCCCTAGTGGTGATGCCTCAAGAAGTAGGAGGCAAGAAACACTTCTCCCTTCCATTTCTAGTGTCCATGTCAAGGTTCCTATGTTTGATCCTCTCAACTACCCACTATGGAAATCAAACATGGAAACATATCTTCGTTCTTGTGTGTACCGCATATGGAGAGAGGTATCAAAAAGTTTCACTATTCCTTTTGATGTTGATGATCCTACTCCTGAAGAGGAGTTACAGTTTGCCATAAATAGCAAAGCTCTTGCTATTTTAAATATCTCTCTTACTCCAAATAAGAGAGCTCAAATACAAGGTGTCAATCTGCACATAAAGCTTGGACAAAGCAAGAGATGATCCATGAAGGAACATCTCAAGTGAGGAAGGCCAAGAGGAGACAGTTGATCAAACAATTATACAACTTTAATGTCCTCAAAGATGAAAAGATCGAAGAGTCCATTCAAAGATTCACCAAACTTGTCAACCTTCTCACTGCGGTTGGCAAGAAGATATAGCAAGAGGATCTCAATCATTGCTTCCTAAGTGTATATATATATATATATATATATATATATATATATATATATATATATATATATATATATATATATATATATATACACAAACGCACATACATGTGTATATACATATATATACATGCACAAACATCCCTCGCACGCATCCCCTAATTCCCTTATCTAACTTTCCTTAGCCCAAAACGCACTCCTTCAGCTTAGCCTAAACTCATGGTCCAATCTCCTTTCTCCCCCCTTTTTTTCATTTCTGGCCCGCAGCCCAGTCCTCTACTTGACCCACTGGTCCAACCTTCTCCTTTCTTCTTGGCCCATGGCTAGCCAGTCCCTTTTCCCTCTGTTTTCTTTTCCTTCTCTGGCCCAGCCCATTTTCTCTCCTTTCTTCTCTTAGCCCACTCGCCCTCAGCCCCCTAGCTCGCTACTTAGCCCCCCTCGCCCCCTAGCCCACCCCCTAGCCCCTCGACCCTAGCCTGCTACCCAGCTCCCTGTCCCTTCACCTTCAGCCCTGCCCTTATGCTCCCTCAGCCCCCTAGCTCGCTACCCAGCCACCTCGCCCCCTAGCCCACCCCCTAGCCCCTCAACCCTCGCTTGCTACCCAGCTCCCCGCCCCCTTCACCCTCAGCTCTGCCCTTAAGCTCCCTCAGCCCACCTCTCCTCAAAACCCTAACTCCCAAAACTCCCTTACCCCTCGGCCATCACCCCCACCCACACACCACTCACACATACACACCAAACACCACACACAACAAGCACAGTTCACTTACACACATCACACGCACACGCATGCCACACACCACCTTCAACACCCATGCTTTACCGCCACGTCAGCACGTGAGGTACACGCACTGCCGCTGATGCCTCATATACCATCAAAAATCAACCCAATCCGATTCCAACCTTATTCCATCATCAATTCATACAAATTCTTAACTTTTCTCCATCCTATACAAAATTACACCCATATTCATATAAAATTCAGACAAATTAACACATACATATATATACAATTAGTATAGATTGCAAATTATATACATATGAAGATTATACAAAATCTCTACACATGAACACACTTAGGACGTATATATACATATAATATACATATGTATTTTCGGATTTTATTCACATAAAGTACAAAATTTTACATCTATGTATACACACAAAAAAGCACACTGGTAAAATATATATATACCCACTCATTTATGTAACAAATTATATATATACATGATCCTCAAATTTATACAAAAATGTACCTATAATTTTTATAAAATCATAATGAATAGAAAGAAGGTACTTACCTATAGGTTTATTAGACTGCACACTCAATCAATCCAAGGCTTGGCTAAACGAAAAATCTTGTTTCCTTCTTCCTAGGTGGGGCGGCAGATTGATGCTCTTGGTAGGGTTGAGATAGGGTTTTGGTTAGAATAAATAGGTAGTTAGGTATCCTGGTAGATAAAGGAAATATGCCATTATAAAATTGATCAGTTAAGATTTGATTTTTATCTCTTGTTTACCTATCCTAACCAAAATATCATCTTGGATAACCATTATCCTATATTTATATTTACACATTTCCTTTTTATTTTTCTTTTAAGAAACTAGATATAACAGGCTCGGTCAAGTGAGAGCAAGCAATGAAGGAGGATATACAGTCATTAGATAAAAAAATACTTGCCCCATGACTGGGCTGTTGGAAGGAAAAAGACCGTTGAAAAATAAATTGGTCTTTCGAATCAAAGAAGAGGCGATGGAAGTAAGTTGTATAAGCCGAGATTGGTAGTCAAGGGCTTCTTACAAAAGAAAGGAGTTGACTACACCGAGATATAACCTGTTGTCAAGCTTACGTCAATTCACGTAGTTCTCAGCATAGTAGCGGCCGAAAAACTTCACCCTGAACAAATTGATATGAAGACGGCCTTTCTTCACATGATTTGGAATAATAAATTCTTCTGGAGTAGCCCGAAGGTTTCGAAGTCAAAGGAAAAGAGGATCTCGTGTGTAGATTGAATATAAGTCTATATGGTGTGAGCAAGCTCCAAGACAATGGTATAAACAGTTTGATAAATTCATGAGTTGTAGTACACTTTAGGAAGGATATACGGATCATTGTTGCTATGTCATGTCTTTCAGCAGCTCCTACATCATTTGGTTGTTGTACGCCGATGACATACTTGTTGCGAAAGCTAACATAAAGGAGATCGATACGTTAAAACAAGAGTTAGCGCAATAGTTCGAGATGAATGACTTGGGTCTGAAAAATCGAATTCCATGCATGCGTATCCTTTGAGATCTAATGAGAGATTCGTTGATCTTGTCGCAAGAAAAATAAATCAGTAAGGTGTTGGACCGGTTTTGTATGCAAGATGCTAAGCCGAGGATTACACCATTGGGGTACAACTCAAGTTGTCGAAATCTCGTCACCAAAACCGGAGGTGGATCAGAATGATATGCATAATGTACCATATTCATCGGACGTTGCCAGCCTTATGTACGCTATGGTTAGTACAAGAACCGATATTGCTCATGAAATTGAAGTAATGAGCCCTCATCATACCGCATTTTTGAAAATATGTTTATTGGGCTTCCCCCTTGCACACAAAAGATTGGATCGCCCGAATCACGGGCCTTATATACTGTGTTACGATCACCTCATATTGATAAAAAGTCCATAGAACAATTTGAAATAGAAAGAAAGAAAAAATTGTTGGAGAATGCCCCTCGCTTTTCAATTTCATTTTTCTGAAGGTTAAAAAAATCCTTATTTGAAGTATTAGCCAAAGAGCTGCTACTGTATAACTTTTAGTACCAAAATTGCATTTTCATGTTCTTGGGTTGTGAAGATGCTTGTTAAATGTAATATAATAGGATACTCATGAAATGCAGACAAAATATTAGCACATCTAAAGATTTTTGATTTATGGTTATGCATATAACTTTTGACAGCATCATGTTTGGTTTCATCTGGTGTGAGTATTCTCACCGAATATGTTTAAGATGATAAAATATCAATATTCGAAAAATTCTCTTAATATAACGTAAATATCTTTAAAATTTATTTGTGTATGGTAAAAAAACATAAAAAAGAAAAAAACCGAGTCTAAAATCATATCAAAATATGTGGAATTAAAAATCATGGTTCTAGTAAAAATCATGTGATTGCGCCAAACTAGACAGGGTTACATCAGCTCCAACGAAACCCTGGCGTTGCATGGTAATAAAACACGAAAGAACAGCAAGTCTTTTGTCCAATGCATTGGATTCTTCCAACTGGAAATGCCCATTTGGAAATATTTTGACGCTGCGGTCACACGTTATTCTGCCAGTAGGAACCCAACAATCATAAATCTCCTCGGAATAAATTAAGTGTGTTATCTATTTTCCAAAATTCCTTCAGAGGGCATCATTGGCTGGCCGTACAAAAATTCAAAACACTAATAGAATGCTTCCAATTGAGAATAAACATTTGCGAATATTTTCGCCAGCCGGAGGGACAGTGGTTCAGTTAAAAAGATTCTAACATTACAAGAATGCTTTCCACGAGGAATATACATATGAGAATATTTCTTTTTGTTTTTGGTTTGCTGCTAAGGTCATATGTTATTCTGCCATTACGAATCCAACAATCATAAAGCTCCTTGGAAATAAATTAAGCATGTTTTCTATTTTCCTAAACTCCTTCAAGGGGCATCACCGGCTGGCCATGCAAAAATTCAGAACACTACTAGAATGCTTCCAACTGGGAATAAACATTTGCGAATATTTTCGCCAGCCGGACGGACATTGGTTCAGTAAAAAAAAATTTTAACATCACAAGAATGCTTTCCACGATGAATTTACATACGAGAATGTTGTTTTTAGTTTGCTGCTAAGGTCATATGTGTTAGGTCTGCACTCTAGAGGGGAGATGAATCGAGTGTTGAACGATTTTGTGAAATGAAAATGCCTAACTCGAACTCAAATAAACTCCAAATCAAGGTAAAGAAGGGAGGTTAAGAGATAATGAATGAATACACCCGATATAGAGTGGTTCGAATCTTAAATGATTCTACTCCACTACCACTTTGATTTCAAAGTGGATTTTGAAGAGTAATAAGAACAAAAACAGAAATACTTACACCAACAACTTAGTGTAAACAACCACAACAACAACTTCTTGCATAAAGTAATTTTGTGCAACCACAACAATACCAGCTATAAGCAAGAAGAAGTTCTTGCTTCCTTACAACTTCAACAAAGTTCTCTCAAAGGACTTTCTCACAGTGGGTTTTGGAAAGTAGTGGAAATTACATTTTCAACCTAATCTAAACACAATTAAGATATCAAACATGTATGGTACCTCTTGTGTTAGACTTGCATTCTTGCAATTTACAATAATGAAGAAAAAGAAACAAGAGCTTAACAAGCTTTAAACACCTTTTGCACAAATGAGAGATTTTTACAACAATGAAAATGAAGCTTGAAGAGGATGAAAGTGTTTATTTTCCCCATCTAAACTTTTTCAATATATAGAACATGTGAGCCACGTTTTTGCAGCCTCTCTCAAGTCTTCAAACCAATCAAAAGTTTTGAACATGACCAAAATAGTTGTTAGCCACTCTAGATTTAAAATTAGTGCTCCATAGGCACCCTAGAAAATTTTAGACATATTTGGAAAGAATTACACAAATCAGAAAAAAGTCCACAAGAAATTTGAGAAAGATTTGAAAGATAAAACACTTTGAATCTTCCTTGCGGTTTTTCCAACGGTCATAAAAATTTGTATCCTTGATGACATCGATCGATTGATGTGTCTGTGTTGAGAGAACGATATCTTCCAGTAAGGTTCCAGTTTTGCACCTTTCATACATTAATCAATCGATGTCTCTTCTTTGAGAGAATGATGCATACATCGATCGATCGATGTCTAATTGTTTAGAGATTTATGTCTCATAGTAAGGTTTCTCTTTTTAAAGAGACTAATGTACACATCGATCAATCAATGTAGCCCAAATTTAGAGATCGATGTCTCACAGTAAGGTTCCAACTTTGGACAATCCTAACATAGATCGATAGATGTCGCTTCTTGAGAGACTGATGTATACATCGATCGATCCATCTTAGAGATCGATGTCTCACAGTGTGTTTTTTCATTTTGCTTTAACTACTATGGAACCTAAAATTTTTAGGGGTTCAAATATAGGGTCATATATACAGATATTATCATGAAAACTTAGAATTAAATGTTCCTATCACCATGTCGTTCGACTCCTGAATGTCTATATCAGTCAGCACATGCACTCAGGCATTGGTCTGGGATACACTCTTCTACTGTGGGGTAGCTTTGTGAGGCAGTCTCCTGCAATCTGGGCAATCTCTGACCAAGTGCCCCATCTTCCCACAGTTAAAGCATGCTCCCTTGTTTCTCCAACAATCACGTGTGTTGTCGGTTGCATGCTGGGCAGGTAGGAATAGCAATCTGCGGGTTGCCTCTAGGTTGTTGATGCTGCTGTGGTCACTACTGTCCCATAGGACCCCTCCTTGGTACCTTGACCCATCTTTCGAGGCTCCCACTAGTCGCCTCCTTGGTCTCTTGCCTCGGTTTTCCTCATCGCGATGCTGGAAGTCACTCTCTACCCTATAACTTGCATCTAGCAGCTCTCCCAAATCCCATGCATTGGCATTCACCACTCCTATGTGAATGTGCGTATTAAGACCTCTGTCAAACATCACCATCTTTAGATGCATATCGCCCATAGTACAGGTCATAAATCTCCCCAAGGCGTTAAACTGACTGGCATACTCTGTCACTGGCATGCCATGCAACTGTCTCAATGCTTCGAAAGCCGCTATCTTCTGCAAGGTCACTGAGAGCGGGATGTAGAACTTCTTAAATTCTTCTTTGCACCAGGCCCAACTGACTGCCATGGAAAATCCATCACCTTGGTGATCCACCACCTGTTAGCTTCACTAATCAAGAATGGCCGGATCACCATAGTCTTCATTTCGTCAACAGCATGTCTGACCAATCTATATTAGTGCGTCCACAAGTGCCTGCAGAAGGGCACCCTGGATTTGACCAATCTGTATTAGTGGAGGCATCTTGTTGTAACATCCCCATTTATTTAATTCATTAATATATTATAAAATTAAGGACTACTATGACCGTGTCTAAAGGGACATGCAAAAGGTCATGATAAAAACTTAAATAATGCAAGTAATTAAAATCACATAGACATAATATTGTCCTATGTATGCATACCCTTCAACTAATCATCCGTTAAGCCAGATGTCTTTTCCTATTTCTAAGATCATTGCTTAGGCATATGACCATCACTTATGTCTAAAATCATCACTTAAATCTAAGATCATCGCTTAAATATATTTTTCCGAAATGGACCTAGAACCATGCTCTGATACCACCTGTAGCATCCTGTCATGAGCTCTAGCACTCAAAATGGTTCACCTGCCGTATTCTGATAAGAGAAATACAAGGTGTTGAAACAAATCATGTACACATCATCAAGCGACGTAGAACGATATAGTGAAAACATCATAAAATTAATACCATTGAAATAATCCTCAGATCATCAGTGTACAAGTCTAGGAAATGTCCGTATGAAAAATATAAATCGTAAAGTTATAAAGTATTTTTAAGTCTTAAAAATATCAAATCTTGTATCCACAAAAAACAAAGTTTCAAAATAAATTCCATAAATAGATCACCTCGATAGTTCATGAATCAACGGTATCTCCACTTGGATTCAATCTCGACGAACACTAAATCGTACATCTAATTTTCTACAAAATATCAATAAGTGTACTATGAGCGACAAAAAATCGCCTAGTAAGTTGCCTGTATGTATCCGCAATGGGATTATACAAGGAGAAACAAATGAGAATACATAATTAAATAATTTATGAAAATATCAAGTTTTTCATTCACAAATAAATTATTATATTATCCTCGATCAAACAAGCATCAAAATTAAACTTCCAATCAAACAACCAATCAAATGTTAGACGAAGTCAAAATGATGTAAAGTTCTAAAACCAATGCAATGCAAAGTTCGAAAGCCCAATGTCAAAGTCAAAATCAAAATTCAATTCCATGATCCAAAATCCAAAGGTCAAATCCGTTTTCAAATCAATGGAAATTTCCAAAACAAAGTTCAATGCAATGACTATAGCACTTTCTTCACAAGTGACTTATACTGTAAGACCTACAAATTGATCACCTCAATAATCAATATGTCCGGACGCCATATCAAAATAATCAATATCTCTGGATGCCCTAATTGGCGGTCAATATATCCGAGCGTCCTATCAGAATAGTCAATATGCTCGATAGTCCTGTTTGTTTGGATCAATTCCATTTAGCACTATATTTCACCTAGTGAGGGAGAATTTCGCAAAATGCACAATGCACAAACTCAAATAATTCAAATACAAAATATCCCTAACTCCCGTGTGTCCATATATATATATATATGTATATATACATATGTATATATATATAGACACATATGTATATATATACATATGTATGTATATCTCATTGAAAAAAATACATATGTATGTATTTTTTTTTAATAAAGGCGGGTTTTTATTTGATTAAAAATTCCTCACTTGTGGTGGAGGCAACCATATTTCAAGAATGTATATACATATTACACATATGTATATATATATGTGTATATATATACATATGTATGTATGTATGTATATATATATATATATATGGGCTTGTGTCCAGGTTCCACAAATAGAGTCCTTTGGGCAACTCTCCCGCCTCAAGTTGAGGTCCTTTATGGTGAACTTGAAATTTTAAATGGTCTCAGATTTGCATAAAGAAGAGCGTTAGAAAATATCCAGGTTTAGTCTCATTGTCTAAATGAAGTGAACCTTATCTCAGAGCATGAAAATTTTTTGCACTCATTACACCAGCTGGCATTGGAATGCAAGACCTTGAAAGAAGCTTTCCCAGCATGTGAGATCATTTCGACACGGCGTGTAGGAAATGTGGCGGCACACCATGTTGCACAATTGGGACTAGAACACTCTTCATTTTTTACTTGGAGAAATAATCACCCATCTATTGTACTTGACTCTGACTTTTCAGACATTACTTGATCAAAAAAAACGTCTTTTCCACTCAATATATATATATATATAATAATAAAAGGAGACACAGTCCCCTACTTTATATAAAAACCCTCACTTTTGACGGAAGAAAACCATAACCACAAAGCAGATCCCAAATTAATAAAACGTAACAACTGAGTGGCCAAAAAACAGTAGTTGTAATGTAAATAAACTTTAGGGGGAATGGGCGATGTCCACATTGGATATGATATGCCTCATACACAAACATCCCTCGCACTCATCCCCTAATTCTCTTATCCAACTTTCCTCAACCCAAAACTCACTCACTCAGCACAGCCTAAACTCGTGGTCCCATCTCCTTTCTCCCTCCTTTTTTTCATTTCTTGCCGGCAGACCAGTCCTCTGCTCGGCCAACTGGCCCAGCCTTCTCCTTTCTTCTTGAACTGCGACCCTCCAGTCTGTTTTTCCTCTTTTTTCTTTTCCTTCTCTGGCCCAACCCATTGTCTCATCTTTCTTCTCTTAGCCCACTCGCCCTCAATGTTATATCCCATTTTTTAATGAAGGGTAAAAGTGGTATTTAGGCCTAATTAATTACTAAACCTAATTTGATTAGGAAAATTTTCCCTAAACCCTAATCAAATATCTATTTAAATCATGCTTAGGTTTCTCCCTTCCCTCATGAAATGTGCGCCGCATAAACAGAGAGAAGCAACAACGTTTTCTTGCTCGAAATGGCGCCGCCTCTTTTAGGAGAAATGCCACCACTCGATCACGTTGTTCAACGCGTATCAATTACCAAGTAGGTGCCCCCTTAACATCTGTTGAATGAAACAAGTAAGAATGTTTACTTTCTCTATGAACATGAGATCGTGCATTAGTATTTGTGATTGTATAGATGCTTGATTATTAGATTATATGTGTATGTGATGAGTTGTATGTCCGTATATATGATTGTATATATATATATATATATATATATATATATGTATGATGCTATTTTCGTATGGAAACTTGAAAAAGATTTGATTTTTGATGTGCGTGTGAATACCGAAATCGTAGGAAGAAGTGTTTGTACCAGCGGCGCGTGGCCGGTGGTGGTGGGCTATGACCACGTGCTGCAGGAAGGAGGGATAAGGGTGGAGAGGGGGGGCTGAGAGGGTGTGATGGGGGTGCGGCTGTTCAGGGGGTAGGCTGGAGGGTTGGGGGCTGAGGGGAGGGGGCGGCTGAGAGGGTTGCTAGGGGGTGGTGCGAACTGGAGGGGGGTCGACTGGGGGTTAGGGAGGGAGGACTGGAGGTGTTGAGGGGCTGAGGGAGAGGGTCTGCTGGGGGCACAGGTTGCAAATGCAATGAAGTTGAAGGGCAGAAGAATCGCAAGGTGATGAAGGAATAAAGAAAAAAAGAAAAAGAAAAAGAGAGAAGAAAAATAAAAAGGAAAATAGAAAGGAATAAATAGAAAAAAGGGAATTGCGAGACACAGGATGATGAAGGAAAGAAAAAGAAAAAGTAAATGACAAAGAAAAAGAAAAGGAAAAGAGAAAGTAAAGTAAAGATTCCGTATGTGATTTCTGTGCATTCATGCATCAGGACATTGCATATTTGATATGTCTGTTCCGTTCTGTTCTGTTATGTTAGGATATGCGAGACGTAAGTCGCATATCTAATCTGTTCTGTTCCGTTCTGTTCCGTTCCGTTCCGTTCTGTTAGGACCCGGTGTCATGCATTGCACGATTAGATGAATGTTTCTGAGAATCTAGGGTTATAATGCATCACGTATGTGACATTGCATTTCACGCTCATTTTGCACGATTATGTGTTTTGATTGTTTTAAGAAGTTATGACCGTTATACGCATTTGTAAAAACGTGGACAGTCTATTTTTGTATTAACGTACTTATATGTATTTCACTACTGTCCTGGCATATATGATCTCACAGGGCCGATGCGGGCAGGGTACCTACTGAGTGACGTTTTTGTCGCTCACACCGTTCGTTTTGTTTACTTGCAGACGATTCAGGGTATGATTACATATGGGTTGGAGAGGATTCAGAGTGGGCTCAGTGGGACTCGTAGAGACTATTTGGAGATTGAGGATCAAGAATTGAGGAAGTTTTATTTTATTTGTTATTCCATTTGAGGACATAGCTTAGTGATTTCTTAATTAGTTACTTTACGATGTCGTATAAGGGATCGTGACTTGATTTTGACTATATATGATTTTGGGATTTTACTTTCGATTTAGGGTTTTGAATTGATTTATTTCGCTTCCGTAATCGAATACTCTGTCGTTTTGATAAGTGCATGGATTCGTACAGATGCCTTGTATATCCCTTAGTGGAATACGGCGGGCATACCGGTTCTGACCCTAGGGTTCGGGACGGGGCGCTACACTAAACCGCCTAGAACGCTACCCAGCCCCTCGCCCCTAGCCCACTCTCTAGCCCCTAGACCATAGCCCACCACCCAGCTCCGCGCCCCCTAAACCCTAACTCCCCGTAACGCCCTTACCTCTCAGCCATCACCCTCACTTGCACACCACCCACACTCACACACACCAAAAACCACACGGAACACACACAGTTCACTTCTAACACACATCACATGTGAACGCATGCCAGGCACCAACTTCAATGCCCATGCGTCGCTGCCGCGTCAGCACGTCAGGTACATGCATTGTCGCTGACACCACCTCTACACATACATAGATATATATACATATATATATATATATACATATATTTTTTTATTTTTTTTAAGGGGTGCAACACGAGGACTTCCCAGGGGGTCACTCATCCTAGTACTACTCTCGCCCAAGAACGCTTAACTTCGGAGTTCTGATGGGATCCGGTGCATTAGTGCTGGTATGATCGCACCAAATGCATATATATACATATATATACATATATATATATACATATATATATATATATACATATATATATATATATATATATAAATCTTAACTTTTCTCCACCCTACCAAAAATTACACCCATATTCATATAAAATTCAACAAATTAACACATACGTATATATACAAATGGTATAGCTTGCAAATTACATACATATGAAGATTATACAAAATCTCTGCACATATACACACTTCGGCCGTATATATACAAATGATATACATATATATTATTGGCTTTTATTCACATAAAATACAAAATCTTACATCTATATATACATACATGCAAACATACGGCTAAAATACATATATACCCACTCATTTTTGTAACCAATTATACATATGCATGATCCTCAAATTTATACAAAAATATACCTATAATTTTCACAGAATCATAAAGAGTACAGAGAGGGTACTTACCTGTAGGTTTATTAGACTACACACTTAATCAATCCTAGGGTCGGCTAAAAGAAAATTCTTATTTTCTCTTCTCAGGTGGTGTGGCCGATTGATACTCTTGGTAGGGTTTTGGTTAGAATAAATAGGTAGTTAGGTATTATGGTGGATAAAAGAAATATGCCATTTTAAAACTAATCAGTTAAGATTTGATTTTTATCCCTTGTTTATCTATCCTAACCAAATATCATCTTAGATAACCATTACTCTATATTTATATTTATATATTTCTTTTTAATTTTTCTTTTAGAAAAAAACCAGAATTCATAGGCTTGGTCAAGTGGGAGCAAGCAATGAAGGAGGAGATACAGCCACTAGATAAGAAAAACGCCTGCACCACTGTGTCGCTGGAAGGAAAAAGACCATTGAAAAATAAATGGGTCTTCCGAATAAAAGAAGAGGCAGATGGACGGAAGCGGTATAAGCCGAGATTTATTATCTTCTGCTCGTTCTTTCAAGTCAGTGTTGTGCATTTAAAGACGTGCATTATACGAAAATGTTCATACTTCGAATGCTTCTTTTATAGTTTCATTAGTGCATGTTTCATTACTATGTGATTTCATAGCGTAATAATACTGGGTAGAAAAGGGGTTTTTCTCTATTCAGCATGTTAAAGTTAAATATCAGAGATATAGAATAATATGAGAATAAAATACGTGTAATTTTCCCCCTTCACCATCTTGCTATGAAAATTCATCCAACCCCAAGGGTGAGTCTTAAGAAGGTGGTATTTAATCTTTTTAGGCTAAAACCATTTGTTCTTATTCTATTTGCTATGTGGATCTGGTTCAAAGTTTCTTTGGAACCTTTTTCTGGTTCGCGTAAGCAAAAAACCTTGTTGCGAACCATAAGTGCTACACGTCCGTCCCGAAAATACTATTATATTTTAACATGGTTTAATTTACACTATATTGAAAATTCATTTGTGACATCATTTTCGGAACGGAAAGAGCATTGTCAAAATTTGGATAGAAATCAAAACAAATGATCAACTTGATCAAAACGTAACAAACAAGAAACAATTAGCTATGAAGAAGCTCGGAGCAAATGAAAATGGCATTATGGCGCCAGAGGAGAATTTCAACTTGAGGAAGAAGGAAATTCTAAAATTTTATTCTGCTTTCTCAAAACTCAAATGTACAACTAATACATGTATTTATACTAGTCTAAAGAAGTATCTAGAAACACGTGAGAAACGAGCAATCTTTGCTATATCAAGCTTAAAACCAACTCCCGCATATCACCCGTGCCAGCCTTATGAAGTGTTGCAGCTCCAGCGTGCCAAGCACGCCAACCGTGCCATCCGTGCCATACGTGCCAAGACTTAGTTCTGTTCCAGCGTGCCAAGCACGCCAACCGTGCCATACGTGCCAAGGCTTAGTTCCACTCCAGCGTACCAAGCACGCCATGCCACACGTGCCAAGGTCTAAGTCTTGTGCCACCATCCGTGCCAAGCTTCAATCACCTTGCCAACCATCCATGCCAAGCACATGCCACGGCTATCCACCAACCAATACCTTCTTGCCAGTTCCTATTTCTTGCACCAGTGCATCCATATCTTTAACACCCTCCCTCAATTCTGACTTCTTGTAAATGTTACAGACCCCTAATGCAGAAGTCAGAAATTGCAACCTTTGAGAACTCAATGCCTTAGTGAACAGGTCAGCCACCTGAAACTCAGTTTTAACTGGCATTGGCTTAATCACCCCCTCTTGAAACTTATCTCTGACCACATGACAATCCACCTCTATATGCTTTGTCCTCTCATGGAAAACTGGATTTTCAACAATATATATAGCACTCTTATTATCACAAAACAGTTCTACAGGCTCTTTCTGTTCTATGCCTAGGTCTTTCAATAAGTACAACAACCACTGCACTTCACAAGTAGCTGCAGCAAGTGACCTGTATTCAGCTTCTGAGGAAGACCTTGAGACTGTAGTCTGTTTCTTTGCTTTCCAGGACACTAAAGCATCACCAAAGAACATACAGTATCCTGTAATAGATCTTCTGGTTTCAGTACACCCAGCCCAGTCTGAATCTGAATAAGCTTTAAGCAATTTTGAACCTGTGCTGGGAAACAATAAGCCCTGACCAGGATTACCCTTCAAATACCTAAGCAATCTGTGAACAGCCTTCATGTGCATTTCTGTGGGACAATCTAAGAATTGACTTAATTGTTGCACAGCATATGAAATGTCAGGTCTTGTAATAGTAAGAGACAATAACTTTCCAATAATTCTCCTGTAACAAGAAACATCTGAAAATAGAGGTGAATCATTATGTTCCAGTTTTAAATTTTGTTCCATGGGTGTCAAAGCAGGCTTGGCAGCCAAAAAACCTGTCTCTTCTAATAGTTCCATTGCATATTTTCTTTGACAAATCATAATCCCCCCCTGAGACCTTGCCACCTCAAGTCCTAGAAAGTACCTCAGAACACCTAAGTCTTTGATTTGAAATGTGGAATGTAAATGAGTTTTCAGAGCTTGAATATGAGACAATGAATCACTAGCTATAATAATGTCATCAACGTAAATGAGCAAGGCAATGAAAGATTCTGAGGTTCGTTTAGTAAACAAGGTATAATCATTTTTGGACTGTTTGTAACCCTGAGACAGTAAATACACAGTAAGCTTTTCATTCCACTGTCTACTGGCTTGTTTAAGCCCATAAAGAGATTTCTGAAGCTTGCAAACTGCATTAGGGATGGAAGACTGAACTCCTTGAGGCAACTCCATATAAATCTCCTGATATAAATCACCATGAAGAAAGGCATTATTTATATCTAACTGATGCACATGCCAATGATTCACAGATGCCAAAGCCAAAAGAAGACGGACAGAGGTCATTTTTGCCACAGGTGAGAAGGTGTCAACATAATCTATACCTGGTTGCTGAGTGTACCCCTTTGCCACTAGCCTTGCTTTATAACGTTCAATTGACCCATCAGCCTTGCGCTTAACCTTATACACCCACTTACAGCCAATGGGTTGTTTACCAGGTGGCAAGGGAACAATGTCCCAGGTACGTGTAGCCTCCAAAGCTGCCAATTCAACCTGCATAGCTTGCTGCCAGGCTGCTGATGTAGCAGCCTGCTGGTAAGTCATAGGTTCCTGATCAGTACTGATGCTAAGGATATAGGACTTGTATTCAGGAGCCAAAGTTTCAAGAGAGTGAAATGACTGTATAGGATATGGCACAGACTCAGATGGTTCCAAAGCATTAGAGGAATGACTGAGATTGCAATAATAATCCTGCAAATAGGATGGAGCATGTCTCTGCCTAACACATCTATGATCAGAATCAGAGGCAAGAGGCAAGTGGACCTCCAGGTGAGTTATTGGTATCTGATCATTTGGAGGGGATACTGACTTTTTTGAGGATGAAGAAGGAGATGAACACATTGAAGGCACGGATGACACTGAGGACGACTCAATTTCATCTGACTGAAGAGCATCAGGAGCAGGTGGCAACTGATGCAAGGGATGTTCTTGAGGAGGTGATGGGCACGGAGGCAGAGGTGCATCAGTCACAGCATGAGGAACTGAGACTGATGCTAATGGCAAGGAAGATTCATTAGAAAATGGGAAAGAATTCTCATGAAACAAGACATCTCTAGACACAATAACAGACTTGTCTTCAAGTTTTTGAACAATGTACCCCTTTGTATTCATGGGAAATCCAAGAAAGACACAAGGAAAAGCTCTGGGTGCAAACTTGGCTTTATGAGGAGTGTTGTCACATGCAAAGGCTAAACACCCAAATACTCTGAGATGAGAATATATAGGCTGACCATTATGCAAAATCTCATAAGGAGTTTTACACTGAAGTACAGGAGATGGCATCAAATTTATCAGATATGTAGCATGCTGAAGACAGAATCCCCAATAATCAATGGGCAATGAAGCATGAAATCTAAGTGCTCTAGCTACAACCAAAAGATGTTGGTGCTTCCTTTCAACCACTCCATTCTGTTGAGGAGTATGACTACAGGTTGTTTGATGGACTACCCCGTTTTGCATATAAAATTCAGTCATTTTAAATTCAAGTCCATTATCACTTCTGATAACTTTGATATGAACATTGAATTGAGTAAACACATAATGAAAGAAACTCTGCAAAATCTGTCTAACTTCAGATTTTGCCTTAAGCAAATATATCCAGGTATACCTTGAACAGTCATCAACTATAGTCAAAAAATATCTCTGATTGTACATTGTAGGGTGCCTATAAGGGCCCCATATATCAACATGAATAACATCAAAAGGACGCTTAGAGGCTGTAGCAGATATAGGAAACGGTGATCTTTTCAACTTTGCCAAAGGACAGACTGTACAGACACTATTCTGATCAAAAGAAGGTATTTCTGGATGTAACCTATGCAATTCTTGTATTCTAGTTGATGAGGCATGCCCAAGTCTGGCATGCCACAGATACGAATCAGAGTTAAGACTAGAGGAAGACAAAGCAGAAGGCAAAAGACATGTACTGAATTCACCATATTGCGGAGGTAAACTGGAATCATGTATATAGTAAAGCCCATGATGCTTCCTAGCTGAACCAATCATCCTCCTGGACAACTGATCCTGAATCAAACAACCAGAATCATGAAATGAAACAAGCAGATGAGGGGAGTCAGTAAGCTTGCTGAGAGAGACAAGGTTAAAAGAGAATGAAGGAACATATAGGACATCCTTCAAGACCAGACCACTGTGCAATATAACCACTCCTCTATGAGTTGATTCAACTGTGACATTGTTAGGAAGCTTAATAGAAACATGATCAATGGGATTATAAGACTGAAACAAAGCCAAAGAGCATGAAATATGGTCAGTGGCTCCTGAATCCAAGATCCAAACGCAATCAGTACTTACAGAACGCTTACCTGTGGACATACCTGTCTGTGCTGTCATGACAGCTCCCTGCACCTCCTTATTTCCACTGCTTCCTGAAACAGCATCATCAATATCCAACATTTTTAAAAGCTTAGTAAACTGTTTTTGAGTAAGAGACTGCATAGCCTGTGGAAATAGACCAGACAAAGGCATCTCAGCATCACAGTTCTGAACTCTCTCTTCAACCACCTCAGCTGCATTTACTTGATTCTTAAACTTAAATCCAGGAGGAAATCCATGCTTTCTGTAGCATCTATCAATTGTATGCCCTATCATACCACAGTGATTACATTGCAAACGTTTATTTCCTTCCTGATAAAATCTTCCATTTCCTCTCCTATATGTCTGTCCTTGCTTCTTATTAACATACGTGTTCGCTACAAAGCTCTCTTGATCATCACAATTTGAAATCAATGCCGTAGGTGCATTATTAAAACCAGTTGACACAGAATTATTAGTAATCTTCCTCTCAAACTTCAACGCCATCGCAAAAACAGTCTTAATATCTGGTAGGGGAGTCATTACGAAGACCTGTGATCTTACTGGATCGAATTCCTCATTCAAGCCTTTGACAAACTTTATAACATAATCACTTTCAATGAACTGATTCACCTTTTTAGTTATATCACACACACAACGAAGACAATCACATTTTGGTACAGATCTTAATGAAGCTAACTCTTCCCATAGTACCTTTAGCTTCGTAAAGTAATCATTTACGCTAAGATTTTCTTGCTTCACAGCATAAAATTCACATAACAAATCAGATAACCTGAAAGGATCACCACTTCCATACCTCATAGCTAAATCATTCCACACATCTAGAGCACTATCGTACCACATCACACTTTGTGCAATTGAAGGAGAAACGCAGTTCATGATCCAGGATTGAATCATTGTGTTTACCTGCCTCCATGCCTGAAACTGAGGATCATTTTGTGCAGGTTTAGCCATAGATCCGTCTATGAAGCAGGTTTTGTTCTTCACCAATAACGCCATTTGAAATGTCCTGCTCCAAGAGTGGTAATTATGCGGATTGAGTGGAGGTTGAACCAAGACAATTGCTGGACTATCATTTGGATGCAAGTAGTACGGGCTACTTGTTGGATTTTCATTGTTCACGTGATTGCTTCGCGAGCTAGATGAAGCAGCACTCGTATTAGCCATGCTTATATCTCAATTTAAGTGATTCGTAAGATAAATGTTGCGATGCAGTGTTTGATCATAAGCATACGATGAATCAATATCGAATTGTCATGGCTCTGATACCATGTCAAAATTTGGATAGAAATCAAAACAAATGATCAACTTGATCAAAACGTAACAAACAAGAAACAATTAGCTATGAAGAAGCTCGGAGCAAATGAAAATGGCATTATGGCGCCAGAGGAGAATTTCAACTTGAGGAAGAAGGAAATTCTAAAATTTTATTCTGCTTTCTCAAAACTCAAATGTACAACTAATACATGTATTTATACTAGTCTAAAGAAGTATCTAGAAACACGTGAGAAACGAGCAATCTTTGCTATATCAAGCTTAAAACCAACTCCCGCATATCACCCGTGCCAGCCTTATGAAGTGTTGCAGCTCCAGCGTGCCAAGCACGCCAACCGTGCCATCCGTGCCATACGTGCCAAGACTTAGTTCTGTTCCAGCGTGCCAAGCACGCCAACCGTGCCATACGTGCCAAGGCTTAGTTCCACTCCAGCGTACCAAGCACGCCATGCCACACGTGCCAAGGTCTAAGTCTTGTGCCACCATCCGTGCCAAGCTTCAATCACCTTGCCAACCATCCATGCCAAGCACATGCCACGGCTATCCACCAACCAATACCTTCTTGCCAGTTCCTATTTCTTGCACCAGTGCATCCATATCTTTAACAAGCATTGTAGTAAGAGAATTTGCACACAATGTACCATTTGTTTCCTAGGTAAAACCGATCGTCCTACTACTAAACTGAATCCTTTTTATTGAAGCTAAAGGTATTGATAGCTCGGATGAAAATGTGAATGGGAACAAAAACTATGCTGGAGTCAGAGGGGTCTTGCAAGCTTTTAAACTTAGAAAATTGGCTGCATGTGAAGATTTCCCTTGCTCCGAGGGGTTTCCTTTTTCATGTCCAGATGACTGTGAGTGCCAGGGTAGCATATCACAGTGCATTCCTTCTCCAGCAGACTGTGAGGAGCACACCTGCATCGAGGATGATGATTGCCCAGTGAGGAGCTGCGAATGCGACAAGGATAACCAGGAGTGTATAGCTAAAATTGGGACATTTGTCTGAGGGAAATGGTTCTTAATGGTTCTTGTATTCCGCCAAGCTGAATGATTCTATGTGGCCGTTAGGACATACATCATCTAAAGGTTCTGGAAAGTTATGTTTTACTAGTGAAGGATGGGCGTTTGCGTTTGAGATTCATCAATAATATTGTTTTTGCTATTTCTTTTTTTTTTAATACATTGTGCTGTTGTGTTTAATCATAGAGTATGTTAAGGGAGGTCTCCACCATGGATCTGTTCGAGTTCATGCGGTTGTTAAAATTGCTTTAGAAGCTAAATCTAAACACCATAGCAACACAATCACAAAGCAAAACGAAGAAAATTGCAATGGAAATTTGAATACTGCAAAAGTGGCACCAAGAGCGCAGGATGAAGAACAAAGACGGTTTTGGAAGATCTTTTCTGTTTCTTCTATTCTAAACTGATATTTACAACATTATTAAGTATTTATATTAGCTATAGAAACAACTAGAAGTTAATTGGCACGTGGAAATTCATTTTTTGCTTGCTGCAATCGCTGCGGCCCATTTTCACTTCAGTCACCAGCCTGCCACACGTGCCCACTCCCTCGTACCAGCGAGCTAACTTGTTCAGTAATCTTAATCCACCGTGACACCCTTAATTAGACATCAATTTATCCTTTGTATGACTTCTGAGCTACACACTCTTTGCACCGGATGACTTCTACACTTTGATCCAATTGTTGAAGATGTGATCACATCAGATCACACCTCTGATCACCTATGCCAAGCTGAGGCACCTTTTCTTTTCTTTCTTTTGAGCTGTCAACCCAACATCTTCAACACCCCCCTCAATTCTGTCTTCTTATTAATGTTGCACACTCCCAAAGCTGAAGTCAGGAATTGAAGTCTCTGTGAACCTAACGTTTTGGTGAACAAATATGCCACTTGGTATTCTGTCTTAACAGGCATTGGTTTGATCACTCCTTCCCTGATCACATCACAATCTACTTCTATATGCTTAGTCTTTTCATGAAACACCGGATTTCTCACTATATAAATTATACTCTTGTTGTCACAGAACAATTTCACATGCTGATCTTGTTCCATTCCCAATTCTTTCAACAAATAAAGTAACCATTGTATTTCACAAGTTGCTGCAGCAAATGATCTATATTCTGCTTCTGAGGAGGACCTAGATACAGTAGTATGCTTTTTAGCTTTCGAGGATTTCAATGCATTACCAAAGAATATACAATATCCTGTTACAGACCTTCTGGTCTCTTAGCACCCACCACAGTCTGAGTCTGCATAAGCTTTGAGCAATTACGATCCTGTACTAGGAAATAGAAAACCCTGATCAGGATTCCCTTTCAAGTATCTCAGCAATTTATAAACAACTTTCATATCTAATTCTGTAGGAGTGTCTAAAAACTGGCTCAACTGTTGAACGCTATATGATATGTCAGGTCTAGTAATACTGAGATATATCAGTTTTCCAGTAATTCTTCAGTAACAAGACACATCTGATACCAATGGTGAGTCATTATGTTCTAATTTAAGATTTTGCTCCATAGGAGTCAATGTAGGTTTAGCAGCCAAGAATCTGGTTTCTTCCAATAATTCCATAGTGTACTTTTTTTGACAAATCATAATCCTCCCCTGAGACATTTCCACCTCAAGGCCTAGAAAGTACCTTAGGATTCCTAAATCTTTTATCTGAAATGTACAGTGTAAATCATTCTTAAGCTCTTGTATCTAGGACAAAGAGTCACTTGCCACTATGATATCATCAACATAAATGAGTAAAACTGTAAAAGAATCTAGAGACCTCTTTGTGAAGATGGTATAATCATTCTTAGACTGTTGAAACCCCTGAGACAACAAATAAAGGGTAGGGTTTTCATTCCAGTGCCTACTTGTCTGTTTAAGACGATAAAGGGATTTTTGAAATTTACAGACAGCATTAGGGACAAATGACTTAACTCCTAGTGGTAAATCAATATAAATCTCATAATATCAATCAACATGAAGAAAGGCATTATTGATAGCCAATTGATGTACACGCCAATTATTCGCATAAACTAAAGCAAGAAGGAGACGCACATAAGTCATCTTTTGCCATAGGGGAAAAAGTATTAGCATAGTCTATATGTGGCTGTTGAGTGTATCTTTTAGCTACAAGCCTTGCCTTATATCTCTCTACTGAACCATCATCCTTTTTTTTACTTTATAAACCCACTTATAGCCAATGGGTCATATTCCAGGTGGCAATGGAAATGGTCCAGGTGTTAGTGGCTTGCAACGCTGCCAATTCCACTTGCATGGCTTGTTGCAAGGTTGCTGATGAAGCTGCATGTTGATATGTCACATGTTTCTACTCAATACTTATATTAAGAATGTAGGACCTGTATTCAGGAGCCAAAGCATCAAGGGAGTGATTGGACTGAGTAGGGTAAGGTAAAAAAGCTGAAGGAGATGGTTGATAGAAGGAAGAAAGAGAATGAGTAAGATTACAATATTAATCCTGCAAATAAGATGGAGCATGTCTTGGTCTAGTAGGTCTGTGATCAGTAGGCTCATGTGATGGCAAAGCAGAAGAGGAGGCAAATGGACATGTAGTTGTGCAATAAGTATCTGGCCAGGAGAAGAAGAAGCAGAATCATGATGTGATAAAGGAGGTGAAGGTGCGGATACCGGTGATACAGAAGATGACTCAATGTTGTCTAAATTTATAGGATCAGGTATAGAAAGAAGGATATGTAAAGGATATAATTGCGGAGGAGTTTGAGATGATGATGATGGGTCATCTGTTATACCAGGAGCTACTAGCACTGATGGTGCTGGCAAGAAAGTAGCATCAGAAAAGGGAAAGAATGCTCATAAAACTGTGCATCTCTAGACACAATGATAGATTTATCATCTATTCTCTGAAGAATGTATCCCTTCATATTCATAGGCATTCCAAGAAAGACACATGGTATAGATCTATATGCAAATTTCTCCTAGTGTGGAATGTTATCACAAGCAAATGCTAAGCAACCAAACACTTTAAGGTAATTATAGGTAGGTTGTGCCTGATGTAGTATTTCATAGGGAGTTTTATGCTGAAGAATAGGTCAAGGTATTAAACTTATCAAATATGTGGCATGTTGGAGGCAGAATCCCCAACAAGTAATAGGCAAAGAAGCATGGAACTTGAGTGCTCTACCCATAATAAGAAGATGCTAATGTTTTCTTTCTACTACCTCATTCTGTTGAGGAGTGTAGTTATATGTAGTCTGGTGAATGCCACCTTGTTGCATATAGAATTCAGACATTTTAAACTCAAGACCATTAGAACTTCTAACAACCTTAAAATGGGCATTAAACTGAGTAGAAGCATAATGAAAGAAATTTTGTAGAATTTTCCTAGCTTCAGATTTATTTTTTAGAAGGTATATCTAAGTATATCTAGAACAATCATCCACTATTGTTAGAAAATATTATTGATTGTACATAGTAGATGTCTGTAAGGATCCCATATGTCTACATGTATGATATCAAAAGGAAGTTTGGAAGCTGTAACAGACACGGGGAAAGGAGTTCTTCTTAATTTTGCCAAAGGGCAAAATGTGCAACTATTGTCTGAACTGTAACCAAGAAATGAAACAGGCAAATGTGAGGAGTAAATAAGTTTACTCAGTGAGACAAGATTATAAGAAAATGAAGGCACATGTAATACATCCTTCAGGACAAAGCCACTGTGTAGCTTAACCACTCTTTTATGAGTTGCATCAACTGTGATGTTATTTGGAAGCTTAATGGTGACATGATCAATAGGATAATAAGGCAGGAACAAGGTCAAAGAAAAAGAGATATGGTCTCTGGTACATGAATCCGGAATCCATACACAGTTAACACTTGTAGAACATTTATCTGAAGACACATCAACCTGAGGAGTCATGACAGCACCCTGAGACTCCTTGCTCACACTTGTCCCTGAAACAACATCATCAACATCTGTCAATTTTAAAAGTTCAGTAAACTGCTTTGGTGTGAGACAAGGTGTTACGGCCGAAAAAAGGGGGAAAAAAGAAAAAGAAAGGAATATTAATAAGATGAAGGATAGAGATAAATACAAATTAAATGGTAAGTAGAGTTACACTAGGAAACCTAAACCAAAATCTAATGGGAAACCTAAAATCTACCCTAACTCCCCCCACCATATATATACATATAGACGCATAACATGAAAGAAAAAAAACCCCACTCAGCCGCTCAACACACGCACGCACGCCCAAGGAAAAAAAAGGAAAAAAAAAGAGAGAGAAAAGAGAAAAAGAGAGAGGAGAAAAAGGCTAGCGAGACCCCCGAACCCAAGTTTTAATCCACCAAATTATTTTTACTATCGTCAATCGAGGTAGGTGCCTCTTCCCCCTCAAACGGGTATAATACATGCATGCTTTGATGATATATTTATGTGATTCGTTGTTTTTATTTGTTTAATATGTGAATTTTGTCTTGTTCATGAGATGTGTTGTTTATGGCTGTATGTGTATGTGCGTGTGCATTGAAGTTGATGGTTGTTGTGATTTGGATTGAAAACACCCTTGAATGAAATCAAAAGGTTGAATATTTTCACATTTAGGGTTCTTTAAAATTGCGTTTTGGCCTTAGAATAAGTTCATCTAGCCCGGAATAGGTTGGAATTCGGTTGAAAGTTGAAAAAACGGGTCTGACGGACGCGTTTCAGGGGGTGGCGCGTGGGGCCCACGCGCGGCCCCTTACAGCGCGTCCGGACACGTGCTGACGTGTCCACCCTCAAAAGTTGCGTCTCGTTATAACGAGTCCAAGCAACTGGTTTGAGGTCAATCGGAGTTAAAACGAAGATTTTATGGACGTTAGAAGGAAATAGAATTTAATTATAAAAAAAAAGAAAAAAATCCTATTGGACCGGCCAGGCGGCCGGACCGGACCGGATGGCCAGCGGACCGGACCAGGTAGCAGGCCGGCACAAACCGAAAATTTAAAAAAAAATCTGAAATTTAATTTCTGAAATGAATAAATAATTAATTAAAATATGTTTAAAATTCCAGAAAAATATATTTAATTACCAGAAAATTCCAAATAAATTCCAGAAAATATAAAAGGTGAAAATTAAATTATTTCTATTTAATTTCTGAATTTTGTTAAATGTAAGAAATTAAAAATAGTTAGTAATAAATGGAGTTAAATTAGGAAAAATTAGTAGAGAATTCTAGAAAATTAACACAAGCTAATGAAAAATAAGGAGGATGCTAAATAACAAATTTTCAATGTTCTTAAAATTTAATAAACTAAATATTGAGTGGCGGAGATGGTGAGGATGGGCGTACGGGCCCCAGGCGACTAAATATTGAGTGCCGGAGTTGGTGAGGATGGGCGTACGGGCCCCAGGAGACTTTTGTTGTTGCATTCATAGCACGTGCATTTGCATTTGGAGTGGATTGAGATGTACGGGTCTCAAACGCTCGAGTGAAGTGGACCATGGTGTACGGACCATGAGTATGCGGTTATGATGGATCATGGTGTACGGGCCATGGATACTTGGTTATGGTGGATCATGGTGTACGGGCCATGGGCATCGGTTATAGTGGATCGTGGTGTACGGGCCACGGGCATCGGTTGGGGTGGATCGTGGTGTATGGGCCACGGGCATCCGCAAGGGTGGATTGTAGTATACGGGCTACAACCATCCAGTCAATCCCGGGATCATGCATTGCATATAGGTCTACGGCATATTGCATGACATGATTCTCGTTGCGTGTGACACGTTGATTGAGCATGCATCACGTACTTGCGCATTTTTATGTGGAGTGCCTTACTTACCGCATTTACTTTATCTTATGCATGTTATCTTATATTCATGTGCTATGTGGTTTTATCTTATTTATGTGTTATGTGGTTTTATCTTATATTTATGTGCTATGTGGTTATATCGTATCTATGTGCTATGTGGATATATCATTTTGGTATGCACGTTTTGTATTGGTTTGAGGCGGGCATCCACTGGGTGATTTTCTGTCACTCACCCCTACTTCCAGGTGACCCGGATGAGGACTATGAGTACATCTTCGTTGGGGACGGGACGGACATAGCTAAGTGGGCTGGTTGAGAGCTGCAGCTAGGATATGAGGGGACTCTGCAGCTGTTTTGTTCTTATTTATACTTTGAGTATTTTCCACATATTACTTTACTACTGTTATTCCCTGAATTTTTATTTAGCAATATAATGACGGTTATTGGAGTTTAATATATGTTATGGTTTACGTTTCTGCGAAAAAAATTTCTACGTCATTTTGACAAGTAAGAGATTGATTCGACGCTTTGTATTCTTCTTAGTGAGATACGGCGGGTGCACTGTTCCTGATGTTAGGGCTCGGGAGCGGGGCGCTACAGGTGGTATAAGAGACCAGGCTTCAGATCCGCCTCAGAAACGCAGCATTAACTAGATCACTAGACGTAAGTTACGATCTTTTGTAAAATGACGATTTTACCCCTAATAAACAAAGTAGACTTAAGAGATGATTTTTGGCCTAAGTTATGATCGGGTTATGGGAGGTGTGTGCCGATGGTGAGCTTTTCTTGTCTAATTATCGATTTATCCGCGTTCCACCTTTCAACTTATTATCGACAAATCTGTATTCGTTTCATGAACTCAAATTCCGAATAATGCCTCCACGACGCGAGCCGCCAGCTTGAAACGGATGACACGATGGCGATGATCAGCAGGGTCAGGGGACCATTCCTCAGGTCCTTGCAGATACCCTGGCCACGTTGACTACATTGATGGCCCAGCAGCAGGTACAGATGGCTCACCTACATGAGCAGCAGGAACAGCCACCGCCACCACCCCCACTCCAGGGGCTTCGATTTTTCTACCGAGAGATGCAGAACTGCCGGATACCTATGTTCAGGGGTACCACACGATCAGAGGAGGCAGAGATCTGGCTCAAGAATGTGTCTGAGCAGTTGAGATTAATGCAGGTTCCGGATGGCCTGAAGGTTGATGTGATTGTACCATTCTTAGAGGGTGATGCCGAGAAATGGTGGCAGGCCGTGGCACGGAGACTGACTCCACCGCCGACATGGACACGGTTCAGAGATGAGTACCAGAAGCACTATGTTCCTGGAAGTGTCATTCAGGGGAGGATGACGGAGTTTCAGCTTCTGACACAGGGGTCCATGACTGGGGACCAGAATTTTGAGAGGTTCCATGCACTTGCGAGAGACATGTCCGTCCTCATGGATAACGAGAACGCGAAGATGCTGGAGTTCAAGGCCGGCTTGAGCTCTCGCATCTAGCCATTGATCATCTGCACCCGGCCTACCACTTCTGAAGAGTTGTTGGAGGTGTTCTTGAGGTCGAGGGTGATCTCGAGAGGGTTGCAGCGGTCGACAGGGCTAAGAGACCGCGAGAGGAGTTCCATCATGGGAGCTCGGGGAAATGGCTGAAGATTCTGCGCCGCCATCTGACCGGGCAATCTTTCAGACCACCACTGCAGGGATAGGGATCGGCGTCTCGACCATTGATGATTGAGGATCCTGCAGCGACGGCAGCGCAGCCACTCAAGGCAGTTGGACTGCCACCCCCAGTATGTACACAGTGTGGGCGTTCGCACATAGGTCAGTGTTGGAGAGCTAAAAAGTTTTACTGTAACTGTTGCAAATAGGAACATTACGCTAGAGAGTGCCCTACACCAGCACAAGCCCCTTCACCACAGGGTCAGAAGCAGCAGAAAGCAAAGGGGAGGACATTCCGGTGATACGAGATTTTAAGGATGTCTTCCCTGATGAGCTACCAGGTTCACCACCGAGCAGGGAAGCAGAGTTCGAGATTGATCTTATACCCAGAGCCGAACCGATCTCGAAGGCGCCATACAGGATGACTCCAGCAGAGTTAAAGGAGCTCAAGGAACAGTTGCAAGAGTTGTTGGACCGAAAGTTCATCAGACCTAGTGTTTCGCCCTGGGGTCAGCGGTATTATTTGCGAAGAAGAAGGACGGTAGTATGAGGCTATGCATCGACTATCATGAGCTTAATAAGATCACGATACAGAATAAATATCCACTACCAAGGATCGACGACTTATTTGATCAATTGAAGGGTGTCAGGGTATTCTCGAAGATTGATCTGTGATGAGGCTATTATTAGTCGAGGATTAAGGCAGTAGACATATCAAAGACTGCGTTCTGCACTCGATATGGGCACTACGAGTTTCTTGTAATGCCCTTTAGACTGACGAATGCACCTGCGGCCTTCATAGATTTGATGAACACAGTATTCAGGACATCTTGGTGTATTCGCCTAATAAGGAGACTGATGCTGAACACATACGGGAGGTATTGGAGACTCTCAGAAAGAAGAAGTTGTACGCTAAGTTCAGTAAGTGCGAATTCTGGTTGAAAAGTATGACCTTCTGGGCCACGTGATTTCTGAGGAAGGTATTTCGGTTGACCCAAAGAAGATAGAGGCGAGCATAGAATGGCCCCGACCTACTAACATCACTGAGGTACGAAACTTTCTTGGCCTTGTCGGTTATCATCGCAAAATCCATGGAAGGATTTTCGAATATCACAGCACCTCTCAGTCGACTGACTCAGAAAAAAAAAGACCAAATCCCTATGGATTTCCGAGTGTGAGAAAAGTTTTGCGGCGGTTGACGACTGCACCAGTATTCGCACAGCCCTCTGACACTGAAGGGTTTGTCATCTACAACAACGTCTCGAAGAATGGACTAAGGTGCGTGTTAATGCAGAGAGATAGGGTTAGTGCATACGCTTCGAGGTAGTTGAAGCAATATGAACAAAATTTCCCGACTCATGATCTGGAGCTGGCAACGGTGATGTTTGCATTAAAGATTTGGCGCCATTATCTATACGGTGTAAAGTGCGAATTCTTCACAGATCATAAGAGCTTGAAGTATTTATTCACATAGAAAGAGTCGAATATGCGTCAGAGGAGATAGCTTGAGCTAATGAAAGACGATGACCTGACCATCAGTTATCATTCGGGGGAAGGCAAACCGAGTTGCATATGCCTTGAGTAGAAAGTCTAATCATGCCAGACGGATGCCACTGGAGAAAGAGATTGCCAAATTTGATATTGACATTTTTGATTCCACCGCTAACGTTTTGGCGGCCTTGGTTATTACACCATCTCTGATTAAGTGGATTAAAGAGGCGCAGAAGGAGGATGTGATGCTCAGAGATATCCGAGAGAGGATGTTGACCAGTCTAATTGAGGGTTTTCAGATTCACGACGATGGCAGTATCTAGTACCAAGGAAGGTTGTGTGTGCCTAATGTTGAGGTCCTGAGGAAGGAGCTATTGAAAGAAGCACACAATTCGAAGTTGTAGATTCATCCAGGTGTTACGAAGATGTATAATGATCTAAAGAAACACTATTGGTGGAGTGGGATGAAGAGACACATTGCGGAGTTCATTGAGAGATGGCCCTTTTGTCATCAGGTTAAGGCAGAGCATCAGAGGTCGGGAGGTTTGATGCTGCCGTTGGAGATACCAGAATAGAAATGGGAGCACGTGACGATAGATTTTGTTGTAGGGCACCCTAAAACAAGAAACGACAACAACATAATCTGGGTGATTGTTGATCAGTTCACGAAGTCTACTCAATTTCTACCTGTACCGAGTGACATGACCTTAGAGAGATTGGTGACGCTGTACATTGATGATACTGTCAGTCTTCATGGGGTCCGAGTCAGTATCGTTCCAGACCGTGAACGGAGATTCATCTCTAGGTTTTGGTCAGCTTGTAAGAGAAGGTTAGGGACGGAGCTACGTTGAGCATCGCTTTTCACCCGCACACCGACGAACAGTCAGAGAGGACCATTCAGACTTTAAAGGATATGTTGAGAGCGTGAGCATTGGACTTCAAGAGGAACTGGGACGGTATGATCAAGTTAATTGAGTTCTCCTACAACAATAGCCACCATAGTGCCATCGGCATGACACCCTTTGAGGCGCTCTATGGACGTAAGTGCAGGTCACCTGTTCATTGGGATGAGGTTGGTGAGCGCGTTATTACCGGTCCTGAGTTGGTTGAGCTAACTAGACGGAGCGAAGCTGATACGCGATAGACTCAAGGTTGCTCATTATGGAAGCCAGAGCTGGGCTGATTCGAAGCGACGTCCTTTAGAGTTCGTAATGGCCAAGAAGGTTTACTTGAGGGTGTCGTCCATGAAGGGGGTTTCACGATTTGGTTTGAAGGGTAAGCTGAGGCGTCGCTACATTGGTCCGTATGAGGTACTTGAGAGAGTCGGTACCTTGGCTTACCGACTGGTGCTACCCCCTGTCTGGGCTCAAGTATATAGCGTATTCCATGTTTCCCAGCTGAGGAGATATGTTCCGGATCCGAGCCATGTTCTGGATGCGTGGCCGTTGAGGATTCGACCGGATACAACATATGAAAAGACGCTTATCCGGATAGTGGACCGCAAAGACCAGGTATTGAGACATTGAGTCATCTCTTATGTTAAAATTCAGTAGACAAATCACACCGAGCGCGAGGCGACTTGGGAGCTTGAGGAGCAGATGCGAGAGAGATATCCACAGCCTTTCGAATAAGGCACGTCAAGTTTCGAGGACGAAACTTCTTGTAAGGTGGGTAGGATGTTACGGCCGAAAAAAGGGAAAAAAAGAAAAAGAAAGGAATATTAATAAGATGAAGGATAGAGATAAATACAAATTAAATGGTAAGTAGAGTTACACTAGGAAACCTAAACCAAAATCTAATGGGAAACCTAAAATCTACCCTAACTCCCCCACCATATATATACATATAGACGCATAACAGGACAGAAAAAAACCCCCACTCGGCCGCTCAACACAAACACACGCACGCCCAAGGGAAAAAAAGAAAAAAAAAGAGAGAGAAAAGAGAAAAAGAGAGAGGAGAAGAAGGCTAGCGAGACCCCGAACCCAAGCTTTAATCCGCCAAATTATTTGTACTATCGTCAATCGAGGTAGGTGCCTCTTCCCCCTCAAACGGGTATAATACATGCATGCTTTGATGATATATTTATGTGATTCGTTGTTTTTATTTGTTTAATATGTGAATTTTGTCTTGTTCATGAGATGTGTTGTTTATGGCTGTATGTGTATGTGCGTGTGCATTGAAGTTGATGGTTGTTGTGATTTGGATTGAAAACACCCTTGAATGAAATCAAAAGGTTGAATATTTTCACATTTAGGGTTCTTTAAAATTGCGTTTTGGCCTTAGAATAAGTTCATCTAGCCCGGAATAGGTTGAAATTAGGTTGAAAGTTGAAAAGAACGGGTCTGACGGACGCGTTTCAGGGGGTGGCACATGGGGCCCACGCGCGGCCCCTGACGGCGCGTCCGGACACGTGCTGACGTGTCCACCCTAAAAAGTTGCGTCTCGTTATAACGAGTCCAACGCAACTGGTTTGAGGTCAATCGGAGTTAAAACGAAGATTTTATGGACGTTAGAAGCAAATAGAATTTAATTATAAAAAAAGAAAAAAATCATATTGGACCGGCCAGGCGGCCGGACCGGACCGGATGGCCAGCGGACCGGATCAGGTAGCAGGTCGGCCCAAACCAAAAATTAAAAAAAAATCTGAAATTTAATTTCTGAAATGAATAAATAAATAATTAAAAATATGTTTAAAATTCCAAAAAAATATATTTAATTACCAGAAAATTCCAAATAAATTCCAGAAAATATAAAAGATGAAAATTAAATTATTTCTACTTAATTTCTGAATTTTGGTAAATGTAAGAAATTAAAAATAATTAGTAATAAATGGAGTTAAATTAGGGAAAATTAGTAGAAAATTCTAGAAAATTAATACAAGCTAATGAAAAATAAAGAGGATTCTAAATAACAACTTTTCAATATTCTTAAAATTTACTAAACTAAATATCGAGTGCCGGAGATGGTGAGGATGGGCGTACGGACCCCAGGCGACTAAATATTGAGTGCCGGAGTTGGTGAGGATGGGCGTACGGGCCCCAGGCGACTTTTGTTGTTGCATTCATGGCACGTGCATTTGCATTTGGAGTGGATTGAGATGTACGGGTCTCAGACGCTCGAGTGAAGTGGACCATAGTGTACGGACCATGAGTATGTGGTTATGATGGATCATGGTGTACGGGCCATGGATACTTGGTTATGGTGGATCATGGTGTACGGGCCATGGGCATCGGTTATGGTGGATCGTGGTGTACGGGCCACGGGCATCGGTTGGGGTGGATCGTGGTGTACGGGCCACGGGCATCCGCAAGGGTGGATTGTAGTGTACGGGCTACAGCATCCAGTCAATCTCGGGATCATGCATTGCATATAGGTCTACGGCATATTGCATGACATGATTCTCGTTGCGTGTGACACGTTGATTGAGCATGCATCACGTACTTGCGCATTTTTATGTGGAGTGCGTTACTTACCGCATTTACTTTATCTTATGCATGTTATCCTATATTTATGTGCTATGTGGTTTTATCTTATTTATGTGCTATGTGGTTTTATCTTATATTTATGTGCTATGTGGTTATATCGTATCTATGTGCTATGTGGATATATCATTTTGGTATGCACGTTTTGTATTGGTTTGAGGCGGGCATCTACTGGGTGATTTTCTGTCACTCACCCCTACTTCCCAGGTGACCCAGATGAGGACTATGAGTACATCTTCGTTGGGGACGGGACGGACATAGCTAAGTGGGCTGGTTGAGAGCTGCAGCTAGGATATGAGGGGACTCTGCAGCTGTTTTGTTCTTATTTATACTTTGAGTATTTTCCACATATTACTTTACTACTGTTATTCCCAGAAATTTTATTTAGCAATATAATGACGGTTATTGGAGTTTAATATATGTTATGGTTTATGTTTCCACGAAAAACATTTCTACGTCATTTTGACGAGTAAGAGATTGATTCGACGCTTTGTATTCTCCTTAGTGAGATACGGCGGGTGCACTGTTCCCGATGTTATGGCTCGGGAGCGGGGCGCTACACAAGGTGTTGGCTGTTATGGCAGGCAAGGAGAAATTTGAAATGTCTAGTCACCATTATCGCGTTGAGGCTTTTCTTCCACTGCCTCAGCCGCATTTACTTGATTTATGAATTTAAATCCAGGAGGGAATCTATGCTTTCTATAACATCTGTCATAAGTATGCCCTATCATACCACAATGAGTACATTGTAAATGTTTGTTTCCTTCCTGATAGAATCTTCCATTTCCTCTTCTATAGACTGGGCTCTGTCTTCTATTTCCATACGTATTTGCTACAAAACCTTCTTGCTCATCAAAACTACTCATTAAGGTCGTAGAAGCATTAGTAAAATTAGCTGGTGCACTGTTATTAGCAATCTTCTTTTCAAACTTTAGAGCCATTGCAAACACAGTCTTAATATATGGCAATGGTGTCATCACAAATACTTGTGTTCTAAATGGATCAAATTCTTCATTTAGTCCTTTGATAAATTCTATAACATAGTCATTTTCAATGATCTCACTTACTTTCTTGGTAATATCACAAACACATCTGAGACAGTCACAGTTTGGTAATGGACCTTAAGGCCATCAACTCTTCCCATAAGACTTTCAATTTGGTAAAGTAATCGTTAACACTGAGATTCTCTTGTTTTACAGCATAGAATTTAGAGAGCAAATCAGAAAATCTAAATGGGTCACCACTACCATATCTCATAGTCAATTCATTGTAAACATCCAAGATACAATCATAACACATTATACTTTGTGCGATAGAAGGAGAAACACAGTTCATGATCCAAGATTGGATTATAGTGTTTACCTATCGCAAAGTTTGAAACTGAGGATCATTTGGTGCTAGTTTAGGCATAGATCCATCAATGAAACAAGTCTTATTCTTTGCCAGAAGCGCCATCTGAAAGGTCCTGCTCTATGAGTGAAAATTATGTGGAGTGAGTGGTGGCTGCACCAGCACAATTGCTGGACTATCATTTGGATGCAAATAGTATGAATTGTTGGCTGGATTATCGTTGAGTGTGTGATTACACGAGAACTAGAGGATGCTGCACTTGCATTTGCCATGATCAAAACTTCAGTTGTGATCTAACTTGTACAAAGATGAATTTGCCTGAAACAGAATCAAATTGAGAAGAACAAAGAATCAACGGTGAATCACCAGAGCTCTGATACCATGTTAAAATTGCTCTAGAAGCTTAACCTAAACATCATAGCAACAAAATCACAAAACAAAATGATCAAAATTGCAATGGAAATTTGAGTACTGCAAAAGTGGCGCCAAGAGCGCAGGATGAAGAAGAAGGACAGTTTTGGAAGATATTTTCTGTTTTTTCTATTCTAAACTGATATTTACAACATCACTAAGTATTTATATTAGCTATAGAAACAACTAGAAACTATTTGGCACGTTCAAATTCATTTCTTCTTGTTGCAACCGCTGCACACCATTTTCACTTCAGTTACCAGCGTGCCAAGCGTGCTAACTACCTCATGCCAGTGAGCTAACTTGTTCAGTAACCTTAATCCACCGTGGCACCCTTAATTACACATCAATTATTCCTTTGTATGACTGGTTAAGATGCACACTCTTTGCACCAGATGGCTTCTATACTTTGATCCAACTGTTAAAGGTGTGATCACAGCAGATCACGCCTCTGATCACCTAAGCCAAGGTGAGACACCTTTTCTTTTCTTTCTTTTGAGTTGTCAATCCAACATCTCCTAGAACGGTTTCGACTGCATTGCCACTTTGCCTAATTGCATAAGATTTTCTAATTTCAGTTGGTGATGTATACTTGGTCACTTTATTCCAAGATGAAATATCTCTCCATAACTTTTACATATTTTCCCGTTGAAAAAATTACGTGTGCTTTGCTTTTCTGGTTCAAAAGATAACACTTGGGAACAAACGGTTCCCTTGAAAGTAATGTTTTATTCTTTTTTTTCAAATGCTCCGTCATTTAGTTAATAAACGTCTCTTTTCTTCTCTTTTGTCCAAAAGAATTTATAATTCATTCAAATTAAAATCAAATTTACAAGGTTATTCTCCTTTTACAGTAGTTTCTATCGCCTCTAACGACTTTATTCTACGACTTATACAGTGGTTACTATTCGTCTACAGTGTAATCTAATGTTTACAAAAGTAACAGCTAGTTACCTGTTCGGCTCGGATTAATTTACAGTAGAGATTCTAAGCTACTATATTTACATGTAAGATATAGACTATTTATTGCTGCTCAGCTTTAGAGTCACTGTCTAAGTAGTTGTACCTTCACCACGCTACCTCGTTTCAGCACACCTATAGTCCGGCTCTTCTAACTTTATTTACCTCGGCTCATCAGTCTAGTTATAATAAACTTCTCTTTTTTCATCTCTCTTCTCTCTCTCTCTTTTCACCCTATTTTTTTCCTCTCACTCTTTACTACTTTATTTATTTATTACATCGACATGTGGATAGATTTTGATGTTGTTGGAATATATTGGATATGTGTTGTTGTTGTTGACAACTGAATGTTTTACATTATTGTGTGAAAGGTTTAGATACATGGTACATTCTTTTATTATTGGAAGATTAAAAATACGTTATTGCAGCATAATTTTATTATTTTAATGATATCTCAACATCATATCACTACAAGAAAATTTGGTACTAGTGGCAAAAAAAAATTATTACTAAAACACTATAATTCGTAACTAAAGACTTTCCCTGACGAAAATGCATTGGTAGTGACGACTGTAGGGTCACCCCACCACAAAACAAAAGCCTATAGCGACAGACAAAAAACGTCGCTATTTCGTCGCTACAGGCATATAGCGACGAAATAGCGACGAAAAATGAATTTCGTCGGCAATGCGTCGCTGTATTGTGACGAAAAAAATTGCGTCGGTGTATCGTCGCAAAACTACGACGAGAAACTGTCAGGTCTGCGACCTTTTTTCTGTTGTCGCTGTTTCGTCGGTAAATTATTTCGTCGCTATTTCGTATTTTTTATTTTTTTATTAATGTTCTGCGACAAAGAATTTCGTCGCAAAATTTCGTCGGTATATGTTTTACCGTCGCTATTCATTATTTTTTTATTTTTTGTTTCCGTTTTATTTCGTCGCAAAATGTCGTCGTTAATATGTCTTTTCGTCGCTAATTTTAAATTTTTGTTTTTTATTTCCGATCTGCGACAGACCAATTTCGTCGCCGGTTCGTCGGTATTTGTTATTTTTAAAAATATTAAATTTACTAATAATTATTTTAAATACATTATTTAATATTAAATTTTAAATTTTTTTTGATTTATTAATAATATTAATACATTATTAATTAAAAAGTTTTTATTATTATTATTTAATTTCTATAATATATTTTATTTTGTATATTAAATCATTTGTACAAATATTATACAGTAATACGGTATTTGCGCATTCAAGTTCGTATAATTAAACAACACAAACGAAATAGAATCCGTAAAATTGTCAGATAGAATATATAAAAGTACAAAGAAAATGTCAATACAACAAATGAAATAGACTGTACAAACAATGAAAAAATAAAAAACTATGAAGAGGAAGATGGAGGGGGATCATGCGGAGAAGAGTGACCATCAGGAGGGCGGGGCTGAGGCTGAGGCTGCGAGGAGTTGGAAATGAAAGTCATGACGACCTGCGACAGCTGGAAGATTTGCTGGTTCGTTGCCTGCTGCACCTGCATCGTCTGATTCTGCGCATGCTCAAACGCCTGCTGAAGCGCCTGCTGAAGCGCCTGCTGCATCGCCTGCTGCTGCGACTGCAGTGCCTGTAATATATTGGATATGTGTTGTTGTTGTTGACAACTGAATGTTTTACATTATTGTGTCAAAGGTTTAGATACATGGTACATTCTTTTATTATTGGAAGATTAAAAATACGTTATTGCAGCATAATTTTATTATTTTAATGATATCTCAACATCATATCACTACAAGAAAATTTGGTACTAGTGGCAAAAAAAAATTATTACTAAAACACTATAATTCGTAACTAAAGACTTTCCCTGACGAAAATGCATTGGTAGTGACGACTGTAGGGTCACCCCCCTGATTTGCCAAGATATCGTGAAAAAGAAAATAATCGTCATTATCTCTATCAATATGATACATCATTACAAAAACTAGATATTTTGTCACAAACTATACCATCTTGTACTAATTATTCATTTTCAGCGACAATATTTCGTAACTAGACAAAATATGTTAAACGTGTTCAAACTAGTTACAGTATGGTTATCACTAATGAAGCAATTGATTTTGCAACATCACTGTAAAGTGACGACATTACCATTCTTGTAAAGTGAAGGGAGCTAAGATGTAAATAAAGACAATAGTTTTGGACAGATGGAGTATCTTATATCATCAATATTCAATCATAATATTCACACGAAATAAAACTAAATATTATATCATTAAAAGTCAAAAACAACTTGCCATCACAAACAATTTACAAGCCGATGCAGTCATGGTACCAAAAGTTTTATAGTAGTAGCTCTTTGGTTAATGTTTTCAATGGAGTATTTTTGTCCTTCAGAATTTTAATCATGGTACCAAAAGTCGAAAATCTTAAGGATTTGTTAAAATATTGTCCAAGTTTCGTAACAGTCCTATGACATTATATTTTCAAAACATATCTCATAAACAACTAAGAAGGCAGTCCAATCATGCTTGGAGACAAATTGCTTGATTTCATCCTCAGTGATGGTGTAGCCATCTGATTTGACTACAAAGGCAACGGGAACTTCTCCTGCGCCCTCATCCTTCATGTTGAACAATATAGATACCACAGGTTTAAATTATTAGTGGTTTTAATAGCATTTCCTAATATTAATAATAAAACTATTATGGAAACATTCTTTAACAGAACCTTCAGCTTTGATGCCAAAGAATACATGATTTCATTTATTCATTCAATTTGAGGGCAATATTACACGAGTTGCAAGCTTTTTGTCTAATAGTTAAAGGGATTCCTATCCTATTTTTAATCATCAATTTTCTCGTTTTATTGTTCGTAGAGTTGCAGTAGTGCAGTAACGGTAAGGTTGCTGCTGTTTGACCTTAAGGTCATGGGTTTGAGCCACGAAAATAGCTTCTTCCATGAAGTGTAGGATAAGACTGCGTACATCAGATCGCGAATCGATTTGGCCCCTCCTCACACCCTGTACAAACGCAGAAGCCTAGTGCACCAGAAACGCCTTACGATATAACTGATGAAGGTGTGATAGGCCACGCAGCTAGTAGATGCTATAGAAAGCATGGATTCTCTTCTAGATTCAAATTCGGGAACCAGATAGATACAACTGAGGTAATGGAGGATAAACCTCAATACACTTACAGTGATTAGGGGTTCCAGACTTCTCCTACTCTACATCTACATCCAGCACCTTGTCTTACACCAAACCAATATACTAAGCTTTTAAAGTTGTTGGATATTGATGATGTTGTTTCACGTACAGGTGTAAACAAGGCTTCTCAGGGTGCTGTGGTGACTGCACATGCTGATATGGAATCAGGTAAATGGTTTGCAACCGTTAATTGTGTATGGATTCTTGCTTAAGATGCCACTTATCATATTTCTTGTTTCTTGACCTTGTTTCGCTCTTACTGCCCTATTAGCCAGTCACTATTAAGCTTCCAAATAACATCACAGTTGATGCAACTCATAAAGGGATAGTTAAGCTACATAGTGGGCTTGTCTTGGATAATGTATAATATATGCCTCTTTTTCTTTTAACCTTGTCTCTCTTAGCAAGGTTAATGATTCTCCTTGTTTGGTTGTCTCATTCCATGATTCTTGCTGCTTTATTCAGGATCCGTTATTCAGGAGGATGGTTGGTTCAGCTAGAAAACATCATGGTCCCTGCTACCTATATGATTCTAGTCTACTCACACAAGCTGAAGCCTCAACTTCCTCTGTAATGCCTTCTGTTCTTTCTTCAGCAATTTTAGACTCCAATTCATACCTATGACATGCTAGGCTTGGACATGCTTCATCAACCAGAAATTAAGAGATACATAAACTGGATCCCAATGTACCATCATACAAACCAGATAATAGTTGTATAGTATGTCCCTTAGAAAAATTGAAAAGAAATCCTTTCCTAGTGTCTGTTACAACTTGTAAGCATCCTTTTGATGTTATACATGTAGACATATGAGGTCTTACAGACATCCCACTATGTGCAATTAAAAATACTTTCTGAAAATAGTGGATGATTGTTCTAGCTACACTTGGATATACCTTCTTTAGAATAAATCCAGAGCTACACAAATTCTACAAGGTTTCTTTCACTATGGTTCTACTTAGTTAAATGTCCATATCAAAGTTGTGAGAAGTTGTAATGGACTTGAGTTAAGATGCAAGAATTTTATATACGACATGGTGTTGTTGACCAAACTACTTGCAATTATACACCACCAACAACATGGGGTAGCGGGAAGAAAACATCAGTGCCTTCTTGTTGTGGTTAGAGCCCTCAGATTTCATGCTTCTTTACCTATTACTTACTGGGGGTTTTGCCTTCACGATGGCACATATCTAATAAACTTGATTCTTTCACAAGTTCTTCGGCCCAAGACTCCTTATAAAGTATTGCATCAGACACAACCTATTTATAGTCATCTTAAAGTGTTTGGCTGCTTGGTATTTGCTTGTGACATCACTCCACACAAAGCAAAATTTGCACCTAGGTCCATACATTGTGTTTTTCTTGTAATTCCTATGAATATGAAGGGATACATTCTTCAATGACTAGATGATATGTCTGTTATTATATCCAGAGATGTGCAGTTTCATGGACACTCTTTTCCTTTTTCTGATGGTACTCCTTTGCCAGCACCATCTATGCTAGTTGCTCCTAGCATAACAGCTGGTCCATCTTTGTCCTCTGAAACTCCTACACAATTGCATCCTTTACATATTCTTCCTTCCACTCTTGACCTTATACATTCTGACACAACTGATTCTTCTTTTTCACCTCCAGCTTCTTCACTTCCCTTGTCATCTGATGATTCTTTTTCTTGTTCTCCCAGCCAGATCTCTGTTACTCAACTATGTGCTGATTTACCCCTTTTCTCATCTTCTAATTTTCCATTACATGCACCTACTGATCATAGATCTACTAGACCAAGACATACTCCCTCTTACAAGATTACTATTGTAATCTTGCTCACTCACTTACTTCTTTCTCTCAGTTGTCTCCTTCATCTTTTTTGCCTTATCCCATCCAATCCTATGTTTCCATTGATACATTGGCCCATAAATACAAGTCTTACATTCTTAACATGAGCATTGAAAAAGAACCTATGACGAATCAATAGGCAGCTTCTTTAGCAGCCTAGCAACATGCCATCAACTAGAGCTAGCTGCGTTAGACGCCACTAGCATTTGGACTATTATTCCCTTGCCACCGGGAAACAACAATTTTAAATGGGTCTACAAAATTAAAAGAAAGGCTGATGGTTCAGTAGAGAGATACAAGGCTAGGTGGGAGGGTAAAGGATACACCCAACAACAAGGTATAGATTCTGTTGATACCTTTTCACCTGTGGCAAAGATGACTTCAGTATGTCTCCTTCTTTGTTTGGCTTCTGTAAACCACTAGCATGTGCATCAGTTGGATATCAATAATGCTTTTCTTCATTAAGATCTTTATCAAAAAATTTATATGGATTTACTACCAGGTTTTCAATCATCTATTCCTAATGCAGTCTGTAAGCTTCAAAAGTTTCTTTATGGCCTCAAACAAGCTAGCAGGTAGGGGAATGAAAATATTACTCTTTCTCTGTTATCTCAAGGTTTTCAGCAATCTAAAAATGATTACTCTAGGTTCACTAAGAGAACCTCAGCTTCTTTTTTAGTTTTGCTCATTTATGTTGATGATATCATATTTACAAGTGATTCTTTGTCTCAGATTCAACATCTTAAGGATCATTTGTATTCTATATTTCCGATAAAAGACTTAGGAGTCTTGAGACACTTCATAGGACTTGATGTGGCAAGGTCTCAGGGGGGATTTTGATATGTCAAAGGAAGTATACAATGGAATTATTAGAGGAAACAGGCTTTCTAGCTACCAAAACCTGCATTAACCCCCATGGAACAAAATCTGAAATTATAACACAATGATTCAGCATTGATAGCAGATGTGTCTTGTTGGAGAAGGATGATTGGAAAACTGATGTACCTCACTATTACTAGACCTGATATAACATATAGTGTTCAACAGTTAAGTCAGTTTCTAGATACTCCTACAGAGTTACATATGAAAGATGTTCACAGATTATTGCGAAACTTGAAAGGTACCTCTAGTCAAGGCTTACTATTTCCTAGTACAGGTACAAAATACTCAAAGCGTATGCAGACTCTGCCTGGGGTGGGTGTTCAGAGACCAGGAGGTCTGTTACAGGTTACTGTATGTTCTTTTGGAATGTTTTGGTATTATGGAAAGCTAAGAAGCAAACTAAAGTATCTAGATCATCCTTAGAAGCAGAGTACAGATCACTTACTACAGAAACTTATGAAATCCAATGGCTACTTTATTTATTGAAAGATTTTGGATTAGAACACAGTCAGCCTGCGGAACTGTTGTGTGAAAACAAGAGTGCTATTTTCATAGTTTAAAATCATGTATTTCATGAAATGACTAAGCATATAGAAGTGGACTGTCATGTGGTCAGGGATAAATTTCAAGAAGGAGTGATCAAACCAATGTCTGTTAAGACTGAGTACCAAGTGGCATATTTGTTCACCAAAGCATTAGGTTCACATACGATGCAATTCTTGACTTCAGCCGTGGGAGTGTGCAACACATTTATAAGAAGTCATAGCATAGAAGAAAAAAAACAAACGCTACCTCAGCTTGACATAAGTGACACAGGTGTGATCAACTGTGGTCACACCTTCAGCAACTGAATTGAAGCATGAAAGTCATCTGGGGTGGCAAGTACTTGGCCTAGCTGCCATATGGAGGATTAATTCCTACTCAACTGTAGATGCCAGCTAGATTAAAAACAGTTGATTGAGCCAGCACACTGTTACACAGCAGTTGGCACGCTACTAAGCAGTTGGCACGCTGCTAATCAAGCTACTCTGCAGCATGCAGCAGTTAGCGTGTGTAACTTGATTTCACCATATGCTAATTAGTTTCTGGTTGTTTCCGTAGCTGATATAAATACTCAATGATGTTGTACATACACGCAAGAAAAAGGAATCAGATCAATATAGCTCTTAAATTCCTTTACTCTTCATTTTAAGTTCTTGGCGCCATTTTTATATTCAAAATATTTTTTTTGATTCAGTTGAATTTCACCACAAAAAGAATTTCATTTACCGACGAAAACTTCACCGACGAACCATGGTTCGTCGGTGTTGCATCGGTACTTTGCGACGCATTTGCGATACACTCATTTTCGTCGTTAATTGCGACGAAAATACGATGACAAGCATTGTCGCTAACAAAAAAGTAGTCAGGTTTTCAATTTCGTCGGTGTTTTGTCAGTGATTCGTCGCTATTCTGTGTATTTTATTCGTCACTATGTAGTTTGTAGCGTTACGTCGCTATATCATCGCTATTGTGTCGCTAAATTTCCAGAACACGGATAAAAAAAATTCGTCGGTGAGTAGGTTCTTGGCGTTGTGTATCGTCGGTTTTTTTGTCGATGAAACCCGCGTGTCGCAAATGTATTGTTTTACTTTTCGTTCGTATTACGATTTGTCGTTGTGTCGTCGCAGATTCGTCGAGGATTAAACACGTGTATTAATTAAGAAAAAAGAAAGCGGTGATTGGAAAAAAAATTTATTAATTTTTTAATAAAAATTTACATTATGAAACGAAAAATTAAAAAAAGAAATCTAAAAGAGAGGCGGAGAGGGGCCGTTCACTCTTCGTCATCGGAAGAAAGAGTGGCCGCCACATTCTCTCCGAACTCTGTGAGGAGGCGCTTCAGCTTGTAATATCTGAATTTCAACTTACGCAGCCTTCTAGTCATGCTGTGCAGTTGCCTCGACTGCTGCTGCATGTTTGATATCAGCATACCGTAGTCGATATCCTGTTCCGGCATTTGTTCTTGAGCATCCTCTCGCGGTAGTGGGCCATACACAGATATGGAACCCTCCCGCTCAACCGATGGTGGTTGGGGAGGAGGCCCTTGTGGCGGGGCACTGTTTACCCCTCCACCACGCCTTGGGGTTCTTCTAAAATGACGCGGCATATTGTGATGTTTTATAGCTTTGCATGTATGTATATGTGCGGATGTTTGGGGTATAAATAGGTAAATTTAGCGAACGCTATAGCGACGAACTTGCGACGAATTTTTCGACCGTTAACCAAGATGGGAATATGTGCGGGTGTGACGCTTCGTGCTAATTAGCGACGAATTAGCGACGTAATGTGTGCGGGCGTGACGGTTCGTTCAAATTAGCGACGCATTAGCGACGAATTAGCGACGTAAGCACGTTGGACAGTGACGAATAGCGATGTATTAGCGACGCCATAGCGACGAAATGCGTCGAATGGTGTAAAGACGTCGTGCGTCGCTATTTCGTTGATAATATCAGATCAGCTGATGAAGATAATATCGTACGTTGTAACTGTTAGGAACTGAACGGACACTGCGGAATAGCGACGCATTAGCGACGAAACTTGGGAACTGAACAGACACTACGGAATAGCGACGTGTTAGCGACGCTGTAGCGATGCAATGAGTCGAATGGTGTGAAGAGACGTCGTGTGTCGCTAGTTCATCGGTAAAGCGTCGCTAAATTCGTTCCGGGATTTGTGCTTCTTGGGCTTCGCTGAGCGTCGCTAAGTCATCGGTATTTGTGTTTCTTGGTCGTCGCTTAGCGTTGCTAAATCGTCGGTGTTTGTGTTTGTTTGTTTCTGGGATTTGTGTTTCTTGGTCGTCGCTGAACGTCGCTAAGTCGTCGGTATTTGTGTTTGTTTGTTTCCGGGATTCGTGTTTCTTGGTCGTCGCTTAGCGTCGCTATATCGTCGCTAATACGTCAGTAATTTTGCAGGCTGAGAACCATAAAACGCACAGCTTTCTTCTTCCACTCTTCTCCCATTCTTCTCCCATTTCAAACACATAAATCATCACTTTTCAACGAAAATATAGAAGGAAGAAATCTTATTGTGTGGAATTTTGATGTTTTCCACCACCGAGAAAAGATAGCTGTTGTTATTTTGAAGGTATAGCGAGAAAATGGATCCGAGGAGGAGCGATAGAAAGTGGATGTACGAGAGAGTAAACAACGGGGAGTGGAGTTTTAGATTTGTTGAATGTCTCGAAGAATTTATAGATTTTGCGACGAGTAATGAAAGTGGAACGCAGATTAGATGTCCGTGTAAGAAATGCAAGAACCGTAAATATATGCATCCGGCTGAAGTGAGGGTTCACTTATTGAAACAAGGTTTCGTGCACAATTACCATACATGGTACTGCCACGGCGAATATGAGGGGGCGTCTACATCTGCAACTGTACACGTCGAAGGGGGACCCGGTCAGGTTGATGCCGAAGAAATAGGCGAGGGATCTCACAACCCATACATGCAGATGGTGCAAGACGCAGCCGTCGGCGCATTTACAGGAGAGCAGTACTTACAAATGCAGGATCCGGATGAACAGCCACGTGTATTCGTGGAAGAAGATCCGAACCCTCAGGCGAGACAGTTTTTTGAGATGCTGAACGCCGCCAACACGCTGCTGTATCCCGGTTGCGGTAGTCACACACAGATGTCCATGATCGGTCGGATGACGAGCATGAAGACGGAGCACCGCATGACGGAGAGATTGTACGATGGGATGTGTCAGCTGATGAGGGAATCTCTTCCCGAAGGGAACACAATGGTCTACAGTTTTTATTCGACGAAGAAACAGCTGCAGGCGTTGGGACTGCTTGTTCAGAAGATCGATTGTTTTTCAGAGGGGTGCATCATATACTGGGGCATCGACGAGGATAAAGACAAGTGCAGGGTCTGTGGGACACGGATGCCGCATTTCAAGAAGAAAACCCGCCCGTTCTGGATACGACACATGTTGAACTGCACAACCTCCCTCTAAATGACCCCAACGGCGGTTTCATCGAAATTCAGATCAACATACAACCGCCTGACAATATTGAAGATGTAGGCGAAGACGAATACGAGGATGAAGAGGACGACGAACATGTAGATGAAGATGAAAATGAGGATGAAAATGAAGATGCGTATGAGGATGCGGATGACAATGAAGATTGAGGTTAGTCACAATTTTTTATGTACCTCATTAGGCGAAAGTGTGTATGTGTTGATGTACTTATACACATGTATATACATAATGTGTGTCTGTAAGTACTTTATATTTTGTATTTTTTTTCAATACTGATAGCACCGACAAGTTACCGACGAAACCTGTTGTCGCAAATTTGAAATAACGACGACACATGAAATAGCGACGCCACAGTAATAGCGACAGACTTTCGTCGCTAGTGCGTCGCAAAATTTTCGACTAAAAGCCGAAAACCCTTCTCTTCTTCCCCATTTCTTCCCCCGCAATTTCTTCCCACCCCCCCACGGCGATTTCCCCTCTCAGACCCCCGGTGAAATCCCCTCTCCTCCCCTGGCGAAATCCCATTTCTTCTCCGGTGACCTCCCTTCTCCGGTTAGTTTTTCTTCCTATTTCGTTTTTAATGATTTTAATTAGTTATATTTCGTTTTATACATATATACACTACACACGCACACTACATATATATACATTATATATATATATAAACACGCACATATACACACACTCGGTGTATTTTATAAAATATATATGTAGATACATGTATATATGGGTATATATATATATATATATATATATATATATATATATATATATATATATGCATATGGATATACATATATATATGGGTATATATGTATATACGGTTTTTGATATATACATATATACGGTTTTATACATGTATATATATATATATATAGATTTCACTTTTTTAGGTATATATACATAAATATATATATATATATACGGTTTTAAATTTATATATATATATATATATCTCACTGTTTTTTATAAATATATATATATATATACACACACACGGTTTCACATATGTATATATATATAGGTCACTGTTTTTTTAAGTATATATATATACATATATATATATATATGGCAGTTATATATATATGTATATACGGTTTTTGATATATACATATATACGGTTTTATACATATATATATATATATATATGTATATTTCACTGTTTTTAGGTATATATACATAAATATATATATATATATATATATACGGTTTTACATTTA
>AP025060.1:5266605-5324059 GCA_036186865.1 Eustoma russellianum
ATATATATATCTCACTGTTTTTTTTATAAATATATATTGTTAAGTTGTAAAACGTTTTGATGATGAAAAAGATGTTTTGTATAAGTTAAAATTATGTTTAATATTCGATGCAAGATAGGCAAAACATATTATGTCCAAAGATGGTTGAGATTGGAAGTCACTGGTTGACATCGATCTCTCAAACAGGGGACATCGATCGATCGATGTACTTCAGCCCCTGACATCGATCGATCGATGTCTGTCTGAGAACATCGAACCCTCAACCACAAGGACATCGATCGATCGATGTCACTTCATACCCTGACTTCGATCGATCGATGTTGAACTGAGGACTTCGAACTCTAAACCAGGTGACATCGATCGATCGATGTCACTTCAGCCCCTGACATCGATCGATCGATGTCTGACTGAGTACTTCAGTCTCTAAACCTAGTGACATAGATCGATCGATGTGCTGCAGAATTCAAATTTTTTGAACGTTAGAATAAAATCCAAGGTTGATTTTCAAGGTTTTCTCTTTCCAATCTTCTTCAAACTTCTTGTGGACTTTAACCCAACTTGTTACATGCTTCCTTGACTATTGTAAGCTTGTCTAAGATTCTCTAGGGTGGCTATCCAAGATCAAATCACTCCATAGGGTGGCTAAAGACTATTTTGGCATTGTCTTGACATTTTTGAAGATGAAGACTTGGTGGAAGGCCTCAAAAACGTGGTGAACTTCATCTATAAATAGAGGAGGCTTGGATGAAGCAAATACACACTTTCAACATCATCTAGCTTCATTTTACATTGTTGTATATTTCTCTCATACTTGTAAATTTGTTTAAAGCTTGTTTAGCTTTCCTTGATCTTCATTGTTTGTATATTGAGAGAAAGAGAGTTAAGCACAAGAGGAACCATAAATATTTGATCTCTAGCTTGTGCTTAGACTTGTGAGAAAGTGTGAACCTTACTATATATCTTCAACCCATTGTGAGAAGTTCTTGAGAGAACTTTTGTTGAAGCTGTGAGGAAGCAAGAAGTTGTTCTTGCTAAGAGCTGTAGTTGTTGTAGTTGCACAAGAGTGTTGTGCAAGAAGTTGCTGTTGTTGTTGCTTACACTAAAGTGTTAGTGTAAGTGTTGCTGTGGTTGTTCTTATTGTTCATAATAAGAAGAGTAGTTGTTGAAAATCCACTTTGGGAACAAAGTGGTAGTGGAGTAGAATCATTTACGATTCGAACCACTCTATATCCAGTGTACTCTTTCATTGTCTCTCATCTCCAATTCTTGCTCTGATTTTGAATATCTTTTTGAGTTGAGAAAAACAAGAAAATTCCGCAAAAGAGCCAAATACTCTATTCACCCCCCCCTCTAGAGTGTATTTCGGACCTTACAATTGGTATCAGAGCCTAACCTTGATTGCTTGGCCAATCTTTGCAAGTAGCAAGGTTAAAAGATCATGGCAACCTCAACCTCAACCTCAACCTCAACCTCTTCATCTCCTAAGCCTACTGCACTATTTTCCGGATCAAACACTAAAGCTCCTATGTTTGATGCCCAAAACTACTCTTTGTGGAAATTTCGAATGATCAATCATTTGAAAGGCTGTGGATTTGATATATGGAGAGCTGTTGTCAAAGGAATTGAAGTTCCAATGATTACCAACTCAAAAGGAGAATCAATGTTTAAAGATGAGGATGACTACACCGACGAAGAGAAGATAAAGTTCGCCATCAATGGCAAAGCTTTTGACATTCTCTCAAGTGCTCTAACCACCACCGAGCTTATTAGACTCCAAGGCCTTGAAACAGCCCACGAGGCATGGAAAAGGCTTGAAATGATACATGAAGGAACTGAGCAAGTAAGAATGGCCAAAAGACTCATGCTCATGAAGGAGTATGAGATGTTCGGAATGAAGAGCGGTGAGAAGATTGAGGAGACAATCGATCGATTCACACGAATAGTGAATCAACTATCCATGGTTGACAAGAAAATCTCAAACGAAGACCTTGTCTCAAAACTCCTCAACTCCTTGCCAAGAGAATGGACACCCAAAGTCACCGCCATCACCGAATCAAAGAATCTCAAGACTCTTACTCTTGATGAGCTATCCGGTAATCTTCTTACTCATGAAATTCTTATTGATGAACAAAATAGGATGAATCCCATCAAGCCTACACAAACATCACACAAAGGATTGGTGGTAGAGTCCGATGATTCGGATGAGGAAGTTGCCCTTCTTGTAAGAAAATTTAGAAGAATGGCAACTAGAAACAAAGCTCAAGCAAGAAAGTTTTTCAAGAAACCATCTAAAGAAAAAGAAGCAAGTGAAAATTGCTATAGATGTGGTCGACCCGGTCACTTCATTGCCGACTGCCACGTAAAAGAGCCGCAAAAGCAAGAGAAGAAGGTCTTTCCTCAAAAGAAGAAAGCCCTCAATGCGGAGGTAACCACGTGGGATGATCTTCTTTCGGAATCGGAAGGAGAAGAGAGTGAAGATCAAGGTGTTGGACTTGTGGCAATGGTTGAAAATTCAAAGGTTCAACATACTTGTCTTATGGCCATTGAAGACGACCTTGAGGTAAACTCTAACCCTTCAAATTTGCATGATGAAATAAGAGATTTGCAAGATGACTTTGAAAAATTAAATTTGAAATATAAGCATCTAAAGAAAGAGTTCAAGAAATGCATTTTAGAAAATAAGAGCTTGCATGACAAAAATATTTTGATGGTTCAAGAGCATGATATCATACTTACTATGCATAAAACCGTAGCTCTTGAAAAGGAAGAAATTAGAAAAGAATGTGAAAAACTAAAATTAGACTTACAAAGATTAACAAATGGGAAAAACAACTTAGACATACTACTTGGAAATCAACGAATTGGAAATGATAAATCCGGTTTAGGATTTAACTCATTATTTTCTATTAAACCCAAGTCTTTAAAGAAAAAGACAAACAGTAGAAAATCACAACAAAACTTATCATCTTCTAAACCAAAGCTTGTACCCACGTGTTTTTATTGCAACAAACTAGGACATGTAAAGAAAGCATGTAGAGTTCGATTTGAGAGCACATATGTTTGGAAGCCTAAGGGTCGAAAAACTAACCCTAAAGGACCCAACCATCAAAGGGTACCAATGCATACACCTTTTGGTTTTGTAGGCTCTCAAGATAAATGGAGTAGCCAAAGAAGAAGGAACCAAATGGCTTATGGACAGCAGATGTTCAACTCACATGACCGGAGACAAGACGTTGTTCACCAAACTCAAGCTCCAAGATGGTGGAACGGTGCATTTTGGCAATGGGAGAGCCAAAATCCTTGGACATGGAGAAATTGGTAACTCTTCCTTTACTATTAATAATGTACTATATGTAGAAGGGCTTAAGTATAATTTGATAAGTGTTAGCCAACTATGTGATGCTAATTTTCAAATTGAGTTTGTGAAAAGAAAATGTGTTATGAAAAAGAACGATAAGATTGTTTTCGAAGCTATTCGTAAAAATGATGTTTACAAATTTAGCACACATGATTTGATATCACAAAATGTTTCTTGCCTAGTTGCCAAAAATGATTTGACTCAACTATGGCATAGACGACTTGGACACATTAGTTTCAAGAATTTCAAAGAGATTTGCAAAAATGAAAAGGTCCAAGGTCTTCCAAAATTAAATTTCGAAAACCATGGCTTATGCGACACTTGTCAAAAGGCAAAACTTGTTAAAACAAGTTTCAAGCCCAAAAGTGAAATCTCCACCACCAAACCTCTACAATTGCTTCATATGGATTTGTATGGGGATATTGGTACAGCAAGCCTAAGTGGAAAACATTACACCTTTGTGGTGGTAGATGACTACTCTAGGTACACTTGGGTAATGTTCTTAGCTAAAAAGAATGATGCTTGTCAAGAATTTATAAAGCTTTGTAAGAGATTAGAAAATCAAAGAGAAGACACAATTAAGGAAATTAGAAGTGATAGAGGTGGTGAGTTCGATGGAGAGTTTCAAGAATTTTGTGTATCCAAAGGGTATGGACACAATTTTTCAGCTCCAAGAACTCCTCAACAAAATGGTGTTGCGGAAAGGAAAAATAGAACACTTCAAGAAATGAGTAGAGCCATGCTAAACGAATTTGAGCTACCCAAATATTTTTGGGCCGAAGCGGTAAATACCGCGTGTCATGTGATCAATAGAGTTTATTTGAGACCATTTCTCAAAAAGACTCCTTATGAGCTTTGGTAAGGTAGAGTACCAAATATTGGTTATTTCAAGGTTTTTGGTTGTAAGTGTTTTATCCTTAACACCAAAGACAACTTGGATAAACTCGACTTCAAAGCGGATGAAGGAATTTTTATGGGTTATGCTCAAAATAGCAAAGCATTTAGAGTATATAATAAGAGAAGTATGAAAGTTGAAGAATCAATTCATGTCAAGTTTAGTGAATTCATTGATGATAAGTCAAACGACAATAATGATGACGATGAAGATGAAATAATCGAAGTAAGTCATATAGAAAAATTTGAGAATCCAAAAGGTAATATTGTCATCGACCTTAGGATTGATCCACTTGAACCTAATGTTGAAGATGAAGAAGTAGGAGGAGATACCTCAAATTTGCCGGATTCATACAAATATAGGAAAGATCACCCTAAAGAGTTGATACTAGGTGAAACTAGCCAAGGTGTAATGACAAGGAGAAAATTCAATGAAAATGCCTTCATTTCACAAGTTGAGCCTAAAAATATAAAAGAAGCAATAAATGATGAAGATTGGGTATTAGCTATGCAAGAAGAATTAAATCAATTTGAAAGAAGTGATGTTTGGGAATTAGTTGCTAAACCTAGTGATCATCCTGTAATTGGCACCAAATGGGTATTTAGGAACAAAATGGATGATAAAGGAAACATCACTAGAAACAAAGCTAGGTTAGTAGCCCAAGGCTATAGGCAAGAGGAAGGCATAGACTACGATGAGACTTTTGCCCCCGTGGCTAGGTTAGAAGCTATTAGGATGTTATTAGCATATGCATGCTATAAGGATTTCAAACTATATCAAATGGATGTGAAATCCGCATTCTTGAATGGAATAATTCAAGAAGAGGTCTATGTAGCTCAACCTCCGGGGTTTGAAAATCATGATTATCCAAATCATGTTTTTAGACTCAAAAAGGCCCTTTATGGACTTAAACAAGCTCCTAGGGCTTGGTATGATAGATTAAGTAACTTCCTACTTGAAAACGAGTTTTCAAGAGGAAAAGTCGACACTACTCTTTTTATTAAAGAACAAGGAAACCATCAATTGCTTGTTCAAATTTATGTGGATGATATCATATTTGGTGCTACTAATGATTCTCTTTGTAAGCATTTTGCTAAATTGATGGAAGGAGAATTTGAAATGAGCATGATGGGTGAACTCAACTACTTTCTTGGTCTACAAATCAAGCAAACTCAAGATGGAGTGTACATATCTCAAACAAAGTATACGAAGGATTTGCTCAAGAAGTACAAATTCGAGGATGGAAGAAGTGTGAGCACTCCGATGAGCACAAGTACAAAGCTTGACAAAGACGAAAAAGGAAAGCCAGTTGAGGTAACGAAATATAGGGGTATGATTGGAAGTTTACTTTATTTAACCGCTAGTAGACCGGATATTTTGCATGCTGTGTGCTTATGTGCTAGATTTCAAAGTATGCCTAAGGAATCGCATTTAGTTGCCATTAAACGTATCTTTAGGTATTTAAAAGGGACTCTGAACTTCGGATTGTTTTATCCCAAAAATGGTTGTTTTGATCTAAGAGGATATAGTGACTCCGACTATGCCGGAAATCTTGTTGATCGTAAAAGCACCTCCGGGACATGTCAATTCCTTGGAGATTGCTTAGTTTCTTGGTTTTCCAAGAAACAAAATAGTGTGTCACTTTCCACGGCGGAATCCGAATATGTATCGGCCGCTTCGTGCTGTGCACAACTACTTTGGATGATCAACACCTTGAACGATTATAATGTTAAGTTTGAAAAAGTTCCCATTCTATGTGACAATACCTCAGCCATAAGTATAGCACAAAACCCGGTTCATCATAGTAGAACAAAACACATTGAGGTGAGACATCACTTCATAAGAGATTGCATCCAAAAAGGATTGGTATGCGTTGAGTTCGTTCCAACAAATGACCAACTGGCGGATATATTTACCAAATCCCTTCCCACCGAGACGTTCGAATCAATTAGGACAAGATTGGGAATGCTAAACATTGGTTAAAGGGTTAAAAAAAAAAACTGTTAAAATTACAGAATTCTGCATACATAGATCGATCTATGTAAAAATTTTAGAGAATGATGTCTATAAAGACATCGATCGATCGATGTACAGGACATCGATCGATCGAAGTCCCTGACATCGATCGATCGATGTCAGCGGGACAGAAGCTTATAAAACTTGCAAAAACGCCTCATTTCTTATTTCTACCCTAAACTATCCTAAGAACCCTAAAATTCTCTGCGAAAACTCTCCACCAAAACGAACCCAACCCCTAGTTTCTTCTCTCAAGATCATTTCTTCTCTCTAATCCTACTCAATCCTACACCAAGTCTCAATATTCAAACGATTCCTCTGTCAAATTCGTGCCCTAAATCTCAAATGGCCCCAAGGACCAAGAATCATCCCAAAAGGAAAAGGACATCTCAAGGAGACAATCAACCACATGTACCAACTGGCTCAAGGACACCAGGGCTGCGGAAACAGCCAGAACCATCTCAACAACATCTAATCAGGGAGGTAAGAGAAAGTCTTCACATTAGAAACTTTCCCTGGCTTAAAACTGGTGAATATGAGAATGCATTGGCTACACCTCTAGGATTAGGCATACATACTCATATATCTCAGAGAGCACAATTACTATTCACTGAATGGGAAAATAGCAATAGGTCTACCATTCCATCAAAAGTGCTCAAAATTGAGGACATTTTGAGCAATGCAGAATTGAGACCTATAATTGACTTGTTGTATGCTCAAAACTGGAAGTTTTTATGGGATTCATCTGAGATGGGAGCTATGTCTACTCGTTATACCCGACTGTTTTATGCCAATTTTTGGATTGACTATCTGAATGGAAATCCATTTTCTCTGAATTCAGTTATTGATGGTCAAATAGTCTCTTTTCACACTGAACAAATAAATGGTATTCTTGGTACACCTAATGAGGGATTCAAGGATTTCGATCCTTGGAAGTGGGATTTCAACAAGTACCAAGTCACTGAAAATGAAGTCAAAACCTTCCTTGGCTTTCACCCAACAAAGAACACAAACGATATGCCTTTGATGTATAGAGTCTTGCTTGCGATAGTTACCTTTTGTGTAAATGGAAAATCAGCTAAACTTCCCAGCAACCTAGACTTCTACATCACATACCGCATAGCCAGGCGAGAGCAGGTAAATTTTGGAGAGATATTCTTTGAAAACGTGTTGGAGGCGGTCACGAAGAAATCAAAAGCACTCCCTTACAGTAATCTGATATATAGATTACTGAAAAGTTCAAATCTCGTACTGGATGTTGAATACGAAGAAGGAATTACGAATAAGGACTATTACACAAAATTCAACATCCAGCAAATTCTCAAGTCTAGAAAGGAAGCGCAACGAAGGGGTGGTGCTCAGGAGCCGGAGGAAGATGAAGCTGAGAATGAGCCGGAAATACCACCACACCCCACTGAGCCTACTGTAGAACCCCAACCCAACCCTCCAAGTCCTACATCTCGCATAGACAAAGGCAAAGCCCCAATGGAGAAAGAGAGTGAATCCGGGGATGATTTCGATAATGAATACGAGATAAATGACATCCAACGCACTCTTGGTCAATGGGGTGAAGACTTGACCAAGGAAGCTGTTCGTATAGACGATTTGGAAAAAGGCTATACGACTTTCCAGACTCGTTTAAAAACGCTAGAAACAAGAGTGGATACTGAAGTCAAGTCACTCTAAAATGAGTTAACCATGCAAAAGACCAAGTACCAGAAATTGAAGACGAAGCTCAAAGCCGCTCTTTCCGGACTTTGTTTCTCCTCTGATGAGGAGTAATTCTTGATGCTTTCCCATTCCCTCGTTTTTATGTTAGTTTTTTGCAAGTTTGAGTTTGTCTCTCAAAACTTGATATTTTCCTCATGACATTTATATTTTCGCATTGGTAAATTTTTTTTTGATGTTTTCAAAAAGGGGGAGAAGATCCATGCATGCTTTGGATTCATGCATGCTTTGGATTCATGCATGCTTTGGCTTCGGCATCATTATCATGTGTTTGCATCATCTTGACATTGTTAGCATGTTTTGATTTCATGAATTGTTTTTACCTTAACTTGATAGAGCTTTGGATGCTTGCTAATGATATGTTTTGGCATGATGGGATTGTTGGGATGCATAGTTAGATATTAACACGACGTGTGTTGAACATGTTAGCATGATAGGTATTCAAATGGCTAAACTAAGAATGGTTACTTTCTGTCATTTTGGCTTAAAAAGTTGAATTATGCATAACATGACAAAAAGTCTATTGATATGCTTTACATATTGAAATGGTGAAAATACAAAACTTGATGCATAATTTGAGGGGGAGCATGTTGGGTAGATTGATGAGAAAGCATGAACTAAGGGGGAGTTGTAGAAAAACATCTTTTGGATTGTTGTTTTGAAATCATCAAAAAGGGGGAGAATGTTAAGTTGTAAAACGTTTTGATGATGAAAAGATGTTTTGTATAAGTTAAAATTATGTTTAATATTCGATGCAAGATAGGCAAAACATATTATGTCCAAAGATGGTTGAGATTGGAAGTCACTGGTTGACATCGATCTCTCAAACAGGGGACATCGATCGATCGATGTACTTCAGCCCCTGACATCGATCGATCGATGTCTGTCTGAGAACATCGAACCCTCAACCACAAGGACATCGATCGATCGATGTCACTTCATACCCTGACTTCGATCGATCGATGTTGAACTGAGGACTTCGAACTCTAAACCAGGTGACATCGATCGATCGATGTCACTTCAGCCCCTGACATCGATCGATCGATGTCTGACTGAGTACTTCAGTCTCTAAACCTAGTGACATAGATCGATCGATGTGCTGCAGAATTCAAATTTTTTGAACGTTAGAATAAAATCCAAGGTTGATTTTCAAGGTTTTCTCTTTCCAATCTTCTTCAAACTTCTTGTGGACTTTAACCCAACTTGTTACATGCTTCCTTGACTATTGTAAGCTTGTCTAAGATTCTCTAGGGTGGCTATCCAAGATCAAATCACTCCATAGGGTGGCTAAAGACTATTTTGGCATTGTCTTGACATTTTTGAAGATGAAGACTTGGTGGAAGGCCTCAAAAACGTGGTGAACTTCATCTATAAATAGAGGAGGCTTGGATGAAGCAAATACACACTTTCAACATCATCTAGCTTCATTTTACATTGTTGTATATTTCTCTCATACTTGTAAATTTGTTTAAAGCTTGTTTAGCTTTCCTTGATCTTCATTGTTTGTATATTGAGAGAAAGAGAGTTAAGCACAAGAGGAACCATAAATATTTGATCTCTAGCTTGTGCTTAGACTTGTGAGAAAGTGTGAACCTTACTATATATCTTCAACCCATTGTGAGAAGTTCTTGAGAGAACTTTTGTTGAAGCTGTGAGGAAGCAAGAAGTTGTTCTTGCTAAGAGCTGTAGTTGTTGTAGTTGCACAAGAGTGTTGTGCAAGAAGTTGCTGTTGTTGTTGCTTACACTAAAGTGTTAGTGTAAGTGTTGCTGTGGTTGTTCTTATTGTTCATAATAAGAAGAGTAGTTGTTGAAAATCCACTTTGGGAACAAAGTGGTAGTGGAGTAGAATCATTTACGATTCGAACCACTCTATATCCAGTGTACTCTTTCATTGTCTCTCATCTCCAATTCTTGCTCTGATTTTGAATATCTTTTTGAGTTGAGAAAAACAAGAAAATTCCGCAAAAGAGCCAAACACTCTATTCACCCCCCCCCCTCTAGAGTGTATTTCGGACCTTACAATTGGTATCAGAGCCTAACCTTGATTGCTTGGCCAATCTTTGCAAGTAGCAAGGTTAAAAGATCATGGCAACCTCAACCTCAACCTCAACCTCAACCTCTTCATCTCCTAAGCCTACTGCACTATTTTCCGGATCAAACACTAAAGCTCCTATGTTTGATGCCCAAAACTACTCTTTGTGGAAATTTCGAATGATCAATCATTTGAAAGGCTGTGGATTTGATATATGGAGAGCTGTTGTCAAAGGAATTGAAGTTCCAATGATTACCAACTCAAAAGGAGAATCAATGTTTAAAGATGAGGATGACTACACCGACGAAGAGAAGATAAAGTTCGCCATCAATGGCAAAGCTTTTGACATTCTCTCAAGTGCTCTAACCACCACCGAGCTTATTAGACTCCAAGGCCTTGAAACAGCCCACGAGGCATGGAAAAGGCTTGAAATGATACATGAAGGAACTGAGCAAGTAAGAATGGCCAAAAGACTCATGCTCATGAAGGAGTATGAGATGTTCGGAATGAAGAGCGGTGAGAAGATTGAGGAGACAATCGATCGATTCACACGAATAGTGAATCAACTATCCATGGTTGACAAGAAAATCTCAAACGAAGACCTTGTCTCAAAACTCCTCAACTCCTTGCCAAGAGAATGGACACCCAAAGTCACCGCCATCACCGAATCAAAGAATCTCAAGACTCTTACTCTTGATGAGCTATCCGGTAATCTTCTTACTCATGAAATTCTTATTGATGAACAAAATAGGATGAATCCCATCAAGCCTACACAAACATCACACAAAGGATTGGTGGTAGAGTCCGATGATTCGGATGAGGAAGTTGCCCTTCTTGTAAGAAAATTTAGAAGAATGGCAACTAGAAACAAAGCTCAAGCAAGAAAGTTTTTCAAGAAACCATCTAAAGAAAAAGAAGCAAGTGAAAATTGCTATAGATGTGGTCGACCCGGTCACTTCATTGCCGACTGCCACGTAAAAGAGCCGCAAAAGCAAGAGAAGAAGGTCTTTCCTCAAAAGAAGAAAGCCCTCAATGCGGAGGTAACCACGTGGGATGATCTTCTTTCGGAATCGGAAGGAGAAGAGAGTGAAGATCAAGGTGTTGGACTTGTGGCAATGGTTGAAAATTCAAAGGTTCAACATACTTGTCTTATGGCGATTGAAGACGACCTTGAGGTAAACTCTAACCCTTCAAATTTGCATGATGAAATAGGAGATTTGCAAGATGACTTTGAAAAATTAAATTTGAAATATAAGCATCTAAAGAAAGAGTTCAAGAAATGCATTTTAGAAAATAAGAGCTTGCATGACAAAAATATTTTGATGGTTCAAGAGCATGATATCATACTTACTATGCATAAAACCGTAGCTCTTGAAAAGGAAGAAATTAGAAAAGAATGTGAAAAACTAAAATTAGACTTACAAAGATTAACAAATGGGAAAAACAACTTAGACATACTACTTGGAAATCAACGAATTGGAAATGATAAATCCGGTTTAGGATTTAACTCATTATTTTCTATTAAACCCAAGTCTTTAAAGAAAAAGACAAACAGTAGAAAATCACAACAAAACTTATCATCTTCTAAACCAAAGCTTGTACCCACGTGTTTTTATTGCAACAAACTAGGACATGTAAAGAAAGCATGTAGAGCTCGATTTGAGAGCACATATGTTTGGAAGCCTAAGGGTCGAAAAACTAACCCTAAAGGACCCAACCATCAAAGGGTACCAATGCATACACCTTTTGGTTTTGTAGGCTCTCAAGATAAATGGAGTAGCCAAAGAAGAAGGAACCAAATGGCTTATGGACAGCGGATGTTCAACTCACATGACCGGAGACAAGACGTTGTTCACCAAGCTCAAGCTCCAAGATGGTGGAACGGTGCATTTTGGCAATGGGAGAGCCAAAATCCTTGGACATGGAGAAATTGGTAACTCTTCCTTTACTATTAATAATGTACTATATGTAGAAGGGCTTAAGTATAATTTGATAAGTGTTAGCCAACTATGTGATGCTAATTTTCAAATTGAGTTTGTGAAAAGAAAATGTGTTGTGAAAAAGAACGATAAGATTGTTTTCGAAGCTATTCGTAAAAATGATGTTTACAAATTTAGCACACATGATTTGATATCACAAAATGTTTCTTGCCTAGTTGCCAAAAATGATTTGACTCAACTATGGCATAGACGACTTGGACACATTAGTTTCAAGAATTTCAAAGAGATTTGCAAAAATGAAAAGGTCCAAGGTCTTCCAAAATTAAATTTCGAAAACCATGGCTTATGCGACACTTGTCAAAAGGCAAAACTTGTTAAAACAAGTTTCAAGCCCAAAAGTGAAATCTCCACCACCAAACCTCTACAATTGCTTCATATGGATTTGTATGGGGATATTGGTACAGCAAGCCTAAGTGGAAAACATTACACCTTTGTGGTGGTAGATGACTACTCTAGGTACACTTGGGTAATGTTCTTAGCTAAAAAGAATGATGCTTGTCAAGAATTTATAAAGCTTTGTAAGAGATTAGAAAATCAAAGAGAAGACACAATTAAGGAAATTAGAAGTGATAGAGGTGGTGAGTTCGATGGAGAGTTTCAAGAATTTTGTGTATCCAAAGGGTATGGACACAATTTTTCAGCTCCAAGAACTCCTCAACAAAATGGTGTTGCGGAAAGGAAAAATAGAACACTTCAAGAAATGAGTAGAGCCATGCTAAACGAATTTGAGCTACCCAAATATTTTTGGGCCGAAGCGGTAAATACCGCGTGTCATGTGATCAATAGAGTTTATTTGAGACCATTTCTCAAAAAGACTCCTTATGAGCTTTGGAAAGGTAGAGTACCAAATATTGGTTATTTCAAGGTTTTTGGTTGTAAGTGTTTTATCCTTAACACCAAAGACAACTTGGATAAACTCGACTTCAAAGCGGATGAAGGAATTTTTATGGGTTATGCTCAAAATAGCAAAGCATTTAGAGTATATAATAAGAGAAGTATGAAAGTTGAAGAATCAATTCATGTCAAGTTTAGTGAATTCATTGATGATAAGTCAAACGACAATAATGATGACGATGAAGATGAAATAATCGAAGTAAGTCATATAGAAAAATTTGAGAATCCAAAAGGTAATATTGTCATCGACCTTAGGATTGATCCACTTGAACCTAATGTTGAAGATGAAGAAGTAGGAGGAGATACCTCAAATTTGCCGGATTCATACAAATATAGGAAAGATCACCCTAAAGAGTTGATACTAGGTGAAACTAGCCAAGGTGTAATGACAAGGAGAAAATTCAATGAAAATGCCTTCATTTCACAAGTTGAGCCTAAAAATATAAAAGAAGCAATAAATGATGAAGATTGGGTATTAGCTATGCAAGAAGAATTAAATCAATTTGAAAGAAGTGATGTTTGGGAATTAGTTGCTAAACCTAGTGATCATCCTGTAATTGGCACCAAATGGGTATTTAGGAACAAAATGGATGATAAAGGAAACATCACTAGAAACAAAGCTAGGTTAGTAGCCCAAGGCTATAGGCAAGAGGAAGGCATAGACTACGATGAGACTTTTGCCCCCGTGGCTAGGTTAGAAGCTATTAGGATGTTATTAGCATATGCATGCTATAAGGATTTCAAACTATATCAAATGGATGTGAAATCCGCATTCTTGAATGGAATAATTCAAGAAGAGGTCTATGTAGCTCAACCTCCGGGGTTTGAAAATCATGATTATCCAAATCATGTTTTTAGACTCAAAAAGGCCCTTTATGGACTTAAACAAGCTCCTAGGGCTTGGTATGATAGATTAAGTAACTTCCTACTTGAAAACGAGTTTTCAAGAGGAAAAGTCGACACTACTCTTTTTATTAAAGAACAAGGAAACCATCAATTGCTTGTTCAAATTTATGTGGATGATATCATATTTGGTGCTACTAATGATTCTCTTTGTAAGCATTTTGCTAAATTGATGGAAGGAGAATTTGAAATGAGCATGATGGGTGAACTCAACTACTTTCTTGGTCTACAAATCAAGCAAACTCAAGATGGAGTGTACATATCTCAAACAAAGTATACGAAGGATTTGCTCAAGAAGTACAAATTCGAGGATGGAAGAAGTGTGAGCACTCCGATGAGCACAAGTACAAAGCTTGACAAAGACGAAAAAGGAAAGCCAGTTGAGGTAACGAAATATAGGGGTATGATTGGAAGTTTACTTTATTTAACCGCTAGTAGACCGGATATTTTGCATGCTGTGTGCTTATGTGCTAGATTTCAAAGTATGCCTAAGGAATCGCATTTAGTTGCCATTAAACGTATCTTTAGGTATTTAAAAGGGACTTTGAACTTCGGATTGTTTTATCCCAAAAATGGTTGTTTTGATCTAAGAGGATATAGTGACTCCGACTATGCCGGAAATCTTGTTGATCGTAAAAGCACCTCCGGGACATGTCAATTCCTTGGAGATTGCTTAGTTTCTTGGTTTTCCAAGAAACAAAATAGTGTGTCACTTTCCACGGCGGAATCCGAATATGTATCGGCCGCTTCGTGCTGTGCACAACTACTTTGGATGATCAACACCTTGAACGATTATAATGTTAAGTTTGAAAAAGTTCCCATTCTATGTGACAATACCTCAGCCATAAGTATAGCACAAAACCCGGTTCATCATAGTAGAACAAAACACATTGAGGTGAGACATCACTTCATAAGAGATTGCATCCAAAAAGGATTGGTATGCGTTGAGTTCGTTCCAACAAATGACCAACTGGCGGATATATTTACCAAATCCCTTCCCACCGAGACGTTCGAATCAATTAGGACAAGATTGGGAATGCTAAACATTGGTTAAAGGGTTAAAAAAACTGTTAAAATTACAGAATTCTGCATACATAGATCGATCTATGTAAAAATTTTAGAGAATGATGTCTATAAAGACATCGATCGATCGATGTACAGGACATCGATCGATCGAAGTCCCTGACATCGATCGATCGATGTCAGCGGGACAGAAGCTTATAAAACCTGCAAAAACGCCTCATTTCTTATTTCTACCCTAAACTATCCTAAGAACCCTAAAATTCTCTGCGAAAACTCTCCACCAAAACGAACCCAACCCCTAGTTTCTTCTCTCAAGATCATTTCTTCTCTCTAATCCTACTCAATCCTACACCAAGTCTCAATATTCAAACGATTCCTCTGTCAAATTCGTGCCCTAAATCTCAAATGGCCCCAAGAACCAAGAATCATCCCAAAAGGAAAAGGACATCTCAAGGAGACAATCAACCACATGTACCAACTGGCTCAAGGACACCAGGGCTGCGGAAACAGCCAGAACCATCTCAACAACATCTAATCAGGGAGGTAAGAGAAAGTCTTCACATTAGAAACTTTCCCTGGCTTAAAACTGGTGAATATGAGAATGCATTGGCTACACCTCTAGGATTAGGCATACATACTCATATATCTCAGAGAGCACAATTACTATTCACTGAATGGGAAAATAGCAATAGGTCTACCATTCCATCAAAAGTGCTCAAAATTGAGGACATTTTGAGCAATGCAGAATTGAGACCTATAATTGACTTGTTGTATGCTCAAAACTGGAAGTTTTTATGGGATTCATCTGAGATGGGAGCTATGTCTACTCGTTATACCCGACTGTTTTATGCCAATTTTTGGATTGACTATCTGAATGGAAATCCATTTTCTCTGAATTCAGTTATTGATGGTCAAATAGTCTCTTTTCACACTGAACAAATAAATGGTATTCTTGGTACACCTAATGAGGGATTCAAGGATTTCGATCCTTGGAAGTGGGATTTCAACAAGTACCAAGTCACTGAAAATGAAGTCAAAACCTTCCTTGGCTTTCACCCAACAAAGAACACAAACGATATGCCTTTGATGTATAGAGTCTTGCTTGCGATAGTTACCTTTTGTGTAAATGGAAAATCAGCTAAACTTCCCAGCAACCTAGACTTCTACATCACATACCGCATAGCCAGGCGAGAGCAGGTAAATTTTGGAGAGATATTCTTTGAAAACGTGTTGGAGGCGGTCACGAAGAAATCAAAAGCACTTCCTTACAGTAATCTGATATATAGATTACTGAAAAGTTCAAATCTCGTACTGGATGTTGAATACGAAGAAGGGATTACGAATAAGGACTATTACACAAAATTCAACATCCAGCAAATTCTCAAGTCTAGAAAGGAAGCGCAACGAAGGGGTGGTGCTCAGGAGCCGGAGGAAGATGAAGCTGAGAATGAGCCGGAAATACCACCACACCCCACTGAGCCTACTGTAGAACCCCAACCCAACCCTCCAAGTCCTACATCTCGCATAGACAAAGGCAAAGCCCCAATGGAGAAAGAGAGTGAATCCGGGGATGATTTCGATATGAATACGAGATAAATGACATCCAACGCACTCTTGGTCAATGGGGTGAAGACTTGACCAAGGAAGCTGTTCGTATAGACGATTTGGAAAAAGGCTATACGACTTTCCAGACTCGTTTAAAAACGCTAGAAACAAGAGTGGATACTGAAGTCAAGTCACTCCAAAATGAGTTAACCATGCAAAAGACCAAGTACCAGAAATTGAAGACGAAGCTCAAAGCCGCTCTTTCCGGACTTTGTTTCTCCTCTGATGAGGAGTAATTCTTGATGCTTTCCCATTCCCTCGTTTTTATGTTAGTTTTTTGCAAGTTTGAGTTTGTATCTCAAAACTTGATATTTTCCTCATGACATTTATATTTTCGCATTGGTAAATTTTTTTTGATGTTTTCAAAAAGGGGGAGAAGATCCATGCATGCTTTGGATTCATGCATGCTTTGGATTCATGCATGCTTTGGCTTCGGCATCATTATCATGTTTTTGCATCATCTTGACATTGTTAGCATGTTTTGATTTCATGAATTGTTTTTACCTTAACTTGATAGAGCTTTGGATGCTTGCTAATGATATGTTTTGGCATGATGGGATTGTTGGGATGCATAGTTAGATATTAACACGACGTGTGTTGGAACATGTTAGCATGATAGGTATTCAAATGGCTAAACTAAGAATGGTTACTTTCTGTCATTTTGGCTTAAAAAGTTGAATTGTGCATAACATGACAAAAAGTCTATTGATATGCTTTACATATTGAAATGGTGAAAATACAAAACTTGATGCATAATTTGAGGGGGAGCATGTTGGGTAGATTGATGAGAAAGCATGAACTAAGAGGGGAGTTGTAGAAAAACATCTTTTGGATTGTTGTTTTGAAATCATCAAAAAGGGGGAGAATGTTAAGTTGTAAAACGTTTTGATGATGAAAAGATGTTTTGTATAAGTTAAAATTATGTTTAATATTCGATGCAAGATAGGCAAAACATATTATGTCCAAAGATGGTTGAGATTGGAAGTCACTGGTTGACATCGATCTCTCAAACAGGGGACATCGATCGATCGATGTACTTCAGCCCCTGACATCGATCGATCGATGTCTGTCTGAGAACATCGAACCCTCAACCACAAGGACATCGATCGATCGATGTCACTTCATACCCTGACTTCGATCGATCGATGTTGAACTGAGGACTTCGAACTCTAAACCAGGTGACATCGATCGATCGATGTCACTTCAGCCCCTGACATCGATCGATCGATGTCTGACTGAGTACTTCAGTCTCTAAACCTAGTGACATAGATCGATCGATGTGCTGCAGAATTCAAATTTTTTGAACGTTAGAATAAAATCCAAGGTTGATTTTCAAGGTTTTCTCTTTCCAATCTTCTTCAAACTTCTTGTGGACTTTAACCCAACTTGTTACATGCTTCCTTGACTATTGTAAGCTTGTCTAAGATTCTCTAGGGTGGCTATCCAAGATCAAATCACTCCATAGGGTGGCTAAAGACTATTTTGGCATTGTCTTGACATTTTTGAAGATGAAGACTTGGTGGAAGGCCTCAAAAACGTGGTGAACTTCATCTATAAATAGAGGAGGCTTGGATGAAGCAAATACACACTTTCAACATCATCTAGCTTCATTTTACATTGTTGTATATTTCTCTCATACTTGTAAATTTGTTTAAAGCTTGTTTAGCTTTCCTTGATCTTCATTGTTTGTATATTGAGAGAAAGAGAGTTAAGCACAAGAGGAACCATAAATATTTGATCTCTAGCTTGTGCTTAGACTTGTGAGAAAGTGTGAACCTTACTATATATCTTCAACCCATTGTGAGAAGTTCTTGAGAGAACTTTTGTTGAAGCTGTGAGGAAGCAAGAAGTTGTTCTTGCTAAGAGCTGTAGTTGTTGTAGTTGCACAAGAGTGTTGTGCAAGAAGTTGCTGTTGTTGTTGCTTACACTAAAGTGTTAGTGTAAGTGTTGCTGTGGTTGTTCTTATTGTTCATAATAAGAAGAGTAGTTGTTGAAAATCCACTTTGGGAACAAAGTGGTAGTGGAGTAGAATCATTTACGATTCGAACCACTCTATATCCAGTGTACTCTTTCATTGTCTCTCATCTCCAATTCTTGCTCTGATTTTGAATATCTTTTTGAGTTGAGAAAAACAAGAAAATTCCGCAAAAGAGCCAAACACTCTATTCACCCCCTCCCTCTAGAGTGTATTTCGGACCTTACATATATATAGATAGATATATATATATACGGTTTCGCATATGTATATATATATAGTTCACTGTTTTTTTAAGTATATATATATATACAATGTATATATAAATGATTTATTTATTTTTTGCCCTTAGGCCTTTTATGAAAAAATAACCTTATTATGTAGTACACATGTATATATGTATAATATATATGTTAAGATCTGAAAATTAATAAGTTTTGGATATTACATACTAGTTTGCCTTGCATGTACCGAAAAAGGGCTGTTGGTGACTAGGGTGCGTATGCACCAAAATTGTTGTTAAGGTTGAATTAGTAGAAATGTGGTGTGCTTGACCAATGAATGATGCATGTACAAACTGTTTTATAAGAGGTTTGCATATGATTTTCGGTATGATACTAGTTCAAGGTGTTTACTAAGCTCGAGAGTTGGACATACATTTGTCTTTGGAGAGGCCATTAAGGCCGGAAAACCTCCGATAAATGAATAGGTCATGCCGAAATTTTCAAAATTATTAATATCTTGCATTAAATGTATGTAAACACTTGTCATTTTTTGGACATCTTATTTGTCTGGCCAACCAACCCTAAACTCGTTGAATGTGCCTTTTAAATTTTTCACCCTTGCAGATCTGACGGCTAGTGAGGGTTTACCGACTCGATCCATCTGTCTTTTTTTTTGTGGTGTTTGTATTGTGATCGCATTAGCGTGTTGTTTAAATCAAGTTTCTGAAGCATTTTTGACACAGTTGATCTCTTGTGATGGTTGCATGTGTTTTGACGTGTACTCTTTCGCATAAAATTCCAACAACTAGATTAGTTTATTTTTATTCCACTATATATTTGACTTCTGGTTGATCTAGTCTACTGCGATAACCTTTTTTTTTTATCTTTTTTTTTCAAAAAAAATTTATCTATAGCATATAAATAAGCATGATGCTTATGAGACAACATTCCTTATCTTCTTATGTTTGAAATAGATCATATTTCACTTTTGAAGTTTGAAAATTTTATTCAATTTCGTCAATTTTACTCGTAATCTGAAAAACTTTCAGCCACCGTGATAAAGAATTTTTTTAAAAGCTTTGTTATCTTTTAGGAAGTTTATATTTACACACGTAGTATCCTTCTTTCCTAGAGTTTTCTTCGCTTGTTAATCTGTGAAGCATGTATTTCACTGACAATTAATGTATTTACTTTCCTTCGCTTTACATTATGCTATCAAATAAAGACCAGTCTGATAAAATTTATGTTGCACTCCTAATTTGCATTTTTCAAATTAAGTGTCCTGCATTGTACTTTTATCTGGGTCTTGCAACCCGAACGAGATTCAGTAACACGGGGAGGGGGCGACGCGAGTCACGCGACTAATAAGGTAGGCTGCGTATTAGACACAGAACCCTCAATATGAGATTGGCAGGTGTCTATGAAATCTGAGGACTCTGGCTATACATAGGATATGTTGTTGTTTTCTCTCTGCAACCCCATTTTGACGAGGGGTGTATGTACAACTAGTGTGATGGATGATGCCTCTTTTTGTGTAAAACTCAGTCAGAGAGAATTCTGGAGCATTATCACTTCTGATAACCTTGATTTTTCTGTCAAACTGCGTGAGGACAAGGTTATAGAAACTGGGAATAATTTGTCTGGCCTCAGATTTGGTTTTGATCAGACAAACCCAAGTAAAACGACTTTTATCATCAACTATAGTCAAGAAATAACGCTGTCCATATATTGTTGGGTGCCTATAAGGACTCCAAATGTCAATGTGTATAAGATCAAATATGCATTGAGAGACAGAAAATGCCGTGGGGAAACTAGGCCTCTTTTGTTTGGCCATAGGGCAGATATTACAAATGTACTTTGAGTTTGAAACAATTACATTAGGATCTATTTTGTTTATGTGGCTGAGTCTGACATCTGAGAGGTGTCCCAGTTGAAGATGTCATATGGGGATAGAATCAACGTTTGAAGACAGACATGCTGAAGAGACAGTTTCTTAAGGCTCCAACTGAACTACATGTGAAAACAGCACACAAGCTACTAAGATATTTGAAGGGAACCATAGGAGCCTGCTATATCCTAGGAAAGGCAGTTGTGATTCGAAAGCATTCTCTGATTCAGACAGGGCAAGATGTGAGTATTTAAAATCTTCGACCCTAGCTCTTCCCGGTTGAGTCGACGAAATAATGATTTCCCTCAAATTGGCAAATGGAATGAAAATGCTTACTTGGAAGTCATGTGGTTGGAAACCATGGTGCTGTTCTTGAACTCCAGACGCTTCTCTGCACGTATTTCACATATATTAAATTTCTAGCTAAAACGAAATGGGTTACGGTGAAGACAAATACATGTTAGAGATAAATTTACAACAATGAAGAGTGATGCGAAAGTGTATGAATGTCTTATTTGAGCTTCTTCTATTTATACGAGGTGTTATCCACGTTTTTGGAACCTTCCCCATGCCTTCAAGTCAATCTCAGGCCTTGAAAACTTGAAAATAGCCTTTAGCCACTCTATGGATTGATTTGATCCTCCAAATCCACCGTAGAGAATCTCAAACATGGGTACAATAGTCAAAGAAGCATGTATAATGTTAGAGAAAAGTTCAGAGGAAATTTGAGCAAGATTGGAAAGAGAAAACACCATGAATCTCTCTTGGTTTTTGTTCCAACGTTCATAAAAATTTGAATTCTAAGGGGCATCGATCGATCGATATGCCTGCCTTGAGAGTTCGATGTCTTCTGGAGAGATTCCAGTTTTCAGCCTGCAGCACGTTGATCGATCGAAGTCTCTTCTTGAGAGACTGATGGAACATCGATCGATCGATGTCCTCAAAACTGAGGATCGACATCTTCCAGAGAAGTTCCAGTTTGAACCTACCATACATCGACCGATGGAAGTCTCTTCCTGAGAGACTGATGTGACATCGATCGATCGATGTCATTCAGACAGAGAGATCTATGTCTTCCATAGAGGTTCCAATTTTGAACCTCTTCCACATCGATAAATCGAAGTCTCTACCTTTAGAGACTGAAGTCACATCAATCGATCAATGTCCCAATTTTTGAGAGATCGATGTTGGACAGCAAGGTTCTAACCTTGGACAACTTCAACATAAATCGATCGATGTCTCTCTTTGAGAGACTGATGTATACATCGATCGATCCATGTGAAAGATTGATGTCTCATAGTGTGTTTTCTCATTTTTCTTCAAACTCCATGTGTGAATTTCCTTTTTAACTTATTCAAAACATCTTTTTACATCAACAAAACATTTCATATCCCAACAATCTCCCCCTTTTTGATGATTTCAAAACTAAGGCTTATAAAAGATGTTTTTGCTTGTAAATCTAGCTAAAAGTTCAAAACTTGAAATTTCAGATCTCCTCCTTAATCCATGCACTCAATGCTCCCCTAAAGACATGAAACACGTGAGCATATCCAAAACTGCCCCTCAACCAGTCATCTTCCTAAAAACAATGAATATGATATAAAATTGTTAAAAAACTTTCATTAACCAAAACATGCATTCAATGTAGGTATAATGTGTGCATTATAGCATATTCTCTCATTTACACTAAGCATTTAATAAACGTGCCAAACATGCCAAAACTTTTACCTCAAGCATTTGCATATCCATCAAGCAGGCAAGATTGTCACATTGCATGTCCATCTCATTTCATGTCCACCCAAATATACCATCAAGCAGGAAAACAATTTCAACACTAATATAAACATTTCCCAAAATGTAAGAAAGCAAAACAAGCAAATATAAACTTTTGGCATGCATTCTTTTTGGCCAAGAACATAGTCCAAGTGTACCTAGAGAAGTCATCTACCATTACAAAAGTGTAATTTTTTCCACCTAAGCTTGCAGTATCAATGTTTCTATACAAATCCATATGAAGCAATTGTACAGGTTTGGTGGTGGAAATTTCACTTTTATGCTTGAAGCTTGCATTAACAAGCTTTGCCTTTTGACAAGTGTCACACAAACCATGGTTTTTGAAATTCAATTTTGGAAGACCTTGGACCTTTTAATTTTTGCAAATCTCTTAGAAATTTTTGAAACTAATATGTCCAAGTCATCTATGCCATAGTTGTCTCAAATCATTTTTCGCAACGAGACATGAAACCTTTTGTGATATCAAATCATGTGTACTAAATTTATAAACATCATTTTTCCTTATAGCCTTAAAAACGATTTGATCATTCTTTTTCACAATGCATTTTTTTAAAAAAAAATAAACTTGAAAAATTAGTATCACATTGTTGGCTAACACTTATCAAATTATACTTAAGCCCTTCTACATATAATACATTATTTATAGTAAAAGAAGTGTTACCAATTTCTCCATGTCTAAGGATTTTGGATCTCCTATTGCCAAAATATACCGTTCCACCATCTTGGAACTTGAGAATGGTGAACAAGGTTTTGTCTCCCGGTCATGTGCGTTGAACACCCGTGGCCATTTGATTCCTCATTTTTTGGCTACTCCATTTATCTTGAGATCCTACAAAACCAAGAAATTTATACATTGGTACCTTTTGATGGTTGAGTCCTTTATGGTTAGCTTGTCGACCTTAGGCTTCCAAACATACATGCTACCAAGTCTAGCTCTACATGTAATCTTTACATGTCCTACTTTTTTGCAATGAAAACAAGTGGGTACATGCCCTGGTTTATAAGATGATGAGCCATATTGTGTTTTTCTCTTATTTGGGTTTTTCTTTAATGACTTGGGCTCAATAGAAGAATATGATGAATTAAATCCTAAACCGGATTTATCATTTCTTATTCTTTGGTTTTCAAGCAATTTTTCTAGATTGCTTTTACCTTCTGTTAGTTTTTGTAAACCTATTCTTCATTATTCACATTCCTTCCTTATCTCCATATTTTGTAGATCTACGTCTTTGTAGATGGTAAGTATGATGTCATGGCCTTGATAAAACAAAATATATTTATCATAAAAGTTCTTGTCTTCTAATATGTACTTTTTAAATTCTTTCTTCAGCTGCTCATATTTTCAGTTTATTTTTCAAAGTCATCTTGAAAATCTCCTATTTCATCTTGTAAATTTGAAGAGTTAGACTTTACCACAAGGTCATTCTCAGTTGCCATGAGATAAGTATGTTGTGCTTTTGGATTCTCAACTATTGCAATAAGTCCAACATCCTTGTCTTCACTTCCTTCTCCTTCCAATTCGAAAAGAAGATCATCCCACGTGGTTGCCTCTGCATTTAATGCTTTCTTCTTTTGAGGAAAAACCTTCCTTTCTTGCTTTTGCGGCTCCTTGACGTGGCAATCGACAATGAAGTGGCTGGGTCGACTATACGTATATCAATGTTAACTTGCTTCTTTATCCTTAGGTGGTCTCTTGAAATACTTCCTTTCTTGGGCCTAGTTTCTTGTGCCCATTCTTCTAAATTGTCTAATTAGAAGAGCAACTTCCTTATCTGATTCATCAAACTCTACCACCAATCCTTTGTGTGAGGCTTGTGTGGGCTTGATATGGTTCATCCTATTTTTCTTATCAATAAGAATTTCATGAATAACGAGATTACCAGATAGCTCATCAAGAGTAAGAGTCTTGATATTCTTGAATTCGGTAATGGTGGTGACTTTGGGTTTCCATTTTTCTTGGCAAAGAGTTGAGGAGTTTTGAGACAAGGTCTTCATTTGAGATTTTCTTGTCCACCATAGAAAGTTGATTCACTATTTGAGTGAATCAGTCGATATTCTGCTCAATCTTTTCACCACTCTTCTCCCGAACATTTCATACTCATTCATGAGCATAAGTCTTTCGGCCATTCTTACTTGCTCAGTCCCTTCATGTATCATCTCGAGCCTTTTCCATGCTTCATGGGTCGTTTCAAGACCTTGAAGTCTTATGAACTCAGTGGTGGTCACAAGACTTGAAAGAATATTGAATACTTCACCATTTATGGCGAAGTTTATCTTCTCTTCGTCCGTGTAGTCATCCTCATCTTTGAACATTAATTCTCCTTTTGAGTTGGTAATCATAGGAACTTCAATTCCTTCGACAACAGCTCTACATATATCAAAATAACAGCTTTTCAAATTACTAAATCATCTGAAACATCCATAAACAATAATTTTGGGCATCAAACATAGATGCTTTAGTGTTTCATCCTCAAAATAATGCAGTTAGCTTGGAAGTTGAGGTGTAGGATGAAGAGGTTGTCATTTCTATGATCTTTAACCTTGGTACTTGCAAAGATTGACCAAGCTATCAATGTTAAGCTCTGATACCAATTGTTAGGTCCGTAGCAAACACTGTAGAGGAGGATGAATATAATTTTGAGAAATTTTATGGAATTTTCTTGTTTTCGCCCAACTCAAACGGAATTCAAAATCAAAGCCAGAATGGGAGATGAGAGACAATGAATGAGTACACCGGATATAGAGTGATTGAATCGTAAATGATTATACTCCACTGCCACTTTATTGTCAAATTGGATTTTTAACAACTACTCTTCTTATTATAAGAACAACCTCAGCTATACTTACACTAACAACTTAGTGTAAGCAACCACAATCACACTTCTTGCACAAAACGACTTTGTGCAACTACAAAAATTTCAGCTCTAAGCGAGAAGAACTTCTAGCTACCTCACAACTTCAATAAAGTTCTCTTAAACACAAGAAAAAGATCAAATACTTACACTGACATCTACTCTTCTTATTATAAGAACAACCTCAACAATACTTACACTAACAACTAGTCTAAACACAAGAAAAAGATCAAATATTGAGGGTTCCTCTTGTGTTAGACTTACAATTCTCATTATACAACAATGAAGAACAAATAAAGGCTTAACAAGCTTTAAACACTTTTACATAAATGAGAGAAATTTACAACAATGAAGAGTGAAGATTGATGATGGTGAAAGTGTAAGAATGCCTCACCTGAGCTTCTTCTACTTATAGGAGGTGTTATCCACGTTTTTCGAGCCTCTCCCATGTGTTCAAGTCAATCTCAAGTATTGACAACTTGAAAATAGCCTTTAGCCACTCTATGGATTGATTTAGTCCTCCAAAACCATCCTAGAGAATCTTAGACATAAATACAATTGTCAAGGAAAAAGGTATAATTTGAGAGAAAATCCATAAGAAATTTGAGCAAGATTGGAAAGAGAAAACACCATGAATCTCCCTTGGATTTTGTTTTAACGGTCATAAAAATTTGAATTCTAAGGGATATCGATCGATCGTTGTGTTTGCCTTGAGAGATCGATTCATCCAGAGAGATTCCAGTTTTGAGCCTACAGCACATCGATCGATCAAAGTCTCTTCTTGAGAGACTGATGTGACATCAATCGATCGATGTCCTCAAAACTGAGAGATCGATGTCTTCCAGAGAGGGTCCAGTTTGAACCTGCCATACATCGATGTATTAAAGTCTCTTCCTGAGAGACTGATGTGACATTGATTGATCGATGTCCTTCAGACTGAGAGATCGATGTCTTTTAGAGAGGTTCTAGTTTTGAACATCTTCCACATCGATCGATCGAAGTCTATACCTTCAAAGACTGAAGTGACATCGATCGATCAATGTCTAAGTTCTTGAGAGATCGATGTTGGACAGTAAGTTTCCAACCTTGGAAAACTTCAATGTGAATCGATCGATGTCTCTCCTTGAGTAATAAGAACAACAACGGCAACACTTACACCAACAACATAGTATAAACAACCACAACAACTACTTTTTGCACAAAGCAATTTTGTGCAACCACAACAACACCAGCTATAAGCAAGAAGAAGTTCTTGCTTCCTCACAACTTCAACAAAGTTCTCTCAACGAACTTTCGCACAGTGGGTTTTGGAAAGTAGTGGGGATTACACATTCAACCTAGTCTAAAAACAAGCAAGAGATCAAATATGTATGGTACGTCTTGTGTTAGACTTGCATTCTCGCAATTTACTATAATGAAGAACAAGCAACAAGAGCTTAACAAGCTTTAAGCACCTTTTGCACACATGACAGATTTTTACAACGATGAAAAATGAAGCTTGGAGAGGATGAAAGTGTGTATTTTCTCCATGTAAGGTTTTTCAATATGTAGAAGATGTGAGCTACGTTTTTGCAGCCTCCCTCAAGTCTTCAAACCAATCAAAAGTTTTGACAATGCCCAAAATAGTCTTTGGCCACTCTAGATTTGAAATTAGTGCTCCATAGCCGCCCTAGAAAGTTTTAGATATGTTTGCAAAAGTTAAGAAAGATTTACGCAAATCAAGAAAAGATCCACAAGAAATTTGAGAAAGATTGAAAAGAGAACATTTTAAATCTTGTTTTGATTTTGTTCCACGGTCATAAAAATTTGAATCCCGGATTACATCGATCAATAGATGTGTCTGTGTTGAGAGATCGATATCTTCTAGTACGGTTCCAGTTTTGCACCTTTCATACATCAATTAATCTATGTCTCTTCTTTGAGAGACTGATGCATACATCGATCGATGTCTAATTGTTTAGAGATTTATGTCTCACGGTAGGTTTCAGTTTTGTACCTCACACACATCAATCGATTGATGTCTTTTCTTAAAGAGACTAATGTATACATCGATCGATCAATGTGGCCCAAACATACAGATCGATGTCTCACAGTAAGGTTCCAACTTTGGACATCCAAATATAGATCGATCGATGTTGCTTCTTGAGAGACTAATGTATATATCAATTGATCTATTAGAGATCGATGTCTCACAGTGTGTTTTTCTCATTTTACTTTAACTGCAATTGAAACTAAAATGTTTAGGGGTTCAAATATAGGGTCATATATACAGATATTATCATGAAAACTTAGAATTGAATGTTCTTGTCACCATGTTGTTCGACCCCTGAACGTCTATATCAGTCATCACATGCACTCAGGCATTGGTTTGCTATCGACTCTTCTGCTGTGAGGTAGCTTTCTGAGGCAGTCTCCTCTGCTCTAGGCAATCTCTGACCATGTGGCCCATCTTTTCACAGTCAAAGCATGCTCCCATGTTCCTCTAACAATCAGCTGTGTGTTGTCGGTTGCATGCTGGGCAGGTAGGAATAGCAATATATCGGTTGCCTCTAGGTTGTTACTGCTGCTGTCGTTGCATAGGACCCTTTTTTGGTACGTTGACCCATCTTCCATCTAGCAGCTCTCTCAAATGCCGAGCATTGCCATTCACCACTCCTATGCGAATGTGCGTATTTAGACCTCTTTCAAACGTCATCATCTTTAGGCGCATATCGCCCATAGTACACGTCACAAATCTCTCCAAGGCGTTAAAATGATTGACGTACTCTGTCACTGCATGCTTGGCCACTGTCTGAACGCTTCGAAAGCCCCAATCTTCTGCAAGGTCACTGAGGGCGAGACGTAGAACTTCTTAAATTCTTCTCTACACCAGGCCCATCTAACTGCTGTGGTGAATCCATCACCGTTGTGATCCACCACCTGTTGGCTTCACCAATCGGGAATGGCCGGATCACCATAGTCTTCATTTCGTCACCGGCATGCCTGACTTATCTGTACTAGTGTGTCCACTAGTGCCTGCAGAAGGGCACCATAGTTTTGACTCTGGTTAACATTTTTGTTACTGTTAGGATCCTTTAGTGGAGGCATCTTGTTGTCACATCCTAATTTATTTAGTTAATGAATATATTATAAAATTAAAGGCTACTATGACCGTGTCTAAGGGGACATGCTAACGGTCATAATCAAAACATAAATAGTACAAGTAATTGAAATCACATAGACATAATATTGTCCTATGTATGCATACCCTTCAACTGATCATCCCTTAAGTCTGAGGTCTTTTCTTATTTCTAAGATCATTGCCTAGGAATATGATCATCACTTATGTCTAAGATTGTCACTTAAATTTAAGATCATTGCTTAAGTATAAGTTTCTGACATGGACCTAGCACTATGCTCGGATACCACCAGTAGCGTCCCGTCCTAAGCCCTAGCACTTGAAACGGTTCACCTGCCGTATTTTGATAAGAGAAATACAAGGTGTCGAAACAAATCACATACACATGAATAAGTGACGTAGAATAATATGGCGAAAACGGCATAAGATTAATACCATTGAAATAATCCTCAGATCATCAGTATACAAGTCTAGGAAATGTCTATATGCAAAATATAAATCGTAAAGTTAATAAAGTATTTTTAAGACTCAAAAATATCAAATCTTAGATCCACAAAATTAAAAGTGTTAAAATAAATTCCATAAATAGATCATCTCGAAAGTTTATGAATCAATGGTACCTCGACTTGGATTCAACCTTGATGAACACTAAGTTGTACATCTAATTTTCTGCAAAATATCAATAAACGTAGTATGAGAGACAAAACATCGCCCAGTAAGTTGCTTGTATACACCCGTAATGGGACATACACAGGGAAACAAATGTGAATACATAATTAAATAATTTATGAAAATATCGAGTTTTCCATTCGCAAATAATTTACTATATTATCCTGTACTATCAAACAAGAATCAAAATAAATCTTCCACTCAAACAACCAATCAAATCTTAGTCAAAGCCAAAATGATGCAAAGTTCCATAGCTGATGCAATGCAAAGTTCGAAAGCCCAAAGTCAAAGTCAAAATCCGAATACAATTCTGATATCAAAAATCCAAAAGTCAAATCCGATTCCAGATCGGTCCAAAGTTCCAAAACAAAGCTCAATGCCATGGCTATAGCACTATCCTCACAAGTGACTTAGATTGTAAGACCTACGAATTGATCACCTTAATAGTCAATATGTCCAGACGCCATATCAAAATGATCAATATGTCTTGATGCCCTAATTGGCAGAGAATATATCGAGCGTCCTATCAAAATAGTCAATATGCTCAGAAACCCTGTTTGTTTGGATCATTTCCATTTAGCAGTATATTTCACCCAGTGATGGTGAATTTCGCAAAATGCACAATGCACAAATTCAAATAATCCAAATATCAAAATATTCCTAACTCCCGTGCATCCATGTACATATACATATGTATATACTTGGGTATGCATTTTGGCATTATGCTTACGCTTATTACTTTTGGACTTTATACTCTTTTAATATGTTCTCTTCATCCGCGCGAGATTCCACCTGTGGCGTACTATCTTTTTGCGTTCAAGGACATTAACATTCAGATTGACCAAGTTTTTCCTTTCATCCTTCTGTCACGGTGGCATCAAATTTTCCATGGCGACTCCGAGGGTTGGTTCGATAAAGGGCATCTAAGATCAAATGTTGGCGATTACACTGTCTGCAGCCTCACATTAATACTACATCCGCCTGCAGCATCTCTTCATTTGTACACAATATTCCATCTATATCATATCAATGACAGCCGTATAAATATGTACGCTTTTTCCTTCGCCAAGGTTTTATCCACAAGGGTGGTTTTACTTGGCAAGGTTTTAATGCGGCATATCATATACGATTGGAGATATGAGATCATTAGTTCGTTAATTCATTTATTCACACACTCTGACTTTTGTAATATGGTTTTCCTCCGCCATAAGTGAGGTTGCTACTTAATAAAATTTTTCTTTTCAAATATATATATATATATATATATATATGCAAACGCCTATACATGTGCATATACACATATATACATAAACAAACATCCCTCGGACGCATCCCCTAATTCCCTTATCTAACTTTCCTCAACCCAAAATTCACTCCATCAGCTTAGCGTAAACTCGTGGTCCCATCTCCTTTATCCCTCCTTTTTTTCATTCCTAACCCACAGCTCAGTCCTCTGCTCTGGCCCAGCCTATTTTCTCTCATTTCTTCTCTTAGCCCACTCGTCCTCAGCCCCCTAGCACGCTACCCAGCCCCCTCGCCCCTAGCCCACTCTCTAGCCCCTCGACCCTAGCCCGCTACCCAGCTCCCCGCCCCCTTCACCCTTACGAAGGCCACCTAGCTCCCTCAGCCCACCTCCCCCCAAAACCCTAACTCCCTGTAACTCTCTTACCCCTCGGCCATCACCCCCATCTGCACACCACCCACACTCACACACATCAAACACCACACACAACACCCACAGTTCACTTCTAACACACATCACACGCACACAAATGCCATGCACCATCTTCAACGCCCATGCGTCGCCGCCATGTCAGCACGTGAGGTACATGCACTGTCGCTGACGCCACCTCTACCCTAAAAAATTAATCCTATCCAATTTCCAACCTTATTCCACCGTCGATTCATGCAAAATCTTAACTTTTCTCCACCCTACCAAAAATTACACCCATATTCTATGAACTCATACAAATTAACACATACATATATATACAAATAGCATAGATTTCAAATTATATACATATGAAGATTATACAAAATCTCTACACATATACACACTTCGGTCGTATATATACAAATGATATACATATATATTTTCGGCTTCTATTCACATAAAATTCAAAATTTTACATCAATATATACATACATAAAAGCACAAAGATAAAATACATATATACCCACTCGTTTATGTAACCAATTATACATATGCATGATCCTCAAATTTATAAAAAATATACCTATAATTTTCATAGAATCATAACGAGTACAGAGGTGGTACTTACCTGTAGGTTTATTAGACTACACATTTAATTAATCCTAGGGTTGGTTAAAAGAAAATTCTTGCTTTCTTATTCCTAAGTGGTGTGGCTGATTGATGCTCTTGGTGTTGAGAAAAGGGTTTGAGTGGTTTACAAACATGATTTGATTGTTGCGTACTTACGAAATGCATGAATAAATTGTTACTTGACACGCTTATGAAATTAATATGCTTTACATGCTTATATATATTATTGTCGTACTAACGAGCCATGAAGCATTAAAGCCTACATCATATGGAAAACATTTCTTGTCTTTATACTATTTTCAGGTGCCATGATTAATGAACTAAACTAGTTTATTCAGTGAAGTGCTTAAGTTAATGAACTAACTAGTTCATTAAGTGAAGACATATTTAGAGAGAGCTATATGAAAACAAATTTAAATGGAAAGTCTCCTCATCCCATTCATTTCACATGCCTTTTTCATATATAATTTATATATCCATATTTTTTTAAAAAGGCATTATATACTTATATTACGACATACCACCGACACGTCACATATATCATAAACATACATCGACGTCATGCCACTATATACATCTCTTATTTATGAGTATATTCAGCTCTTATATCATATGTTATAAGTCAAGGTGACATCAAAATTATAACGACATGCTACAAGGTCATGAACAAAAATTGTCGTATTGGGTGACTACTGAAACTTCACCAACATGTCACGTACTTGCCATATAAAGATGTTCAGCCTATATACATCAAAACTATTCAAAAATATCGTGGTCCACATGTTACAATCAGCCATAATTCAAAAATATCGTGATCCACATGTTACAATCAGCCACAAAGTTATACCATGTTGGCACACACAAATCACACACAATTTAGCCTAGATTGGTAGAGAATTCAAAATTAATTCTATTTTGGCACATGGGGCATTTTTCCGCTCAGCATTGGTTCTTGATATACACCTCATTTTATATATATTATGTGTGAGATAATATATATTACATTTGTAAGAAGTATGAAACTAATCGGAGAAAATCGCATGATCGACGAAAGTCGAAAATTCGGTTTTCTACAAACTTACACACATGGAACGTTTTTGACATAGATGTAACATGTATCTAAAAAAATTTTACACATTCAAGACATATTAGAGTGCTTTAGAAAATTCAAATTAAGGATGATTATAATTTACCATATATGTGTGGATATTGTGCATTATTTGACAAAGTTTACCAAAAGAAAATTTCAGCACATGCAGCCTCCTATCCAACACCATGTTCAGCATTTTTGAATCCTAGGTGGGGCTAATTTGGCCCTTCAATTGGTGTAGGACATGCCACATAAGATTGGTGACATTGAAGAGGGCAAACCATATGGAAAGAATTCAAAAGAAACACTGCTTAAAATTTCAGCACATGTTTGTATGGTGGCCAATTTTGTCATGATTGTCGGCTTCAATTGTCTTCATAAATTTGAGGGGATTAAATTCTGATTATATGGTAATTATTCAACTTCATTTTGAGCACATGTCTCAGATTCTTTTGAAGACTTTACAGCTCATTTAAAGGTTGTCAAGGTGGATTAATGATGGCCAATCAACAAGTGATAACTAGGCAAAGACAAGTCATCCCTCCAATCATATTGCACCAAGTAAGCAAGATTGTGTCATCTTTTACACAAGGAAATTTTCCAAGGGCATTCAAGTCGATTCTCAAGGAGGAAGAGTAACCCTAAGGAGGCGGCCATGAGACTATAAAAAGAAGAAGATGGTGCAAGACAAGGCTAAGCAACGATCGATATTCTTACAAGTGCAAAAAGCAAGACTACTCTCTTCTTCTTCCTTTCTTTTTCTTCTTCTTAGATTCAAGCCTATCACTCATATATTCCACATATTATATAGGATTTGATTATACCATCTACACTTGTTCATTTCTTGTAAAATATTGATCACGGTGTGATCAAACCTTCATTCGACCGGTGGTGGTGTTCGTGATTGATTTGTTTGATTGTTGTGATTGTAAAAGGGTGGAGTTGGCGTCTAACTCCAGTCACCCTTGTGGTAATGTGTTTTTGTGTTTAGTGAAAACCGAAGAAGGTGTCCTCGAAGACTGGAGTAGATTGTTTTAACCGAACTAGTATAAAATTCTCAATTTTCTTACTTTTCAGCACTTTACTCTCAATTTCGAGTTTTCAGCATCAATTTCATTATAACGGTAAAAATAGAAAATGATTTTCAAAAATCATAAAATTTTGTAGAAACATAGCCACAAGTCCTAGCTCTCCATTTGGCACAAGTTTCACCTCATTTGGATAAGTATAAGTCAGTGAAACATTAATAGTTCTAAGACTAGTGCAATCTTATTTTAAGATTTGTAAAGGTTGAGAATTAAAACGTAGTTGACACACTTAACAAGGGAATTTTAAAAACCTGTTTTAACCCGTTAAAGTACATATCTTGAGGGTCTTACCATAAAATTTTCTGATCATTTAGAGTTTACAATTAACAGGAATAAAGTTTTCAATTTAGAATACAGTTTTTGGCATATTTTTGCAGTCTGAACAAAGACGTGTTTTTAAGGTGTTAGGCTTCGACTTTCAATTTAAAATTTTCGTGAGTCACTCATCTGAGAGCACACCTTTACCAAATTTCATAATTTTTGGAGATCTACAACTAGATCATTTAGATAATTCAAATCATGTTCTGAAAACATAAACCGTTTTCAGAGGTGAGTAATATGGGTCAAAAAGTTTTAAAAACAAAATTTTCCACTCTCACTATTCAACCCCCGCCCTTTCTAGTGGTTCTATACAGGTCCTACAAACGGTATCAGAGCGCAAGAATACTCACTACAAGAGGATCCAACGATTTTTGTGAGATGGCATCCACTAGTCACAAAACCAAACAAGAAGGTATGTCAAGTGAAAGCCCTTCTCTTTTTGGTGGTGAGTCCTTTATACAACGGAAACTTAGAATGAAACTCTTTCTTATGGCTATTGATGTAGACTTGTGGTCCATTATAGAAGGTGGTCCTTTTATTCCTTTTAAGTTATCCACGATCGATGGTGTCACACTAGAAGTCATAAAACCGAAACAAGAATACACTAGTGATGACAAAAGAAATTAAGTATGAATGTTAGAGCCATGCAACTTAGTTTAAATAGTTTGAGTAAAATTGAATCGAGTTTTGTGTCAAATTACTCTAGTGCCCAATAAATGTGAATAATTCATGAAATGAAACATGAAGGCACTAATCAAGTTAAAGAGTCCAAAATAAACATGCTTATGTCTACTCTTGAGTCTTTCAAGTTATTACCAAGCGAATCTATTGTTGATATGGACTTACGTTTGAATAACATTTACAACTCTCTTGAGTCTCTTGAAAAAGCTTTCTCTATACAGAAAAAGGTACAAAAGGTTCTAAGAAGCCCCCCATGCGAATGGGATCCCAAAGTTACAACGATTGAGGAAAGTAAAGAAAGAAGATCAATAAAAATGGAGGAACTAATCGGATCATTACAGGCATACAAAAACAAACTTACACTAAGGAAATCAAGATCAACGTCAAAACAAGGTAATATTATTGCTTTTAAATCAAATAAACACGTCTCTACCTATGCTGATCATGTAGATAATAGTGACACTGAATCAAACAATGAAGATCTAATATTATTGGCTAAAGGTGTGATAAAATTTAGGATAAAATCATTAAAGAATAAACTGAAGGCTGTTTCAACTAAGAGAAATAAAAATAAAAATAACGATAAGGATAAGGATATAAAGTGCTATGAATGTGGAAAACTTGGACATTTATCATATGACTTCCCGAACCAGGACAAACAAACAAGAACCGTGACAAGGATTAGAACAAAAATAGACTCGTCTCAGAACCTAAACAAAGAAATACACGAAGAGCTCTTAAGGCCTCCACTTGGAGTGAATCATCTTGTTACAACCCGCATCCTCAGGGTTAAAGAGAAAGTCAAATTAACGGAAATTTAGACGAAGCAGTTGAATTCAAATTCTTTGAATCCTGGTATAAATAAATCTCAACTGTTTTCACCCAATTAAAATGAGATGGATGCACGCTAAGAAACAAGGTCATTCAAAAAAAAACTTGAATACCCATAAAAGACAGATTGGGCATAGGATTAATAATAAAGGGGTATGTTACATTATCTCACACTCTATTGCACTTAGGGACGCCTTATAACTCATGTGTAAGACAAATTATCTTACACACATGATTTTTTTCCATCTATCTTACGCACTCGGGAAAACCTCACATCATCATATCATCTATAAACTTGCACTATTCTTTTCCCTACACTGCAAAAATTTTGGTTAAAAATGGTATAAGGAACAAAGAAAATTGGTTACTTGCAAGGTCACATTTTCTTTATCCATATCACTTTCTTCTTACACCACCTCTACTTTTCTTACAACAATCACATCATCCTTTTTATTTTGACCAATGGAGATTCATGCAAGATTCACCCTCTTTTCCCCAACTATCCCAACCGCCCCTACTTGCTTAAATCCTAGATGGACTATAAATAATCTTGTTTATTCTTATCCTCAATCATTGCCATGTCTTACATTATGTAAGACATGCATCCAATGGAACAACATGAAAAAAGACTTGAATTCCACCATCTCCTTAACCCAAGAACAATCATCAATTCCTATTTCCCACTACCCTATCCGATTTATTCCATCAAACATATCAAATTTCCTTCCAAGTTTATTACACCTCATAGCATGCCCTACCCTAACAAGACATCTAACCACTCAAGTTTCATGAAAATGCCTTTCTCCTTCACTATCCAACCAAAAGCCATGCATGGCATACACCTTTACACTTTCAAATTCCCAAGCAAAAGACAATTGATGACTAACTATTCCCCAAAGTCTCAAATTTTGGCTAAAATAGAAGCATAGGAGGTAGGCACTACTCTTACATGTTTCAATTCAAACCAATCAAAATTCATGCAAAATACCATTCTTCCCATCTTCCATCCATTCACCCTATCATCATTCCCCAAAAATTATGTCATCCTCCTCTTATCATGCCTTACACCAACAAGATCTACAACCATTCACAATGCATGCAATTGCTTTATCCTTAACTATTTCCCTCATCCAAGAAAGGCCCATTATTGCTTCCCCACCCCCATCCGGCCAAGGCTTTGTCTAGGCCATAATATACAACTCAATTTGATTTCCTCCTTCATTCTACACCTAGTAAGCTCAATCCTCACAAGTTTCATCACATTACACTCTCTCTACAAAACTAAGTCTCTCACCCCATTATCTTCAACCGTGATGTCCCAAGCCAAAAACCAAGGAAGTTCACTCAACTTCAAGCTATTATCAAGCTTCATCTTATGCCTCAACAGGGGAATAGAAGAGATTCTTCAACTTGATAAGTGAAGAATATCAAGCCAAATCCAAGGCCGTGAATACACCAAAGAGGATAAAGGAGAAGTCTCTCACCTCTTAGAGTAAGAATCAAGCTACCAAGGCAAGTATTTCTTCCTAGTTCCTTCGAGAGAAAGGAAATCAGAGTTTAGAATGCTCATTAATATCTAATGGACCATGAATGCAAGTAAAAACAAGATCTCTAAGTTTTATGACATGAAAGATGGCGTGCATGCTCTTATGTTGAATGAAATCATCAAGTGAGCTTAGATGACTACTTGAATCTAACATGCAAAATGAAATTTGGTCACCTCTATATCCATTCGGTCGTGTTTGTCCAAAAAAGGCATCTTTCCTATGATTCCTACACTTAGATGCAAAGTGGTAGACATATGTGTGTAGTAAACTAATGCATGAGCTAAGATTCATCTCCTTTAGTATATTGATACATGCATGCCAATTGTTTGTACTCACATAGGATGGAAGAGGATACCATGGAAATAGAGAGAGTGGTAATTCTATAATGACTCAATCTTCATTTCTCTTTTATAATGCATACTAAGATGCTTGTTTTACCATAATCCATGTTAGCATCAACATTTTCCTTGCTATAGGGGACGGCCATGACCCCCTATTTAGTCCATGGTTTCATGACCATCATCATGATGAAGTATTTTGATGGTCATGGACTTAACAAAGAGAGATGACAAAGAAATCTCTAATTTTGGCCTCTTAAGAGATATGATATGTATAGCATGATTATCATCATAATGTGTTATGTGGTATGTACTTGCGTGTTCATTTGGTATGCTCATTACCAATGCACCCTTAATTTGTGATAAGAAGCATGTATGTATAATATGTTTTGAGCCTATGATTATTTAGCATAGTTAGCATAAATTAGGCTCATTATGAACCTCAAGATTGTTGTTAGTGTTGAAGAATTTCGTTTTTGAACAACCCCAACTTTTTGCCATATGCTTAAATATAAGTAATTTTAGTGCACCAATTATTGTTAGGATAAGATTATGTAATTATATCATGTTATAAAATAAAAAGGGGCCATAAGTAAGATTATCAAACAATAAGAAAACTTCAATCTTTGGGCTACATTAATTTTGGCCCAATAGTCTCCTTAAGTAGGTAGACTAACAAAGTTCCATATAAACTAATTCTCTATGCCACCAAACATGGATATGAGTATAATGGGCTAAGACAATTAAAACCCAACATAGACAATAAGAGAAAATTGAATAGAACAGAATTGAGGAGCCAGAGGGCCTATCGGCCCTAAGCCCAATTCGGCCACTAACCACCATTAAGGCATAATTGGATTCCACATAAGAGTAAGAGATAAGTACTGTTAAGATTAGCCTAAATTATAAGACAAAATGGCTTGAATTTTTAACCTTGCAAATATGGAAATTATTTCCCGCCAAGTTATGCGGCCCAAAAGATATGATTCAGTCCATTATGGTTAACATAATTAAATGCAACCTCGTAAATAATGCACGTATAACATAAGTACGCAACTATTACACCAATGTTTAAATCAAGATAATAAATTTCATCAGTAAGACATGTACCCACTAAGCAGACTGTGTATGACCAATTACGTACCAAAAAGAATTCGGTCCAATCAAGAATGATCAGGACAATACCTATCCAAAAGAAGTCATGTCATGCATAGTGTCCTCATGTTTTGTGTATCATGAACATGTTTACAAGCTGGTTTTCCACATGTAATGTTTTCTAAGACTATGGTTAGAAAATGTTTTCAAGACTATAAGATTTATTAAGAATTGTATCACGAGACGAGTGATTTCATACGACTTATGCATGTATCTATAGGTAAGTGTAACACCTTGTCTGGGACAAGGGTTCTGTACCTATATTTATAAGCATGATATACAGGCTGAGTGTAACACCTTGTCCAGGGTAAGGGTTCTCTGCCTTTTTCAGTACGTCTATGACGTTCAGTATGGAGGGCTGCCTGATGTCTGGTCCTGGGGGAGGATGTCAGGGGCAAATACGTTATAGCAGAGTGTAACACCGTGTCTGGGACCCGGGATCTCTGTGATAGCATGTCACCGTTAGTCCTATGTACGTATGATGTACCAACGTGGTTGCACCATCGGGATTTATAGACGGTACTTGTGGATATTCGAGGAATCATTCAGTATGTCGTGGGTACCTTTCTCATGTTATGAAATTGATATAGCCACCCATGTTATGTCATGTCATGTTTAAGCAAGTATGTGACAAAGTCTTTTCTTTTTAGAAAAGTTTTCCGCTGCATATTTCAGAAAATGTTGTTCCCTTGCATTTGTCACGATCATGTCTCATGTACCAAGTAACATTAAGACAAGAACCTCAAACGTAAGACAAGAAACACACCAGATCAACAAAGTCAACCAAAAAGGAACCCTGGAAGAACAAAGTAACCCTAAGCTAAGACAAGTTTTTTAAGGGAATTGTATACTTTCGTCATGGAACTTTCCATCGCTATTGATGTTTGATATGATACCTGCATTACTATTTCCATGTTTTATTGGTCAGCATTTACTCTACTTCAGATTTACATTACATTATGTGTTATGTTTCATTGGGCTTCATCATTCTGCATCACCCCTTTCCTTACCCCCATGTACGGTCCACTTGATGGACCTAGACGGAACGACTTGCTGAGTAATTTGTTATCCCTCACCCCTTAATATTATCACGCAGATCCTCAGGACCTGGAACCAGAGTTTGTTGAAGACGAGCCAGAGGCTTGATGTATGGAGCTGACTAGTAGCGAGCTAGGGCCTCTTTTGTATTTTGGATATTCATCTCTGTATTTTGACATTTTGTATTATGGATGTACTCATGACACTTATGCGAATGTATTAGGATGTACTCTTGTGATCATGTATTTTAGCTTATGTCATTTCATTTACGCTTATTGATACATGTTAATACGATTTGCACATGTATGATGATGATGCCTTGTACTCCTCGTAGTAGATTATGGTGGGTGCACCATGCCGAGACCCTGGTCCCGGGCGGGGTGCTACACAACTGACTCTGAGACTGATGAAACCGAAGAAGAAACAGCACAAGTATGCTTTGCATCCAAAGCATCAAACGAGGTATCTTCTGACTTTGATTCTGATCCCAAACCCTCTTATGATAATTTATTTAGTCAATGTCTTGAACTGCATAAATTCACAAAGACTCTTCCAAAAGAAAAGAAACGGTTAATTGAAGACAAGAAGTTGTTAGAATCATCTATCACGAACCTTGTATCTCAATTAAACGATTCAAAAGAAGAGTCATCTTGCACAATTAATGCATTAAAATCAGAGGTCTCGTCATTAACATCAGAAAATAATAAAATGAAATCCAAGATTTCAAATTTGAAATCAAGAAACGCGGATTTAGAAAGAGTGGTAAAACAGTTCGATACGGGTACGAACATGCTAGATCGCCTTATTTCCTCACAAAAGCATGAAAGTGATAAAATCGGATTAGGATACGTTGAGAAAAATGAACAAAATAAGTCAACCAAATTCATTTTATCCTCATCTAAGAAACCGCATGCTATATAGTTAACCGCGTATCGATTAGAAAGAAAATAAACAAAACTGTTATGAAATTTTGAATGATCGCATGCCTAACATTTATTATTTTTGTGTGTTTGGTTTCAATTGCTTTGTTTTAAATGCAAAAGATAATCTAGATAATTTTGAGCCTAAATCCATTGAACGCATTTTTGTTGGATATTATGTGAATTCTAAGGCATATAGATGTTATGATCCTATCACTAGACAGATTTTAGAATTTATTCATGTGAAATTTAATGAATTCGGTGAACATGAAATAAATAAAGAATATGACGATGATGTTGAACTAAAGCCCGTGTTAGATGATATAGAAGAAACTATCGTAAATGATGAACAAGACACACTAGAAATGTATGATCGCTTAGAATGCATGAAAACTTAAAAAATAATCAACAAGATGATATAGGGATCACCCACACGACCTTATCATAGGCGACATAAGACAAGGTGTACGACCATGTAGAAGAATAAATTAAGATGAAATAAATCAATTCCATGCTATGATATCTGAAATTGAACCGAAGAATGTGTTTGATTGTTTGAATGATTCTTCTTGGATTGACGGTATGTATGATGAATTAAATCAATTCACAAGAAATGATGTTCGGGATTTAGTGCCACGATCACAAGATAAAATGATAAGTGGCACAAAGTGGGTCTTTAGAAACAAAACGAATGAAGATGGTGAAGTCGTTAGAAACAAAGTGAGGCTTATAGAACAAGGCTATAATCAAGAAGAGGGAATAGATTACGAAGAAATATTTGCACCCGTGGCACGCTTAGAAGCCATACAATTATTACTTGCTATTGCTTGCATGAAGGATTTTAAACTTTATCAAATGGATGTAAAAAGTGCATTCTTAAACGGTTTTATACAGGAAGAAGTATATGTAAAACAACCACCCGGTTTTGACGATATAAAATATCCTAATCATGTGTATAGGCACTATATGGTTTAAAACAAGCACCTATGGCTTGGTATGATTGTTTTGCCATCTTTCTTTTAGAAAATGGATTTAAAAGAGGTACCATAGATAGTACTTTATTCTTGAAACAAGAAAAATCAGATATTCTCATTATTCAATTTTATGTTGATGATATTTTCTTTGGATCTATATCTCATAAGCTAGTAGAAGAATTTGAAATGTGCATGAAGTCTAAATTTGAGATGTCTATGGTTGGTGATTTAAATTATTTTCTTGGCTTGCAAATTAAACAAACTAATAAAGGCATACATATAAGTCAAGTTAAATATGTTAATTACATGATTAAAAAGTTTAACTATGAAAACTTGAAACCATCTCGAACAAAACTCGAACCAATTTTAAAGTTCGGTTACCGAGCCGAACAGTACGTTTAGCTAAACGAATTTGAATTCAGAAACCTAGAATTCGGTTCGGCTCGGTTCATTAACACTTCTACTCCAAGCTGAGCAACTTCTGAATGCACAGTACAAAGAATAAAGACTTGATAAATTTTTTAAATTTTGACTATATTGTAGTAGACAAAATATGATTCTGTCTGATGTTAAATAGTTCTGTAACAATTGCTTGCTTCTTATATTTTAATTCCTTAGTCTAATATTCTCATTTAAGATGTCCAAATTGTTCTTCCTTTTCTTGAAACTGTGAAAAATTTCACTGTAAACAACTAACAAAAGTACATTAGTTGTACGTCTGTAATATATAAGAAAGTAAGACTAAATACTTTATAGTTATTTTACTATATAATCAATATACTAAATGACGTCTGCTTACATATATGAGAAGAAACAGCAACGCTGCATGTTTAAATTAAGACAGACAGAGTAACTGAACTAATTATTACGGTGACTCCATATGTCGTTCTAAAACTTTTGTTGCTATATCAAATTTTCACCTATTCTTTATGCCTTAAAATCATGGAATAAAAATTTGTCTGATTAGTTGACTTGTTTTTTTATTTTTCTTTATTTTGCAACGGGTGCAGTTGATCTGTTGTGATGGTTGCATGTGTTTTTCTTGTATTTTTTCGCATAAAACTCCAACAACTAGATTAGTTTATTTTTATTCCATTCTATATTTGCTTTCTATTTGCAATAGAGTAAAAGACATACTCTTCTTTGATTTTGAAATATGAACGAATAAAGTATGACTCACCAAATTGGTTGTGGTTCGTATATTGTGAAGTAACAGTTGATCAACACAGCTTGACGCAATTTCTATTAAGGGTCATCGAGAAACAACCTCTGTGTGTTTCTAACATATGGGTATGGTTGAGTACATCCAACCTCTCATACCCAATCATATGTGGGAGCCTCTAAAGTAATGGGGTAATGTTATTGTTGTTGTTCCATTATATATTTGACTTCTGGTTCACCTAGTCTACTGTGTATAACATTTTTTTTTATCTATTTTAAAAAAATTTAGCATATGCATAAGCATGATGCATATGTGACAACATTCCTTATCTTCTGATGCTTCAAATAGATCATAATTCACTTTTGAAGTTTGACAATTTTATTCAATTGTGTCAATTTTACTCATAATCTGAAAACTTTTCAGCCACAATGATCCAGAAAATTAGAAAAAAGAAGCCTTATTTTGTAAAACTTTATATTTTAGGAAGTTTATATTTACACACGTAGCATCCATCTTTCCTAGAGTTTTCTTCTGTGAGTCTTTTAAATCTTCGACCAAAGCTTCGTAGATATGGTCAACGCAATCATGATTTCCTTCAAATTGGCAAAATGGAATGAAACTCAGTTGGAATTTGCGTGGTTGGAAACCATAGTGCTGTTCGTGAACTTCAGACGCTTGTCTGCACGTATTTCACATATATTATATTTCGAGCTAAAACAAAATGGTTTACGATGAAGGCTTATTTCTTTATAGTTGGGTTGTAAAATTCTCTCATAGATATAAGACATATAGGTCGGCTATGTGTTTGGTTTTTTGGCCGGACGATTCTATGGAAATTTTCTTTTTTTTTTTTATTGCATTCTTTTATTCTGTCTTTGTTTTTCTGTTGTGTGTGTTCTTGGTTTTTTATCGACTGGTATCAGAGCTTGTGTTGAGCGATCCAGATGGATGACAGGAAGGCAAATATTTGATGTTTTGAAAGAAAACACTTCTATTATTGGAAATTGTAAATAAGCGATATGTTGTATGCAAAGGAGTTGGAGGACGCAATGTTGAAGCATAAACGCGACAGCATGGAGGATAGGGTGTGGAAGAAATCAGATCGTCGAGCACTTGGACTCATCCGCATCACCATATCGATAAATGTTGCTTTGCACATTGCGAAGGAAAACGCAACTTTTGGCTTTATCAAGCAGCTATCCGATTTGTTTGAAAATGCCCATGTTTCATCAACCTTCATTTTCTTCACAGGTTGTTTCAGTCACAAATGGCTCAAAAGGTGTCTCCTTGACTGAGCATGTGCCCGAGTTCAACCAAATTGTGAATCAGCTAAATGCAACCATGTACTTTTTAGATGACGAGTTGCTCACACGCTGCTTGTTGATCTCTATGCCGGATAGTTGGTTGACTACCATAGAGGTAATTTCAAGTCAAGAAGGACTGTCCCTCAACTATGTTCATGACTGCATCATCAGCGAGGGAATTTGCAGGAATGATCGAGGGTGAGACACCCAAAGAATGGATAGTGAAGAACTAAAATCCAAGAGATGCAGCAAGCCTCGAAATAGAAGTGAGATGGAGTGTTGGAATTGTGGGAAGAAGGGTCACTTGAAACACGAGCGCAAGGCGCCCAAGAAGATGAAGAAGAAGAGGGCTATGCCGAGTTCAATGAATGTGACGACAAAGGAAGTTTTCGACGATGCTCTAGTCGTGTCCACATCCCCATTGAGTCGTGGATTCTTGATTCTGGTGCATTGCTTCATTCTACCTCATGTAAAGAATTGACCAAAGATTTCGCTTCAAGAGAAAATGGCAAGGTGTTCCTAGCGGATGGAAATTCTTTAGTGATTGCAGGCAAAGGCAATGTCAACATCAAGTCAAGACACTGTGGAAGATGGATATTGCATGATGTTCGATACATTCCTGAGTTGAAAAAAATCTAATTTCCGTTAGATGATGAGGGGTACAAAACTATATTTGGATAAGGATGCTGGAAAATCACCAAGGACGCCATGATCGTCACATGAGGAACCAAGAAGGGCACACTTTATTTAACCGACCATTGTGCGAACCTAATGGCAACAACAGTGGCCGAGACTACTATAGTTTTGTGGCACAATGGATTGTGACACATGAGTGATAAATAGTTGAAAATGTTGTCTTCCAAAAGCTTGTTGCTCAGCCTACTGGCGACGTAAACTAGTTTTTGAAGATTGTGTATTTGGCAAACAAAAACAGCTGAGTTTGTTGAAGGGTGGCCAATAATGCAAGGAAGGAAGGCTGGATCTTGCGGCACATGGACATGTGAGGGCTAGCCCTGGTTCAACCACAACGAGGCTAAAGTATTACGTGACATTCATCGATGATTCCACTAGAAATGTATGGGTTTATTTACTCAAACATAAATCCAAAGCAATTGAAGTTTTAAAGAAGTGGAAGCCAGAAGTCGAGAATCAAATAGGCCGAAAGGTAAAGTGCTTAAGGTCAAACGAGTATATTGAAACAAACTTCAATGCATGTTCTGCGGAGCAAAGAATATGATTTGTGCGAACTATCACCAATCGGCCGCAACAAAATGGGACGGCCAAAGGAATGAACTGCACCCTCAATGAACGGGCAAAGGCGATGTGGCTGCGTGCAAAAATTCCAAAAATTTTCAAGGCTGAGGAAGTAAATACGGAGGCCTTTATTATCAATCGAAGTTTCTCACTAGCCCAAAATCTCGAGGTACCCGAGGAGAGGTGGATATCTAAAAAGATATCTTTATCGCACTTGCAAGTGTTTGGATGTATAACCTATGCTCATGTAGATGTTGAGAATAGAGAGAAGTTGGATGCAAAAGTATTTTCGTTGGATATGGACCAAATTATTCCGTGTATAGATTTTTGGAAGAAAAGGGCTAGAAGATAACTCGAGCACAAGATACAACCCTGGATGAAGATGATAAAGCTTCCAATCCAAAGGCGGATAAAGTGAGATAGATTGTTTTAGACAAAACAAAAGTTTTGCATGATGAGGCCGAAAAAGAGAAGGCTACTTTTGAGGATATTAATGAGGCCAAACAATATGAAGAAACTTCACAAAAATCGATGCTGAGAAGATCTACTCGCATTTGCAAGCCAAACACATGATACTTATCTTCTCTTAATTATTTACTCTTCACCGACTCAGGTGAGCCCAAAGATTATAACACCGCCATAAGTTCAAGTGACTCGGTCAAGTGGAAGCAAGCAATGAAGGAAGAGATATGGTCATGATATAAAAATAACACTTGCACCATAACTAGGCTACCAAAAGGAAAAAGACCATTGAGAAACAAATGGGTCTTCCGAATCAAAGAAAAGGCGGATGGACTTAAGCGGTATAAGGGAGATTGGTGGTCAATGGTTTCTTATCACTCATTGTGAAGCTTACGTCAATTCAGATAGTTCTTAATGTAGCGATGGCCGAAAATCTTCACCTTGAACAACTTGATGTGAAGATAGCCTTCTGTTATGGTGACTTGGAAGAAGAAATTTATATGGAGCCATACGAAGGTTTTGAAGTCAAAAGACAAGAGGGTCTCGGGTGTGGATGGAATAGAAGTCTATACAGTTTGAAGCCAGATATAAGGCAATGGTACAAATGGTTCGATAAATTCATGAGTAATAGTGGATTTAAGCGAGGATATACAGATCATTGTTGTTATTACATGTCTTTCGTCAACTTCAGCATTATTTGGTTGTATGTCAATGGCATACTTGTTGTGAGAGCTAACATGAAATAGGTCAATGCATTAAAACTAGAGTTAGTGTAAGAGCTTGAGATGAAAGAATTGAGTTTGGCAAATCAAATTCCTAGAATGCGTATCCCTCAAGATCGAATGGGAGGTTCGTTGATCTTGTCGTAAGAAAAGTATATCAGTAAGGTGTTGGACCGGTTTTGTGTGAAAGATGCTAAGCCAATGATTAAACCATTGGGGGTACAACTCAAGTTATTGAAATCTCAGTCACAAAAAACAGAGGTGGAGCAAAATTATATTAATAAAGTACCATATTCATCAGTCGTAGGCAGCCTTATGTACACTATGGTTTGTATGAGACCCGATACTACTCAAACATTGGGAGTAATGAGCCGTTTTTCTTAAAAATACCTCTCATTCCTCAATTTCATTTTTCTGAAGGTTGAAAAATCCTTTTTTTGGTTAAAATGCTAATAGATTAACTAGTGAAATCAAAGCATCAAGGGGATGCAACCTATACAAAAGCCTTACTTTTAGTTCACATGCTGACCTACATATATTGTTTAGTGATGTAGAGCGATTTTAAACTACAGGAGCAAGCCTATGTCTAAAATGTGTGGGTAGAGTTTATACATGACTCAATATATGTGAGTGCATATTCTATGTGTTACATCTCTAGATACAAATGATTATCCTTTAAAAATGATATCGTGACATCCAATGAAATTTTTGCCGACTTGCCTCTCAAAGTTTTAACATTGAGTCTGCGTGAACTCCAAGTTAGAAGTCTGTTGATGGATCTAATTCCCCTTGGTAGAGCCAACCATGCTAAGATAGATCGCCAAACCTGGCTGGTAGTCGAGTAGGAAAAGAGTAGGTACTACAGCGTCTCTTGTTCTTCCGAGCAGAGGTGGCATGCTCTGTCCTCTAAGTAAACCAGGCTAACCTGTGGTGGGAAGCCTGTTCAGGCCGGCAAACCACAGGATGGAAGAGTTTTTGGGAGTCATTGCCGAGTCCCAAATAATCTTGACCCAATTGACTGTCATGCATCTGTCCCTAAAATATTCATATACCAGCCGAGGTTTGAGAATGCCATCTGCTGTCCATGAGGTGAGTACTTATACTGACGAGCTGTAGGAGCCTACGTTGACCAGCAACTTGTCTCTGATCTCCATAAGCTTTTTCATGAGGGGAGAGTCTGAGCTGCATCGCGTCCTAGTCTATAATATGTTGTACATTTTATATTTGTGGTTCATCCATTGTACCCATAGCGTGTCCTTCTTATGGTGCAGATCCCACAAGTGCTTAGCTAACAATGCCAAATTCCATGCCTTTAGCTGAGAAACACCGAAACCACCTTCCTCTTTAGGCATGCTGACCGAAAACCAAGAGACTCAAGACTTTTTGGACCCAACTGAAGAATTCTCCCATAAGAAATGTAGACAAATTCTATTTACGAGAGTCTTCACTATTATAGGCAAGGGTAAAGAACTCAACCAAAAATAGTTCATTCCTCGCAACACTGATTTGATCAGTTACAATCTACCAGTGTATGAAAGGCTAGATGCATTTCGTAATCCTACCTTATCCATAAGCTTCTTGATGTATGGGGTATAGTGCAAGCTTTGCAATTTGTTCCCTGGGATGGGAATGCCTAGGTATCTTAATGCATTGTACCTGCTAAGAAACCTATGTGGACTTGCAGCCATTTAGCTTCGTCTCCAATGCCTGCGTGAAAGAACTGGGATTTGGCCAGATTGGCCCTGAGACCTAAACGATAACCAAAGATAGTTAGCGTATCCATTAGGTTTTGTACTTAGCAGGCGTCACCTCTGGAAAAAAAGATGATGTATCTGCGAAGCAGAGGTGGGTGATATGCTACTTAGCACAACCAGCATGGAAATGAAAGCCTTTATCATGGTGTGATTGTCTGGGAAGCCGTGAGAGGTATTCCATGCCAATGACAAATAAGAAGGGGGAGATAGGGTCTCCTTGGCTTAGCCCACGTCTGTCTTGAAAGAATCTATAAGGAATGCCATTAAGAGAATTCTTACACCGCAGAGAATCCATAAGCTCCACCTCCTACTCTATTTCTCTTAATGGCATTCCTTATGGATTCTTTCAAGACAGTCTGGGTAGGGTCCATGAGGGAGGCCATGACTGGTGTCATTCTTATTGCAAGGATTTTAGATATGATCTTATAAAGGTAGTCCTCAACTCTGTTGACATAGGTTGCCTTGGAGACTAAAGCAATAGTCACATGATTGAGCTGTTTAAGCAGCACATCACTCCTGAAAAATTCTTGCACCGCAGCAATGAGGTCTAACACAACTATCTCCAAGGCTTTAATGAAAAACTGGAAAGAATAGTCATCAGAACCAGGTGCTTTGTCCTTCCCAGTGAAGTGCAGAGCTATTTTGATCCCAGCTTCCAAGACAGGGGCAATGAGCAAGTCAACGTTCTATGCATATAGCCTGGAACCTCCACTAAGCTCTTGTTCACTGATGGACTAGACTGGCTGAGCTGAGCCGAGTAGGTCGGAGAAGTATTGTACAAATTGCTGGGCTGCTTGCTCGATAGAGGTGGACATATTGCCATTAGTTAGCTGAACTCCAGTAATGTTGCTCCTTATGTTGTTCCTTTTAATTATGGAGTGGAAGAATTTAGTGTTCCTGTCACTCAAAATTAAAATGTCATCTTTGACTAGATGAGCAAAGAATTTCCCTTTAGCTTCTAAGAGGTTGAATGCCAAGTGTCTTTGTCTCTGTAGCTTGTCCTTCCTGTTAGGCGTGTCCCATTGACCATCAGGGTATTCCTGCATACGTTCCAACTCTTCCACATCCTGGTCAGCCCTGCTTGAGATGTGCAAGAAGGAATTATTGGTAAGCTCCTTGAGGGGGCCTTTCAGAGCCTTGAGCTTCTTGCATATATGAAACATGGCGGAGCCATGAACTATTTGACTTCAGTGTGAACTAACCAGAGGAAGGAATTCCTCGTGGTCAGCCCACATGTAATTAAAATCTCCTAGAACAATCGAAGGGTCACTCTGCACTTGGCTTTGATTGAGAAGAGAGCTCCGCAGCGAGCGCCTGTTGACCAGTCTGTTAAAGCCATAGACAAAAGTGGCTAGTAAGCTTAGCCTAGTCACCTGTGAAGCTGACTTACAGTGCATAGCATAGGGGTCAGCAGAGATGACTAGGCATCAACTGAGGATAGGTTCTAGCATATCAAAATTTTCTTGCCAGCATGAGAGTAAAAATTATTTACAAACTTCCAGCTTGGAAACTTTTGTTTAAGAATAGATACATTTTGTTGTTCAACTTAGTTTCTAACAATCCGAGGATATCTATCTTGTGTTTTGTTTACAAAATTATAGATGCCGTTTTGTTTTAGAGGCTTGTTGCAGCCCCCAATATTCCAAAAACTAGTTATCATAAATTAAGTATTTGGTCGTACCTTGGCCTTACCATTAGGGGCCTTGAGCTTTTTCCTTAGGGCAAAGGCCTTCGATCTGGACATCACTTACAGTGAATCCGTCTTGGGGCAATGAGTTAATTATCTCCATATGGTGCTCCACATAAACGCTAGTTTACTGAGCTTAACCTGGCACTTCAGGATTGTTTTCAGGCAGAGCAGAGGTGCTTGCCTTTGTTTGGTCAAAGCCATGGTGGGGTTTGGCTAGAGCAATCTTAAGACGCGAATTGCTATCTGGCTTGGTTGGGTGGGTGGATAGCTGGGTTGAGGTAGTGTGTTTCGCTGGGCTAGTGTTTGGCCGAGCTAAGGTGATGGGAGTACAGGCTGTTTCTGAGAGGACTTTGGCTGTCGTAGTGTTTTGTTGTTGAGTTGGGCTCGGCTGTTGAGGATTAGTTGAGCTGGACCCAGGTTTTGTGGCGGATTTTGTTGTGTGGGGGATGGTGGGAGCAAGTGTTACGGTTTGAAGCTGTGCTAAGCTTGCCTGAACTGACTGGGTTGCGCTGAGCTGAGCTGAAATTGATGCTTGGCCGAGGCGGAAATCGATGTTGCTTGGTTGGCAGCTCGCTTGTGGGATGTTGTGCTGTGGCTAAGCTTCTTACATCTTTACAAAACATACGAAGTCGATCGTATTCGACCTTCTGAACTATCGTGGTACCATTCAATAAGACTAACTCCACCACGGTCATGAGCTCCTTGCTGAGATCAACTTCCACTAGGGCACTTGCATAGTTCCATGTGCTTCTATTAGCCGTGAGTTGGTCTGCATACAGCGGTGCATCAAGCTGAGAACAAATTCCATATATAACCTTGTCAATCCAGAGCGTGACAGGTAGGTTGTGGAATTTCACCTAAACTGAGACTTGCGCCGTTTCAGTTGCACCAAACGTGAGGAATCTGGGAATTTTTTTAAGAATAAGAGATCTACTATACACAAAGTATGGTGCAGCACAGATTACTTCTTACATCTTCTTGGTTGACTCAAATTTGAAGATAATCCATCCAGAACCATGGAACTCCACTTTTTGTTTAACCTTCCAGGCCTTGAAGAGGTTATGCACTGCTTGCCTACCTGGAAATCTTCTGATGAAGCAGCCTACTAGACAACGATCAATCTCCTCGTCGTTGCTCATTCATCAATGTTGATATACATCTGGCCCAGGATGGTACTTGTACTTTTTAAGCCTGAGGCCGTGCTCAGGTTTCTTGTTGTTCGCAAATAGTGTATCCCAAGCTCTGTCTAGGCTGGCTGGCCTGCAGGCTGAGCTGGTTGGGTGATGGGATTGGCAAGTTGATGATTGACATGTTGAATTTTTTGAATTGTTGGAGGGTCAACTCTTCCAGCAGTAGGCGCCATAGGAGCTAACAAGTTGGTGGGAGAAAGTCCAGGTGGTTTTTGTGGATTGGTGGAGAGGAGGAGAGAGGTTGTTGAGGTCACGTGATGTAGGATGTTAGTTGGTTGACTGACAGCTACTGTCACGTCATCTAAGCTTTTACCCACTGGGTAAGTTTTTGGGCGGGATTGTCTGTTTCCAGTGTCTCCTTCCATGGGATTCGAACTTGACTGACTTGCTTCATCTTCATCCGAAGCAGGCCTGCCTACCTCCTCTTCCTAGTGAATTTGCTGGGTTTTGCCATGGGGGTCCCTTCTCCATCCGTACTTCTATGAACGGAGAACCTCTCATTGTCTTCTACTTCTTCCTCACTTGAAGAGAAGTCTTCAACATCCCGTGCAGCTTGAAGTTGGGATGACATCTCTTTGGACTTTTCTTTCCACCCGTGGCAGAGTGGATGATGTTCTTACTAGAGCATGTGGAGTCAAAGCTACCTGCTTTCGCGACGCTCTTCCTCCTGAGGAGAGCAGCCTTGCTGCTATTCAACGCGTCATTTCAGCCAAAAGATGAGAATTTTTGACCAAAACAGAGAAGAGGTAGTCATATTACACGAGGGGGTGAGAAGATAACGGGGAAGATGTGTTTGTTAAATATAATATAATAGGATTTTCATGGAATGCAGACAAAATATTAGCACATCTAAAGATTATCATGTTTGGTCTCATCTGGTGTGAGTTCTCACCAAATATGTTTGTTATGATAAAATATCAATATTGATGATATAAAATATTTAATACAGAAATCATTTTATTCTTCGCAAAATTCTCTTAATATGACGTAAATATCTTTAGAAAATTTATTTTTCTATATGGTAAAAAACATAAAAAAGAAAAAAAACAAGTCTAAAATCATATCGAAATATGTGGAATTAAAAGTCATAGTTCTAGTAAAGATCATATTGTTACGCAAAACTAGACATGGTTACATTAACTCTGCAAGTAAATTGGGTAAAGTCTGTATTAATTATAATTTGCCATCAAAGCCGGAAAGGTGCATTTATATAGCGAGAGAGACAAGAAGCAGTCTCCAACTGAATGGTAGTCTTTTGTCCAATGTAACCGACGGTGCATTTTGATTGGTTCAGCTCAAAATATTCATAGGCTACTAGAATGCTTCCAACTGGCAATACACATTTATTTTGGCCAGCCAGAGGGTCAGTGGTTCAGCTAAAAAAGATTCTAACGTTGCAAGAATGCTTTCCACTAAGAATACACACTTGAGAATATTGTTGGCCAGCCAGAGGGGCAGTGGTTTGCTCCTAAGGTCATATGTTATTCGGCCAGTATGAACCCAACAATCATAAATCTCCTCGGAATAAATTAAATATGTTATCTATTTTCCAAAACTCCTTCAGAGGGCATCATTGGCCGGCTATGCAAACACAAAATGACCACATATAAATTAAACCCATTTGCACTGTTAAATGCATCTATTCCATATCTAATTTTTTTCATTATAAAGATGAACAAGATGGCCAAGCATTATATCTTCATTTATTATCTTATGCTCGTTCTATCAGGTTAGAGTCGTGCGCTTAAAGATGTGCATTATATTAAAATGTTCATCCTTTGAATGCTTCTTTTATAGTTTCATTAGTGCGTGATTTCATAGTGTTCATACTTTGAATGTTACTATGGTTTTATTAGTATGTGATTTCATAGCGTTCAAACTTCGATGTTGAGATAATACAGGGGGGTTTCCTAGGTGGTATTTAATCTTTTTAGGCTAAAACCATTAGTCAATTCTATTTGCTCTGTGAATCGGGTTCAAAGTTTTGGAACCTTTTTCTGGTTCACGTAAGCAAGGAACCTTGTTGCAAATCATAAGTGCTACCCTCCGTCCCAAATTACTATCGTAGTTGACTGTTCAACATTGTTTAATTTACACTATATTTAAAAATTAACTATAACAAAATTTTTAAAAGTTAACTGTTACAAAATTTTTAGAATGGAGAGAGATTATAGTAAGAGATTTTGGCACACAATGTACAATTGTTATTTCTTGAGTAAAACTGATAGTCCTACTAACTTAATTCTTTTTATTGAAGCTAAAGGTATTGATAACTCGGATGAAAATGTGAATGGAAACCCAAAATATGCTGGAGTTAAAGGGGCGTTGCAAGCTTTTAAACAAAGAAAATTGGTTGCATGTGAAGATTACCCTTGCAGCAAGCAGTATCCTTATGCATGTCCATCAGGCTGTGAGTGCCAAGGTAGCATATCACAGTGCATTCCTTCTCCAGCAGACTGTGATGAGCACACTTGCTTGGAGGATGATGATTGCCCAATGGATAGCTGCGATTGCAACAAGGAAACCCAGGAATGCATAACTATTTTACTTGCTTAGACTGAGGGATGGGCTTGGCATGATCCTTTCAACTAAAAAGCAAGATGGATGTTTGCATTTGAGTTCATCAATAACATTGTTTTACTATTTCTTTTTCTTTTTCTTTTTGCTACATTGTACTGTTGTTTACCTCTTTACCCATTATAGGTGTGAGACTCTAACACAATGGGTATTGTGTTTACCTCTTTATCCGGTTATAGGCATGAACCTGTAAGACAATAGGTGTTAGAACATGATTTGGTTTGGTTTTGATGATTTGCACAAGGTTGGCACCAGAAATTTTAGATTAGGCGCTTCAAGTTGTATGTTTGAAGTCAGTGCACTTCGAACACTCACTTCAGGCGCTTAATGTACCTTGGTGGAGTCCAGTACACTTCGAACGCCGTCATTAGACGCTTTATGTGAAGTGTCTGGATGTGCGTACACTTCGAACGCCTAGATCAGACGCTTCATGTGAAGTGTATGAAAGTCAGGACACTTCGAACGCCTACATTAGGCGCTTCATGTGTCCTGATGAAAAGTGCGAACACTTCGAACGCCACATTAGGCGCTTCAAGTGTTGTCACCAAGTCAAAAGTACTTTTCTCTGAATGGACACGCTCTCCCAAAGTCCTTTTCTGAGAAAATGTCAGTTTCAGTTCGAACAAGCATGAAGTGCTACATTAGGTGCTTCATGTGACTTCGAACGCTTTCAGTTGCCAACATAAGGCGCTTGATGTGACTTCGAACGACTGTTCTCTTTCACATTAAGCGCTCAATGTTACATTGAACGCCTATACACTAGACACATTAGGCGCTTCATGTGACCAACGGTTCAAAAGTTCTTGTGCTTCATTTTCTAATCAGTTGACTCTTTGTACCCTCTTCTTTTAGTGTTATTTTCACAGGTTCTCTCTCACACCCAGAGTTGCAAGTTTTCCATTCTTGGCCATGGTTTTGAAGCTTCTCCAAGATGTTTTGCTTCATGCCAAGAGAAGTTCTCCAAGAATGATAAAGTACCATCACAGGCTGCCAAATCCCATTATTGGCTGTGCAGAGGCTTTCAAACTGGAAGAATTTTGAAGGTTGATAAAACAAGGGTTTCCTCCATTTTTCTTCTCCAACTTTCTACTTTGCAAGCTCTCAAATTCTCTCAAGCTCAAGCTCTCAAAATACTTGTAATATTTGTACATTTTACTTTATTGTTGAGAGTGTTTATTGTAAGGAGAAGAAGAGTCTTCTTCTTGGTGAGATCATATTGTGAGAGATTGGGTAGATTGTTGGTCAAGGAGCAAGGGTGCTTCTTGTTTGAGATTTCTAGACTTTGAAGGGTTAGTTGATAGTGTGTGGTGCACTATTCTCCCTACAAGATTTCTTTGAGGGAAAAGAAGATCTTTGGAGGCTAAACTTCAAAGGGTTAGACTTCTTGGTTGTGGTCTAGGCAAGGTGCCTAGTTTTTCTATTTTCTGGATTTTGTTCTTGATTGTTGTTTCCCCCAAAAGAAATAACAATCCCCATTTCAAAATCCTTCTTGTGAAACATCAAGAAGGTAGAGGAGTAGAGTCATTTGACTTGAACCTCTATACATACTTGTGTTCTTTATTTTCTTGCAAGTCTTTATTCCTTCTAAAGAACACACCCAAGTATTGGTTGCACTTCAAAACAAAAATAGCCATAAAATATCCATACTTGGTGAACACACTATTCAACCCCCCTTCTAGTGTGTTCTAAGGGACCTAACAATTGGTATCAGAGCCACATCTTGTTTATTTGAGTCCAAATACAAGATTTGATCATTTTAGTATGGATCCCTTTGTTTTTGATGATTTGGGTTCTCCTAGTGCTGAAGCCTCTAGAAGAAGGAGGCAGGAAACCCTATTCTCTTCTTATCTCAAATGTTCATGTCAAAGTTCCCATGTTTGACCCTCTAAACTACCCACTGTGGAAGTCAAACATGGAAACCTACTTGCGTTCTTGTGGGCACAGAATATGGGTTGAGGTCTCAAGAGGATCTATGATTCCCATTGATATTGATGATCCTACTCCTGAGGAGGAGTTTCAGTTGGCCATAAATAGCAAGGCTCTTGCTATTTTAAATAGCTCTCTTTCCTCAAATGAGAGAGCTCAGATTCAGGGTGTCCAATCCGCTCACGAGGCTTGGACAAAGCTTGAGATGATCCACGAAGGAACATCTCAAGTAAGAAAGGCCAAAAGGAGACAGTTGATAAAACAATTCTACAACTTCACTGTTCCCAAAGGTGAAAAGATTGAAGAGTCCATCCAAAGATTCACCAAGCTTGTCAACCTTCTCAAAGCGGTTGGCAAGAAAATAGAACAAGAGGATCTAAACCATTGCTTCCTAAACAGTTTAGGAAGAGAATGGAACGCAAAAGTGATGGCCATTGAGGAGTCCAAGGATCTTGAAACAATCACCTTGGATGAGTTATACGGGAATCTCATTACTTATGAGATTGATTTGGATGCACAAGAAAAGAATGATCCTATTCGCCAATCTTCTAAGGCGCTAGAAGTTGAGTCGGAGGACTCGGATGATGAAGTCGGACTTCTTGTCAAAAGATTCCGACGTTTTGCAAGAAAGAATGGTGATGAAGCCAAAAGATTCATCAAAGAAAAATACTCCAAGGACAAGGTGAAGGACCAAGAGAACAAATGCTACAAGTGTGGAAAGCTTGGTCACTACATGAAAGATTGTCGGGTGAAGGAGCCGCAACTCAAAGATAAGAAGGCCATCTACCAAAGGAAGAAGGCCTTGCAAGCGGAAGTAGCCCATTGGGAGAGCATTCTTTCCGGGTCCGAGAGCGACAATGGCGATCGTGATGATCTTGCACTCACGGGGGTGGTGCAAGACGATCTTGACAAGGAATTCTTTGCACTCATGGCCATCGACGATGACAAGGAGGTATGCAACATTTCATCTCACTATAGAATTATTGATGAACGAGATGATTTAGTGCAAGAAAATGATGTCCTAGATTTAAAATATAAACGTGTCAAGAAAGAGTTTAGAGCATGCTTAAATGAGTATAATGACACGTTAGAAGATCACATTGCATTACAACTTGAGCATGATATATTTTTGACTATGCATGTGATTGCACTTGAAGAGAAACATGATTTGATGAAATCATGTGCTCAAGCCCTTGAGGATAAGAAAAATGATTCAAGGGTAAGTGCTAAAAAGGTAGAGATCAAAGATGCATCTAGGCCAAGCATGGAAGCTAAAATCAAACCTAGTGCCATGTATGCATCTAAGAAGGGAAATAAGAAGGAACAAGCACAAGTGATCAAGGAGTCCAAAACCTCCTTGAAGAAGCAAAGGCACATGCCTAAACAAAAGGCTAATGCACCAAAGGCATCACAACCTTTGGTTTATGTTGTGAAACAAAAACCTTCTTCTATTCCAAAGAAGGTGATTCCTAAAAAGGAAACACGACATGTGCCAATGCACAAACATTCGCACAAGCATGCACCAACTCACAAGCACACTCCTACATGTTTTTATTGCAATAGGAAAGGTCATGTAGAAAGAGTATGTAGAGCTAAAAATAATAAGAATCTTGTGTGGGTGCCGAAAGGCGAAATGAAGGTGACTAACCTTCAAGGGACCCAAAACAAAAAGGGTACCAACTTCATATGGTTCTTTTGTAGGCCCTAGCACTCAATGGAGAAAGCGAAGACAAGAAGGTCAAATGGGTCGTGGACAGTGGGTGTTCCAACCATATGACGGGAGACAAACGTCTCTTCCATAGACTCACTATGCAAGACGGAGGAGTTGTCCACTTTGGCGGTAGCAAAGGTCAAATCAAAGGACATGGTATTGTGGGTAACGATTCCTTCTCTCTTAGTGATGTCTTATATGTTGTAGGTCTTAAGTTTAACTTGATAAGTGTCAGTCAACTTTGTGATGCTAACTATAAAGTAACGTTTTTGAAAACAAAGTGTGTTGTGAAAAAGGAAGAAAAGATCTTATTTGAATCTTTGCGTTTCAAAAATATTTACAAACTTAGCATCAATGATTTGGTTTCTCAAAATGTATCTTGTCTAGTTGCTAAGAATGATTTGACGCAACTATGGCATAGACGTCTCGGACATGTATGTTTCAAAACATTTAAATTTATT